>CP139885.1:6600000-7187260 GCA_034423695.1 Penicillium polonicum | reverse complement strand
TTATATCCTAAAGCTAGTATTCTAACTTCCTATCTACTCTTTTTTGATAGAATATAGATAACCTTAGCTATCTTATTCCCTTTTCTCGGGTTTTAATCTTATCTAGTACATCCTATAATTAAGTCTTTTAATACTATTAATACTAACTTCCTTTAGTCTTCTAATCTTCTATTAATCCTATCTTCTCTTACCTATATTAGTCCTAATTAGAGAAAGATATA
Organism: Penicillium polonicum; assembly: GCA_034423695.1. Taxonomy (NCBI): domain Eukaryota; kingdom Fungi; phylum Ascomycota; class Eurotiomycetes; order Eurotiales; family Aspergillaceae; genus Penicillium; species Penicillium polonicum. The sequence goes on along the minus strand of CP139885.1, from coordinate 7,187,039 downwards.
TATATTTTATAATATAATATATAAAGAATAAGTTAATTAGTAGCTATAAACTAACTATAGATAGAAAAGTAAGCTTTTCCTAGAACTTAAATTATAATTCTAAATATATAAAGTAACTTTAACTAAGTTGCTTATACTAAAGATAGTATACTAAAGATAATATATAAGTATTACTTAAAGATTCTTAGAGTATCTTTATTCTTTATTACTACGTAATAAGCATGTATTGTAAACCCTAAAACCCTAAACCCTAAACCCTAAACCCTAAACCCTAACCCTAAACCCTAACCCTAAACCCTAAACCCTAAACCCTAAACCCTAAACCCTAAACCCTAAACCCTAAAACCCTAAAAAACCCTAAGAGTTAAAGTCTAGTCCTTAAAGTAAGACTAGTCTTTTTTAGAGTTCTATAATAGAATCAGTATCTTTTTATTAATATATTAGTACTATCTCTACTAGTAGGTTATATCTATATAACTAAGTACTCTAAGGATCTAGGTTCGATTGTTATAATAGTATCTTAGTACTCCTTCGAATTGTTATTATAGGTCTAGAAGCTATTCTTAGCATTATTATAAGATAAAATTAAGGGTAAATATAGATATACTCTTAAGTTTAATTTCCTAGTCTTATCTAGAAGTCTTATAGGTCTCTTAGTAAAGACTTATTAAGACTTTATTAGGTATTTAGTCTATAAACTAAGATTTAAGAGTCTTAATCTAGTCCTAGAGGTTCTTAAGCCTTTATAGCTTTTTTATAGTGACTTAGATTACTATAAGGTTTGTATTAAGATTAATAATTAGTTAGGCTAGATTAGTCTAAGTAATATTTTCTATAGGAGGTATTTCTCTAGTTATTTAAGAAGGATTCGGGATCTCCTTAATAGCGGGAGTAGAGTAAGTTCTTAATACTATTCTTCTAGGTAATTAAAGAAAAAGAAACAGAATTGTTAAGATACTCTATAAGTTAGGATAGGTGCCTATCAATTAGATAGGAGAAGGTAATAAGATAGTTCAAAAGTCAAAGACTGTTTCTTAAGGCCCTATTAGGCTTCCTCTATATAGTCCTATTTATATATAGTCTTATATAGGTAGGGGATGTGATACGTAAAGCGGGGTATTGTTTCTATAACGGGGGTTCCCGAGATAATAGGGAAATACGGGCGATTCCGTACCGAGAGTGCTAGGCCGCCCTAGGTATCCGTTCTGCCTATACGCCTAAGGCATTATTCTGGGAATAGCCTCATGTCCGATTATATCATAACATATAAAAAGAAAGAGAGATAAAAGTTAGAGCCGGAATATAGTAAAAGGCTCGAGTAGAGATTAGAGTATAAAGATAGGTATAATAAGACTAGATTAGAGAATAAAGAAAAGACTAGTAGGAAAAGAGATAGTATCTATAAGATCTCCTTACTAGTATAGTAATATATATAGTAGTCCTACTACTTTATATTATATAATCTAGTCGAAACAGCAAAATATAGAAGTATAGAAGGGCTAGTTATAAATATTAGAACTATAAGCTAGAGAAAAGAGTATATTAGCTAGGAAAAGGTATATAAGGATATAATTAATATAAGTAATAATTCGTTTATAGTATTCGAGATATATTATAGTTAAAAGACTAGGCCGATATTAGTTAGAAAATTAGTCTAAGGACTTAGTAATCTTATACTTAGTATATATATAGTAATTAGGCTATAGGATAGGCTATACCGGGATCTATATCTCGAACGGTTATAGTTTTAGTGATATAGTATCCTAATAATACTCGAGATATTCTATAATAAGGATACCTAGTTAATAGCAGTTTTGGAAGTTATTAATATACTTCGAGATATAATACTTAGTATAGGTATAATAATCTAGTATAGTAAAAGTAGACTAAGATATAGCTGAGATCTTAATATATAGGGTTAGCAAAGTGTGAGGCTTCTAAGACGTAAAACTAGTAGTCTTTATAGTTCTTTTACGGGTATAGATCTATAGAGGGTTAGATATTTATATATTAGAGGGGTAGGTAAGAAATATCTTACTAATTTAAGACCGGTATTAGAGATATATTTACCGGACAATAGTACGGGATATAAAGCCTAGTATAACCTTAAATTCGGCCTATAGTTTAGAACTATAGTATCTAGTATAGACTAGAAAATCTATTAGAGATACTAGATGTCTATAGATATATTATAGGGACTATAATAAAGCAAGGCAGAGAGGGATATAAAGGATAGTATTAATAGAAAAGTGTAGAATAGAAAAATAATAATATAGGCGTATAGTAATAGCGAGAAGTGGGCTATATAACTATATAATAGAAGGGACTAAATATTTTACGGGCCGGGGTAAGGATTTTATAGGCCGGGCGAACGATTTTGCGGGCCGGATCGGTGTATACGGCCCGAATTTAGAATTTCGGTCACGTGACTAGCCCTAAGACCTAAGTCATGTTACTGTAGAATTTTTCGACCAATCAGAGGCCCGGATCTGAGATCTGAGATTGCTGGAAGTAGGCCTAGTATATTAGAAATTCAATGTTCTGCTATTTGCTTCGCTTCGCTTAGCAAAATTAAGTATAGATACTAATATTACTATCTTAGGCTAATAGCTTTATATAGAACTAATATTTATTATAGTAAATATAAAGCTCTATTATCTTAGTATATAATATAGTCTAGAAATTATTAACTAAGGCCTATTACTACTAGATTAAAGAGCCAGAGAAGGGATTATTATCTAGACTATAATATAATAGTATATAAAGACTAGGAGACGAGGTAGATAGAGTAAAAGAAGGATAGGAAAGAGATCTAGACTATAAGAACTATTAATATAAAAAGAAAGAGAGATAGAATTTAGAGCTAGAGTATAGTAAAGAGCTTAAGTAGAGATTAGAGTATAAAGATAGATATAATAAAACCGGATTAAGGGATAAGAAGAAGACTAATAAAGAGAGAGATAATATCTATAAAATCTCCTTATTAGTATAGTAGTATATATAGTGATTCTACTACTTTATATTATATAACTTAGTTAAAGTAACAAAATACGGAAGTATAGGAGGACTAGTTATTAACTTCGGAACTATAGGCTAGGAAAAAAAAGAGTATATTAGCTAGAAAAAGATATATAGGAATATAACTAATATAAGTAATAGTTTAGTTGTAGTAATTAAGATATATTATAGTTAGAAGACTAGGCCGATATTAGTTAAAAAACTAGTCTAGGGACTTAGAAATATTATACTTAGTATATATATAGTAATTAGATTGTAGGATAGACTATACTAGGATCTATATCTCGAATAGTTATAGTTTTAGTAGTATAGTACCCTAATAGTACTTAAGGTATTCTATAGTAAAGATATTAGGTTAATAGCGGTTTTAGAAGCTATTAATATATTTTAAGATATAATACTTAGTATAGATATAATAATTAGGTATAGTAAAAGTAGGCTATATAACTATAATCTTAATATATAGGGTTAGCAAAGTATAAGGCTTCTAAAGCGTAAAACTAGTAGTATTAATAGTTCTTTTATAGATATAGATTTATAGAGTATTATATATTAATATTATAGAGGGATAGAAGGATAGGAAATATCTTATTATTTTAAGACTAGTACTAGAGATATATTTGCTAGATAATAGTATAGGATATAGAGCCTAGTATAACCTTAAATTCGGCCTATAGTTTAGAACTATAATACTTACTATAGACTAGAAAATCTATTAGAGATATTAGATACCTATAGACGTATTATAAGGACTGTAGTAAAGTAATAAAAAGGGGAATATAAAGAGGGGTATTAATAGAAAAGCGTAGAGAAGAAAAATAACAATATAGGTATATAGTGATAGCGAGAAGTAGGCCGTAAGTGTATATAGTAGGAGGGACTAAGTATATTATAGGCCGGGGGAAGGATTTTGCGAGCCGGGTTAACGATTTCGCGGGCCGGATCGATACGTACGGGCTGAATATCGATTTATAGTCATATAACTAGCCCTAAACCCTAAGTCATATTATTGCTGAATTTTTCGACCAATCAGAGGCCAGATCTGAGATCCGAGATTGCTGGAAGTAGGCCTAGTATATTTGAAATTCAATGTTCTGCTATTTGCTTCGCTTCGCTCAGCAAAATAACTTTGTCTTTAAGCTCTTAATACTTCTATTCTAGTAGCTTATACTAATAAATAAGCTCTTAGAATCTCTCCTTAGATAGAGTATTTAATAGTTATTTATATAGAGAGGATGATCCTTCTCTAATATTATCTTTATCCTTATTCTTATTATATTTATATTTATTAGTCTTAACTAATCTTATTAGGGTCTTTAGTTCCTAAATATCTGTCTTATATTCGGGAGTTTCTTTATTATTAGGTATAGTAATAACTAGCTGCTTATTACGGTTTATTAGGTTTTGTCGAGTCTTAACCATTATAATTAGTTAGACTAAATTAGGTTCGGGTTCGGATCGAGTCCTAGCTTATACGGTGCTAAGGAATAGGAAGTAGGGTAAAGTAGGGCCGGGACTAATCGTAATAATGGTCTATATAACCTCACTGCTTCGTAGAATTAAGAATGGTACTTAGTATTATATTACTAGCTAGATCTTTAATCAGAAAGAGTGTATTTAACAAGGATACTAAGTATAGAGAAGGGAAGGAAAGAAAAAGAGAGGAAACGAGTCTAGCAGAGCTTTTGTGGGGCTCTGCGCAAACAATAACAACCAAACTGTACAAACATCCTTTAGACTCAGAACCTTAACCGAAGTCGGAACCTGACGGCAGAATCCTCTGTCTCAGACAACCTCAATCGTCACACCTCCTTATAGAGATGAGGGTGGTACTTAAAGGCGGCCTAGGTTAAGAGAAGCAAGGAAGCATGGCAAACCTAGTGATGATCAATTTATATCGTATTAGTATAAATGCATGAATATAATGAATGCCTAAGTTATTGTATAAAGGCTTCCAAACCTTCTATATACCAATCTATAGATGCCACTACTATGTATATGTAATCAAATTACTTAAAAATACAGAGAAAAAACGCACAAATAATGCAAGTCACGAGGTCAAGAAATTCTGCTTACTAAAAAGGCCCATGGGCGCCCACGACGCCCACGGCCCGTGGGCCCTAAGGGTAGGGCCCGTCCATGGGCCTATCCATAGGGCCCATTTCCCGCTTATATAAGGCCCATGGGCTATGCCCACTCGCCTGTCCATGGGCGATGTCGCAGTCTAGTCTAGACTTCGGCACGACCCACTTAACCCGGACCCAACCCAACCCAACCCAACCCATTGGGTAACCCATTGGGGCCCCAATATAGTACAAACAAAACAAACAAAAATTTTGTGTGGTTAAAATTCAAAGATTTGAATATATATATATCTAGTATAATAACTCAATTACAAAACAAAAACAAATTTATATAAAAAGCATTTTATACTACTAAAAAAGTATGTTTAAAAATGCCAAGACTTAGATTTTATGAATTTTATGAACTTTTATGCAAAAATGGGTTCAAATGGGTTATTATTGGGTTATCGGGTTTAACCCATTGGGTTTTGGGTTGGGTTGGGTTATGGAAGGCGGAACCCAAAACCCAATGGGTTGGGTTTTGGGTCGGAGTCTTCGACCCAAAATGGGTTCTGCCGAAGTCTATAGGTGTCCCACCTGTTGTGGGATCACAACAGTCTACTCAGTTTCGATCTACCCCTATCTCTATCTTTAAAGATATTAAATAGGCTATCTCACAATAAGCAATTAACAAAGCAGCTAGCATTTACAATACCTAGATAAATTCCAAGTCCGAGCTAACAGATACACTATATACAGGCCTCTCTTTAGCAGGAAGAGGCCTACCATACAACCATATAATATCGAGGGCTAGAGAGAGGAGGGAAAGCCTCTCTCTAGCCAATTTCCATCCGCATTAGCATCTCCAGGCGCCAGGTATTCAAGAACCAGTCCCTCTCTATCTTCGTATTCAAGATCCAGCAATTGTACAACTCCGTAAGCGGCCGAATGGTTCGCAATCCTCGCAGAATCACAATCCTCGCAGAATGTTTCGCAATCCTCGCAGAATACTTCACAATCACAATCATCCACATCATCACAAACCTCGATCCAGCGAGATCCAACATCAATCGAGGAATACCGACAATAGGAAGCCGCATCTACACAGCGGTCGCAGCGGGAGCGGCAGGCAAAGCGTCGTTATAACGATGAGACAACTCAGGGGGAGACTACTAACGATAAGCTCAGTCAGCGAGCACCAAGAAGGGTGCCATCCAATGTACGCCGGGGACGGGGACGGGGACGGGGACGGGGACAGGGACTCTCCTGATTAGCAGGGTGTTGATGAACAACCTCTGTTTTTGATTTTACATAGTAAAAATGCACTTTGGTTTCGGGTTCAAATCAATTTAAATTGTAGGCAAAGATGCAGGTAAAGATGCAGTACAAAAATGAAGCTTTTACTATGTAAACCAGAATGCAAATTGACAGATTTTTCAATATGCAGAGTTTTCATTGTGTGGGCACTCGGCTAACCCTAGCAAATTATCCCTATACAGATCATATGATACAGGAATAACTTCATATTTGTAGAGGCAGATCAGGTGATGCAGGAATAGCTTCATATTTGTGGAGAGGATCAACATAGGGCGATCATCCAAGTACTCTGTGGCTGGGGTTGTTCAGAGGCTGTGTTTTTTTACTGAGGCAGTACCATAGAAAATGGCACTCGTATTAAAAAATAAAGGTTAAGCTGCTGTGCCAATAGTGTTTTACTTAATTGAAACTGAACACAGGCCGCTATACACCTTCGCAGACGTACTCTATTATAGACGTTGCTGTCCCAAATGTTGGGGGACGTGAGCGCAAGGTTTGCGTCCTGATAAATAAACAGACGGTGTCGTGGGACACCTTCGCGGCGAACTTCGTAATTTCAGCCGGATTTTGCGTGCAGAAGTGCCTGATACCGTCGGAATCACCCAGTTTGACGATCATCTGGCGATCCTGGATAACCCGCAGGCAACCCGCTATGTGGTCAACTTTATGCACCGAACAAACAATTTCAACACTTTGGAATCGAGGAAAACGACAACGACGAACCGACAGGCCTCGGGGGGTAATAATAGATTATCCTCGATTGGGATTTCGCCAGCTGAACTCCGGGAGAGCCGAGAGATCATTCCAGGTGTGAAACGGAACTCAGCCAGAGTCGAACAACCATGCCAAACCAGCCAGAAAAACGTCACCATCAATTGAAACTGAGAAACCCAGGCAGGGGGGCGTACACAGAGAGAGAGATAGAAATAAGAAGTAGGAGATGGAAGGTGGAGGGTGTACTCTATGCGTTCATTATATGTTAATTTTTTATGTATGGGGTTGTGAGATTTACGGGATACTGCAGGAATGGGCTGATTCTGTACTCTTTACGACGAGCATCTGTATATACTCTCTGGGATGTACTACATTATGCGGTCCCGGCTCGGCGTTTGGTTCGAGATCTTGCTTCAGTTGGATGAAGCGCTCGCATATTCATACGCCGCTAGTTGGACTGCTACAGGTTAATTGACATTTGATTGATTGATTGAGTGATCCATACACGATTATGCCATGTTGAGTGAACACCAAGAGCTGAGTATCGTCAAGCAGTGTGCAGTGAAAGCTATGTTGAATAGCGATTGCAGTAGGAAACTATAGAAAAGGATCAATGAAAAGGATACACTTTCGGTGATGCGCTGAGGTGACCTCAATAGTCATCTCCACGACTGATCACTTCTTTGCATGATTCTCGCAGCAGAATTGTCTAAAAAGGTCAACATCGCAGTTTGGTTTATGAAGAAGAAGACCCACATACATGTTCAAATTGAGCGGAATACGATCCCTTGACGTCCATCAGAGGTTGGTAGACCTCGACATACCCATTAGAAACAAGGTTGTTCATCTGTTCGTATAAGCACCTGGTCATCTTTTAAGAAATATTAAGACTCACACCAGCCAGATAACGTTGGATGCCAAGTCGTTCAAGATAACGGCGACAGAAGACAAGTGAGCCAAAATTTTCGTTGATTTTCTGATACAGAGATTTGGCACTGGCAAGGTGCGATACGATCCTTTTTGGTGCGGATGGGTCTTTACCGTAACCATAGACACCAGGCTAAAGAATTGCGTGAGTATGTGATGACTGTAGGCAAGGAGGATGAAACCTACCCCATCAAAGAGATAGCCACGACCGGTCGTTCCAAATGTTTCAATGGCAAATATCTCTCCAGGTTCCATCTTAGTGTTGTCGTTGTTCTTGACAAATGGTATAGATTTCCCGGCGTGAATGCGATATTGTTCGATATTGTGCCCCGTGATGTTGCGCACCGCCTTGACAGGGAAGGTCCGACCATTGATGTCAACCTCGTAGCTTTCCATAGCCTCCTGTATGGCAGCGCTAACATCGCTGATGCGGACATCGACTCCCGCAGTCTAGAAGTGGTCAGCATTAGGTCGAGCTTGACACCCAATGATTGTTTACCTTTATGCCAGTATTTGTCGCGTCCTTGACAGCGGCAAGCAGATTATCATAGGTTGGGTCAAATGACATTGTGAAAGCACTGTCAACAATCCAGCCATTTATATGAACGCCAAAATCGACCTTCATAACATCACTTGAGGCAAGGACCACATCTTTCTGGCCCGGGTTAGGCGTGTAGTGTGCAACACAATTGTTGAGTGACAAGCCCGTAGGGAAGCCTAGTCCGGATGTGAGACCTTGCCCAGTATCCAGGCCGGCATTATCGAGCAACGCTCTCACGCCATCCTCGATTCCCACAGCAATCTCCGTCAGAGTCTGGCCCGGATGAACACTCTCTTGCGTCCAACGTCGGACTTGGCGGTGTACCTCCGCAGCCTTCCGATAGTCATTCAAAAAGCTGTCATCTTCGACGTGATGACGGGACTGGTATCGGACTTCCTCGGCGGGAGTTCGGGTCGTGTTTTCAACCATAGGCTCATATAGTTGAGCCTCGCCATGTGGATACCGGCGATTAGGGAAGAGATCGGCAAGAGGAATTCGTGGTGGTGAAGATTGCTTCAACACGGAATATTTCTTCTTGGGTCTCCTTCGTTTCTTCTTCGAATTTGCCGAGGGTGCAGTTTGCGTGTTCAACGGCAAGGTAAGAGTGCAGGGGATATTGTCCCCATCAGCATCGTCATCTCCATCTCCTTCTCCAAGTGCACCATCACCATCCCGGGACCAATGGGCGCCTCGTGGTTCCCCACCAGTGACATTCGCCTCGGTTGAGCTGGAAGGAGCATCTGCCAAATGTCAGCCAACTTCGATGAAGGTCGATCGGTACAAAACTTACTGCCACCCCCTTGGCTCTCATTTTCCGCTGTTTTAGAGCCCATGCCGACATGAATAAAACCAAGTCTGTGATAACGAAGAGTCCGAAACGGATTATTTCGGAAGGAAGAAGAGTTAGAGTGGGGGCCCCTGGAGCCTGGTATTGTACATAGGATATTACCTAGGTATGTTTGCTGTGTTTGTCATATTTGAGGTGTTTTCTATGTTTGTACGGGGGTCATCTTTGTTGTGTTTGTGGTGTTTGCCATGTTTGCTGTATTTTGATATTTTTGTTCTGTCCACTGCATGACCACGGATATTGGCCAGGAATTGATATGACTTCAATGGTTTTAAATTCATGTTCAGGTGTTTTTGAGTCGAGTACTATGGAGGGTAGCTGATCCGTGCTCTCTACCTATGTATCTACATGTAGATCGCCCATGTCTACATGTATAAACCCCAATTCACAAGTTCGGTAGGCACAGGGACAGCCCGTGGACTACTAACCTTGGAAAATCCATAGACGAATACACAATATATTTCCAAGGTTCACATCAGTACGTTTCCCCCACCAATGGTGAAAACAGAAATCAGATCCAGCGCATCATTTGTACATACGTAATATCAATATAAGATGATCTTACTCCGTACTGTGAATCATGTGTAAAGAGGCTAAACTATTTCTGGAAATGGGACTTTCCCCACATCTTCGGGGATTTCGTCATTCGACTTGCATGTCCCGCCATCACAAGCCATCACATTAACCGATGATCCGAAACCTCTGAATGTTCATGACACACTCCCCCATTAGCATGGGTTCGAATAAGACAACATCGCGATCACGATTTGGTGAGTCATTCCCTCCGCAGAATCCATGGGTTGGTCACCCCCCCCCTAATATGTGTAGGCTGTCGCACCTGTCGTGCCCGCAAAGTGAGAAGATATCTTTCTACCCCAGATGACTTAGTATTCTAAAACATGCAATCGCAATTCCACAGGTCAAATGTGATGAAAAGCCTGGCGAATGCGGCAACTGTGCTCGATTACGACTGGTCTGTTCTGGCTACACAACGCCGCTAAGGTCTCAAACAACCGGAGGTGAAATAGGCCAGGGAGATTCTAGGGGAGGAAAAAGGACATATCGGTCTTGCACAGCATGTCGTGCCTCCAAAACTAAATGCTCTGGTGAGCGACCATGTCAACGATGCCGTTGGAAATGCTCAAACGAATGTGTTTATGCCGAGTCTACACAGCCCACTTGGGTGCACAGAGTCAACGTGACCCCGACAAACCGGGAGGACTTCTCTCCATCCCTACCCTCCATGCCTGAACTGTCTTCTGACCAGACGCCATCCAGCCCACCTAGCTTAATGCGGACGTCACCTATGACACAGGCATTTCCCCTGGTGGAAACCGGGAGTTCATCATCTCCACTTGACTGGTGAGCTGCGAAGTCTTTTCCCATATGTGTTACACCTCTACTCACCAGCTGCAGGCTGTCTACCCAACACCTTCCCAACCCATCGAGAATCGCGATGCTAGTCGAACAATATTTTATCAACATCCACCCTCTGCGTGCCTTCGCTTTTATCCACAAACCCTCTTTCCTGCAACGATTGGATGCAGAAATTTCAAACCACCACAATCATGCCCTTTTACATGTTATCTGTGCATTGGGAGCCCAGTAAGCCCGACCAACTCAAAGCAGAGTCCACTGAGCTTATCTCTCGAAGGTTTTACACTCTGTCATATAGCGAGACAACTGCTCCACTTGAGCCCAAATTCGTCCTTTTTGCTGGCACCCAATGGGCTAAAATTGCCCAAAGCCTTATTCTTGAAACAATAGATCGTGTGACAATTGAAAGTCTCATGGTGCGCTCCGAACTAAGCCAATTTTTACTCTGAAACTAATGATCTAGTAAGGCAACCGTTCTGCTTCATGATTATGCGGTTCGATTGGGGAACTTTGCCAACGCGTTCATGCTGAGTGGACTCACTACACGCATGACTCAGGCACTACAGATCAATTTGGAATACAACACCGACATCCTGTGCCAGGATACTGATAACGGCCTTCCAGTCACAGCAAAAGAGTCTCGTCGGCGGTTGATGTGGAGCTGTTATATCATGGATTCACTTGTTGGCAGCGGCGTAGACCAGCTGACACTCATGGATGAAAGGGATATCAAGATTCAACTTCCCTGCAATGAGCGCAACTTCATTCAGCATATCCCCTGCCTTACAGAAACTTTGTCTCCTGGAAGTCGGCTCAAAATCCTGCCGGAAGATTCAGATACAAAGACTCTCTTGCCCAACATGGGAATAATGGCGTATTTTATTCGACATGTCTCAATCCGCAAAAGAGTTTTAAGGTATTTACAGCATCAAAGTTACTTTTTCTCTTCCTAAACCTGACGTTGGGCAAGATACATCAAGCATTTGGGAGACGCTATGGTTCCGTGGGACCCTGCATCAGAATTTGCGCTTTTAGATTCAGATTGCCGGGCATGGCATGAGTCTCTACCAGCCAGTCTGCAATTTACACCCGATGCAATATACATTCGCAAAGATGCTTCGCAATTGGGCGCACTATGTTTGCTCCATTGCGCACACTATCAAACCGTCTGCGACCTATATCGATTAGGGGCCCCGGCGCTTTACAAACTCCGGGCCGCTTTCGATTTCCCTCATGAACAGAGGGACTTCCTTCAACATCTGCAGCAAGTTCTCTTCGATGCAGCTCGGGCATTGGCAACTATTATTGGTCAGGCGGCTGCGCATGGTCCTCGAATGTTGGCAGACTCCTGGATTCCCACCATTGCCTATGACAGCTGCCGGATCATGGTATATCATTTGACTCAAATCCTAGATCCACTTTCAGATAATGCAAAGGCTCTTGCACTAGCTGCAATTCCCCTTCTTCGGAGTAACATCAACGCACTGAAGTTAATGGGATCACTCAATGCAATCGCCGCCTCACTGGTTAGTTGACCGTTCTCTGTTCACAACCCCCAATTTGAATTGTGCTAATCTATTTTTTGGACGTTCCAGTCCTCCGCGGCAGAAACAATGCTTGATCGTTCTGGTATTGAGTCCGAGTTGGTCTCCCAAAACATCATACCCGATGACCCGTATCAGTCAACTGAGGAGGAAGAGGCTAGGTAATCGTGGCTGTTTGTTGGATATGGTCTTTAATTGCTAACCATGGATTATAGTAACAACCCTCGAGAAGCTCCAGCTCAAAGTGCGCCGGACTATGTACTCAATCCGCTGACAATTTTCCGAATGGCACGCAAATCTATACCGGAGCGACATGCCCCCGAAAGGGCGGGCAGTACGTCGACACCTAAAGCTAAGATTGCAGGGGATGTTGATCATTCCCCTTGCGAAGTTGTTGGCGACTCTGGGGCAGAGGACGGTCGCCCTGAGTTAGAAGTTGACCAACCGAGTCTTGAGGAGCTACAAACTTTATTCATGTCCGATCTTGGATGGGCATGGCAGCCCGGAGACACGGCAGTTGGATCAGGAACGGAGGGAGCTGGACTATTGCCATGGGCAGGTGGATATCCCATGACTCAGACACAACCCTGGCTGCCCGTGTTTCCATTCCCCCAGCAAAACTGACAGCTTTGGGTCATATCTGATTTTTATATTTATTGTACGCATGTGATGGTGATGATCCCTTTTGGGGGGGGGGGGTTAAAAAGAACATATACAGTAACACCGGATTTGCTTCCTTGAAATCAAAAACGTCACGACCTTGCAATGATATATATGTCAAAACATTTTAGTAAAATTGATACAGCGATCTACACTTTTACTCCGCGTCTAAGGGACAGACGGGAGGAGTGTCGTTAACCTGTATACCTCCCCGTTTCTTCTCCAAAGTATCGTGGTACGGCAGCTTCCATCCTCCTTCTGATTCTGGGGCCGACAGCCAAAGTCGCATCAAATGCCGTCGTCGGGCAGGCCGGCCGTCTTCATCAACCGCCCCAGGTGGATGATCCGTGTAGGCCGTTCGTGCATGGAAGACATGTGTATTACTCAGGAATTGAATATCACCTGGAGCTAGGATCATATGTAGCGATAGCTCAGCGCAGGTCTTCTCGAATACCTCCAGGGCGTGTTTTTGTCTATCTGACAAAGGGGGTATGCATGCATCAGGGCCCGAGTTGAAACGTGCTAACGATGTCACGTTCATAGGATCGAACCTTGCGTAGACTCGTGGGCTAGACCTGCCGTTATCGTTTTCGAGATAGAAGATGCTACCTCGAATCCAGCCTTCTTCGCCTTCGGACGTCTCACCCTTCCGGTCGAAGTACCAGTTGGGTTCACATAGGGTTCGTGTCACGTCGGGATCTCTCTCCTGCAGTGCATTGAATACATGGTGCGTGGACGCAATGTCAGACTCCCCGCCAGACAGAGATTTGGCGATACAAAGGAGCCCAACAAGATCGGCTCCATCCGTGTGGAAGTATTGACTAGTGAAAAGGTTAGCTTTGATCCACTGGTTATTTTAGGTAGAATTAATTACATACCGAGCATTCGTTCGGTAGATTCGAACTCTGTCGGTTTTGGTCGGATCTTCTCCTAAATCCTTGACATGACCAAGGACATGACCACGGCCGTTTTGACTGACGAAGTAGCCTAAGTATGTGCCAAGGCCCATATAGGCTGTTGCGCATTTCTGAAGATCCCACTTTTGAACAGGAAGTCCTCTAAAACGAAAGAATCCTTTCCCATTGATCAGATCTTGCCTAAGCTCTTCCAGCCGCTGGGACAAATTGGGCAAAGGAAAGTTCGCCTGTAGAGAAGTTAGTTCCCACTTGTCGTGTCCATCATACTGTTGCGCATAGCCATACCATTGATATTCCAGTCAAAGGGGTTCCAGTCTGTGCAAAGTGATCTGCAGCATCGCTGATCTCTGCAACCTCCTCTGCGGTGAATGGATGCGTCCAAAGCTCAGGATGCTCCTGATAGTCCTCGGCTTTCCACACTGTAGGCCCGGTATGAGTCTTGGGGAAGTCGGCATAGGGCCGAACCAGTGAATATATGGGGGGGTGTTGGCCGGATGTTTTGAGTCCATCTGGAAATACAGAGAGCTCGACGGGGCTCGGCAAAGTCTGTAAGCCAGTAGCTTCCACTAGTCCGGGGGCCATGGTTAAGTGAGAATTTATATGAATGAATGATATCCTCAGTGCAGGAATCTCTTTGCTAGTGTTCTTAAATGAAGAGTTTGTCTCATCGTCACAAATGGGTTCCGATTAATATATATACTATCCCTTTGCGTCCACGAGTTGGGGATGTAGCTTTCTCGGGTGGTCGTGCCGATCGGTTTCGGTCTCTCGCTTCATTGCTGGATGTACCTCCATCCTTACATTGTAATTTTACTTCGAATTTCTCAACCACAGGCAGAATACATATAAGGTGGTAAGACTCCAAGCAACAGCTAACCCGGCCTACATTTAATAAGGGGGAAACTTGAAACCCGCTGCTGGTTTGCTGTCACGGCTTGTCGGCTAATAACCCGATATATGCCACAGCTAACATCACGCAATATGCATCCATCTAATTGCAAGCTTTAGCAAATCAGAGAGATGAGAACAAAAAGAAATCGATCGGCGCTGTCGCAGTTCTCACGGAATTTAGAGAGTAGTACACCGACGTACGTGCTATAATATGCAAATTCGTCAAACTCCGATCGAGATTGTGATTTAAATTATTAGATGCATACATTATTATATTCCGTTTCACTTTAGTGTCCCTTCTTCTCATTTATATGTAGGTTCGGGTCGCCAAAACATCAAGCCGATGCCTCAAGGTCCGGTCGCTTAGTGCTAGCTCGGTCTGAGCACGACACTGACTTCAATGAGCTACTCCGAGCTCTCTCCTTGCCATACAAAGGTAGGGTGTTTAGATCGAGAAGTAACATGTACCAATAGTAAGTCCCTAGGATTTCATCAGTTTAGAGGCTTTATGTGCGAATATGGATGGCGTACTGACCACAAAATATACCTCCGCCGATAATATTCCCTAACAAGGTCGGAATAATACCTTTCCATATGTATAAGCCGATTGTAATCTGTGGCGCTCCAAGCCAGATACCCAATGGAATGAATGTCATGTTTGCAACGACGTGATCGAAGCCCAGGGAAACAAAAGCGAACGTGGGCAACCAGATTCCTATCACTTTGGAGGCCAGATCACGCCCTTGGATACCAAAAAAGCAAGCTAAACATACTAGCCAGTTGCATCCAATGCCACGTAGGAGTATCATGTGGAAATCAGGCGTGGCCTGCTTTTTTGTGGCAAAAGAAATAACAACGGACCTAAACGGCTCCGCGGAAAAAACATTTCCATCTATGAGTCCAACATTAGTCACATTGTTTTACAGAAAATAGGGAAGAATTCCCATACAGCCAAAGATGATAGCCACAACAAATAGCGACCCAGCGAAGTTGCCGATGAATGTCACAGCCCAGTGAATCAACATTTTTGACCATGGCAAGCGCCGATGGAGGACTGCCACTGTAGTAAACTATTATGCACGTTAGTCACTTGACGGCTCACATCAAGGTAACCATGTCCGTTGTGTAGGCAATCATACCATAAAGGATCCAGTGCAAAGGTCTGCACTTGTTAGGAGGATCATACACAAACCGTAAGGAAACACCAAGGCGCCGATAGTTCGTATCAGACCCGGGGCATTGTCTTGAAACCAGGGTGCGGCGGTGGTACTAAGAGTAGTCCCGCAAGCGAATGCAAGTAAACAGCCAGCTGATACCGCACTAAAAAACACCTTGTCCAGCCGCATATTCCCCTTATGTGCGCCTGATTTTGAGATAGCCTCAATCACCTCGTGAGGAGAGAAGGCATCGAAAGTCATTTTGATCAGAAGACAATCGCAATCAGTTGGAGATATTGGATCAATTGGTAGCAACCCGTCTGCGCAAAAGAAGCATATAACTCGGGAGGGCCAGGGGAAATATATCCTTTTGTCTCTAGAATTCCCTTGCTGGTGCAATGGTTGGCTTATCTCTCACACCTCGGCGCAAATCCTCCCTAGCATGGTTACATGCCAATAGCTCCTGCACTTGGCTACTTCAAATCTGGAGTTATGACGATCATTAAACTGTAGATAAGAATTTAGCGTCATTAACAGGATGACAGACTAGCGCGCATGTTCACACTGCAAAGATCTACCGAGTCAAGAGAGAATGAGTTATCAGAATTAAGGGTCTCGGCAAGATAAGGACTTGTCGATCCTATATCTCCGCGGACCTATAGTTATTTATATTGTACATGTAGGTAATGGTAACTAACCTAACTAACTAGTTAACTAAATGCTACGACATGTGCTACATAATTTGTATTCACACTGTACATTACTTAGTAGGTCGCCATTTCGGGACCTCAAGGAGGGACCTGCCCAGGTGGACACCTTCCAAGGTTACGTAAGGCCTCCAAGATGACCTCGGGATGGGGGGTGCACTCCATGGCAGTCATTATATGTTAATTTTTATGTACAAAATATGGGTATGGGTTTGTGGATTTTACGGGATATGTATAAGGTAGTAGTAATACCGTGGTAATACCGTGAAGCATTTACACCAAATTATTGAGACGTGTCCTCGGACTTGTTTGACTAGTTTGCCTTGTTTGACTTGTTTTGGTGTTTGGCTGCCTTGGTACCTCAGGCATACAAATACTGTCCTCGGCCAACTTGACCAACCAACTTGACCACTCATTGTTTTCTGAATTCTACATGTTTTGACGTATTACGGAGTGTTGTGTGTTAGTAATTTAATCTTTTAAAAAAATGGTTCTCATTGTTCGTTTTCAATGTTTTCTTGGGATTGTCTTTTCCGGGTGCTCAGACGTGAACGAAAAAAAGTGGAAAGAGTATATATGAGATGAATCCATACAGTGAAACAGTATACCCAGCATTTGACTCTTCCATTCTAGAAGTCAGCTAGGTGATATTCGTACAATATAGTGAGACGTAGTTTTCCTTGCGCAAAGAAAAACTTCCCGTGGGGTGCCAAGTATTCCGCTATATATTTTCGGCCCATCCGACCGACGATCGGCATCTCGCCTCTTTGCGGGTGACAATTTACAACGGCAAAGGAGTTCAGTCGCAGACAATTCACTCCAATACTCGACCGTCAATTAGAAAAATGCTGAGGTAATACTGGCCTCATCGTTACCTAAGTAGGTAAGGAGTTCACCCCCACGACCCCCGAGCTTTCGGTTGGTCTCGGTAATAACGGGGTGTCCGAATGGGGATCTCCACTCCGAAGCTCGAGGCCGCATTGTCTGTGGAAAGAACCAAGGATATTCTAATCGATTGGATGACAGAGAAAACACTAATCGATATACGGTAAGGCTTGTTCGCTAAATATCTTGGCTATCACTACTTTCGTGGGGGATGCGGAGACGTGGGGGAACATGGCGGATCACGAGGGAATATGGGGAACATGGGGAACATGGGGAAACCCAATATTCATACCGATGACGTGGGGTGCTGCAACTGACCCTATATATATGTCCTGATGGGTAAGAAAGACGAAGGTATGAGATATTTTCCTACAATGCAAGACCCCACCATGTCCAAACCAGATGTTGTTCACAATGAAGCGGCAGAGCCACAGAAGGGGGACAAGATCATAGATAATAGTGGCATTGTACGCGTCCCTTTGACCGAAGAAGACAGCAAGCGCATCTGCCGCAAGACCGACCGAACTATTCTTGTTGTGCTCGCCTGGGTCTACTTCTTGCAGATCCTCGACAAGACAGTCCTAGGGTACGGTGCAACATTCGGTTTACAGAAAGACACGGGCCTTACTGGCAACGAATATTCGCTCGTCGGCTCCATCGGACCCATTGCACAACTTGCCTGGCAGCCTTTTTCTTCATACCTGATTGTCAAGGTTCCCCACAAAATCCTGATGCCAGTACTATGCCTTGGTTGGGGAATTGCCCAGACATGTATGGCTGTATGCCACAACTTCAACTCCTTGATGGCCGCTCGATTCTTTTTAGGGTTGTTCGAGGCCGGTTGTCTCCCTCTCTTTGGTGTTATCACGAGTCAATGGTACCGTCGTGCAGAGCAACCGATCCGGATCGCTGCGTGGTATAGCACAAACGGTCTAGCAACCATCGTCGCAGCTGCCTTATCCTATGGATTGGCACAGATAGAGTCGGACGTCCTCAAACCATGGCAAATGTAAGAAACTGCCTTTCCGCGCCCCTGAAAGTGGTATGTTCTGACTCGCTTTTAGCATATTTCTTGTGGTTGGCCTGATAACTGTCGCATCTGCTCCATTTGTGTACTGGCGCTTGGACAACGATATATCCACTGCTCGTTTCCTCAACGAGGAGGAGAAAGCTCAAGGAATAGAGCGCCTTCGGGCCAATCAGACTGGAACCGGAAATACTGAGTTCAAGTTCAGTCATGTCCTGGAGACCTGCTTAGAGCCCAAAACATATCTGTGGATTGGAATGGCAATGCTCCTCAACATTGGCGCCAGCGTGACCAACATCTTCGGTCCACTGATTTTAAGCGGCCTTGGATACGATAAATACAGGACAACTCTGTTGACCATGCCATTTGGCGCGTTGCAATTCATCATCATTCTGCTGGCAAGCTATCTTGCCCAAACTGCTCGTGTGAAGAGCGCTATCATCGCGGCTTTCGTGCTGCCCGTGATCGCTGGTCTAGCAATTTTATATGCTGTGGCTCGGACTAAGTCTGTGCAGGGCCAGTTACTTGCTGGCTACTACCTACTGGCATTCTTATTCGGTGGTAATCCATTGATTGTGACCTGGATCATCGGCAACACGGCAGGCACCACTAAGAAATCCGTCATCATGAGCTTGTACAATGCAGCAAGCTCGGCAGGAAATATCATTGGCCCGTTGCTCTTCAACGAGAAGGACAAGCCAGCCTACCACCCAGGCCTGCGCGCATGTCTCGGAATTTTCACCACTTTGGCCGCTGTTGTTCTCCTCCAGTGGGCCAATCTATGGTTCCTCAACAAACAACAAGCACGTCGACGTGTACAAAACGGCAAGAGAGCTGAAATCGTTGACCTTTCGATGCAAAATGATTATCACGATATGCAGGAGAATCTAGAGGAGACTGGACATGCGACTGTGCAAGTTGGGGACAATGCGTTTCAGGATCTGACTGATCGGGAGAATGATGAATTTGTTTATATCTATTAAAGCTAGTCGCATACGCGGTCCAATATATGTGATTTGACGGAGATTCTCGGCAATTGAGTATAGTTTCTTATTCTCCTCTTGCAAGGTTGCTGACTGAACTACACCCTATGAGCCGAAGTCCTGCGACAGTGGATTTTTACCCGCACCCCAACAAATATATATCTCTACTTTCAACTATATATATACCCCCCCAAATACATTAAATATATGTTGATTTTAGTATTATTAGATAGAGAAATGGCCAATGAATTCAATTAATTCAATATTTAGTATAGTAACCCTTTGCTTTGCGCGTAGAAAGTAATCTCCTAGGTACAGATCGGATCAAATTGTCAATTACACCTTGATCAAGCTCATCCCATACATAGCATATAGCTCTACGAAAATAAGCCCAATCCTCCTGGCTTCTACCCATCTCTATTAATTCGGGGTAGAGCTTTAACAATTTGACCTTCAATAGCCACTAACATAGCTCAATAGGACTGAGATCGGGTAAATGTAGAGGCCAATCCTCGATATATATACTATATTCTTCAAACCACTCCCCTACAATACCAGCAGTATATATACGGGCGTTGTCTTGTTAGAAGATAGTACCAGGTATATAGATTAGTAAAAGACCTTCTTCAAGAGTATCTAGGTATAACTTTGCCGTATAACCGTTCTGTTCACCCCGTTTCTCCCGCTCCATAACGATCAACTTTGTACGGCCACCAATCCAGATCCCAGCCTATACCATTTATGCAATATCCTTCACATAAACCTTTAGGTTCACAAGTTCACGTCAGTACGTCTCAGATTGCAATCTCCAGGCCTATTTTGTACCAGAATTCGATATTCGTTGGACGGAACATTCATCCGACCAGATCCAATTCGAAAAATCGGGTTCTAGCTGCCATTTGCAAGCGAATTTGAGTCTTTTTTTTTGCTATTTTGACGCCGAGAGGGATCTTATTCGGAGACCTTCTTTTGTTTAAACCGTACGCTTTGCATATACAGCGAATTGTTGTTCGAGAGGGGTGCCCGGGGGAGTTAGCGCCTAGGCGTTTGTAGGACCAAAGAGGATTGCGGCGGGCTTGCAAATAAATGTATTTGCGGGCGCGTTCATTGAAGATTGGGGGACGGCCGGTGCGAGGTCTTGAAGAGGTATTTTTTTGCTCCAAAAACCGCTCTCTAGTACGGTAAATAGTACTACGGTGGTATGCATATTCGACAGCGAGTTTAGATGCAGATACACCTACATCTAGCGCACTGCATATTCCGGCACGCTGCTCAGGGGATAGCTCTGCTTGCTTACCCCTATTTCCAGAAATTTCTGTGCCGAAAGAGCGCATGGTAGATGCAGGAGGAAAAATTTAAATAGGGTGGTTGGGGGGGTGATATACTAGGCGCTAAAAAAGTGGGTTTTGTCGCAGGACTAAAAGCACATGATGGTATAAAGAAATGTCGGCACGAGAAATACCAAGGAGGTGTGCACCTTTTTGGCCTAGTGGTAAAGTTGTGGTGTAAATAACTCCTACAAGAAATGTCAACATTGAACCTTCCAAGGTTGGAAATGAAGTGGTATTGTAAAATAGGGGGTTCCAATCAAGAGTGCTCAAGTCTCTGTATTTCTGTATCGGCTTTCCTAGCAAATTATACCAAGCCGTGATTATATAACATAAATTACAAAACATCCAGGATTAATCAATCCTCCGGTATGCCGGTGCTTCATCCACCAACTAGACATGGAGGCCTCAGGCCACATTTAGTGCCTGAGTCTGAAGAACACGACCGACGTCCATCTTCTGTCTCTTCGTCTCTTCTCTTCTCTCCCTCTGTTCTCCTGTTTTGTCTGTGCGATTTGGCCCCAGCAAGTCCTCTATTTTTACCTCATGCGTGTCTCGATCCCCGCCCCATTCCCTACAGAGGGTGCAAATGTATTTTCACCTCCTGCCTAGAGAGGAATAGGGGAACAAACAACACAAACTATGCAGACCACGTCGATTTTCCACGTTTCGATCGCTCAAACTACGACATGCACCTATGGTCGGACATTACCAGTTGAAAGTTCAATTATTTTAAGGCTAGGACTCAAACCGACCAGGATCCATAGCACATGGAAATGTAGTCGAGAACTGAAGCGTGAGAATGAGCGGGACAAATGGGTTCTACTATTGGAACTCTACCTAGGTATGTACTTTATCTCAGACTTAAACCGTGGTGCTGAACCTACCGACTACTGACTCTGTAGGAATATGATTATTGAGGCGTATCTTCTGCTTGGAGTCTTCTTGTCTAATGCTGCCCTAGGGGCCATGCCATAGAAACATGCTTATGATCCCTACCTGCATGCTGCCACATCATGGATGGTTTGATTCTCTTGATTACACCTCGAACATGCGAATGCACAGGGAAAATACCTTCGGACTCGGACTCGGCCTTCAGATTTCAAACTAGCCGGACTGGCAACCCCTGGAAGCCTATGTATGGCCTTGGGTTTTATAGGTTTCTAGAGTAACGTGGAGCGAGAGAATACAGGAAGTTACTCTGCACACATGGCGAAAAACAGGTGGATCCCATACCGTCATCGTGATTTGTCTCGTTTCATATCACAACCCCGGAGGCAGGCATCGGAGTCGGAACCAGCTGAAAACGATGGCAAGCTGAGCGAGATTGGATGTCCGAATTGTGCTAATCTGACAACCATAGCGAGCCTCGGCACATTGATATGTACCCCTCCCCGTCGCTAGCAACTAGAGTGTGAATGCTGCGGAGAAAGTCTTGTCCCGATTGCTCATTATTGATACCCTATAGACCTTTCATTGCAATACGTAAAGTCGCACATTCGTCGCACCAGCCTGTGCAGAGTCAGTGAAACCTGAGCTACACAATGACAGGTGGTCTTCATACCGGAGAACCGATTGCCATCGTGGGAAGTGCTTGCCGCTTTCCGGGTGATGCAACAACGCCCTCGAAGCTATGGGACCTTCTCAAAGCACCTCGAGATGTTCTTAACGAAATTCCAGAAAGCCGCTTTAACACCAAAGCGTTTTACCACCCCGATGGCCTTCACCATGGCACTACGAATGTTCGGCATTCCTATTTGTTATCCGACGATCATCGATTGTTTGACGTCCAATTCTTTGGAACCAAGCCAGTGGAAGCAAACTCGATTGATCCACAACAAAGGCTGTTGCTCGAGACTGTTTACGAGGGTCTGGAAACGTCTGGCATTCCCATGGAAAAGCTACAAGGATCGAACACCGGTGTATATGTCGGCCTGATGACCAACGACTATGCCGATATGTTAGGTCGGGATGTGCAGAACTTTCCGACTTATTTTGCATCGGGAACTGCCCGAAGCATTCTATCCAATCGAGTGTCCTACTTCTTCGACTGGCGAGGACCTTCGATGACCATCGACACGGCATGTTCGTCTAGTCTGATTGCCCTACACCAGGCCGTACAGAGCCTGCGAAGTGGTGAGACTGATGTTGCGGTGGCAGCAGGAACCAACCTTCTGCTGGGACCGGAGCAATACATCGCAGAGAGCAAGCTGAAGATGCTCTCCCCGACGGGTCGCTCGCGCATGTGGGATAAAGGCGCAGATGGATATGCACGTGGAGATGGAATTGCTGCTGTCATACTCAAACCATTGAGTGCTGCATTGGCGAATGGGGATCATATCGAGTGTATAGTTCGGGAGACAGGTGCCAATCAAGATGGTCGCACCAAAGGAATTACGATGCCCAACCCTGTGGCTCAAGCTGACCTTATTCGCACGACATACGCTCGAGCTGGACTCGATCTTTCTAAACCCACCGACCGACCACAATATTTCGAAGCCCATGGTACCGGTACGTAATCTTAGTCTAACAGTGAGATAGCCTGCTGACCAAATCAGGAACTCCAGCAGGTGACCCAGTCGAGGCGGAGGCCATCAGCACTGCATTTTTTGGAAAAGCAGCCAAATATCACCGCGATGGTAACCAGGAGGACCCCTTGTATGTCGGATCGATCAAAACAGTGATCGGTCACACCGAGGGCACGGCTGGGTTGGCAGCGGTCCTCAAAGCCTCGCTTGCTTTACAACATGCCGTCATACCGCCAAACCTACTGCTCGACGAGTTAAGTTCCACGGTACTTCCCTTCTACAGCGACCTTGAAATCCTTCAAGTTGCTAAGGAATGGCCTGAACTCCCAGAAAATACCCCCCGCCGTGCTAGTGTCAATAGCTTTGGCTTTGGTGGTGCGAATGCGCATGCAATTTTGGAAGCGTTTGATTCGCGCCTGCTTGCTCGAGGTCGCAACACCGCAGATGGCAGCTCTGTAGCAGTGTCACCATTCAACTTTTCTGCCTCATCCGAAAAGTCACTTCTCACCAACATTGCCGCATACTCGGCATTTTTGCGAAATCATTCGGACATCAATATCCGCAATTTGTCATGGACATTGAATTCTCGGCGTTCTACTCTGCCAGTACGGGTGTCGGTGTCTGCATCAAGCCCCGGAGAGCTTGCTGCAAGGCTGGATGAAGTAGTGGTGTCTTCGGCAATAACACCAAGCACGCAAACGGGAAGTATCCGCGAGCCAAAACTTCTCGGGGTGTTCACCGGCCAAGGAGCACAGTGGGCAAGGATGGGAGTTGAATTGCTCGAAAACGTACCAATGGTCAGTGATTGCATCACTCGCCTCGACCGGTCTTTGCAGGAACTACCCACTGAGCATCGCCCTGTTTGGTCGCTGAGGGAGGAGCTTGTTAAAGACAAGTCCTCATCTCGTATTGGCGAGGCGGCGTTTTCGCAGCCTCTTTGTACCGCGGTTCAGATTGCGTTGGTTCAGCTTCTCCGGGCAGCCAATCTGAAACTCACTGCTGTCGTTGGCCATTCCTCTGGGGAGATTGCGGCAGCGTATGCCGCGGGATATCTCAATGAAGGGGATGCTATTCGCATTGCCTATTACCGCGGGTGGTCTCTGCAATATGCAACAGGCCAGGCAGGACAGAAAGGGGCAATGATGGCCGCGGGGACATCCTTTAAAGACGCAAAGGAGCTTTGCGAGATGCCGTCACTCGAGAACCGAATTTGCGTGGCGGCTAGCAACTCCTCCGCTAGCGTCACAATTTCCGGGGACGCCGATGCGATCGAAGAGGTTAGGGAAATTTTCGAAGACGAAAAGAAATTTGCTCGCTTGTTGAAAGTGGACAAAGCTTATCATTCACATCACATGCTTTCCTGTGCAGCTCCTTATATTGCAGCGGTCCGCAAGTGTGGTGTAGCCATTCAGTGCCCACCGAGTGGCAGTGCTACCTGGATCTCTAGTGTGTATGGTGACAGTATTGACAACGTGAACGACAATATCGCTGACACATACTGGATCAACAACATGGTCAAGCCCGTACTATTCTCCCAGGCCGTCACCTATGCAGTTGGCGCACTTGGCCCATTCGACATGGCTTTAGAGATTGGTCCTCATCCAGCATTGAAAGGACCTGCAATGCAAACAATCCAAGAAGTCTCTGGCCAGACATTGCCTTACACTGGGACCTTGAACCGGGGTAAAAATGACAGCGAGGCTTTCTCATCCACACTGGGTGCTCTGTGGATTGCCTTGGGTGAGAGTGTGGTGGACTTCGCAGGGTTTGAAATGAAGACAATGCAAAAGCAAAGCATTCCACAGCTCATCAAGGGCCTTCCATCATATTCGTGGGATCATGATCGGGTTTATTGGCACGAATCTCGATCATCTACGGCAATCCGCACTGAAAGGGAACCATTTCATCCCCTACTGGGCGTCAAATGCCCCGATGGCACAGACAATGAGCTACGGTGGCGCAACTATCTTCATCCTAGGGAGGTTCCTTGGTTGGCACATCATCAGGTCCAAGGTCAAATGGTATTCCCTGCAGCTGGGTATATATCGGCTGCGGTTGAGTCTGTGATTCGAAAGTATGGCCTGGGTTCTGTGCAACTGATTGACTTCCATGATGTGGTCATCGGACAAGCATTGGTGCTTGAAGAAAACGGGGGAGTGGAAACAATTTTCAGACTTTCGATCGATCAAGTTCAGGCCAATTGCGTGTCTGCGTCCTTTTCCTGTCACTCCGACGCCAATAAGGGGTCATCCAACATGACCCTTCACGCATCTGCCACCGTGAAAATTATCTTGGGGGACCCGAAGCATGATATTCTCCCACCACACGCCCAACCGCAAGGTTCATTCCTGGATCTGGAAGGTGACCGATTCTACAACTCAGTTTCCGAACTTGGGTTCGGCTACACCGGCCCCTTCCAGGCCCTTTCCGCCTTGCGCAGAAAAATGGACGAGGCATCGGGATTGATCGCTGTCCCAGTGAATTCTGAAACCGAAAGACCGTTGATCATTCACCCAGCCTCTCTTGATGGCGCCATTCAGTCCATCATGCTTGCTTATTCCTTCCCAGGCGATGGACGTCTGCGCACCCTTTACCTTCCCACTCGAATCGACAGGCTTCGCCTCAATCCGACCACCTGCGCCGTTTTTGGTGCCCCCGGTGCAAATCTGCCCTTCTATTCTGCAGTCACAGATGCCCGGTTCGCTGAGCTCTCTGGTGATGTTGATATATTTTCTGCAGACGGGAGACATACTTTGGTTCAACTTGAAGGACTTCATACGACGCCATTGAGTCCGTTGACTTCCATAAACGATGTTCCCTTTTTCACAGAAGTGATCTGGGATGTTGATAGGCCCACCGGGCAGCAATCAAAGAATGCTGAAGACATGCTTCCCCAAGGCCGCTCCCTAGTCCTGGATCTCGAACGAGTCGCCCATTTCCACTTCAAAAAGCTCGAAAACTCGCTTGAGCACTCCGACCGCACAAATACTAATTGGAACCATACACATCTTCTCTCATATGCAGGGCATTGTACAACGTCCGTTGCGAATGGAAAACACAAATTTGCAAAGCCGGAATGGGCAAATGACACCATGGAGGATATTGCTCCAATTTTAGATCGGTGAGAACTTGAACTCTTTTATTGACCTGGCAAACCGAAATCGAACCACACTGACTGATCTACATAGCCATTCCGATAGTATCGACATCAGACTGCTGTCTGCAGTTGGCGAAAACCTTTCTGCTATCATTCGGGGAGATATGAATTTGCTTGAAATCCTGATGCATGACAATATGTTAGCGGAATTCTACGCCAAAACATTTGGAATAGACGCATACTTGGATGCTGTTGCTCAGGCGGCTCGCCAGATCGGCCATAGATACCCCCATGTTAACGTTTTGGAGATTGGTCAGTCCACGCACGTTGTCGAAACTGTGTCCGATACTAATTTATTATAGGGGCCGGCGCCGGCGCTACTTCGGATCGAGTCATGCGTGCAATGGGGTCCTCGTTTGCGTCGTATACATACACCGATATTTTGGACTCGCAGTTCGATGACGCCCGTGAAAGATTTTCGGATTATCAAACCAGAATGGCATTCAAGGTGTTGGACATCGAGAAGGACATCGGAGAACAAGACTATGAAGAGGGTTGTTTTGACCTTGTGATTGCTCCTCTAGCTCTGTACGCCACCAGGAAGCTTGAAGTGACGCTGACAAATGTTCGTCGACTACTCAAGCCTGGTGGCTATCTGGTCATGCTAGAACTCACTAACTCCGATGTGATGCGCTTCGGCCTCATCCTTGGTGCCCTACCAGGCTGGTGGTTAGGCTATGAGGAGGGAAGAACATTATCACCTTGTGTATCGGAGGAGAATTGGGAAGAACTGATGCAAAAGACTGGATTTTCTGGTTTCGAAGCCCTGGTTTCGTCTTCCAAAACCTTGCCTGTGCCATTTTCCGTCATGGTTACCCAAGCTGTCGATCACCGTGTGAATTTCCTTCGTGACCCCTTGACTGCTAATCATATTCCACTAGGTGTGGACTCATTGACAATTATCGGAGGGAAAACATCCTTGACTGCTGATATGGTGGCCGATATCACCACTGCCGTTCGTCCCCACTACGGCAATATATACACAGCCAGTTCTTTGGGCGACCTTGTCTCAGCAAACCTGCCGGTGATGGGATCAGTGATCAGTTTGATTGAATTGGATGGACCAGTTCTGAAACACATGTCCCCCGAGAATTTGAAGTCATTCCAAGAGCTCTTCAAACAAAGCAAGAATGTTCTATGGCTGGGACATGGTGCCCAAGGGGAGAACCCCTATGGCAACATGTTTGCAGGAGTTCAACGCACATTGGCCATGGAGATGACTCACCTCCATATCCATTTCCTCAACCTCCATTCACTGCATGATGCTGATGCCAATATTATCGCAACGAAGCTCCTCCATTTGGAAGCTGCCGAAATTTGGGACCAAGCAGGCCAGCTCGATGGGATATTGTGGTCCAACGAGAGGGAACTGGTGCTGCAGAATGGGCACATCAAAGTTCCTCGATTCCGCCTCAATTTCGGCCGAAACGATCGATATAACTCCTCAAGGCGTCTGATCATTAACGAGGTTGAACGTGCCAGCTCTGTGGTCACCATCCAGCCAACAGAAATTGGATATCAAATCGAAGAAAAGGACACTCGAATCTCGCCGTCTTTCCCGGATGATGTGAGTATCGATGTGACTCACTCTTTGCTACGTGCCGTCCGTATCACTCCATCGGACAATTATTTCTTAGTGGTTGGGAAGCATGCACGGAATGGCGAGCGGGTTATTGCCTTATCGCATACTCTGGACTCTCAAGTTCGTGTGCCGCATGGCTTGGCGGTGCGATGTGGAGATTCCGAAGAGCTAGGAATTCGATCGATGCTCACCCTCTATTTCTATTTCCTTGCTTTCTCTATGCTACAACAGCTTCAATCCGGAACGACGCTGGCTGTGTTAGACTCTGACTTCTCCTTTGCCCCCGTCCTTACGAAATACGCAAACGAAAAGGGCATTCAACTTGCACTTTTGACAACAAAGGAAGGACATTGCTCGTGGCCATGGATCCGAATCCACCCAAACTCCACCCGCCGTGAAATACTGAGCAAGTTACCTGGAAATGTTTCACGGCTTGTCAATATGGGTGGCAGCTCTGATGTGACTACCCTTCTGAGGGCGTGCTTGCCGACAGAGTGTCATTTCGAGAGTGAGAACACTTTAACTGCAAACTGCTCCCGGTCTCAGTACAGCTCAGATAGAGGCCAACTGGCTATGCACCTCCAGAATTCCTGGACGAGAGCACAATACGACTTGATGCCAGTCAATATGCACAAGTTTGTTCCTTTAAGCCTCGAAGACCTGATTCGTGCCCAATCCCTGCTTCCGCAGCAGTCTTTAGTTGCATGGGGTGAATCACAGCTTGCTGTCCAGGTTCGCCCTGCTACCAAAAAGGTCAAATTTTCAAAAGACAAAACCTACTGGCTGGTTGGACTGACAGGTGGGCTCGGCTTGTCGCTTTGTCAGTGGATGATCGGACAAGGCGCACGATACATCGCGCTATCAAGTCGCAATCCAAATATTGATAACCAATGGCTGCAGCGAATGGCTGCCAATGGCTGCACGGTTCGAATCTTTTCCAAGTAAGCTCTTCAAATTTTCCTCAGTTATTTAAGCTAACACATCCAGTGATATAACCAATCGGGAATCAGTTCAAGCAACCCATCGAAACATCAGCGAAACGATGCCCCCTATCGCTGGTGTTGCACAAGGTGCAATGGTGCTCCAGGACACAATGTTCATTGATTTAGATCTGCCTCGCCTTGACAAGGTTCTCCGCCCCAAAGTTGAAGGTAGTATACTACTGGACGAATTGTTCCCAGAGGACACGTTAGAATTCATGGTTTTCTTTTCATCAATGGCTGCGATGACAGGAAACCCCGGCCAGGTTGCCTATAATGCCGCGAATATGTTTATGTCGAGCCTGGCAGCCCAGCGCCGAAACCGTGGCTTGGCAGCGCATGCGATTAACATCGGCGCCATTGTCGGTAACGGCTATGTGACGCGAGAGCTTAACATGGGTCAACAATCATATCTATACCGAGTCGGCCATTCATGGATGTCTGAGCAAGACTTCCATGAGGTGTTTGCCGAAGGTGTCCTGTCCTGCCTAGACCGTGTAGGAAGCGCTGAGCTATGCTGTGGACTCAGAATTGACGATGATGAGTCAAAGAGTTGGGTTTCTAACCCGATGTTCCAACATCTGGTCTACAAGTCTAGCAATCTTGTGGTGGCAGACAAAAAGGGGAAATATGGCGTGTTGATAAAGACACGCTTGTTCGAGGCAACTTCGAACCAGGAAGTTATCGAGATCTTGCAAGGTACGTTCGTCGGGAATTCTAATACGCAGTTGAAACTAAATGATGTTTTTTAGATGGTTTCGTGTTGAAGCTTCAGTCGGCTCTTCAGGCTGACCCCAACAAGCCTATGCTGGACATGAGTCCGGATGAGCTTGGTGTGGATTCGTTAGTCGCTGTTGACCTTCGGTCATGGTTCCTCAAGGAGTTGGGCGTCGACATGCCGGTGTTGAAAATCTTTAACGCAGCGTCGATTCGTGAGCTTTTGGCCACTGCTGCTGAAGTTCTACCAGAATCCTTGATTCCCAATTTGATCCCTGGTGATCAGGCTGTGAGGCCGCCGGCGCACCAACCCAATACTTCGGTGGCTGTGACAGCTGCCTCCCCCGCAGATCTGCCCGTCGATATAATAGTTCCAGAGAGCAGAGCCAGCTCTGTAGAATTGAAGTTTGCACTCCCGGACGCAACAAACGCGTACATTGGCAGCTCCGCGACGTCTTTAATCACTGGAGACTCAAATTCTGAGAATAATGACGACACTTCCTCATCCCTCTTTACTGGTGACAGCGAAATGGGCCCCGCAAAACGTGAAATCCAAAGAACTGTGCCGATGTCCTACGGGCAGTCGCGCTTCTGGTTTCTAGAGCACCTAGTCGAGGACAAGACCGCATTCAACATTACACCGACGTTTGAATTGTCTGGTCGCTTAAGAATTGAAGAATTTGGGAATGCAGTACAAACCGCGGCACAACATCACGAAGCTTTGCGTACTTTCTTCTTCACTGACAATGAGCGAAATCATATGCAAGGCATTTGGACGAAATCCACCTTACAGTTGGAGCACGTTGCAATCTCGGACGAAACAGAAGTCGAAGAGGCCTCAAAGCAGATGGAGGCACATGTGTTCAATCTTTCTGATGGCGAGATCATGCGTGTTAGGCTGCTTTCGCTCAACCCAGAAAAGCACTGGATAATCTTCGGCTTCCATCACATAAACATGGATGGGATTAGCTTCGAAGTATTTTGGTCAGACGTGGAAAAGGCGTATCAAGGCCAACCCCTTTCCGAAGATGCACTTCAATATCCAGACTTTACTATGCGGCAGCTTCGTGAATACGAAGATGGAGCCTGGGGTGAGGACCTCACTTACTGGCGAGCACAATATACCGAGATTCCACCCGCAATTCCCCTTCTTCCATTTGCCCTACAGGCAATGCGGCCCAAGGTTGCTCAGTTCGGCTCTCATACTGCCCAGATTCGTCTCGATGTCAGATTGTCAGATTCAATTGACCGATGTTGCCGGATGTTCAAATCAACACCCTTCCATTTCCATTTGGCGGTCTGGAAAACACTTCTTCTACGGTTCTTTGATATGAAGGATGTTTGCATCGGCCTCGGAGATGGAAACCGCACGGATGCCGACATCCTGCGGAGCATGGGACTTTTTTTGAACCTTCTTCCTGTGACGTTCTCTCAGAAGCCAGGCCAATCTTTTGGGGAATCTCTCAAGGAGGTCCGGAACATCACTCAGGGGGCATTTTCCCACTCGCGTGTGCCATTTGATGTGATCTTGACAGAACTAAACGTTCCGCGATCCGCATCACACAATCCCCTATGCCAGATCCTCTTCAACTATCGACCCAAGGTCGAGCAATCAAGAAGCTTCTGCGGTTGTTTGGCCGATGGCGCACTTTTGGGCGGCGGCGAAACTTCTTTTGACCTCGGTCTGGATGTTGGCAACGTTGGTGCTGGCGAGACGCTAATTCACCTGTCAGCCCAGAGGAGCTTATATGGAATGAAACATGCTGAAATCCTTCTGAGCTCCTATGTCAATCTTCTCCGGTCATTTCTTCAAAATCCAGCCACTCGGGTTACATGGCCAGGATTATATTCCAAAGAAGACCTCCAGGAGGCAGTGACTGTGGGCCGAGGCAAGTGAATTAATTACCCCTGGCTAGTCGTAGGTATTTTGCTAAATATGTTATACAGGACCGGAGCTCCGAGACGAGTATGCTATGACCATCGTCCACCGCCTAGATGAAGTTGCCTTGCGCTATCCGGAGCATGTCGCATTGAAACCCCACGATGGGAGCCCCTTGACTTATGCTGAAGTCCATTGTCGCATCAATGTTATCGCCAACGAGCTCTTACGCAATGGAGTTGGCACGGGTACCCGTGTTGGGGTTTTCCAGTCACCGAGTGCAGACTGGATATGTTCTCTCATAGCCATCCTGCGTGTCGGTGGTGCCTACATTCCATTGGACAAAAAGGTGGGGATGAACAGACTCGCGATGATCATGAAAGAAACACAAGCACCGATGGTATTGGTTGATGCAAACTCCATCTCTGATTTTGCGCTTTTACACACCACGGCGAAACCCATCGACGTATGTGGCCTAAACGGCGCTACTGCACGTGGCGTCCGAAATATGGCGATCCCAAGCCAGACAGCAGTGATCATGTATACCAGTGGATCAACTGGAGTCCCAAAGGGAATCATGATTACCCATTCCGCATATGTGTCCCACGTTCAGTCATGCAGTGACGTCTGGAAACTTAAGCAGGGAAGCGAGATCATCCTGCATCAATCATCTTATGCATGGGATGCGTCTTTGTGGCAGATCATGGTGTCCCTATGCTCGGGCGCGACCCTTGTCATTGCATCTGATCTCACAAGAGGCGATCCCGTTGCTATCACACGACTTATCGCATCGGAGAATGTGACATGCACCCTCGCGACGCCCACGGAGTATCTCGCTTGGGTGCGTCATGGTCGCTCTCATCTCAGTAACTCTCGCTTGTCAACTGCGGTATGTGGTGGTGAATTCATGTCAAGTGGGTTGATTAAAGAGATTAAAAATCTCCATCGGCCGGATCTCAAACTGATAAATGCTTATGGGCCGGCGGAGATCAGTGTTGCATGCTCGAGCAGTGAAGTCCCTTACAACCTGCTGGATTTGACATCAACATCCCCTGCGCCAGCACTGTATACACTACCAAACTATTCTGTTTACATTGTCGACGAAACTTTAAACCCTGTTCCCATCGGTGTTCCTGGTGAAGTGGTTGTTGGCGGCGCAGGAGTTGCCCAGGGCTACCTTGACGGCACCAAAACAACTGAACGTTTTTCGAATGATCGGTACGCAAGCAAGCTTTTCCAGGAGAAGAACTGGACAAAAATCCACCGCACTGGAGATCGCGGAAAACTCAATCGCGATGGTGGTCTTATCCTTCTGGGGCGCATGGACGGAGATAACCAGATCAAATTGAGGGGAATTCGCATCAATATTGAAGAAGTCGAGACCGCGATCGTCAGTTCTGCCGCTGGAGCTATCACGCAAGCTGTTGTATCTGTTCGTTCAGATGCAACTCAATCCGGGGGTGGTCAATTTATAGTTGCGTTTGCTATAATGGCTCCCACGCACGATTCTGAGAATGCGCTTCAATTTCTCGGGCGCCTTACCCAAGAACTGCCATTGCCATATCATATGCGACCTGCTGCTATTATTCCAGTTGAAAATATTCCCCAAAATACCTCGGGGAA
Source organism: Penicillium polonicum (assembly GCA_034423695.1). Classification (NCBI taxonomy): domain Eukaryota; kingdom Fungi; phylum Ascomycota; class Eurotiomycetes; order Eurotiales; family Aspergillaceae; genus Penicillium; species Penicillium polonicum. The sequence continues at coordinate 7,153,670 of CP139885.1, read as the reverse complement.
GACCGATCGCGCCGCAGTCGGCGCACTTCCCATTCCGTTGATTTCATCCAAGTTACCGGACGACAGCACTCTCACAGCATTTGAACAGTCATTGCGTCAGCTCTGGCAACAAGCACTTCCACGGGAACTTAGCAGCTTTCACTCAATTGATTCCCTATCCGACTTTTTCCACGTCGGTGGAAGTTCGCTCGCCCTGGTGAACCTGCAAGCTCTGATCAAGGAGAACCTCGGTGCATCTATGGCATTGTATCAACTTTTTGAAGCCAGCACTCTACGTGGAATGGCGGCTAGGATTCAAGACATATCCCGCCCCGCACCTGAGCTAAAGGTAAATTGGGATACAGAAGTTGAAGTCGCATCCGACCTCACTTTATCTCTGAATTACAGTGACACTCACATTATCGCCTCGGGGGTCAACACTGTTGTGCTTACCGGGGCAACTGGTTTCCTTGGCAAGGAAATCCTCCGGAGACTCATACAAGATGAAAAGGTCTCATCCATTCATTGTCTTGCTGTCAGAAAACGATCCTTGGATTTACCTGAACTATTTGCTCATCCGAAAGTTCATTTGCATTATGGTGATCTAGGGGCTCCTCAACTAGGACTCTCGGAATCTGATGCCAGATCGGTATTCTCCTGTGCAGACATTGTTATTCACAATGGCGCGGATGTATCGTTCATGAAAACATATCGGACCCTCAAGCTGATCAATGTGGCATCGACAAAGGAACTCGTCAAACTTGCATTGCCCCGGCGTATTCCATTCCATTTTGTCTCGTCGGCTGGTGTTGCACGCCTTGCCGACCAAGAAAGCTTCGGGGAGACGTCTGTCTCGTCGTATCCTCCTCCGTCTCGACCAACAGACGGGTACATCGCTGCCAAGTGGGTGAGCGAAGTCTATCTGGAACGCATCAACCGCCAATTTGGTCTCCCGGTATGGATCCACCGTCCATCGAGCATCACTGGTATCGATGCACCAGAACTTGATCTCATGGGTAATGTCATGCGGTTTACCAAAGCAACCCAGAAAGTGCCAGACTCGAGCTCATGGTCAGGGGTTTTCGATCTCATTTCTGTACAGTCAGCCGCAAGCCAACTACTCGAAGGCGTTCACCAATCTAGCGTCACTGAACTAGCTATTGGGTCTGTGACCTATCTCTATGAATCTGGCGAGATGAAGATAGGGCGTGATGAGATTATGCCCTTGATGGAATCGGGCTCGGGCCAACAGTTTCAGATCGTTTCCCTCGACGAGTGGGTGAATTCCGCCGAACAAGCAGGAATGAGTGTGTTATTGGGAGAGTACTTGCGCAGGGCCTCCGATGGTCAAGTTCTCCTGCCCAGGTTAATTAAAGCTGGATTTTCCGAGGATGAATGAGGATGTACGGGAATAGAAGGTTATACCATCAGTTCCCATTGACCGAAATCATTGTTTGTTGTTGTTATCCGCATTCTTACGCAACTTGTGCGTCTTTTTACTCTTGTGAAGATATGCCCTTAGTCGAATACACTTGCTAGCTCTACGGGTTCATATCCCAGTATTCTCCGGCTGTTATTTGAGCCGAATAGGTCCTTCAGATGAGATACGCCACTCGAATTTCAGAGCAAAAACTAATGTTTCTTACAATTTTCTGTATAGATCTGTCTCTATGAGAATGAGAAGGGGTGGAATAGCCCACTTGGTTGACGTTCATCTATCAATGTTAATACCTGTGGATAGAAATTAACTAGGCAGAACAACTGTATACTGGTAGGTCAACACCAGGAGCCAAGAGTGGTCTTAATCTCTTTTTCTTTTTCCTACATCTGACGACGATCCAGACCCGACTATGCAGTCGGCGTCAGGCATTTGGATGAATGATATTTTAATTCCACCCACCGACGACACCCAAGAGCGATTGCTCTCCTAGTCTTTGATTATGCGTACCCTTTTGAATTGGACGAGCCTGTTGTTTTGTCTTGTAATTTCAATGATCAGGTCCGATTTATGGTATATTTCGGTGGTATTTCAGTGGTATATTGTACGTCCTCATTTTCTGCTTCTCCAAAATTCAAGAGGCCACACCTATTTCACTTATTGATTCATCATATCAATGGAAGGGGATAGTCTAGGTATAGTACACTATACTACATATGTGAAGTGTGAGATTTGTTGAAAGGATAACTTGTAAAGATAGCTAATCTCTTCGTCCCTGAGATATGGAACGTATATCTGTGGACTTCATTTCCACCTGCAGATCACCTCGCACCCACATTATAATGGAAACAGATAGAATCACAAAACCATCCGAACACATCGGTTGACAATGACTTGATGCAGCCTGGATTGAACTGCATTCCTGCAATACAACACAAGGCATATTATATGCAGAGCAAGGCATAAGCAATGTCAAATCGCATCGGGGGCGCTAATCTTGCATCAGGAGGTGTTGCCATTCTTGGCTGGCGTTGAGATGACCCTAATTATCATCATGTTAACTGCTGAGAATAAAGGAGAATCCTCATCCAACAATCAACTCTACGTTCTGGGGACCGTGACACGCAGGTATTGTTCCCGGTTATATGTCGAGAAAGGCAGGAGTTATAACTTTGACCAGAATCGCCGATTTTAAACCCAAGCATTGTATTTTGCGCTACTTACTTTCTTTCTTTTTCTTTCTTTTTTATTTGGATGGTTTTTTCTTTTGATTATTACTGTTTTGTTCTGTGTCGTACAGTGAGACGAATTGAATTTTATATAAGTGAGTCTCCCAAATTCACAAACGGTTAAAATTCTTCCAGCTTTCTTTTTACCGTCACAAGATGGCAACCCGGGATAAATTACCCTCAAATCAGACCGGCATCATTCAACATGAAGGTGGTATTCTTCAAATCACTCATGGCCTGCCTATCCCAGAACTCGAGCCCCATCAAATGTTGGTGAAGACTGCTGCAGTGGCCCTTAATCCCTGTGATTATAAAATGCCATTGAGGTTCCCGACCCCAGGTCTCTGGGACGGATGTGACTTTTCAGGCACAGTTGTTGCGCTAGGAAGCGAGGTTGCTGCACAGGGACGATTCCGTCTCGGAGATCAGGCTTTTGGTGCTGTTCAAGGCTCAAATATGTCGGATCCCATGTCTGGAGCCTATTGCGAGTACATTCGAACCGAACCGGAGCTTACTTTCCATGTTCCTAAGGGAATGGATCTTTTCAATGCACCCTCCCTTTCAGGGACCGCAATTGCGACTCTTGGGGTTGCTCTTTTTTGGTCGCTTCAATTGCCCGGAGAATTGCACACACCAGTACCCAAACCCGAGGACGTTCTGGTATATGGTGGAAGTAGCACTATAGGGCTACTTGCAATCCAGATGGTGAAGCTGTAAGAATTCCATTTCTTTCTTATGACTTTCGGTATATTCAAATCACTGATCTATCTTGCTTAGCTGCGGCCACCGGGTAATCACCACATGCTCTCCTCACAACCGCGACTTGGTGGAATCATACGGGGCTGATCTTGTCTTCGATTACAACTCTCCAACTTGTGCCGAAGATATTCGAGCGGCCACAAAAAACACTTTGCGCTATGCCCTTGATCCCTTTGCGGAAGCCAAAACTCTGCGGATGTGCTATGCAGCCATTGGTCGTACTGGAGGAAGGTACTGTGCACTCGAGCAGTATCAAGAAAGTCTTTGTTCGCGAAAGACAATCAAGCACGAACTAGTCATGGGAGGTGCCATCTCTGGGCGAGGTGTTGAGCTCCCAGACCCATACGGCATTCCACCACGACCCGAGATTGGTGTCTGGGCTCGGTCATGGTATGCAGAACTTCAAAAGCTGATAGACAATGGGAGGCTTAAAACGTGTCCAATTCAATCCATTCCGGGCAAATTTGAAGGAATCTTGGAAGGGTTGGACATGCTACGAAATGGAAAGGTTTCGGGAAAGAAGCTCGTCGTCCCTATGACTACGAAATAAATGTTTGCATTTGAGTTGGAGGCCTGAAAGATGTCTAGCCAAATCCCCAACTACTTGTGGAAATTAAAGAGGGGTTGATCAACCATTGGACCCGAGACTTAGCACTTCGCTGTTCCTTGTATTTTATGGTTGTTGAGACGTAGAGACCTCACGATGATATTTGCTAACTCCGGACGAAAAGTGCCATCCCATTAGAACCGAAGATCACTTAACTAAGTAATCAAATAGGAACATTAGTTGCTGAGACTGTTGTCTGTGGTGGTTTTACATCGGTGCATTCAAAATTTCGATTTGCGTTGAACATACGGAATGATCAAGATAGGTAATATGTAGGTAGCATCTAATTTGGACCATCGTAAACCATCTTTGCAATAACCTTCTTCTCAGCTTTTGTCGTGCTAATATTTCGCGTCAAATATCTCTTTCCATCGAGCTCTTCAAATCCCCAAATCACTTCGGCTTCCCATCCCTTTGACGCATTCTGGGCTAATTCTTGAATGACCTTGTCACTCAGGCTAGCCACCTCTAAAACCTGACGGATGGAGTCTTCCAGTATAGCAGATACATTCACAAATTGAAGCTGCATCTGAATATCTCCAAAGATAGGCAGTGAAACGTCCTGTGGGCTTCCATCTACTGAATAACTCCCTTCGCTGTCAAACCCACCCGGATTGACAGTTTGTGTCATACGGAGACTTGTGACTAGTTTCACATCGGCGGCCAGATCACAACCTGCATTGGGGTTTCCCTCGATGCATGGGCCATTTTTAGCGGACAGAGAAGTGGTCTGGCTGATTTGCAACGAAAGCCGGGCGTGTCGCAAGACCTTTCGGACAACCCAAGGTACGCCTTGCTATTATTTCTCAGTAAATCAAAACCAACACCTCGATTAACCTTTGCTCTTACCAAGACAAAAACGTCATCTGGATCGGTTGACAGCTTTCGGTTCTAATCATCATATTAGCCCATGCGTTAGGTAAGTAGCCAACTAGTGAAAGCGTACCAATACCCAGGTTCCAGTAAGATCGGGAACATCTTGGAAATCAGGTACAGCCATTCTTGGGTTTGGATATTGGGCAAATGATTGGAGAAGACGTCGGTTCTTCTCTTTGGAAAGTATATCTCTGTGGTAATGAGGAGATGGTTCCTTTTTAACGGTAGAGTTTCAGTCTCCTTTACTCCGTACTCCAGGGACCCCTATATGAGTTCTAAATCAAGGATCGGACTCGGACTCGGTCTCCGAGCATGCAGGGGATATCTAGGGCAGCAATTCATCCATGTACAGACCATTGCAATAACTGCGGCATCCCATCAATACCATGGTATGGTGTTGCATTGAAAGACATCGAACACAAATCAATATGTCTGGTTGCTCACTAAGAAGTACCCCTACATCACGCTTTATTCGCCCGGTTTACGATAATCATGAGCGTGAGGATACATTCTCCCACTCTGTGTGAACCTTCGTTTATCCGATCTCTAAATGCCGTTCTGCTCCTATTTCCCATCAGTTGACAGTTGAATTACTCTACAGTACCAAGTCCTGAAAGCCAACACAAGGACCAAGCACACCTTTTTCAAATATAGACGAGGACCATGAAAGGCCATGCTATCAAATAACCACTGTATCTTTAACAAGTTGCCGCAAGCAGTCCATTATTTCCATCAACGACATTTCACAAGGATCGTGTTCTTGTGCTAGGACAATGTCCCGGATTGAGGTTGACCAATCCTTCTGACGGAGTGTTTCGGATGGATCGAACTCTTGATCCTCTTGGGGTTGCTCTAAGCTCGACCGCAATTTAAGGGCTTGGTCAAGCTTCCTCATCATTGCAGAGCTGAACTCAACCAATAATTGAACTTGGACAATGAGATTTCCATCCAAATTAAACTGCCCAAATTGTACCTTCGGTAACAACAGAATCGTGGCTGCATCAGCTGGAGGGATGATGAGAAACAGCTGGTATAACCGCATGAAAACAGCACGATATATGCGAACAAGTAAGCAATGCGCCTCCAATATTCCAAGCCACAGCGCGATATCACATCTCGGGATTGTAGAACTCGTTCGATCCGGAGATGTCGTTGTGGTATGATAACCGGAATCATGTGGGGATACGGTGGTGGCACCTTCATCGCCGCCACTGTCGCCAACATCCGGAAGGATAAACGAAGAGTCTTCATATCCGCTGTTCTCCGGTTCAAATCGTTGAGTAGCAAATGTAACATCCAAGCTGTCTTCCGTTGTACCACATGAGGATCGAATAATTGCCAGAAGCCAAGAACTGTGCTCGAGTAGACGATATATTGGAAGGTCGAGTGTCTCAATTGACAGATTAGAATCTTCATACAAAAGGGATGACGATTGTAGGAGCATTGATCCATTCTCGAACATCTCCAGATCTTCAAGGAGTCCCATTTTCAATCTCAAGAGACTCTTGCGAATGTTTTTCATAGGGGAGAGAACTTCTTGGCTTGTTGTCGTTGGGAGAGGCTTGCTTATAGTTGCGAGGTCTGGCTGATTTACCCATGCAGGATCTGGAAGATCCCTTATGCCAAATGGCAATTCATTCTCGCCATAATTGAGACGCTTAGTTTGAAAAGGCTCGGGAATTGCCATTTCAGTAACTTGCTTTGTGCCTGGTGGGACATCATTGGTAAAAGCTGGGGGAAAAGAAGAATTTGCGTCGCAAGGATATAGTTGATCAGATGGCATCCAATCACAAGGCTATAGGGATTACTAGTCAGTAGATGGCTAGTGTATCTCCCCTCGAGGACTAACTTACTAGGTTATAAGCATCGGTTGACCACATTGAAAGAGGATCACTCCACTGCTCAACAGGGACCATCATGTTTCCAGGCTCTAGGGGCATATTAAACCCAAAGTCCGCTGAGGATGAGTGAAAGCTGCCTCCAGGGAAAACGGGCATTGGCGGTACTCCTCCCCAATAGTGATGCTCTCTCATACCGTGTCTCCTTGGAATTGGAGAGGGAGAATGCACCACCTTCTTCACTCTGGAGCCGGATGATTTGTGAAGCACAGACATTGATTCATGCCTTGAATTGAATCCTTGGTGCTCGCGGTCATCTCGGGCAACTACATTTTTTCCATAGTTTGAGGGTAAAATGGCTGGTGCAGGCTGGTTCATACTTGTGATACATATCTCTTGGGCCTTAAGGCATCGCTCACAAGACATGCCATTCATATGATCGCGCTCGCATCGCAACTTTTGTCCGCGACAACGATCACAAGCGGACCGTCGAGAGTGCCGATAATTGTGGTTTGGATGCATTGTAAGGTCCAAAGGGGGGGGAAAACGAAACAAGAAGTAACATTCGCTATGGCGGCCAACAATTGCAGAGATAGACCATTGGTGTGAAGCTACCACGGGCAAATATGTACTCTGAATGCAATACAGGAATCTATCAATTGGGTTGAATCATTCATATCGACATATCTAAACAGATTTCACGCTCGAGGAAAGATAGTTCTATTCGAAATTAGAGCAAGCGCGTGGGTTGGTATCACCGCGTCTGTATACCTCTCCCTTGGAACATGATCCATAACATTCCCGAGGACCCTACAGGGTGATTCGTTGGATACTCCCAATTTTTGCACGTCCAGTTCTCAGGTGTGACAAGTTCTCAACTCATACCAACTCAGTCCTCTCACAACATGTATATAGACATGCGGACATGCAGACAGAAATTTAAGGGTATTTTCATCGCATCCATGAACTGAGGGCTGAGCCCCAGAGTCCTGGTACGAGGTGCGTCAGGATCCATGGAAGATGTTACACCATGCTCAAATGGGAGCAATGTATGAAGGACCATATCTGCCGTGATACAATGGAGGTGAATATTGTCTCACCTGGCGCCGCATCTGAAACGTGAGCCCCCTTTTACAGGGAATGGCCAATAGGTTGAGACGACTTCAACGGTCCTTTGACCTGAGTTGAAGAACTCGCAGGAAATGGCGAAGAGATTAAGCAGAGAATAATACCGAACCTAGTCTCAAAGACACAGGTCATTCCCCCAGCGGTGCCTAAAGACACTCGGTTGGTCAGAGATATTACCCTATAGTACCTGCGTGGGGGGGCGAACTTGACGCCACCGAACTAAACTTGTAACTTAAATGAAATCAGGTATAGACTACCATAAAAAGTACCCAATCCGATTTCGAAGATCGCAGTTTACGTTGAGCCCGAAGCCACACCGAAGTTCGGAGAATTAAGCCATCCTAGGGCCCAGCTGAGAATCTTCCGGCTTGACGGTTTTGCGCCCTGATGTTTTCTTTCTTTCTTTTTTTGCCCTGCTGGATTTCATATTTTGCATCCACATCCTGGAATTCACCGATTACGGAGTATTCTAGTACCAACTGTCGAGGGGCGGAGAATTCAAAGTAAGGGGTTGAAAGCATGACTACATTCCTGGCCAGAGCGCGGCTGGCTTTTGAACACTGGAAATATCGATGGAGTGCAAAGATATATCATATAATTCAAGGACAGACGTATGCACTGTGTAGAACCCCGGTGCGCTTACCTGTAGGTTCAAAAAGCTGATGATATGCATTATTCACTTATATCAAAGCTGGCAGCCGCTTATATATCCGCCCAACCAGCCCCAGAGAAAGATCCATTGGAAGGTTTTGGAATTTCCGCGTAACTTCTGTAATTGTAATGAGCCAGTCTTCAGCAGCGAGTCACATCTTCATGGAACTCGCTTGGAATCAAATAAATAATAAAGAACAAAGTCAAAGAGCCTTCATAGGGAGTTTCCACTCGGCCTAGAGTGTCCATTCCAGCCTTTTATCATCACGCGAACGCCCTGACTTCCTTTCCGCGGGTGGCCATTGAACATGTCCCGTACGATTCGAACGTCATCTACTGTAGTATCATAAAGCTCCATCTCAAATTCCCGGAAAATGGTGGCAATTGCTAAAAGAATCTCCGCCCGCGCGAGACTGGTCGACAGATGTTAGTATACGATTAGAGTGGAAAAATCAAAAGACATCCACCTACGGAATTCCAATACACTGTCTTGATCCCTTGCTAAAAGCAACCAGATACTTCTCGAGGTTTTTCCTCTGCTCTGGGTCCATCCATCGCTCTGGGATGAAGTTTTGCGAGTTTGGGAAAATAGCTTCATTGTGGTGCATGAATATGCTGGTCATCCCCACAGGTGTCTAGTGCATATCGTCAGAAGAAGGCCGGAGCAACCACAAAAAGGTAGGAAATGAAGATATCGTACCCCGGGAGGGATTATCCAGTCATTGTAAGTCATAACTTGATCTGGAGAGCTGCGCTGAAGCCTTGTTGCCACAGCGTTGGTGATTCTTCATGCGGGTCAAATAAGCAAATGGAAAAAGCCGTGTCAGGGGGAGTTGGAAAACGAAGTCTTGACATACCTGAGGCCTTCCAGCATAACAGACGTCTATTGTATTGTCAGATATTTTGGCATTCCATAGACTCGAGGTTATGAATTGGACAACTTACGAGATACGGCATTGTTTCGTATTCCACCAAAGTTGCTGTTCCATCGGGATCAAGTCGATTGAGCTCGTCCCGTAGCCTTTGTAGCTTGTCTGGGTTGTTGAGTAGATGGAAGGTAATTGTTGTCAAATTCTTCGCAGTCGTTTCTCCTCCAGCCGAGATGACGGTGAAAACCTCCTGACTCAAGCGGCCAGGTGCCTTCTCCTCTGGGGGAAGCTTGCTGTCTAGCAGCGCATGGAACAATGTGCCTTTCGGCACACTAACCTTGTCATCTGCCAAGTTCCCGGCAGCGGCTTGGCTATCAATGATCGATTTTGCTAATCGCAAACTTTCCGTTTTCTGGTCAATTACCGGGCCAATGTGAGGGTTGAGACTCACAACTAGCCACCGCGGAAGTAGCTCAAACAATCTGAAGACCCAACGAAACTGTTTGAATTGAACTCCGACTTGTACAATTGCCTCAATTGTCTTTGACCACTGCGGTGTGAAATCAGGGTCATCCAAATAATGGAACGATTCACCCATAGAATACTCCACAACCACGTCTGTCGTGTAGGCATTAAACGCATGATAAACATGCAGCGGTGTATCCCTCTCCTTCCATGCCCGCATTCCTTTGCGCAACTTATCAATCATTCTCCGGAGCATGGGTTCCAACTGTCGAATTCGCTGATGAGAAAAGAACGGGTTCATAGGTTGTCGCCGTATCCGATGACAGCGGTGATCGACTGAGCCGAAAGCAGATGCAGGTGCCCCAAACATGCCAGTCAAATGCAACGACTTGTTCCTCGGTTTGTCACGAGAGTACAAGATCTCATAGTACTCTGGGTCGTCGATGTGTAGTTCAAAGGGACTGATTCTCACAATCGGGCCGTATTTGCGATGCATCTGGGCGATTCGAAAGGTATACTGACCTTCGAGGAACGAATCGTAATAGAACTCGTACCACATTGTCACAGCGGCCAGTTTTGGTCCTGGGAAATGGGCCAGTGGTGACAACCATAGCCGATATGTTGCCAACCACACCCCATACGTCAATCCCACCACGCCAATGGCCACAATGGGCTGTGCGATAACGGCTTTCCACCAGTCCATGGTGGGTGAATTTAAAGGGAGGGAAAAAAACGCGTTGTAGAGGAAAGATGCAAATGTTAATCTTCCAATTCTCCGTAGGTCCTTTTTGGTCTTCTTGAATTGTTGTTCCACAACTGTCAAGGACAATCCGCCACTAGGCCGGATGAACTCAGAATGGTGATTGGAACCCATACTGTCGGTAACCTCGAGAGTCGTAGCTCTGTGGATGGGGAAGGGCCTCGTGTAGTGGGAATCTTCTCCAACCTATCGCGGCACATCCGTGCCAATAGAAATGGCCGACCATGTGGACACTAGTTCGGCCGTGGGTCTGAACAATGTGTCCATGGCGTAGGATCATCCATTTCACATATTATAAGAGGTTCGGGTTGATGACTTCCAAGCCCCGTTCAAGGGCACGGGGCCTGGGTGGAACCTTCAGGATCCCGGAGGGACAAAGCGTTGACACTGCCAACAGCTGAAGAATCAGAATCTTGGAGAATAATTAACATAACGATGATCCTCTATGGGTGAAGAGTGATTTTCACATGTTTTTCCCTTTATATTCCACCTATTATTTTGTCTTCAGACGGATGTGATAGAGATGTCGGCACGTTCTTCATGAAGTTAGGACGGTTCCTATTTGGGAATAGTGGAATTGTCAAAGGAAAAAAGCCCCCACAGACAACGCTATTGTGCGTCAAAAGTCCGTGAAATACGAGACATAATATCGGGTAGCATTTGACGAGATAGGGGGATATCATTGCGGATGGTTCTCACCCCGACCTCGGAATCAGGATGCTCAGACGTTATACCCAACAGCGGAACCTTCACAGCAAACAAGAGTTACGTGTTGTGTAAACAAGAAAATTCAAAAAACACGGTGTGCGGAGTTGCACTTTGTCCCAAGGAGGCCCGAATCCTCCTTACAACATATAGGTCGTAGGTCATTTTATATGGTCATATTACATCACCCATCTACATTTGTAAAATCGGTTGGCTTTTGCCAACCAATACCTCATACCCCAAAATGCTGCACATTCTGAATTTTTGAAGTTTGCAACCCATCACTCATCCTACAAGCGAGGGACTAAAATAACCCCCGGTGCTCCCGAGCTTTCGCCGGGTTTATCCATGATTAGGAGGGTCGTGGCTTTTCCCCCCTCTTTAGAGTAAAAACATCGAAATTTTCTATACAAACTAAAATTAAGTTGGAGAGACGCGTAGGTACATACTCGGGTATTAAACTAAGATGCGTGGTCGCCGAGGTCCGAATGCGGGGAACTGAGAAGGTTATATATATATACATATGTACTATGCATATGGCCTTGATCATTGATAACAACATCAAAATGAATTTCGACTTGCCAGCAGATCTCCAAGCTCATTTAGAATCTATAGATTCATTTATTCATTCAACTATTCTCCCGTTACAGCATTCCGACAACAATAACCGCTTCTTTGATCATCGCCGTGAGTATGCACGGACTGACTGGGAAAATAATGGGAATCCACGAAAGGAATGGGAAGAGCTATTAGGTCAGTTGAACCAAACTTGGACGAAGCCCGAAGACAAGCGAGAGACTGACAAATCGCTAGGGAAGGCGGGTAGTCTAGCTGATGCCTCGGGTTTTTACCGATTCGCCCTTCCCGGGGTCTATGGTGGGAAGTCACATCCAGAGGTGAACTTATGGATGTCCGCCATTCGTTATCACTTGTCCTCGAATGCTACGTACGGCGGTGGGTTGGGGCTGGCCAATGATTTACAGAACGAGCATAGTATCGTTGGAAATTTCCCGGATATTTTGATGCTCCACCATTTTGGCAATCAACAACAAAGAGATACCTTGATCCCTGCACGTCTGCAGGGGAAGTTCCGAACAACATTCGGACTTACTGAACCCGACCACGGAAGTGATGCAACGTTCATGTCTACCACAGCCTGTCGAATTCGGGGAGGTTTTGAGATTACGGGAGCAAAGAAGTGGCAGACAGGGGCGCATCACTGTACCCATTTTCTCATCTTTGCGCGAACTTCTGGCCAAGCAGGATCAGCACAAGGCATTACGGCATTCTTAGTTCCTCGTAACACAAGAGGGCTTCGTATCGTTAGTTACGAGTGGACATTGAACATGCCCACCGACCACGCAACGGTGGAACTGAATAGTGTATGGGTGTCTGGATCGGCGGTTTTGGGGTCGGTCGACCAGGGACTATCCATCGCTCAAACATTTGTGCACGAGAATAGAATTCGTCAAGCAGCCAGCTCCTGTGGGGCCGCACGATACTGCCTGGACCGAAGCATCGAGCGCGCACGGGCACGGAAGATATGGGGCGAAGGGAAAACCCTGGCTGATAACCAGGCTATCCAGTTCCCGGTCGTTGAGTTAATGACACAGGTGAAGATGCTGCGACTGTTCATACTGAAGACAAGCTGGGAGATGGATTGTATTGTGGCGGAGTGCCAGTCATCGGAAGCCCAGCGCCCGCCGTGGGTTGAAATTGAGCGCCGCCTCTCCGATCAGGTGGCCATGTGTAACTTCTGGGCAAATCGATTATGCTGTCAAGCTGCCGACCGAGCGATTCAGGTTCGTCCACACCGGCTGATTATGGAGACGTAACTGACCGATCAGATTCACGGGGGTGATGGATACTCTCGTCACTATCCTTTTGAACACATATATCGTCATTTCCGTCGTTATCGGATCACGGAAGGCGCAGAGGAGATTCAGATGCGCAAGATTGGGGCGTACATATTTGGATTTTCTGGCCCAAAGAAAAAGGAGATGGAACATGCTGAGCGTTCCGAAGCCAAAATTTGATCTGACCCCCGAAACAGGTACTTGGGGCTAGGACCAGGCCATTCTGACAGAAGTACGGCCGAATCCGCATCGACATCACCTACATAGGTAAGTAGAAGTGAAGTATATGTGTAGCACTAGGGTATGAGATATGACAGTTTCGGGAAGATTGGTTGTGTCATATTGTGTAAACATATGCTCATTCCAGGTTTGTATGTTGGATTTGGTTGGCCTGGTATTTCGGGCTATAGAGTCACGTGAGACACGTGATTTATTGCCTTGTTGCCTGAATTTCGAGGCCGCAGATGCCAAGCCTCTCGAGGTTTTCCCGAGATATTCCCGAGATGCGAGTCGAGATGCGAGTCGTACGACATTGTCGAAGTACAATATAGTGACCTTACCCTCGAAGCTGCTCGCAAAGAAACAAGTAACTATTCTCGGCACATACTACATGTACATATTTCATACAACTACATTTCCATCTTTAGACGAGGTGTGCATGCATTTATATAGTCTAAGAGTGAATTTTTAAAAATCTTCACTGTGTGCTTCATTTCCAGTACCTCTAGGAATCCATAGCTAAGTTTGATAGCCTTCAAAATCATCGGTAGGTCCCTCGATGTACTATTTTACAACCAAATGTCTTCCTTCCCGGATCACTTCGGCGCCACTTACCTAAAACATTTAAAGATTCTTGACTCCACCCATCTCTTCTCGGAACCCCACCGAGCCCGTTCTTGGAAGCCTCTGCAGAAAATTCTCTGAACTTTCGACAATCTTGAAACAGCTGTTTGCTGTACTAAGCTCGTCTTATCCAAATCGAATTTCAATTGGATACACTCCGTGGTGGCCCTGCCATATGTCCGACATGGCCTCTCACGATGCCCCCGCAGTACACGATGACACTAAAACCTCTGCAAATGCGATCTCTGCAGAGTCGGATAATGCCTTTCAAGACACCAAGGAGGCTGATGCCGAGCAAAATCACGCCGATACCTCAACCCCTGGGGAACTAAAGCGCAAGCTGAAAAGCAGGCATCTACAGATGATTGCGATTGGTATGTCTGGGCTTTCTTAATCAAGATTGGTTACGGGAGATGCTAACTTACCTCTGTCAACAGGTGGAACTATCGGCACAGGTATATTCTATTGCCCTTACGTCTTCGGCTTGAAAAATCGCGAAATCTAACCTCTCTAGGACTCTTTATTTCCAGCGGCACTGCCATTGCAGAATCTGGTCCAGCTGGCGCGTTGATCGCCTATATATTTGTCGGCTCCATCGTCTATTCTGTCATGAGCTCGTTGGGTGAAGTTGCGACCTATATCCCAATCCCCGGTGCCTTCACATCCTACGCAGCCCGTCTGATCGACCCAAGCCTCGGATTTTCTATGGGTTGGATTTATTGGTTCAACTGGGCCTCCACATTTGCTGTCGAACTGACCGCCACCGGTACCATCATCCAATATTGGGATCCTAGCCTGAACATTGCCATTTTCATCGGAGTGTTCTGGGTATTCATCACGGCCATGAACTTTCTCCCCGTCAATTTCTACGGTGAAGTGGAGTTCTGGTTCTCAACTATCAAAGTGGCCACTGTCATCGGCTTCATCATTTTTGCCATTTGCATCGATGTCGGAGTTGGGGAACAGGGCTATCTAGGCTTTCGCTACTGGAGCACACCGGGGGCCTTTGCCACGTACAGTCCTGATTTGCCAGTATCTGTAGGCAAGTTCGTTGGCTTCTGGGCGGTGCTTATCCAAGCCGGATTCTCCTACCAAGGCACGGAGCTTGTCGGTGTGGCAGCCGGAGAAACCGAAAACCCACAAAAAACAGTTCCATCGGCTATCCGCAAGACATTTGTTCGAATTCTTCTCTTCTTCGTCTTGACGATCTTCTTCATCGGGCTCGTGGTCCCCTATGACAACGGCCGACTCACCACCGCGACAACCAACGCATCCTCCTCACCTATGGTTATTGCGGCTGATTTGGCCGGAGTCAAGGTTCTCCCAAGCTTGATCAATGCTGTGCTCTTGTCCGTGGTTCTATCAGCCGCAAACTCTAATGTGTACAGTGGCAGTCGAGTCCTGACTGGATTGGCACATGAAGGATTTGCTCCAGCCTGTTTCGGTTGGGTGACCAAGCACGGTGTTCCTTATATTAGTGTGACATTCACCGCTTTGTTTGGTTTGTTGGGTTTCATGAACGTTTCCAATGACGCTGGTCAAGTCTTCACTTGGCTCGTGAACCTTTCTAGCGTTGCGGGCTTTGTCACCTGGGCCTCGATCAACGCGTGTCATATTGCGTTCATGCGGGTATTGGCAAACCGCGGGATTTCTCGTGATACACTTCCGTATAAGGCTATCTTGCAACCATATCTCGCTTGGTATGGTCTCTTCTTCAATATCCTTATCGCCCTCACCCAGGGGTTCACTTCTTTCATCCCACATTTCCGTGTGACGGACTTCTTCGTTGCCTACATATGTCCCATCGTCTTCGTGGTGCTCTATGTCGGGCACAAGGTGATTTTCCGTCCGTCATTTGTCCGTGCAGCCGATGCCGATATTGACACTGGTCGCTTGCACTACGAAAAGGAAGTCGATCCTCCCAAGCCGTGGTACTGGAAGGTCTGGGGCTGGGTGACGAAGTAATACAGCACGGTTATCAACATTCGATACCTTCTATGTGATTTGTTTAGCGCAAGGTACCTGCGCATGGTTACTGGCATATTTACAGGACCCCTATGTAACATTATATATATTTTCTTTTTCAAATATCAACAAGCCACTCTCGGAATCATATATTTATTATCATTTTGCTCGTACGGATGATCGTTTAAGAGGACACCTGGCCCCAGATTTCATGGAACATCCCTTGATCACAACATGATCGTCTCACGGGACATGATTGTATGTTGGTACAGTCTTTATATCCACTTTAACTGTCGAGCCACCACAGAAAAACCACCTATCAATGCAGTTGCGCCGGTGCAAACGACAAGTGCCCCGTAGCCAGTTCCATATGCACCCAACGCATGTCCTCGCCAGTTGTCTGCCTTGAGCAGAGCCTCACTTAGGGGGCCACTTGCCACATTGCCAATCCCACGACCTGTTTCCATGAATGGGAAGATGACGGCCGCGTCTGCTGATGGATTGGCCTTCTGCACCTCGTGGGAGACCCCCGCCCATGTGGAGGAAAAGCCTCCGGCGAGGAGACCATAGGCAATACAAAAGACGTATAAAGGGGGGATAGTGGCGGCGAACCCCCAAATAAAGAACACCGCGATAACGGTACCGACAGTTGACATCAAGATGCAGGTAGTTATGTGATATCGGTCTGAAAGGAATCCCATGATGACGCAGCCAAACACCGTGAACAAATTGACGAGGACGACTGTGAGAGACGCCATGTAATCACTCGCACCTAGACTGCGCGCGTATGTCGGAAGGTAGATGATCGGCAGGAAGTATCCGATTGCTTCCAAAGTATTGCCAAGCTGGTAAATTATGAAGACTTTGTTGTACAGGAAGTGAAAATTCAGACGGTGATACGCAATCTCGGTCGTATGCAGCCTCGGTCGATGAAAGTAGAGAAAAGGCACAGCAAGAATGAACAATGTCACTGATGATATTTGAAGCGTGGCTTCAACCCCGTATTGGTTCAAAAGCCACTGGATAGCAAGTGGGAAGACTATCCCAGAGACGCCGGACCCGCCCTGATGATATACATATAAGTATCAGTTCCACTTGTCATAAGGAGCTCGGGGCGTAGCGTATTCTTTATAACTCACCCAGACAATACCAAAGGCGAGCCCTTTTCGTTTATCGAACCACTCCGACATGAATAATATGGTGGGAGTATAGGCAAAACAGCCACCAATTCCAAAGCCAAGTCCTTGTGACAAAATAAGATGCATGACGTTGGTAGAAAATGAACTCAGTGCCAGAGACAAACACATGATAACAACTCCTATAGTGGACACCCAGCGAGCAATCTTAGGCACCAAAATCATCAAGATGATTACCAACGGAGCAATCAGATATGCGATACCCTGGATGTTGTGTTAGCGAGAAGAAGGGAACCTTGAGTACCTTGACAAACTAACCATGGCACAAGTACCGATAATTGCGATGTTTCCAGATCCTTGGAATGGCTCGTGTGTACTATAGTAGTCTTGAAATATACCAAAGGCGAATGCATAACCTACTCCCGTGTCAGTTTCAACAACAATTCATCCTTGACAAACGATCACATACCCCAAACTAGAGATTCGAGCATTGCAGAAGCCATAAGGAACAGCCATGCTTGAACTCCTCCATCGACTGGAGGCAACTTCTCATCGTCTAAAATGATTCTGCTGTCGGACTGTTGGTCGGAGGGTATGAAGGATGTACTCCGGCTGATGAAACTAGGAGGATACTCCTTGGGCTCCATGATGCAAAATATCTCACGACTCTGTAGCTACAGGCGCGATAGGGATCTGGAAGTACAACGGGGTTGTGTGTAAAAGGGACGGGGAGACCGTTATTTGAAAAGGGTTTATATTCAATGTGGCCGGTCGAAAAGAAAGCCAGGATCGGCCTCGGAAAACGAAATAAGCTAATGGAAGCTAGCTACATGACGAAATAAATCTCCTTGACAATGATCCACCCAATTGGCGTGCCAGGAAGGGAGCGCAAGAGCACATACTTGGAATCCAGGTAGACCGGGGTCCCAGCAATGTGATGCTGAACCCCTAGATGTACCGATATGGTCGGTTTCACAAGTCAAGCGTCCAAACACACCGTGCCGTGTTGATTCCTCGGTTTGCTAGGTCTTCAATTGATGATATCAGACATCTCCTCGATGAAGGATTTCTTCTCTGTCGTTCTTCACTGCCCCGCGGAAGTATTAGGTAGGGGTTTGCAATTAGCTGTAGTTCGGGGTCGTGTCGATCGTACGCGGGATATGCTTCAAAAATAATTCGAGAGAAATGACAACGGTCTCCTCTGGGCTTGGGTCACTGTGTGGGTGCACGGACCGCCCCGCTCAGCCGATCAACTGGGAAATGGAATGTTGATCAGAATCACTGCATAACAGAGCTGGTGGACTCGGAGAATTCCATGTTGATAACAGGTATCGGAAAGGCTGTCATTGGCAGAGATAAGAACCGAAGGAGAGTCACCTTTCCCCTGATGGATGAAGCTTCGTGGCTTGGTAGATCCAATCATTGTAGATGCTCCCACCTCTAAACAATGTCATGTAACACGCAATTCAAGACTCTTTGCATGCGTTAAGTCTATTCAATACTACCAAATGAGACAAAAGTTCGAATCTCATGTCTCTAATAGGAAATTGTTAGTTAGCGAACGTGACAATAGACAATATGAAACGTCACACCTCTTCAAACTGTGAGGAGACGTTGAGCAACATTCCAGCCAACGAAGCTAACGCAAGCTTGTCCATCGAGCCAGACGCCGTAATCTCCAATCATTATGTCTTAGGGATTCCACTCTTATCATAGTCGAAGACATTTATGCCTGTCAATTCTTCGCAAACCGGGTCTTTGTCATAACCTGCAGTTACAGTCGTGCATTGAATGTTTTGTGGATTCGGGTTGGAATATTTGTGTCACAGCCGCATCCGGTCTCTGTACAAGCTGCCTTGCCATGTCTATGACTGATAAGATTCACCTTTATGGAGGATTTGAGAAGGAGGTTACTTATCCACCTGCCTAGGTGTGGATGCTCAGGCCCGGGGTCCACGGGTCCACGGGTCTGAGGTTGGCTTATGTAATCGGGTGATTCCCGGGCGGGTGAGTACGGGTGGCACCGGGGTGTATCCTGGTATTATGTATACCTATATACCATACCTAAGTACTTGATTTCCACTGCCACTTCTTGGCCTTCTGTGAAGTTATGATGTTCGCAGTTCGATACACTGCATGTGTATATGAGTCTAAGCTTTAAGCTCTAGGTTTCAATGCGTACAATGATTTTCTGGGGTCCCTCAAAGCTAGAGGTATAAATAATAGCTACCTAGGTATGTTTGAAGGAACCGGTGATCTCCCTTGGTTCCAGTAGTAGCCCGCATAGTAGTTAGCTTCATCTTCTGTCTTCACGCATTCTGCAGATTTTCCAGAGCACTCCTATTGCTTCATGGTAGTCCCTCTGTATCTGTCTTGGAAATATCATTTAATTATAGAAATAATAATTCCTACATGTTATGCTTTCTTAGGACCTCTTCGTATACTAGCCTGTAGACTCTAACGATAATAACATTCATTGGTGGCCATCAGCTTTATGAATACCTACTTGACCTCGAATGCGTTAAATCGGCCCGATAAACTATGTGTGCCGAGGTCTAGCTCCTAGCCACTCAAGATAGGGTCTCGTAGTCGGCTCACGGCCTAGATAATCTCTCAAAGTCTTTATCTCGGACTGGCTCCCGCCTACACGGAGAATCATGTCTCGATATCGTCGCCCAGCCTCTTTGCTCATTGTATCCTGGCGAAATCCAGTCTCAAAAATATCAAAAGCAAGTACCATGCCTCTGAGTATGTTGTCAGTTTTCTGAAGTTAAAATATATGGGGGAAAAGCACGCAGTAGACACTTACAATAGGTAGCTATAGTATCCAGCATCATACCTATTAATCACGTTTCGGAAAACTGTCTGGCCATAGCCCCATTCCCATCCCTCCCCTAGTGTCTCTCCTCCATGAGTACCGGAGATACTCGAGCGCGTCTTGTTGAACAGCTCCGTGAGATTAGTCCGCAGCAACTCTTCCCTCGAAGCAGGGCTATGAATAATCATATCGTATGTGGCGAAGAATAAGTTATTCAGCTGGGCTCGGACATTTCCATTTTTGTTTCTTCGGGATAGAGCTGCCGCTTGGTTATCATCGAGTTGAACGGGCGGTGGCTTCAGGGGCTTTGTGTCGGAGTATTTTCCATTACTAGTCATCCAAGCAGACATCATTGATGGACTAATATATGAATAATGATAGGATATGTCTTTGATATGGCGCTCTACCCAGAAAAATTGCTCCAACATCTTGCTTGGGGCCTCAACAAAGTCGCGATCCACTGGGCAGAGCCCTGCATATTTGATCCTTGTGAATAGGGCATGGAATAAGTGTCCAAGTTCGTGAAACAATTTTCGAACATCGTCCAAGCTGAGAAGAGTTGGTTGATCGGGCAATGGTCTAACGTAGTTCATGACCAAGGCTGAGGACGGGTAGAAACGACCTCCGCCAGGCCGCTGGTAGCCCTATTGTAGCAATTAGTCCCTATTTCATATCTTCAAGATGCAAAGAAAATGACAATTGAGCAGAACTCGGAATATTGCCCACGATGAAATGCGTACAAACTGCAATGCATAGTGCCCGGAATGGCTGTACTTCCCCTCCCGAGGGAAAAGATCCAGATAGGCGTAACCGAGGAATTCGTCAGTCTTGCCATCAACTTTCCAGGCCGTATACATCTGCACATCTTTGTGCCAGGTGAGACCCTGGAAGTGCGCAGTATCAACTATTCGGAGTTCTGCCCCGAGGAGATGTCGGAACATCTGAAGCAGTCTTTGAAGCGTCATCTGGAGTTCGAAGTATTCGGACAAGACTAACTCCTGCGTTTCGGTCCTCTCAATGCGACGCTGGGTGAAGTACGGGATGTCCCAGTGAAATACCGTGTTTGCGGTTTCTACGAAGGCGGCTTTCTCCTGCTGCTTGAGCTGGAGAAGCTCTTCTGCATCGCTCATAGCCAGAGGAGCCACAGCCTCACGAATCTCTGCTAGCAGATCAGCCACCATTTGAGGGCCCTGAACCATCTTGTCGCTCGTTTTCCGCGCGAAATGGTTTGGATACCCAAGCATCCTGGCTGTCTCGTCGCGGAGAAGAACAAGTTCTTGGAAGAGAGGCACGCTGCCTGCCATCCTATTTTCAACAGCATAATAAATCTTCTTCCTTGTCGACTCCTTCTTCACATTCTTCATGGCCGGGGCGCTAAAGGGGGTCTTTGTGGGGAGCCACAGTTGACCAGCTTGGCTGCCCTCGCCCTCTTTGAGTCGATCTAAAATAGCATCGGGCAGGCCCTCTAGCTCGTTCGGAGTGAGCCAGAGGCCCGTGGTCTCCTCATGAAGATTCCTATTGCAATCTCTCTCAAGATGATTCAATCTCTTCATCTTTGCTTTGAAATCGTTCCTGAGGGCATCGTCGGCAATACCGCATCCAATTTGAAGGAAGCGTCGGTGAAGCTTCTGCAGGTAATGATTGGACTCGTCATCCTGGGCGCATTTTCGGTGTTTTGCTTTGGTTACTACGCTGTCAACCAGGAGGAACATGTCTCGTCGGGAGAATAGTTCGACTTCAGCATCAGTCAGCATGTCGGAAACATCGTTTGACGCATCTCGCACGTCTTTGACTGGATAGGTTGATGCATAGAAAAGTAAGAGGCGTTGCTTCTCAAACTTGACGTTTTCGTCCTGGATAATTGGCCAGATCGTGTTTTCAAAGGAGGCGTCGGCAATTTGGACTCCGGCTACCACCAAATCCCAGATTGAGGTGGTGGTATTGGTGATTTTCAGTGCCTCTTCTTTCAATGACCGTGGAGTTAAGTCGAAGATAGGCGGTTCTTGTGTCACAGAGTGTTCCGTTGTGGCCTTCATGGTCGAGTGAAGCCTTCTTGAGCTTTTAAAATTGAAGATATTATTAGTGGAAGAAGGACAGAGAATTATTGCGCGAGATGTATTTGAGGTGTTGACGGAACTCAAGGGTTGACTACCAGTTCGGGCTGCCACATGCGGTGGACCTAATCTATGCTAAACCCCTCTCGGCTTTCCTTGCTTCACAAGGTGCAGGGATTTCATTCGCTAAAGATAGCAGGCCTTTGATCAAGAGAATAGTCACTGCCAAATGGGATATGATACCACTAAGCCAAGTTCCGAGTATTGTTACTAGCTGTAAAATCACCTTTTCGTAGGCACCTACAACCCCTGTGTGATAACGCACCTGTTATGCAGTAGCGTGCTGATTTTAATTCTCCCCAACTCTGGGCTCATCTGTATCGGCTTAAAGGGGGGGAATGCTTCATTTCAGCAATGGATTATTCATAGGTATGTGTATTACATTATCGTCATCATTATCATTATCATTGAAATGAGTCGAAGTGAGCTAGGAGTTCCAGACTGCGACCCTTGACACAAGAGAGTTAATACCTAAAAGTCTGCTGCACCTGGCAACTTCTCGGGAGTATCACTTCGGAACCTGTTCGTGATCAGGTTCCCAAAGGAAGGTGACCAGTCCACGCGCGGGGATAGACTATCTAATCCCCAAAGCTCAGAGACAAATTTGAGGATAGAAGTATGCGTGAACTCGTTCCCCTCACTGGGCTTATGTTGGACCAGGCCCTTGGAAACCCACGGGGAGATCAAGACAGTAGGAACCCGAATCCCGAGGCGATCAAAGTGGAAAGTGTATGGTTCACCATCCCGAGCAGTCTCCGTATAGGTCAGACTGTCGCCAGCGGGAACGTCAGTGGGGGGCGACACATGATCAGCAAAACCGCCATGCTCATCCCAGGTCAGAATAAAGAGGGTCTCATTCCACTGCGGCGAATTCCGTACGGCCTCGTAGATGCTCTTGACGAAGTTCTCGCCCATATTGATCGGGGACGGAGGATGCATTGACATATAGGAGCAGCACTCGGGGTTGATCCAAGTAAATTGTGGTAGCGCTCCAGCTTTAGCATCACTATAAAACTGGGAAATCGGAACCACGTTGTCTTTGCCATTCTTCGCGGTCCAATCGTAGAACATGGCGTCGGGCAAAAATGCGGGTTTTGACTGGGTCGAGTTCTCATAATTCTTCCAAGTGATTCCCTTTTCTGATAGCTGCTCAAAGATGGACTTTTGTGGCAGCGCCGAGTTGAGAAAGTCGTCGTCATTGTGGCCATGGCCATGGGAAGTGCCAGAGGTCAAGTAGGCACGGTTAGGGTTTGTAGGACCCGGGACTGCAGCAAACCAGCGATCAAACAAGACAAAGTTCTGAGCGATGGTATTGAAGACGGGGATATGGTCTGGGCTGAAGTAATTGATCGCCTCGGCTGCCCGGTTGAGGTCGTCCTTTGGGTAGGAGGCACGCTGCTCACTGATGAAACCATCCATGGAGGACTGGGCTCCTGCAAGGGGGTGGTAGGTGCCAAAAACCTGCATGTTACCACCCGCAATGCTGTGATTGGGGTCGTCCGATGCGATATTCTTCGCATTCGGGTTGGCGCAAACCTGGTCGGACGGGGAGGAAACATTGGCCGGATTGCAAAATTGAGGATTCTGTGGGCCATCAATGCTGGAATCATAGTCAAGACCGCCAGCGAAGTGGTCAAAGGACAAATTTTCCTGCACCAAGACCACAATATTTTTGATGTTGCTCATACCGGACGAAGCAGGCATCGCAGCGGCACCCAGACTTAGGGCAACCAAAAGTAGAGAACGCGCCATGTTTTGAGATGAGAATGAAAAATAAAAAAACCAACCTCTTGACTTGACTTGACCAGTTTATAAGTCTTTCTCTTTTTTTTTTTTATAATTTTTACCTTTTTCTTTCAACATCCTGTTAGAACCCCCTTTCATCGCATGTGGCCGCATGTCACACAATTCTGCGAGGTCACCCACGCTGTGTTCTTGTCGATCCATCCGCCCTGGATCCCCCGCGTCAGGGCATGGGCCACGAGCTCACTATTATTGGTCAGGCACATTTTTAGTAAAAAGGGAAAAAAAAAAGAGAGAGATGGTTCTATGTTGTACAACATAGTCCTTAATTTTGGGGACATCTGATATAATCTTTAGTAACACTATGTTGTATTAGATAGTTGGCAATATTGTATCCCGTACTCCGTACTCCGTAAATTATTTCCCAAGTATATCCTAATCTTACAATGAATGATTTATATCATCGGGTGCATTAGATCGGTCTAGTATTTTTCTTGGAATTAACCCTTGTCGTCACCTGGTTTGAAATCCTAAAGACGTTCTCGTCACCGCATATTCACTCCGGGGTGAGTTTTATGGTTTTGTCCCGAATAATTATGTATGATTCGATCATTGGTTTGCTGATCAGTCTATCTTCTGACTGTGATACTTCGTTCGGAATACTCCTAGCGTGTTGTATGATCAGTCGGCCTGCACGGTTGTTCCCTTGTTCCCCAAAAAGGTCACATCTCTAGATTTTCTCTAGATCATCTCGCCCGGTTTGACTGGAGCTAAGCTGAGGGGTAAAGTCAGCAGGAAGTCAATAGCTAACTATGAATATCAGACGGTCGCAGGGTAGTTGGGCCGGGGTCACCTGGTAAATCTCACGGATGGATGGAACTCAAGGCCAACAGGTCAACAGAACTTGAACGACAGGAACTAGAAAGAAAAAGAAAAAGGAAAGGAAAAGTCAAAGCAAAATTTCAGTATAGCGCTGAAGAGGGTTGGCCCCCAACCTTGGTTAGACTTACCTATCTCCTAGTTAGTTTGCTCTGCATGTGGAATATGTATACAATCGGATTGAAAATAGAACAAGAAATATCGGAAGATTTATGCAACTCTGAACTAATTATAAAGGTTCATGAATCCCATACCAAGACCGTATTGCCATTAAAAATGACCCAAAACATCACATATCATGTTCACAGGTCGACAAACTCGCCGTGAAGCAGCTCATCTTCCCGGAGCCGTTCCAGGTACCCGACGACCTTTGTTGTCAATATAGAAATTTCATACCCGAAAAACTTGTATGCCGCCTTGCCTGGCAGACTATGACCAAAGCGTGTCATGCAGATGCCCGCATCTGCGTAACGTTCCCACCCGTTTGGCGCATAGGGTTCGATCACCACAGCTGGTATGCCCCGGTGTCGCTGAAGTGTGTTACGCTTGTAATCGACCGACTGTTTCTCAAAAAGGCGCTGGCAAGGGAAGCTAACAACGCGCGCGGTAATGCCTTTCTGCACCTTGAGTTGCTCAGCAACTTCCACTGCGAACCAAAGTTCAGCTCCAACCCCGATCAAAGTGACAGTAGCCGACTCAGATTCGGATAGGACGTATGCACCGAGGGCTACACCATCACGACGCGTCTGAGGGAGCTGGGGTAAGGTTTGACGAGAGGTAGAAATGATACTTGGGGTCTGCTTGGCGCCAATAGCAGCAATCCACGCACCAGCCGTCTCCTCGCTATCGCCAGGACGGATGTATAAGAGGTTTGGCATCGCACGATATAGGTTGGCCAACTCAATAGGTTGGTGGGTCGGTCCATCCTCGCCCATACCAATGGAGTCGTGGGTGGCGACATGGATTATTTGGAGGTGCTGCAACGCACCCATGCGGACCGCGGGTGCAGCATACAGATAAAACATGAAGAACGTCGATGTGACCGGAATGATGGTATTTGGGGAGTACGCTGCCAGCCCATTGGAAATAGCCGCCATCGCGTGCTCACGGACACCATAATGAATGTAGCGGCCAGAATAAGTGCCATTGATGCCGCAGGCTGTGCGGAGTTCGGGCTAATGGTGCGGTAAGCAATTGATCCGGGTTATGATCAAGTCTGTTGTTTTCACTTACGTGCTGGAAGTCGACTTTGCCAGGCCAGATCATGTTTACAGATGGCGAGAGATCCGCGGTACCGACCATGAAAGAGTTGACCTCTTTGGCAATCGGGTTGAATACTAAACCAGACGCCGTCCGGGTGGCAGTGAGTCCATCAGGGAAGCTGGTTGGGATATACTCTTGCCAGTTAGCCGGAAGCTCACCACGCATGCGAGCCATGAACTCGGCCGCTAAACTAGGATGCTGGACGGCGTAGCTTTTTACTAGCTGATCCCATTCTTGAACCCATTGCTCTCCGCGCTCAGGAATACCCTGGAAGAACTGGCGCACGGATTCGCCAACCACAAAGTGCTTGTCCGGGTTGAAGCCGTAGGAAACCTTCATATCACGGATACTCTCGGCACCAAAAGCAGCACCGTGAGCCACTGCAGTTCCAGCAACGCTGCTGTCCAGGCCGATGACTGTCTTGATATTAATGAAGGTGGGCTTTTGCTTCGATGAGCGAGCTTGCTCCAATGCACGAACAATGGCCTCGATATCGAAGCAGCCATCTGCCACCTCAATCACATCCCAGCCACAAGCGCGCATCTTTGTGTTCACATCCTCGGTATTGGTGAGGTCAACGGATCCATCACAGGTAATCTGGTTGTTATCGTAGATGACGGTGAGGTTGTTTAGACAAAAATGTCCGGCCAGTGAGATTGCCTCGAGACCAACGCCCTCCTGCAAGCAAGCATCGCCAATCATACACCAAGTGTGGTTGCTTACCACATCGAAACCGGGGCGGTTGTAGGTAGCAGCGAGATTCTTCGTCGCCATGGCCAGGCCTACAGCGTTCGCAATACCCTGACCCAATGGTCCAGTTGTCACTTCAATTCCTTCATGTTCAATCTCCGGATGCCCCGGGCATAGGGCGTCTATGCGGTTTGAATGGTATGATTTGAGCTGTTCAAAGGTCATGGCCTTGTAGCCTGTAAGATGCAGGAAAGAGTATTGGAAGAGACAAGTGTGGCCTATTGGAGGTTCTTTTAGTATACAATCATTCCTAGAGTCGTATCAAACCAGAAGGATATATGCAGAACTAACCATTTGACAAGACGAAGCGGTCCCGGTTGAAGAATCCCGGAGTGTGGGGTGCGTAATGCATAACATATCTCCATAACGCGACACCGATAGCAGCCATACCGATAGCACCACTAGCACACAATCACACAAATCAGCTTTTACCCAACGAAGATAATGTCGCAATGATTATACCCAGGATGTCCACCATTGAATTGCTGGCAGAGGTCTGCAATCAACAGCCGAAAGGTCTTCAATACCAAGTCATGGTCCTTTGACAGCTTGTGGACTATAGGCATTGCAGAGCTGTGGGCATCATTGACACCGCTGCATTGAACTTCGACGGCCATTATAAAAATCGTACAGAGATGAACAATAGGGAATCCAAATGTTCAAAGCTGGAGGGAACGCGCATTGAAATATGGCGAGTGGTGATGCTTAATATTTCCTAATCGGGAAATCACCCAGGACCGACCCCACCCCCCAGCGGTAAGCGGGCAGCTCCATCCACACCAAAACAGGTATCTCGAGCCACAACTTACTAGATCAAGTACTATTTGGACTCACCCGGCGTCTTTAAAGAATGGAAATCGCCCACCTTTGTGAAGTTGCACAGAAAACACATAATGACTCCAGTACTTCTAGATCAGCTAAACGGCCAGCAGGTCGTGAGGACGTTAGTGGGCGATCGCGTTCCTCTCAAAGTCTCCCATCCCAATCCATCATTGCAGGTGACCGCAGACCAGCAGCTAAAATCGGTCGACGCCCCTGTTTATGCCCCCAAACCAGGCGAGGCATTGGTTCATATCAAAGCAACTGGAATTTGCGGGTCGGATATTCACTTCTGGAAGACCGGGCGCATTGGATCGTTGGTGTTCGAAGGCGACTGCATCATTGGCCATGAAGCCTCGGGCATTGTTCTGCAATGTGGTGAGGGGGTCAACAATTTGAAGCCAGGTAGACACGTGTTATTTCGGTTTGAAGATTCTTTGAGCTGATAACTTGATAGGTGACCGAGTTGCTGTCGAACCTGGTGTTCCCTGTGAACACTGTTTCCTTTGTGATGAGGGACGTTATAACCTGTGCGACGATGTCCAGTTTGCCGGCGTTTACCCTTACGAAGGTACCATCCAGCGTTACAAGAACCACCCTGCGAAGTGGCTCCACAAGCTGCCGGACAACGTCACTTTTGCGGAAGGCGCACTTCTCGAGCCACTGTCGGTGGTGATGCACGGGATCAAGTCAGCTAGTCTTTCGTTGGGCCGTGGAGTGGTGGTATGCGGTGCAGGCCCCATTGGCCTGATAGCCTTAGCTGCAGCACGTGCCTCGGGGGCACACCCTATAGTGGTGACAGATCTAGAGCCCTCTCGACTGGCTTTTGCGAAAGATTTTGTCCCTTCATGCATTACCTATGAGGTAGACCGTGCAAAAGACTCGAAGGGGAACGCAGAGGCCATTCGTGCTCTCTTTGGGCAAGGCGAATATGTTGCCCCGGAAACCATACTCGAGTGTACCGGCGTCGAAAGCAGCGTGTGCACTGCGACATACACTGTACGGCGGGGAGGCACCGTCATGGTTATTGGGGTAGGAAAAGCGATCATGAACAACCTACCGTTTATGCATATTTCCCTCGCCGAGGTTAGTTGTACTGGTGTCCTGGTAGTGTGAATATTCCTTGCTGATTCTCCTAGATTGATCTCCGGTTCATCAACCGCTACCGTGACACCTGGCCACCAGCAATTGCCTGCATAAGTGGTGGCATCTTGGATCTGAAGAAGCTTGTCTCGCATGTCTTCCCTCTTGAAAAGGCTCAGGATGCGCTCCACCTTTGCGCTGATACTCGAAACGGTAGTATCAAGGTGTTGGTGGTCGATGAGCAGGAGGCTTCGTTATAGACGTGAAAGTTGCTTTCGATCATTCCGAACCTGAGCGCTGCTGGACTAAGTACTCCATTGCGACAATCGTGTTTAGCGCCGTCTAAGGGAGGATAATGCCAAACCGGAGCAAATAATGTTGAACAATACAAGGCTTGATTTGATACTATATACCAACTCAAGCCAAACACAATGCCGGCACCAAGTTCGAACCCCCGTCTTGACCATTATATTCCCTCAAAATGATGACTGGCAAAAGATCGACTCGATGACAGGAATTGGGTCCTTGGAGGAGTGATCGCCAGGGCTCAAGAATGTGTTGTGCCCGGTGCAGTCAGGGCCGCTATAATACGGTTAGTGAGAGTCGGCTTGCTTGATTGTCACCGGACTTACGTGAAGAGACGACATGGCTTTTTCAAAGACACAGTGAGAACGTCTCTGTGACTCGTTAGTCTCAGCCGAAGCATGGTAGCTGGAAATAGATCTCACTCTTCCTCGATCGCATGGCAATCATTCAATGGCACATCAATACCACGGCTCTTGTCGGCTGTTTCAATGCCCACCTGCATGGTCTTGTTAGCAATCGAGCGTAGACGCAAGGAAGAACAGGCATACAATGGTTTTTTGGGGATTCTTCGCTGCCGATACCGAGAGAAGCATCAAGCTTAGAAGGGAGAGCTTTTTGAGACCGTACATGACGCAGATGACAAGCAGAGATCCAATAATACTAGATCCGAGGGTATAAGATACTTAGCAGTGCCTGGAAGTCTAACACAGAAGGTCGATGAGTCTTTCCTGCAAGGAGATGCCATCTGTCTTTTCCCATCCGATTCTATCCCTTGCATCTGTTTCTCCTGCAAGTGCCAGGGGTTATGGCCAACTGCGTTGTAAGCTCACATCCCTTTCTTTGCAGAGGTTTGCCCTGTACGGAGTACAACATACGGAGTACGCAGTACTCCATAACGAGGATCAGCCCCGGAGAATGTGACTGCTGGATTTAAGCTGTATAGAGTGCCCATGCCCAGGTGCATCGTAGGTTGTGATCGAGGTGCAGTGTCGATTAATAATCCTTGAATCTTGGGGGAGAAGTTAGAGCTAATATTGCAAATAACAGTTGAATAAACAAAATCCTGGTCAAAAAAGACTGAAGTGTCTGAGGATCCAAGGAGAAGTGGAAGTGGCCGATGTCTCCTGTCTCCTCCCCGATTACCCCCAATCTCTCTCTCCCCGCTTCACCTTCAACTTCAACTTCAAGGCTTTTTTTTTTTCCTTTTGCATTTCCTCGATTACTCTTGTATTCACAATCTGGAGTTGATGACTTGATGATTTGATAATTCAATTTAATTCCTTCGTATGTCTCGCATTACGACATGAACGACTTCTCCCAACCCGACGCGACTCCATCCAATTCCAACGATGCTGCATTTGCTTCTCCATTGGGTGCTACCAGCTGGGGCGATGAATTCTCCCATGATCCAGGCTTCTTAGCGTCACAGGAGGAGCTACGATGCATGCTTTTCAATATCGCACAGTCTGCAGCTCCGACCCGGGCTCCGAGTCCAGATACCCAGGAACAAGATGCCACACAATTGCGCGACAGGCAGCAAACATCAACACGTTCAGTGCTATCCAATACTCGTCGCATTGAGTACTTGAAGAACTATGTTGGACAGGTGGCACCATGGGTAAGTGACATTGCCTGTGATGTTCTCAACAATCGCTAATCCCCGACCGCAGCTCGATATGTTCGATTCGCAATGTACCTTTCGAGTACAGATTCCCGCACTGGCCCGATCATTCCCCGCCCTACTGAATGCGATCCTCGCGATATCCGCCCGACAAATGGAAAGGAAGGAGGGGATTCAAGACTCATTTGATAGCCTGGAGCTTTACCAGGAAGCGATTCGTCTGCTGAGCCCACTGTTGCAAATGCACGACCCTAAAGTTGTCGCCGCCTGCGTATTACTCTGCTGTCTCGAGATGATGTCTGCGCGCGCGCAGGATTGGCACCGTCATTTGGAGGGGTGTGCGGCACTTTTTGACGCCTTCGAAATGAATGGGTTCAGCAGCGGCCTTCTCCAAGCAGTGTTTTGGTGCTACGCACGCATGGGTACGAGTCCACATTCATGGTCAAATTACAAAGGAGTATCACTGATTCAGAATAAATAGACCTATGTGGTGCTTTGATCTCTGATGGGACACAGAGCACTCTTCTTCGACCTAACAAATGGCTCGCACCGGGATGCCACGAAGATGATGCTGCACAGCTCTTCGAAGCTGCGCAGTCCCCGGACATGCACGCCAACTATGCCGTATACCTATGTGCAAAGTCGTGCGAACTGGTCGCTGATCGTACTCAGTTTCTGGAGTTGGCCGTTCAGAATGACTGCACCGGAGAGGCCTTCAATCGCCGCTGGCTGCGACTCTGGAGCGATTTGCAGCACTGGCTTGACGACCGACCGCCGGAGTTGTTACCAATCCACACAACAACGACCAAACCATTCCCCCATATCCTTTTTCTGCAATGGGCCGCTATATCCTCGAACCAGCTATACCACACGGCATGCATTTTGCTGCTAAACTTGATGCCCAAATTCATCAAGCTACAGCAAACACCTGCAATGTCTGCGCTGTGGCATGCGAGGCGCATTTGTGGAATTTCGCTCGCCAACCCGCATCACGGATGTTTGAACAACGCCATTCAGCCGCTATGGATTGCGGGGCGGCTGTTCAGCCATGTATCTGAACACGCCATTATAATCGATCTGATTCGGCATATTGAAGCTGAGACTGGGTGGGGCGCCTGCTGGCGCATCCGTGACCTGGAACTCGCCTGGGGATATCGGGTCTCGCGCTCAGACCTCGCTATTGATGGACAGCGGTTTCCTGTCACAGGGTGAGTATCGGTATCAACTCGAATGATCGCACCAAGGATATCATTTACTATGTCCCATCAAGAAGACACCACTCGGCTCGCAGGCTCTGCAAGCTGTTGTTTGCATCCCACCCGGTCACCGTACGTATGCGGTCGAATCCACGTACAACTTCATGTTGTTGCGATTCATGTGTCATCCGGCGAGCTGCCAGCAGAAAGGATGCCAGGAGACATGGATCCCAGCATTCCCGACTATCATTGTGGAGAGCAATACTGCATATCCGCTGCGCATGCCACAGCGGCGACATGGCAACCGAATGAAAGTCGGCGATGCGCGCAGTGCGAGGCCGATTGTGTAGTAAGATCAACATGGCCGTATGGTATAGCTGGTTGCCAAACAAGCCTGCTCCATTGGCAAATAGAACAACCGGGAAACTTGTTTCTGGTCCAGCTAACTGATCATTCATCTCTAATTCCAGCATCGGTTGAAATTCCCGTGGTCGCTCACGATACCATTGTTGCAGTTCTTCCACCAATTGAGTCCATATACGGAGGGGGGGTAGATGAGGAGAAACCTCTTCGTTGTGTACAAATTGGATCGCTCTCGCACAGAGCCATAGAGGGCGGTATGCGTAGAAGAAGACCATCTCAAATGGATCAGCCACCATATCTACTTCTGTGAAGTATGGGAACGATGGGGGAAGCGGCACGCGCATGTCGCTATCGGTCGCCAACGCTGTCGCAAGATCTGTGGTGCGCGAACCAATCAGTCAATAGTGATCAAAACGAGATATTTTATTTTGGACCTCATACAAAGCCTGATAAAGAGCCAATAAATCGCAGAATTAATATCTCTGCCCACGGCGTGGGAAGTTAGGGCCCTCATGAGGTCATGATCGCACTCTCTTTCGATGTTCCACGTAGCAGAAATATTCGAGATACAATGTTTCACTTGATCTATAACGCTTAGCAGTGCGACGTATGTGATGTCGGTCTGCATATTTGAGTCGGACTGCCGAGTGTATGTATTTCGCTTCCCCCCGGGTGGCTTTTGTGGATGAAGCTGGTGGAAAGAAGTTTCGGACAGGTCAAGAATGGAGTTCCAGATAGGCGATGAGCCCAGCGCAACCTGAAGACCTTGGATTCCAAATGATTGACCAAGATCACATATGTCCAACTACTGCAGTCAGCACTGTGCAGCCCTCGGTAGTTTCGAAAAGCTCACCCAGCAGGCTACCTTATAACGATAATGCCGTAGCAGGCCTTGTATTTCGCTAGATGAGAGTGTCTCCAGATTTGCTCCTGGTGGTTGTTGGATACTTTGCAAGGTCATGGGCGGTTGATGCAACGGATTTGATGATATCATTGGAGTCTTTAAGACGACTCTCGTTGGTGATAGCCCTAGATCGGGTTCATTCATACCAAGAGCCAACAACCCCGCAACCGCCGATTCATCCTTGTCATTGAGGATTCTACAATTCTCATCGTCCGCGGTATGGGGAGTAGGTTCCGGCCAGAATGGCGCGTCTTCGTGCCTGGCATCGCTAGGTGTGCTAGGGTCAGCTTGCTGTGGTTGTGCAGTCGCATCAATGTGAGACGATGTTTCGTCCAGCGTATGATCTTCAGTTTGATCCCGGTCTTTTGAGGCCTCTTCAGTGACGAACTATATATATATATATATATAAGTGGATCAGGTCTCTGCCTTGCAATCGTCGCCGGAAAACCTACTTGAATCGCATCATAGCCGGCAGGTTGTGTTTCGACCTCTAACGCTCGAACAGTATGTGCATTCTTCGCCAAAAACGTCAATTGCGGACCGTATTGGCATTGAAAGTTCCGGTCAATGCAGTTCCGACATCGCGGTTTACCTTCATCGCCTGAATGCTCATTAGGCTTGAACGTTCCACAGATCCAGAAAAACGTACATTTTCGCCGACGAACCCGACATCGCATGCACCCAGTGCGACATCGGGTCAGTCGAGTTTGTTTTTGTCGGTTCATCGCAGCATATTCGAAGAGTCCAGGACCGTGAGAGACATCGAGAGGAGCTCGCGGGTTTCCAATCGGGAAGGTGCCAAGCATCCAAATTAGGAAGGCGCAAGCACCATCACCTGACTACCTAGGTATCACTTGACCTGCTTTGTCATCTTGTTTATACCCATGGACCCCCCGTTCGTCATACAGGAACTGTTTACACAGGAGCAGTCAAAACCGACTTTCAATAATAAGTCAAGTTGCAACAGGAAATTAATAGACTGGATAGTTAACACTCGGCGCAACTACGTTTTCTTCTCTGTGAGACCTCGACTCCTCTTCCACTCATCCACAATCCCAGCATACACCGAAGGCCTGTACACCCCAGTCAGCTCGGTGTAGAGCCCACCCCCGAGTCGGTGGGGATTCAGCCCCAAATCGCGCAGGAGCATATCATTGTACTAATTCAATAATCAGATTACCATCCTCGTGGTTTCGCGCGACAAACATACCTGAATGGCCTCAACTTCAAGGCCAGTTCCGGTCAATGAGCCCAGGACCACGTCCTCGGAGATAGCATTCTCCATGGCCTCCAGCGAAAGATTTCCAAGCGAAAGAGCCTGATTTGGGGTGGAATTAATGTCCACGGGGGATTCAAGCCCTCCTGTCAAAAATGCCGCCACCCAAAGAGCTTGAACCTCTGCAACAACAGCAATAGTTGATGATAAAATAACACCCAGCGTTGCGAAGGAACGGTCGCCTTGTGCGACTAACTCGGATGCAACCATACGGCGGAACAGGCGATATGGTACCAGCTTGTAAGATTCAGCCCATGAGGGAGGACTCCGATCTGTGAGAGCACATCTCGTCGCATTCAAAGTCTTCCTGACCATGACCTCAGACTGTCGATCTAGATCTTCCCAGTGTTGGATGCGGTCATTTACTGTTGCTTCCAGTGGTCCATTGATTATTTCGGGTGTTTCCGCTGGGATTTCGCGATTCTCACGAATATCCTCGTCCCGTGAGTTCACCAGGGCCGACAGCCCCAGATCGAGACGGAGACTTGCAGGTTCAAACCGAATCGGGACTATTGGCTTGTATCCGGTCGCGTGGATAACCAGATCAACTTCATCAATACAGTTGCTGTCTGCCAAGTGCACCGACGCTTTTGTGGATAAATCTGTGGATCTCTCCGGCCTGGTAGCGACGATATCGGTGATGGTTGATCGGTGCACGTTGACATGGGGCAATCTAATTGTTTCCCAAAGGTCTCCTTGGTTTGCGATACCAATACCGGATGCGCACGAGACAACACTGGAATTCATCAACCACTGAGTATTCCAAATAACATCTCATTGGACTTACCTGTTCTCTGGGCGAAGCTTTTCCATCTTCGGGTCTGAACTATATTGCGCCGTGTCCTCCAAGCCTTTATCAATCGATCGCCAGAGCCAACGAATCCACCATCGGCCTATTGGGTTGCCATGGGATAACCGTGCTAGCCATGAGCCCTCCCAGTGAAGACCCCTGGAGGGTCCAAGAGACAGACGCTTTGGAGTCTCGTAGCAGCACGGGGTGAGATGGCTGAGTAGTCGGCTGCTGGCAGCCTTGTCGCTTGCAACGGTGTCACCATTTGGGAGGGTAGACATTGGTGGCACCATCCACGCAGGTCCCACACCTCGGTCACGGATGATCCAATGTACTTGCACAAGATCTTTCTGTGTAGACTTGAGGTGCAGCTTTGAGTCGTTGCGATGTAGAGTCGCAAAGAAGTGCACAAGATCAAAGGATGATTTTGCACCACCATAAATAGCAACCGATTGCAGTTGTGGGTAAGGGGAATTTTTGACCGGAATGCTCAAAGTCTCGGGCTCGGGTGCTTTGAGTGGCTGATATCCGAGGTGTTCTCGAGCCCAGTCTCCAACATCCTTGGCATGGATGACTGGAGCAGGGTTATCGGAGGCTATTGATGGTCCCGTTGTGTCTGGCATATTTGGTACCGAGGTTAGTCCTGTAGCCAGGACCAACTTGTCGCAGACAATGGTGATGCGTCGACCCGGGGCTGAGGACACGCTGATGTTGAGCTTCCACTCTTTGGTTTCCAGGCGGCTTATATTGTCGACCTAGAGATCATTCAGAATTTTTACATTTCTAGAACAGAGTGGGAGTATCTTACCGTCCAGTTCAATCGTATGTGTTTTTCAAGCTGCCATTTCTCAACCCATGCACGGAGATATCGGTTGATCTTCCAACCTGCAATGAACTGATTATGCGCATCATCGGTATGTTCCTCTGGAACAACGTCCGAAAGAGGCAGGTCACTGAATTCATAAAGTCCATATGAGTTTTGACTCAACAAATTCGGGTAAAGGCGCTCCTCGGCCCAAGTACCCCCAATATCTGAGGCAGAGTCGATCACAAGAAGGCGACTTTCAGAGGAGGCTGCTGGGGAAGCATCGATGCTCTCGGTAAAACAGGTAGGAATTTCGGTGATTTCATCGGTGTCAGTGCTTTTGGTGGTTTCGTCGGATGCCACAAGTTGTAGATACGTCTTAGCTGCGATGAGACCGTAAAGACCTAAACAAGTTAGCCAACGTCCAATCCGATCAACTGCTACCAACCTGCCCCGACGATCACGACTCGTCCCATGGCTAAAATGATTGAAGAGGGAAGGAAAAGGAAAGGGGGGAAATACGGAGTTTTTAATTCCCAAGTGTACAATGACAAAGGCAACAATACGAAGGAATAGCTCCGGGATGCGAGGATCTTGATATTGTTCCTGTGGGGTTACCACAACAATGGGAATTCCCTCTAGTAAATCGATTGGAGATGTTAGAGCACTATTTTGGAAAATAGATCCAACTTGTAATGGAATATACATTAATATGATCCATGATCAATGTTGAGACACTTTGACTCACTTGGACGTGTAGCCCTTGTTATGGGGAAATGCAAGGAAAATGATATTCCTATCTACAATGCCCTAAGAAATCCCAGTTCTCTGTCCATTAGATCGTCTCTGACGGGCTCTTTGTATCAAAGATAATCGAATCCGCTTTGGCTCCAACCTTCATCTGGCCAATTTGGCCAGCCATTCCCATTGACCGAAACGGAGGCGCCATACGTGGCCAAAAGTCCAGCATCACATTGATATGCGGAGTTTTCAGATATACAGAGTTTTCATTGTGTGAGGACTCTACTAACCCTAGCAAACTACCTAGGTAGCCCTATACAGATTATGTGATCTGTAAATTGCTTCATATTGGTGGATGCAGATCAGGTGATCCAGGAATAGCTTCATGTTTGTGGAGGCCGATCAAATGAGAAATGGGGGAGTACTCTATGGCTGGGGTTGTTCAAGGGCTGTGTTTTTTACTGAGGCAGTCATCTACACCGGCAATATCGGAGATGCTTGAAAGAAGAGCGCGAGTGGTACTGATCTCAACCGTGAGACAGCGTATTTCAGCTGATGTCGAGGCTATAGTTGAAATGAGATCAATGACTTTGCGTGAAACGTGTAGGAGAACGATAACACTGCCGGTGATGCTGAGGGGATCCATAGTGAAAGCGGCCTAACATCAACCCAGAGCGGAGTGATAAGGGAAATCCAAGTCCACCTGTTTGGGACAGGTCGGCTAGCCGAGCTTATCTGCCGTTCCTGTCTCCAATTCAAACAGTCTGTTAGTATATATTTGGTAGGACTAGGAACAAGGCGACATGGTGAGAGTGTAGTAAGGCTTCGATGGGAGTTGGGCCGTGCGTTGGGCCTATGTGCAGATGCCAAGAGACTTCGTGTTTCAGGGGGAAGACAGCTGAGGGGTCGTTGCAGCGTTCGCACTCAGGGTTATTTTTACCCATATCTCACCCAGGTGGTACTCAACCTACTACTAGCCACATATAGGTAAGGTTGGTATGGTGACACATGGGATGATAGTAAACATTAAAGGTATAGGAGATGGGATAGCCATGGACCACCCGGTGGAGCACCTGCTGAGTCATCAGTTACAGTGGCACAACTGGTCTTTGTGAACTGCCGTACCCGGACCGGACCGTAGGGTAGTAAACTTGACTTTACAATGACCATATAACACCTTGCTATTTCAGCTTTGATGGTTATAATGGACAAAGACCAATCGGCACTATTGGGGCTGGAGCCTTCGGTCTCGGCACTGCGCTGACACTAAAGGAAGAAGGCTACAAGTCAAGTCACCATCCTGGACCGATCAGTGCCTCCGGTTCCAGACGGATCTAGCAATCATATCTCTCGTATTATTCGATTCGATTATGGAGATGCCATCTACGCTAAGATTGCGAAAGAGGCGTTCGATCTATGGAAGACCCCGGATTATCAAAAACCGTTCCATCAAACCCCCTGCCTATGGGTGTGTCAAGATGGCACCCTAGAACAGCCTGTGCAGCCTCGAGCACGTATCGCCGCAAGACGAAGCGCGTCCTGAATGAGATGGGCCAAGAATGGGTTTCAGTCGGGAGGGTGGAAGAGGCGAAACAGCATTTCCCCGAATTGACTGGCCGGCTAGCCACTCCTGGGTTTGACCAGGTTCTGCAATAAATCCGCCCGATGGGCAGATGCAGGTCTCGCTTGCGCTCGTCTCATGCCCCGTTGTGGTTCAGCGGGCGTTTCTTTCATCACAGGTCCGAACGGCCAGGTCGAAGAATTCGAAAAGCGACTGTACGGGACACTCAAATCTGTCCGTACCAAGAACGGACGGGTTTAGGGCGACCAATTCATCGTCGCCACTAGCGGGTGGACTTCGAGTCTCATTCCGGCTTGGAACTCGATGCTCGCCGCGGAACAGGTTGTGGGATATCTGCGACTCCCCCCAGAGGAAGTCAGCCAGCTCAGGGATTTGCCTATCTACTTCAACCTTTCCACTGGCTTCTTTGCCTTCCCGCCGATGGATTGAAACGCCTCATGGCTGGCTTGATGCATCTTTTCCCGCAGCTGACATCAAAGGGATTTGAAAAGGTGGAAATCTGCTGGTACAACGACACTCCGACGGGAGATTTCATCTTTGATTTCCACTCAGAGCATAAGAACGTGTTCATTGCTACTGGAGGAAGCGGCCAGTAAGTGAGCCAAATAAAGGAAGGACCTTTCGAGAAGATCCAAACTAACAAACATTCTTGTGTCCAGTGATTTCAGGTTCCTGCCTGTCATCGGCAAATGCATTGTAGGAAGCTTCCAACGCAAGCTTTCGCGGGAGTTGCTTTACAAATGGAAGTTCCCTACTCAGTTCCGTGAGCTCTTCCAGGGAGAGGTATTGACAGGAGATGGAAGTCGAGGAGGGCCAGACCGTAGGGAGTTGACCGCTCAAGAGCTCGACACATTTGACACGGCATTAAAAGCTGCTTCGTCCCGGCCAAGCAAGATTTGAGGTTGTGACGGGCACTATTTAAACAATATCAATGTTATAGATATGGACACTTTGGAGTCACTCTGTACTTTTTAAACAACGAAGGCCACGTTAATAACTTTGGAACCCTCATACCTCACCTCACAAATGCTCTGCCATATAATCTCCCAAGATCATCCAATCTGGGATGTCCGGCATTGCTGCCCCAATCATATCACCATCACCTCTCGTTTGAAATGGCCATTCAGGCAAAGGACCTTCGTGGATGGATTCAGATATTTCGTCAAGGTTTGGAATAGTAGGGGTCAAGCCCCCTCTCTGATCACTCTTGTTTTGCCGACCTACCCGTGGTGGCCTTGACGACATTCTGCTTTGTGCGGGATGCCCTTCATTTGCATGGATCTGGCTGCCTTGGGGGATAGCCAAATTCCCGAAGCTCATTGCCACGTCTCCTCCTGATGAGCAGCCAAAATCGAGGATTTCCCACATGAGACCCTCGTCTTCTGCGGACATTCTAGGCATATTCGAAGGGGTTGGCATTTTGGATAAAGCGCCCGAGAAACCCTCTTGATTATAATAGAGTGACCCATAACTCTGATGACGAGCGGCAAGTTCATTCACTTTGTTCACCTTGACAGAGAAAATCATCAGCACTTTAATTCCATATTTTGCTAGCACACTTACCAGAACGCTCATGTTTTCCCAATACACAGACAGCTCCGTCATAAAGTCAACAAGAATTCGAAATTCTTTGTTGAGCAGAAGAGCAATTTGCGGATTTTTGCTTCCAGTGTGCTCGAGCTGAATTGTTGCTGCGATCGCAGCCAAATATCCCAGAAACGGGTCGCAGGTCTCAAAGTTGACCTCTGACATTTCCTTTATGAATCGAACTATCCATCGGGAGTGGAGGAGTGATGTCTCAAACGACTTTTGCAGAAATGTTGCGGACAGATTTCCGTTAAAGTTGCGAAGCTTGGTCATGATCACAAATGGGTGGTGCAGCAGGCCCTGGATTGAATGAAAAAGGAATTGCACACACACCCAAGTCGAGAGGTATGTACGTGGCTGTGGGGTTTCTCGGGCGCGGCTTTTGAAATCCACGTTTATATATCGATGGGCATCTGCAAAATGCGTTTCAAATTGTAACCATTCTGACTCGAGGATTGCGAGAGCTGATCCGGTTTGCCAGGGAGGTAGCGAGCTGTCGGCAAAGGGCTCAAAGACATACTCCGTAGCTTTTCCCCATAAAGAATACAGCCTCAGGAGACATACGAGAATGCCATGATCAACTTTCTGCCCTTGCTTTCCAGGACCATCATGCAAAGACCCGTGGGCTAGTGACCCATTATCACCGGAAAGTGCATCCGTCTCGCGGGCAGGAAATGGAAGTGTGAACTGCTTGTCTGAGAGGGACAGTGAATAATTTCGGGAAGCACTATACGTGCGATCGAGCGTAAAAAAGGCCCAAGTAATGCGCTTTCTCGTTTCGATCTCCGGGTCATTCGAGAGATACAAGTCCTTGTCTGTGTTCAACCCTACGGATTGAATCGCACGCAATCCAAGGGAAACAGACGCATACCCTCGATGCGCTTTTCCGTCGGCAAAATCTAGCTGGGCCATGAGAAAGGTGCCCTGGAGAAACGAAAGACCCATATTGCCGTCTTTGTATTGATTTGACAAGAGGTCCCAAGCTTTCTCCGCGAATCCTTTCACATCGGGTGTGTTTTCGTGTAAAGGACCGCGAGATCGTCGAGGCAGACGGGAAGTGAGGGCCACTAATGGGAATGCGACCTCTGGTGGCAATGAGCTGGTATGTCTCAACAGCCACCTTTTTGAAAAGGGACAATATGGCTGGTCATGAAAGTAGGTAAGGTAAGTCTGTACTTCCTGCTCGATAAATGCAACTGGAAGGCCACTTCTGTTTCGTTTTCATTAGTATATTTGTGATTGTCAATGAAGGAAAAAGCCAAATATACTCTTGGGGGTCCAGCGAATGATTCTCTGGGCAATCCATTATTTCGAAGTCGTCATAAGAAGCCTCTTGCGGCTCTCGACCATCATTGAGGTGGTTATCACTTGATACTTCTCGTGATGGATTCGACCTTGGTAACCCTTCTCTGTAGGATTTGAAATTTCTTTTGATTAGCGACTTCTGGGGCATAGATGTAAAATATATTGCATACTGAAGTAAAATGGCCATCATATCCAGTCTTTTTTCGATGCGCTGCAGCCTCCCCGAGCTCGAGATATCTCCTTGGGTCTCAGAAATTCAGCATAGTCCCAAATTTCACACCAAATCCAACGATCCAACTAGGATAGAAAGCATGAATACCTCATTGATGCTGTCTTGTGTTTCCTGTCTCTGCACCGGAGCCGAAATCGACTGGCTCCTTACACGGGATGCTTGCGGTCCGTATGAGCAGCGTTGCCCTAGCCTGTGACACAGCGAGCATGTCGGTTTCTCGCCTGGGCATCGCGCCTTCTTCCGACTATCCAGATCACATATTAGAAACCGGTACATATACACCCTGGCGATCTCGGGATTGTTGTTTCTTTATCGGGCTTTTGGCACCTACCGACAAGGACCACAAGCTTGCCGGGTTCGCTTTAAAGAAACTTTGTGTATGGTGTAGTTATCGCCCATTGAGCTCATCCTAGGCCAATTTGCCTTATTTGCCTTACCAAAACAGTCTTATCTGTTTGTCGCCGATCAAGGCAGTTGGAAGATGTTGGCCAAGTTGTCCCGTGCGGGGTTCTGGGGCTGGGACCAGCTCGGTGAAAATCCGGCTCTTTCACTTGAAGTCCATAACTCTACAATTTACATCTTTCAATTCTGTTCTTCAATCCTCAGTTCCTACAGTGCCATATTCGCAATGCTATTTTCCCAAAAGAACCTTTCCAGGTTGCATCTGCAGAGAAAAAGAGAGGATATATTCCTATGAAAATTCACGGGCCGGTCATGTGATCGGCTGAGATCTTATGCGGGGAAGTTTGATATGGAGACTGTGAGCACGTACCCTTCAGCCTATTCGTCCCGAAAAATGATATGATAGGGTACGTACTAACCTTTTTTTTATCTTCATACTCTCCAAACATATACTTTCTCTGTTTTGATTTCACAAGCCCGGTACGAAGCCCGACCACCCGAGTGGCGTTCACCCCAGCGCGGTAATTACACCCGTCCACCGATTCCCCTCTGATCTTCATGGTCTACCACGGTCTATCGGGTGTTAAAAACAGGTCAGGCAATGCACGGCTTACCCTCCGCTCCGATCCGGTGATCGGTGGAAAGCTGTAGATTGCATATCGAACTCATGATCCTGGTAGCTGTCACTGGTATCCAGACCCTCTATGCCTATATTAAGGACCTCATGTTCCGCCCTCGATGATAGAATTGACAGAGTTTCAAGACAATAAACATTGATTCGTCTTTCTGCATAACCTTGTCATTTAACGTTCACAATGTCGACGCTTAAGAATTACTTCGCGCCTGGGGAAACAGAGGGACGTTCCACCCCCGCCGAGAATCCCCCACTTCACCCTCTCCCTGCCTCGTGGTATTCTTCGCAAGATATACATGAGCTTGAGCGACGCGCCATATTCAGCCGTAAATGGCTTCTGACTACACACAAGTTGCGTTTCCCCAAAACAGGCGACTGGCTCCGATACGAGATCGCCGGGTACGCTTTTATCTTGGTGAAGGATCGCGAGGGCAATGTCAATGCCTTCCACAACGTCTGTCGACACCGTGCATTCCCCGTGGTTACCGAAGAGGGCGGCACTTCCCGGATTTTCTCGTGTCAATATCACGGATGGTCCTACGGCCTTAATGGCAAACTTGCCAAAGCACCCGGGTATCAAGAGCTGGAAGGTTTCGACAAGAGCAAGAACGGTCTTCTTCCGATCCACGTTCATATTGATGTCAACGGGTTTGTCTGGCTCAATTTAGATGCCGGCGAGAGCCCCGAGATTCCGTGGGAAGATGCCTTTCAAGGAATCGACTTACAGCCACGTTTCCAAGGGTTTAATTTCGAGGACTATAACTTCGACCACGCCTGGGAGATGAGTGGAGATTACAACTGGAAGATCCTGGCAGACAACTACAACGAATCCTACACTCCCTCGACTTCCGATCTGGGCTCATACGCCGTGGATACCAAAGACGGCCAATCCACACCCGAGGAGGTTGCAAATGGGCTGAAGGCTTCCAGCACTTACTATTTCCCCAATGCTACGATGACCGTCTCGTGAGTGAAATTGTCTTCTAATTTAATCCGATTGGCGCTAATTGGGTACGCAGGCCGCAATTTTTCTTTATGCAGCGACTCGTGCCTACGAGCCCCACCACATGCTCGATGCGCTATGAAGTCTACCGCAACAAGAATTCTAGCGATGCCGAGTTTGAAACCATCCACCAAATATACAAGAGTATGATGTCCGAAAATAAAGACCTCTCTGTCGAAACACAGAAGAACCTCAACACAGGGGTCTCTACGACTGGCCAACTCAACTCCATGGAAGAAAGGCCGGTCGATTTCCAAACTCTCGTTCGCGGGCTACTCGCAGAGCACCATAAGCGGGAAGAGGATGCAGGGGAGCAAATTTGGCCTGCACGACAAAGACTCCCCAAGGAGGAGGCAGTGAGCAAAGACGATATGGACTTTTGCTCCAAGCTTACAAACAATGACACATCAGCTTTGACTGCGGGTGGTTGTTGTGGAGGAGGATGCGGAGGTGGACCTCCCACCATCGCAGCGACGGCACCTGAGACTATGGTGGTTTAATGATTTGCATAGTGATTTTGTTTCTTTTAGCCTTTGATTTGATTTTATATTAGGAAGATGACATGTTCCATGCAACCATGGATCCATATACCAGTCTTTGATCACGAGACAAGTATAAGCATCCAAGGTCATATGAACACTTTGGTTTCTGCATTCAAATGTTACTATAAAAAGACATTGACCAATTATATCGCAAGTTGTAGTATTATACTTTTCTGGATGATTAGCCAGGCCATATTTTGGAAGCATCTAGGTAGTTTATAACA
This sequence comes from Penicillium polonicum, assembly GCA_034423695.1. NCBI lineage: Eukaryota > Fungi > Ascomycota > Eurotiomycetes > Eurotiales > Aspergillaceae > Penicillium > Penicillium polonicum. Next base: position 7,109,584 of record CP139885.1, on the reverse strand, counting down.
ACCTCCGATATTAGGAAAAGTGGGATAAAGCAGATAAGGTAGATAAATGGAGAAAGGGATCATTTAACCTGTTTCAGTATAAATTCCACAGATATCCACGTACAAAAAGTACAAAAAGTCCATGCACCTTGGATTCTAGATTACGTCGGGTGGACCTATGAGGGAGGGGAAGGCCGTGCTTTGCTCCCTTTCTCCGATTTACCCCAAGGCCTCAGGGATGTTGATGCATTATCTCATTTTATTTCACTTTATTTCATTTCATCTCATTTCATCTTATTATCTCCCCTACATATCCCCCTACATATTCCCCCTCTTTTAAGTGATCTCGGGATATCTCATCGATCTCATATCCGAACTATCTCAACTATCTAATCTATATGTCACTAGCCGCTATACCCCGCTAATTCCCTTCCCATCTCCCTTTTCTTTTCATTTGCCCTATACAATGATGCCACGAGAGAGCGCTCGCGGAAGGCTGCGGTCCCATGAGGCCTGTCTCAACTGCAGGTATGGTAATACATGTGTCTATCTGTGGGTGGAACTAATCTCCATCCAGGAGAAAGAAGACCCGATGTCCGGCCGAGAAACCGTCCTGCTCAAGCTGTGTCCGCCTAAATCAAGCATGCCTTTATACCACAATACCTAGAGGGTCTCGGGGAGGGCAGTCAGTATGTGCTGGCTTGTGGCTGTCGGTGGTCAATCATTGACTTTTCTAGGACGATAGGCTAGCGTTTCTTGAAGAGAAGGTAAACCTCATCTTAAGTGGCAGATCAACTCAAACAATTCCCTCAGAGAAGCCGCAAGATACAGGAAAGGGGACCTCAGAAACATGCTATCCTCTCACAACACGTCCACCATCCATTGAACCGAGCACAGTCAGTGACCCATTCTTCCTCGGCTTTGGCTACGAGGACTCAAGCTCTCAGCCATCATCATCTGCGATCGCTAAAGCTATTGATCTGTACTTTGAATACTGCCATCGACAACCAATTTGGTGTTTTGACCGTGAAGACGTCTCAGACCCAAGTTATCTGTCAGAGGAGCTCGTTTGTTGCCTGCTAGCCTTGACCTCACGATTCTCAAGAGATCGTGACCATTTGCAACATTATGGGGATAGTGCAAGAAGCTTGGTCATGCTTCGTATGGCCAACGGCACGGTGGAGCTTGAAACCATTGAGAGTCTCTGTCTGCTCTCTTATTCCTCATTTCTAGGTATGAGCCTCACCAAGTGAAACAGACTTCAAATGTTGATTTTTATTGTAGATGGGGATATACACCTTGGTCGCTTCCATCTCGGTCTTGCTCTACATCTTTGCCGGTCAGCCACGCTGGATCTCGAATCGAGTCACGCCGGCGAAGGTCCCATGACCGAGCGAAAGAAGCGTCTGTTCTGGAGTCTCCAATGTCTGGAGCAGTCTTACGGGCAGCAAAATGGGTTTCTCTGTATCCCATCCGAGTTCATGCGCACCTTCTATATTGCCCCCAGTAGCGACCGCACAAAGCAAGATGGGACGGAGCCGAAACCTCCACCGCTGCCGATAGATGATCTTGGTTGCTCGAAATCATCCGATATAGGGATTTGGAGCTTGGCGGCCCATTTTGGTTGGGTCTGGAGCAGAGTGCGAACATATGTCTCCGATTGTGCTCGAAATAGGCTCAAAGAACCCTGGCGACACGATTCCATGTACGCCATGGTGCTCTCCGACCTTACAGAAATTGAGAACAAACTTTCCCAGTGCCATCGTTATGACTCGGTCAAATTTTACGAGCGAACAGCAGAGGAGTTGAGATCGAGTCGAAACTACTGGACCCCATGGCTGAAGCTACAGTTCACTTACCATTGCATTCTGACGGTTCTGAACCATCCCTTCCTCTACATTGTGGCATCACAATATAACGACAACCTGGCTATCCCAAACGCTTTCTGGAGACGGTCATCCGAATTGGTCTTGTTGCACGCTACCTGGCTTGTCCGCATGATAGACATGGTATCGGAGAAGAAGATGCGACTGATTGATCCGTTCTTCGGACACGCTGCCGCCATCGCAGCTACGGTTCATCTGTACTACTGCTGTGCCGCGGATCCCCGACTAAGGTACAAATCCAAGGTTGATTTTACAAAATGCCGAAGGTTCCTGAAGAGCTTTGTGTCCTTTTCGCCTGCTTGTGGAATCTTGGTGGGTCTCATGAAGCCAAAATGCAACTACCAATGCTAACAAACACACAGGATCAAACGCTGGACAAGATGACTCAAATTGCTTCCGGTTCGGAAAACATCGATCACGATTGGGAGCCTGAGAAGATTCATCTCAGTATACCTTTAATGTGGGATGTTCTTCAAGTCAACTGTAAACCCAAGCCACACGAAGTGTCCACGGGTGGCTTGCTACATCCATCATTGACCCCAACCGTCTCTACAGAAGAGGCGGAGGATAGCCTAGCCTCGACTCTAGAGGTTATTGTCGCAATGTCTCCGAATGTCACAGTTAACACTGCGGATGGTGGTCAAGCTGCCCACATCCCACCAACCATGCCGCACATATCTTCCACGCCAGCTTCTCCTGACCTCGAGCTGGGCGAGAAGCTCGTTGCGCCAGCCGACAGTTTAATGACCAATACCCCCTGGCTATGGACAGATCCCTCGCAATTTGTTGATATGGAGAACAATGTGGGATATCCGGATTCCGAATCCACTCTCGGAAACGTTGACGGATTTTCAACTTGGTGGGACTTCGGAAACTTATAGGAGTAATATGTTCATTGACTTCTACTACGGCGTTACTGTCTTCTCAGGCCGTAACTCTCGTCTCAATCACCTGTGCTTATCCTTTACCCAGAGCCAGCCCAGCCCCTATGCGAAAATACCCATGTGCGGAAACACTCCTAACAGAACCCCAGGTGAAAGCTTGATGCCCACGCGTTCCCGGCCAAGTTAGGCCGCTGTCACTGGCTTCAACTTCTCCTGCAAAGCAGCAAAGTTCCGTTTCATAGCGGTGTCGGTAAACTGAGCCCCAGTCACAATCGGATACTTCTTCAAGGGCCCCTGGATCAACGAATCCTTGCAGGGCTGGTTGAAATAAGCAATGCTGTATCGGTCGCCAAAATAGTCACCGGGCTCACACGGGGCCTTGACGCGATGAAAAGTTGACTTGAACCGGTCATCCGACCAGGACATGAGTAAATCGCCAATGTTGCACACTATCTCGCCAGTCCTGGCCTTCACCTTGGTCCATTCGTCACCAATGCCGAACTCTGTCACTAGCTCGCGACCGGGACAGATTTCCAGCCCATCCTGGCCGTCCCTTTGGAAAAGTAAAGTCAAAAAGTCCCAATCGGCATGTGCCCCTGCGCGATGATACACCTTGCCGTCGGAAACTTCCGACAATGCAAAGTAATGGAGTAGACGCATAGTGGTTTGCGAGTTCGGTCGTGAGATGCTATGACATTCGATGAAGAATCTCTCCGGGAACCCCAGGCCCCGTGCAAAGCATCGCATCAAACATTCCGATACTTGTTGGACGCGGTTCATAAAATCGAGAGAGGCGGTCCGGAAACCAGGTAGGTCGTCGTCGTACTTGACCCAGAGGTCATTCATATTCTCGCCGAACTGCAACTGGTAGGACTCTTTACTGTCGGGCTGTCCAGTAGACGGTCGAATTTGTGAGTTCTTTTCCCATCCGACATTATTTGGATTCCACGGTACAGTTGCTTTGACGTCGTCCGGTAGATCGAAGAAACTTTTTGATATCGCAAACATGGAGCCAATTTGTTCTTTGGAGATTCCATGACCGAGCAAGGTGAAAAATCCGACATTCTCAGCGGCTCGGATGAGTTGATCTGTGATATCATCGATGCGATCTTCGAAATCGTGCATCGAGATACGTGGAATGACTCGATCGACATATCGAGTTTGAGATGCCATGTCTCTTAACAATCCAGGAACTTTGTGTATGTACAAACGACTTATAGGCCATTCTTGTCACACAAACTGGTCACACAAATTGGTCACACCGTACAATGTACGTGCATCCTGGGCCAGGGGTGGCTCGGCAGGGCTGATAAGAATGGCGCCGGGGATCGCACTCGGATTAGTACGCTATTAAAGGCGAAGTTGGGGTAGGGAATCCTGTCATTGTCCAACGTTGCAGGTAGATCGTTGCCGTTTTTTTTCTGTTGAAAGATAGATGCGTTTCCAAGACACTCCAAACGCTGCAGGGATGCAGGGTATTCTGCGCTGTCTAATAGGTCACAATCACCTGGGCAGGGTCGAATCAGCTCTGTCCGATAAGATATTACCAGGTGCATTTCTCTAGGGTGAACGTGAACTCCCGGATTCGCCGAAGGCGCCCTAGAAATGAAGTGTGGCAATATTCTTTCGTCTCAAAATCAGGAAAGGTATTTTGTGCACTCGGTTTTCATGCTTGGAGTTCAATGGTGTAATCTTGGACTTAGCGCTGCTCAGATAGATTCAGATTGCTTCGGGTATCAAATTATATATAGTCAATATGTCCACGTATCTATTAAATGCCATATATGTACGCAAAAAGAAAAACGGGCCAGCGCTTGGTGCCAAAATAGAGACTGCGTTTGGGTGCAACCCATGGACCCAATGGGCTGCAAGGTTGATTCAATAAGGCCAATCAATGCCTTTATTCAACCTTGCGCACTTGGGTCACAGGTGAACGATATACTCGGCGGCCATGCACAACGTACAAACCAATTGCAAAGATGACCACCGCTCCGAAAACAAGGATAGACCAATTCATATCCACCGGGGTGGGATTGTTGGCGGTTGGGAAGAAGGTGAAAATGATGGCAAAGCAAAGCCAAGCCAGGGAGAAGACATTGATCGCCAATCCGAAGATACCGAGCGAAAAGCGCGAAGGGGGAATACCACCCGGTTGAAAACGGACCCGAATGACCGCAGCAATCGGCAAGATGTAGGTGGTGAAAAGCGCAGCGATCATCACAGATGCGACGGCATTGAAAGCCGCAGTAGATCCGATGTTGATCAAACTCAGCAGCACGGTAATAATGGTCGACACCAACACAGAGCAGATTGGAATTTGGGTGCGTCGGTTAACGTGAGCCAGATGCTTAGAGAACGGCAAGGCATCGTCGCGGGCGAAAGCAAAGGTCTGGCGAGAGACTGTCGCAAGAATACCAATAGCACTGCAGACTTCCATGACAAGAATGATAGCAGCCACAGCATTGGTGGCTGCCACGGAGCCGGTGGCATGGTTGACTGCTGGGAGGAAGGAGAATCCACTCGCCGGGGCGAGCACATCCTGTATGTCTCCCATCTTATACAGCAAGGTGATCAGCATAATGAAACCGAGACCGCCGTTGATCAAAGCAGTCGAAACCATACACCACGGGACCACCAAGGCAGCATTCTGGACCTCCTCGGCTGATAGATGTTAGCCATGATCGCGTATTAGGAGAGATATGTCGTTTGACTCACCCATATGGGTAGCAGCATCCGGACCTGTCCAGGAGAAGATCGGAGTCAGCTGGCCCACCAGACACGCAAGGCCCATGCTTGGCCATTCGCCCGAGTTTGTGAACTCTTTCCAGACAGACTCCCCAGAGGCCTGTCCTGGAGACATGACCCACATCAGAACGACGACGACAACAAAGCCGAAAAGGTGAATGGCGAGGATGAGGCCTTCCATGGGAGGGAGGATCTTGTAGCCCCAGGTATTCACCACAGTTCCGACCGCGGCGATAGCGATGGTGAGCAGTGTCCCATGCCAGCGCTCGAAGCCATACACCCAACCGGAGGGATCTGAGTAGTTGAAGACCAGCAGTCCTTGAATCAGAGTACCGCAGAGGTAGCAAATACTCGCAAAAGCAGCCTGCCAGCCTAGCACGGAAAGCCAACCTAGAAACCGGGATTAGCGCTGGAGATCGTCGGATGGTAATTCGAGGGTGGGGGGAGGGGCTTCCTAACCGGTGAGATAACTCAAGAATCGTTGACATCTCGGCCAGGCGAATTCACTGACCCAGTGGTACTGTCCACCGGATGTTGGGGAGCTGGCTAAGTCAATTTCCGTGCGCGGCAGGCAGGTGGGATTGAACTTACATGGAGGCAATCTCCGCCATGGAGACCACGGCGGCGAAGAATCCGACAAACGATCCAATATATACATAGACCATGCCGGCTCGTCCGCCATCGGTCAGGCCGTAGGTACTCGTGCTGCGTCATTCTCCATTATTCCCGGTGTCCTCTCGTAATATCGCGCGTCCAAACTCACAGCAGAATCGACTCCCATGTGGCCATCAACGTCGTAGTGAAACCTAAGATGGAGTAAAAACGGAAGTTTCTCTATTGTTGATCAGTATTGAGTGGGGTTCCGTGGGATGTGCAATGTGCAACTCACCTTGAACTGTTGGGTCTTTCCCAGGCGCTGCATGTCCCAATCATCCTGGTCGGTGGCATCGATGGCGACGTCCTGGGACACCATATTCTTGTCCGATGCTCCCTTCATGGTGAGTTGGAGAAGGAAGGGAAAAACAAAGGTTGATCAGAGTCAGAGATCAGAGATCAGACTCAAGGCCCAGGGGGCGGAGGTCAATCCAAGGGGGAAAGAAAAGCCCGAAAGTGGAGCCGAACTTTATTTGCTCTGCAGACTTACATAACCAGTTAATTATGTACATAACTAGTTCATAACATGTATATAACATACTACCTAGGTAGTTATATATCTCTCTTGGAATATGATACTGTGTACTCAGAAGTGAAGGATATTAGTCCCACATTTACTGGTTAATTAAAGCCGTTCTTATTCCCCCCTATACATTGTCTGTCATCTGCCAGAATAGATCACGCGTGGGATACACGTGGACCACACGTGGACCACCTAGTAAATGACGAACACTCCACACGTCTTGGCGTCAAAACACAGAGAATTCAATGAATTGCGCGTCATTTGTTTTTTACCCTACGTTATATATTCTATTCTCCTTTTGGATGAATATTCACCGATCTAATATTTATTTTGCGAAATCGAATTGAGACATTAAGACCGACCTCCAGAAATTTCGTGAAAAAAGAGAGGGGCAAAGATCGACAAAAATTGAAGGTACAAACTACATGTATATTGCCGATCAATCCTTTCCCTTGGATACTACATGAATGTACAAAATACATATGTTGTAGTATATTCTACGTAGGAAACATTGAATTGTCTTATCTGATTCCGAGATCGAAGTGGAACCTCACACGCCACACCAGCCCGAGTACGAAATACCTTGGGATGACGACGCGTCGGCTGGTGGCGTTGCAATACTATCCTCTCCACATACAACATACATACCTAGCTACTTTGTACACTGGATGATGGATGCGTAATTTCCAGCCACTAGGCAACTACCGTGGGGTTACGGTCCACGGAGTACCCATCTCGGCAGATGCTTTCGTCGTTGGTTGGTGCAGACGCGCAATTCTCAATAGGGATTTTAACCCACGGGGAGCTTGGCAGACTATGATATTTCTATGGAAATCCGTCAGCTACCGAATCACCACACGCGTACAAAATTCAGTTCCACTGTTCCCGTCGCCAAGACCGAGTGGTTCCTCCCACCAAGAAAGTCTACCAGATAGACGGGGAATCGACGTCAAAAGCAGGATGTGAAATAAAACCATGGTGCCACGGCCTTGGCCGACAGAAAAGACTCCTACTGTCTCCTTACTCGAACCCCTTGTTTTGTCCGCGATGCGCCAATGTTCTTGCGGACTTCTTCTGGCGTGCTTCGCCTGAGCTTCTGGCTTCGCCATGATCGTCTGCACATCTGCTTTCCCCTCCAATGGATTGCTCTGGTTCTCGCCGCCATTGGGGGCCTCATTGTATTCTATCTGTTTGCTGTCCCTCAACTTCTCAGGTTCCGGTTCCGTGCCGACTTAAGCTGGTATGATCTAGGAGCTCAAGGGTTTGGTCCAGACCGAAGTTACATCTCCTTCGATCAAGAATCCCCCATTGTGGAAATCACCCCGCCTGATGCAAAATGCGATCCCCGGTACACATTCCTTGCGCCTCGGGGCGATTCAATTGCCCATCCTGGTCCAATGATCCTGAATCCTGCTGGGGAACTTGTATGGACGAAATGGAACGGGGGGACGACACAAGACTTCAAAATGCAGCGGTACAAGGGTGAAAACTACCTCACTTATTGGCAAGGAGACACAGCCGACGGTTATGGACGAGGGTCATGGTATATGGTAAGGTTATATATTGAGCTACCTAGGTAGCTCACCATGATGATCGTTGACTAATTACCTTGCCCAATCACAGCTCGACTCAACCTATACACAGAAGTACGTGGTGTCCCCAATCGGCATATATGATGGCGATCTCCATGACTTCCAAATCACTCCCAACGATACCGCAATTTTGATGATTTACGACCCTATCCCGATGGATTTGAGCTCTATCGGCGGACCAGAGCTGGGATGGATGTATGATGGAATGTTCCAGGAAATCAATCTCGAAACCGGAGAGCTGCTATTTCAGTGGCGCGTATCCGACTTTTACCACCCAAGTGATAGTTATTATCCAATTGGAGATGCCGGTCAGGGACGGACCTCCGGGTATGACCACTCGCACATCAACAGTGTGGACAAGGATGATCAGGGCCGGTACCTGGTTTCGATGCGCCACCTCCATACTGTTGCATGTATAGATGGCACCACTGGTGATATCCTCTGGTCACTAGGAGGGAAACGGAACACCTTTGCCGATGCTTCGGATGGAGCGGCCACCGAGTTCTCATGGCAGCATGACGCTCGCTGGCAAGGACCCAACCGTCTTAGCTTGTTCGACAACGCAGCCTACGATAACGACAACCTCTCCGCGGTGAGCCGTGGGATGATCGTTGATCTGGATGTGGAAACACAGCAAGCAACATTACTGCAATCCTTCCACCATCCGCACGACATAATGGCTGTTTCTCAAGGCAACATGCAAGTACTCGACACAGGCAACGTCCTCGTGGGCTGGGGTCACTCTGCAGCCTTCACCGAGTTCTCCCCAGAGGGCGATGTTGTATGCGACGTGCACTTTGGGGCCTCTGCTTTCTTTACATTTGGTCGTGTCGTCTCCTACCGAGTGTTCAAATTCGACTGGGTTGGTACTCCTCTGACAATTCCCGACACTGCCATCACACCAGAGAGTGTCTTTGTTAGTTGGAACGGTGCTACGGAGGTAGCGGAATGGCGAGTCGAGATATGGGACGGTGAAGACCTTAGAAACATGACCTTCACAGCTGTGGACCAGGTCTCTCGGGAGGGGTTCGAAACCGAAATCCCACTCACCTCCAAGATTGATTCATTCTTCCGCCTACGTGCAATCAAGTCGAATGGAGATAGTCTCGGTGTCACGGAACTACTCCAACGACTACCGGAATCATCGTCGGGGGGCTCTTTGCATATCAGCCCATGGGGCTTGGCGGCCATTGTGTTTGTGGTGCTTGGTTGCCTTATTTGCGGCGTGTATTTTGCTATTCACCGTCGACTTCGCCAAGGATTCGGCTCCAGTGGCCTCTATCAATTGGTGTCGCACAAAGATGAGAACGAGGGCGATGATCAACATGATCGCCTACCAGTATAGGACGCTGGCGGCCTATACGTAGAATTCTATTTACATATATATAGCTTGATCTGCACATATTGAGGAATGAATTCCTATACATCTCATAAACTCAATGAGATAAATTTGTAATCGGTGTTTACGCAGTCCCTTAGCCCCTTTTGGGGGGTTCTTGGTGCCTAAATACCTTATTTAGTATCGCTCTCTACCCCGGTCTATACAGTGTACGGTAAATTTATCAAAACACATCAACTGTCAAAAATGAAGCTCTTGGTCTCCATATAATATGGCATCATGGCAATACGATCTAGCTGCCAGGGCAGCCGACTGCGAGAGGCCCACGTACCCCAAATGGTCAGTAGGAAAGCGAAGATGGAGAATTTTGTTCCTCATACCTATCCCATATGTACAGGGTACAAAATACTCTACATCACATCTCCATTTCTAGTTCTCCCATATCTGGACACAACTCTGTGGTGTTTCTGTCAATTCCGGGTTTTAAAGCAACCTGGATTGCGCAGCTGAGCGAATCCCGGAAGTCATTCGTCCTATCCCTGACATCAGGATTTCAGCCCCGCAAAGGCCAGATGTTGTACACGAAGCAGACTGCCTTTGGGATTAAGGCGGGTGCACATCCAGGCAACGCTTTCAGCAACATCATCACACGTTTGACCAATGTCCGTTAGGGTCATACCACGAATTGTGTCGCTGGTATATGATTGGGAGGGAGAAAGTCCGAGGCATGAGAACACATTATTAACATGACGACTGCGAACTATATATCGAACACGGACGGTGGCCCTTTGATGGTCCACTATATGCAAAATTGTCTATGTTGTAGTTTCAACTTTTTTGGTGCTCGTTCGAGTCTCAGGGGTATGAAAGAAACACCTTTGACGACAGTGAGAAGAAGACAGTGCCAGGGATGGGGTCGGAAGATCACATTGCAAAATACGAATCCCTGCACCCTATTGCTGATAATGGGACCTCGGTGAATTATGTACACAGTGCAATGGAGTACTGCAAAAGTAAACATATTTTATCTTAGTCTCAATCGAGTATTTCTTAGAATGATGGATTTGAAAAGATCTTTCTGGCTAACATCCCAAGGAATAAGACCATGCAGGTGTATAAGGTCAAGATGGAAAAGTGCAATTATCGGTCACTAGAAGGACTCAAGTGATTACTTTTATGATGGGAAACGGTGGAACATCGTGAATCTCGTTCTCGGTCGATCGACAGACGGTGGGCTCTAAACAGGATCATTGGGCAACTTGATAGGAACAGCTCACTCCGTTTCAATCAGACACCGATGCCCCTTTGGTGCCATTAAGAAGAAAGATTGCATTTCCATGTCCTTTGTGCTCATTCCCTCTTTGTCGGATCGTTGAGCATTTGGGAATTCCCGGAAAAACAGGACCGATCCTAAGCGAAGTTCCATACGGGCCAAGTGCAATCCGATACAGACTACATGTATTCATGGTGTAAGCCGATATGATTCTCAAGATAATCAAGATTATTTTTGACTTACTGCGCGATCCGCCACCAAATGGAATGGAGATATCCTTCATTTCCTTGGTCGGGTTCTCCCATCTCTCGGGGTTGAACCTGCATTCTGTTAGTGTGCCTCTTTTGCGTGGGGGATATTCTTCTTACGTGTATGGGTCGGGGAAGATTGTAGGATCCCTATGTAGACTATAAGACTGAGTCGACACCGTCGCTCCACTCGGAAGGAAGTATCCGTTGAAACTAGCCCCCTCCGAAGGCACAGAACGAGGGAGACCAAAAGGAACAGCCGTGTAAATACGAAGGGTCTCGCTGATCACCATGTTTAGATACGGCAGATTTCGAATGTCATTATCATGGATCGGCTCAGATAATGCTGTCACCTCGGCGACCAGTTTGTCTCGAATTCGTCGATTTCCACAGACAGCGTAGGTAAGGTAGGTCAAAGTAACAGCAGTGGTATCACTTCCTGCAACGATGTACCCCTGAGCCTCTTTCTGGATTTCGTCATCAGCAAGGCCCCCTTTCTTGGGGTCGAATAACTTGGTAAACAGTGTCTTCTTCGGGTTGGAGGGATTTTCCGCGAGTATTTGCTTGTATCGCTGGACGGACTGGGCTGCATATATGCGCATTCGCTTCCCGATTGCTACGGCGCGCTTAAGAGCCGGCAAAGGCAGATATTTGCCGAAGAGGACCAGGTTGGGAAATGTTGTCCGAATCGGTTGGAGGGCTGAAACTCCTTCCAGATCCAAGGTGTACTGAGATTTCTGTTTGGTGTTAAAATTGATATTGGAGTTTTGCACTTTTGAATACATGGATTACTTGCCTCGCCAGCTTCTAGCATCCGGAAAGATTCTCCAAAGCTAAGTTCGCCAATAATGTCGGTGGCCATGAACAGCCACCACTTAAATATGTCGGTGGCACCACGGGTCTGCGTCTCTTCTGCCATTTTGCAGATTGTCATTTTTATCCGGCCTGTAATTAAGTCTTCATGCTGATGCAGTGAGGTGTCAGAGATTGGTGATGCCAGTAGACGGCGGCGAGAAGAATGGAAATACGGATCGGTGGTCGAGAAGACGTTCTCCATGTTGTTTGGTATGAGCGTGCGATACCAGGGGGACTTTAGGAATCGTGAGTTGGTCTTATGTATTTCTTTCACGGCATCGACACTGCAAATATCGACTCTATTAGGGCCAGTTCGAACGATTGGACCTTGATATTTCACATGTCAATACATGATGTTCCCAAGCTTGGAAAGAATTAAAGGCCATTGCAGGTTCTTACCATAATTCTCGTGCAGCTCATGAACATAATTTGGGGCCTTCCCGGCGAACCAATAATGTATGTAAACAAGATCGGTCCATTTAGAGATGGCCGGACCTGGAATCTGCGCGAGTGGACTGTTGAGACGGTTATAGATGAAGTGCTACACCGAAGTCAGCCTGAGGAGCCCGGAAATTCTCGATAAGCAGCAATCGTACGAGACACAATACTCCAATAATGGAGGCTAAAATTGCGGGAAGATGGCTGACAGACTCCATACTTGTGATTTGTTGAATAATTCCGCATAGGTCTGCCTCTTTACATTGCCAGGTCAACATGGGATTTATATTCAACAACACAATCATTGGCATTGCATTGGCTCGCCCTGTTACACGCACAGTCAAATCAGCCCGGTGCCTTTGTTGCCCGAAGGCCGACAAATATCGCAGCGCGGACGGGCATTCGGGGCTTGTTCCAAGGAATCACCGAGGAAGGTGATCGACATTGGAGATGAGCACCCACATGCATACTACTTCTCCGCTATCCTCCAGCTTCAGAATGAATCGATGCTTTAAGAAATGATTCCATCGACGCCGACCTGTGCGGGCACCAATGCAATATACAGAATTGAGGGATTTTCGTTTGTTGGCGGACCCTATCATACATTCTAGATTAGGGGGCACACTAGAAGGGGTTTCCCACATCGATGTCCTTATTTTGGCATGTCAATGGTATTGCCAGGTCCAGCATTGGGCCCTTCATAGCCCTCATGCGAAAATCGGCGTTGTAGGGAGTGGGACCAAAATAAAGTACATACGTAGGGTGTTTATGCCTATTTAGATTCCATGATGAGACGGAATCCGACAAAACCCGTCAAAAGCCGACCAGCCTTCTGCATAGGCGTTGTATATGACCGCCTTTTGAGATGTAAGAAAAGGAGGTAGCGTTTCGGTTAGGTGCCATTCATTCCAATGATAATGTGATAATGTGGGAAAGGTTTATTTGGCAATACACCCCTTAAGCACAACATAGACCTAATTGTTGGTTGTTTGAAATGTTCTCTAAGCTTCGCTTCGGATCTCGGGCTTTGGTTAAGGCCGAGAGAGATCCTACGGTGGGAGCTGTCAAATGTGCCGAGTCTGACTACATGGGTGGCGCACCAGAATCTGCAGCGCGTCCCATCAGCTGTGCGAATGGATATGTTGAACCCCTCCGGCCGTCGACTGATGGGTCGTGTGCATCGTCACGGACAAAGGGAACGTGATCCAGCAGTGTGTCCGCGTGGTCCTCACTCAAAATATCACAGACGTTTTGCAACTCGAACAGTTGCTTGGGCGAATAACCCTAGAAGTCCACCGAGTTCTCGCTCACAATGCGAACCACAAGCTGATTTGGCGATTCTTCACGAAGGGCAATAATTAAGCCAAAACTTTGAATCGTCCCGGGGATGCGAATGGGCTCGTCCTCGCAGTATTGAAATGCTTCTCCGTCTCGTCCTGTGACGACGGCATGGCCCCCATCCGTCATCACACGTTTAAACCGGGCAGGGACACGGGCATCATCTTCGGGAGGATAAAGGTGCGGTGGAGCTGCTTCCGGAGTGGTTATCGCTTGGGATAGGTTTAGCGTAAATTTCGGGGAGTTGGACAACCTCCGATGCCAAAGAATGCGTCGCAAGTTCTGTTTTGTCTATAGCATGTGTCTGTCTCATGGCGTGGGATGTCGGTGGGGATGGTAGGTTTGGCGTGTTCGGGGTCGGGTTGATGAAGGTGGTCGGAAGCAAGCTGCAAGTGCAGTTGGTTCAACGTCCGTTCGTCGATGAATGGATACTGTCCCGCCCCTTCTCGGGTTGGCGATATCGTGTCCCGAGAGTGCGACTGAACCCGAATACTAGGGGGTAACGGTGGGATCGACTGTAACAACTGACCTAATAAGGAACACACGGTCGTTCTAGGGATATGGGGACGTCATCCCCACTGTTTAGACTATCGGAAATGTGTGTTTTCTATGACAAAACTTGGAAACTTGGAAGATTTTTGGTTCGTGTGTAAATGTTTTGGTTGAAAAAAAAAGATGTGGAAAAAAAAGAAACTCCGATAGGGGGAATCGAACCCCCGGCTGCCGTGTGAGAGACGGCGATGTTAGCCACTACACCATATCGGATTTTGGGATGAAGACCTTACTCTACTCTTGATCCTTTCACTTTACTCCTTGCTTTTGATCACCTAGCATACAACATATCTCGTTATTTAGGAGTCACCGGTATTATTAATTTATAAGTCAAAGAGATAAAGCGAAAAGAGTATTAATTGGCTAATGAATTTGTTTCTTATTTTGAATTAATTATTTTACAATACGTATCAAAAATCCTACGTTTGGGTGATAGGACCTAGGTATATACACCAAAACGGACCCACCAGAACCCGTTAAAAAAAATTAACTCCCATAAAGAATCCTGATAAAGACTTTTGGTGAGATAATTGACCACTATTTGCATGGCTTTCAATCGCCCCCTACCCATCTCTGGGGCATGGAAGGATCCCGATGCCTACGTGGAGGCCCTCCTCTGCTTCTCCACTACCTCGGTGCTCTTTATGAATTTGTGCGGTGGTGTGCATATGGTCGACTTTCTGACCCGGGAGCCCGACCTCTATACAACAATTTTACCAGAAGATTGGATATCCTTCTTCGAACAGCATGATATTCAAGACATCATCCGTCTACTTCTACGAGAGGACATTGACCACTTACGAGGCGCTGGCGAGCCTTCTGTAGATCAAAGCAGCCGTGCTTGGAATGGAGGAGCATTCCCTCCCCAGAGCCTCTTGGACTACACTTTCAACATCCGTCTACTGACACTCCAACGAGAAATGTGCATCTCGTCTACGGAGAGGATCGAATTACCAAAGCAAGTTGCTATGCACATGAACCGAAAAAAGGTACACGAGGTCGAATGCTTTTCTCAACATGTCTCATCTCTATCAGACATTGTCAATAAGCGCCGAGGTGAACCAATCACTCATATTGTGGATTTTGGGTCTGGACAGAACTATCTTGGGCGCACACTGGCCAGCTCGCCTTACTACAAGCATATTATTGCAATTGAGCGCAAGCATCAGTACATCAGCGGTGCTAAGAGCATGGATATCCGAGCCAAGTTGGCAAAGAACCCGAATGCTCAATATTTCCACAAGGAAAAAAGTTCGTCCGATAGCTGCAACGGAACTACGGAACTGACGGTTCCCGAAACGACCGGTACCTCGCCAGAGCTCCGTACCCGCGGCACTCTCAGCTATATTGAGCATGAAATCCAAGATGGCCACTTAGAGCCCATTATCCGCCACATCATTCATCCATCCCCTCGTGGAGCTGCTGATGGGAAAGGGAAGGAAGAGAGCGATGCTCGATTAATGGTCGTTTCCCTTCACTCTTGTGGAAACCTTGTTCACCATGGTCTACGATCCCTGATTCTAAATCCTTCGATTGTGGCTGTCGCTATGATCGGTTGTTGCTACAATCTGTTGACGGAACGCCTCGGTCCAACTACACATGAGCTCCCTATCCTTCAATCCCTTCACCCTCGGCTTGAAGAGACCGGAACATCATACGATCCGCATGGGTTCCCTATGTCTAAATACTACGAGAATTACCGAAGCCCCGGAGCAACGACCGGTGTGAAGCTTAACATCACAGCTCGTGCACTGGCCGTGCAAGCTCCATATAATTGGAGCTTCAATGACAGTGAACAGTCCTTTACTCGTCACTTCTTCCGCGCTCTTCTCCAGCGTATTCTCGTTGATCGAAATATTCTTCCTAAGCCGTCTGTGCCGGAAGACGTCTTCTCCGACGGAACTTCCCAAGAAGCTAGAACCAACTCTATCATCATAGGATCATTGCCTAAAGCTGCCTTCAAGTCCTTTACTGCATATATTCGTGCTGCGACGATCAAAATGAGTCGAGACCCGATATATAGTTTGCAGGTCCAGGAGCATATTGCTACTCTCACCGATGATGAGATTCAGCGCTATGAGACTCAGTACCTCCACGCGAGGAAACATATGAGTGCTGTGTGGAGCTTAATGGCGTTCAGTGCTCAACTCGTCGAGGCTATCATTGTTGTGGATCGGTGGCAGTTCCTTCGTGAACAGGACTCGGTCAAAGACTGCTGGGTTCAGCCAGTGTTTGACTACAGTAAGAGTCCGCGTAATTTGGCAGTCATTGGACTAAGAAAGTGATGAGTTGTGGGAAGAGGAAGTAGGGGGAAAGCAGAGGAAGAATCATGATCTATTTGTAACTAGCAATCTAGGATTTATATGCCCCAATGAGGCCATCTGAACAAAGCTGAGTCTGCTGGCATACTTAGGATAAGCTCCAACACTAGGAATTCCGAGGTTGATAGCCCTGATTTATAATCCGAATTGCTGGGATATAATCAAGTAAGTGAATTGGGATGGATTGACATTCAGGCACGCGAAGAGGAACATTGGAATGCTTTATAATCTAACTAGTCAAAAAGTCCATAAAACATGAAGCCAAACAAACATAACGCAACAGCAGAAACATAAAACCATCGGACAGAACATTCTCTCCAAGAGGAAAATGAAGGGATATTGAAAGGAAGCATACTATGGTAACAGTAAAGTTGAGTGCTATTGTCAAACCTTCATCTTAGCTCCCTTCTTTGCTTTGCCTTTGGGAGCAGGCTTTTTTTTAGCAGCTGCCACCTTGTTCTCGGTCTTCGCTTTCTTGGGCTTCCTCTTCTTTCTTGTTGGGAGCTCATCCTCGTCCGAGGAACGAGTTGGGAACGCATCCTCGTCCGAGGAATAAGCCTCATTAGGATACTGCCCTACACGGTCTTCCACAAGAACGTGAGCTCTGCTGACCCTCACTTCTGGAGTTCTTCCCTCACGGTTCCATCCTCCGGTCCGAAAGAAATATGGTCGCTGGATTGCGATCACTTGATGCCCGTTAAGTCTAGACTCACGCTCCCCAAGTTGGTGAATGTGTGCTGTTTGCATTACCTTCGACTGCCGAGTAAACTCTGCTGGAATGTCATCTAAAAGTCGCCATTCCAGTAACGGTTGCGATGTTGCCAAGTCCTTTGCAAATTCAGCCATGGTAACGTATAGTTCGCCGAGGCTTGTCCTCAAGTCATCTTCATCTTCGTCTTTGAGTAGGCATCGAAAGGCTTTGTCTTCTAGTCTAGCGGTGGCAAACTGATAGGCCTTGGCCCTCAGAATTTCCTTATTCGCGCGCCCAAAGGTAGGATCACGTTTCGAAAAATAGCCGCTGTACCTGACATTAGCAAGGCGAGTAGTCTGCGCCCGCCAGTGGTGAGCGAGCTGTGGCTCCGCTAAAAGAAGAAGACCATGTTAACTTTTCAACTTTGTAGCAACATTATTGGAGGAGTAGGTCACCTTTCAGAAAGGTTTTGTACAGGGTGTGCAGTTGGGCGCCAAACGGGGCCTCAGCGCCCTCGCTGTTTGGAAATGCATCATCGACATCCAAGTACCAGAAAGGATTTGACAAGAAGAGTTTCAGGCAATCTTTGAGAATGATCATTGAAGCAAAAGTCCCCAAGATGTTGTACCGTATGTTGAACGGGAGCCGGGAGACCGTTGTGTCGAAGTCGTCTTGAACAACCCAGCCCTTTAAGCTCGCAATGACATCCTTTTTTTGCTCTTTGGATAGGATTTCACACTTGCTTCTTCTGGTTCTAATACAATGATTGCTTGCCCAGTTCCAACAAGCCCACCCCTGATGCCCGAGTTCGCGTTCCCATCGGCAAAGGGGCAACTCAGGCCAGCAATCATAATAGCCACTCATGAACTGCTGATCTTTTCGGGCAGAACCCCTCTCAGCCCAGCAAAGGTCAAGCGCATCCTTCAGCTCCTCAATGCATTTCTGTTGCTCTTCAAATGTGAGATCCGGTTTGACAGAGTCTCCCTCGTCTTCCACCCACCAAGGAAGCTCTGCTTTCTCCTTTTCGATCAATTTGATCCGTTTCGCTTCTTCTTCTTGTTCTATCAGGCGCAGGCGACTCCACTCCTTAATATCCACCTGTTGGGGTTCAGATCAAAAATTCTAGGCAGGCTTTGGAATGGAGATCTCACAATTTTGATGGGAGTTTTCACGACAGACTTGGGAACTTCCTCCCGAACTCTTTTCTTGTGAGCTTCATCGATGGGCATAGTTGAGGAATTTTCGCACTTGTTAAAGATGTGGTAAAGAGGAAGCAATTGCAATGTTGAAGTAAATTGATTTATCAGAAACTGTGAGAGATCAAGGCATTTTTCAGCTCTTATGTTTCGGTTGCTTTGGAATCAAACTCGTAAGAGAAGTTGAAAAGCCCAAATTGAATCCGATACAGCGCTTAGCCCATTGGAGATGTCTTTCTTTGTTTAACACGGGCGCTGGATACGGCACTGCAAGGATGTTCACTGCAAGGATGGTGGTCTCCTCCCGTCTATTCGCTTTGTTCCCAAATTCACCTTTCTTCTTTCACATTTCCCTCATGCCCCTGGTTCATTTCCGTGGAAATATTTGAGAACCAATAGAGGGTCAACAGTTCGTTTGGAGGCAGAAGGAGACGAAAGAAAGTGAAAGAAAGTGAAACAAAGGAGAAGGCATCCGTCCAATTTGATGTTTTGGCCCGATTTCCAACCCACATGACTGACTCGGGTAGATAATTTTGTCGCTCCGTAAATTCTTAACGAAATGGGAAGATCATGTTGAATAATACACTAAGTGGTATACTAAACATGTAATTTTTGAATTATTGGATCTTTCACAAGGATGATACTTTTGTAGTATATAAACATGATGAATTGTAAACCTGTCTAATCTCATACCTGGAAATGAAGCCATATTTATGCCCTCTCTTCCACCCCTGTAGATTCATTTCCCCCTCACTATGAAATATGCATTCATAAGACAATCAGGTAGGAGATACTGAATGAGCGGTGACGGCGTTAAACGCTGTATTCCCCCATATTTCATTGACTGAAACCAGGCTAAATTAAAATCTCGCTCTCCGATGCAACATGCTACGTTTGGTATGGAGGAATAGGTGATAGGGCGTCAAACTGCATCAATGCCGCTAATCCCAATTCCGTAGGAGTTCTGAATCCTTGGCATGGAAGAATGTGGCATATGCATGAAATCAGTTAGGGTTTAGCGTTTGAAAGGATCCAATGCCACGTTAATTATGAAGAATTAACTAGGATTGCCAGCAATGTCCAGGTATACAATAACAACCTCATAAAAGATAGATACCTTCGTTAAACCAAGATATATATCTACCGATCCACGATGACAGTTACCTCCTTTTTTTATTATACCACCTAAAACATGAGTAGTCAACCGCAAAGACAAAAGGGTTTCTCCAGGCATCATCTTAGAAACAGTTATGTTTCGCCTCAAAAAACTTGTCTTGAAATACACTGGATGAGGGTGGTTGAAAGAAGCCTGGATTTATTCTCTCACTAAAGGGTTGATTCACAGGTTATGGTTTAAATAGAGGCATCCAGGCAGTCCTACCATGTGGCTAGATCAAGTTCTACGAAGACAGAATTATCACTATGAACAGCTTGGTGCAAGGGTTTCAACCCTCGTCAATGTATTGCAGCACATCTTCTAGGATCATCATTGGCCTTGACTATGGGACATCAAGCACTGGTAATATTACAAGCATGCACATTTATGAACTGAGGAACCGGGCTGATGAATAGTCATCTAGGAGTCAGCATCTACCTAGTTGAAGGCGAAACGGTCATTCGTGGAGCAGACATCGAATGGCCCTGCGGTGGCAATGAGCTGAAAGTGCCATCTAGAATAGCATACCGTGTCGACAACCCATCTTTCACCATGAGTTCTCCCTCCTGGGGCTTTGACATAAACCCTAACATGCAGGCATACTCGTTCACTAAGCTTTTTCTGGATAGCAACGCAGAGTTGGCCGAATTTGATGACCAGATTCTGCAACAAACAGCCTCTCTTGGTAACCCTGACCAGAATCTCCACCCTGACAGGGACAAACCCCCCGTGGATGTTGTGGCCGACTACCTATCTGAGGTGTTGAACTTTGTGTGGAAGACATTAAAAAAAGATTTGGGTCTGAGGCTCGGCCATCTTCCCATCGATCTTCGATTCACCATTCCTGCAATCTGGTCTGATCGGGGCCGAGAATTGAGCGAAGAGGCTGTAATTCGGGCGTGGAATTTCAAGAGACCACAGGATAGACTTACGCTGATGTCCGAGCCAGAGGCGGCCGCAGAAAGTGTACATTCTCAACTCAAGGAAGAGGGTATGCTCCAGACTGGAGACGGTATTTTGGTCTGCGACTGTGGTGGTGGGACAGTGGTGCGTCTTCTTTTCCTCCCCATTCCCCTCACATTCCCCTCATGATTGGGATTGAAATACCAAGAAGCTCTATTGACTATCCACTTCAAGGATATCACAACATATTTTGTTATGGATCATACCAATTGCAATTTATTGAGGATAACTGCTGTACAAGGTAAGTGGCATACCATTACTTGTATTATTATGGCCAGACGCTGACTCCACGCAGGGGCAAAATGTGGAGGTGCGGCTATTGACAGTCGACTTTTTGACCTGATGAAAAAACGACTCCCCGAGCACACCTTTAAGCACCTGAACCATCTTATCGGCCCAGGAAGCGAGTTTATGGAGGAGTTCGAAACGCTCAAAAGGTCCTTCGGAAGTTCAAACAACCAAAATCCTTTCTGTTTGCCACTCCCTATCAGAATGGGTCGAGAGGCTTGTGGAATGTCAGGCTTTTATACAGAAACAAGCGAATTTATTCTTACAGTCGAAGACGTTCAATCATTGTTTGACCCTGTCGTCCGCAGCGTTATTGGCCTGGTCAACTCACAGATTCAAGCTGCGTGTAGAGAATACGGCCGCGGGGTGATCAACGTAAGTACACTACTGCTTGAAGCGAATTTCAGCGACATGGCTGAAATTGGTATTCTAGAAAATTGTCCTTGTTGGAGGACTGGCATTGTCACCTTACCTTCAACGCGCACTTCAATGTTTCGAAGTCCCGGGAAGATTGTCCATAACAGTGATCCCCCAGGATCCGTAAGTATCCACAATTGATTGATAATCGAACTAGCTAACGTGTCCGAAGTATAATGGCGGTTTCTAATGGGTCAGTACTCTCATCGCTGTACAAGTTAGACGTCCGAAGTCCTCGTCATTACGGATTGGGATCCCCTTCACGCCAAGGTAGGCTTTCTCTTCGGTGCATGAACGGTTGAACCCATTTTAATACGCAAATAGGAGCAGAGGAGATAGAATGGATAATCTTTACAGTGAGTTTCACTCAGTTTGGTCGCATTTCTCCTACCCTTCTAACGAAAGTGCATCAGGGCCAGCAATATCAACAAGGACCGACCGATGCTCATAAACACCCTCGGCCGTATTACCTGTACCAAGCGGGCGATGCCAGAGTGATGACCATCCCACTCTACTCTTACGAACCATGGAGTCCACGGCATACTGCTGAATCCAACGGTACGAACCATGAACATGGAGTATAAAATGATGCACCTGGCTAACTTTGCTTCAGATGTGACACTCGCTGGATTGATTGTCGCTGATTTCTCCGGTCTCGATCTTGATATCCACAATGAAGAGCGATTGAATAACCGGATGCTCTATAAGCTGAATTATCTTGTCGAATTCATTTTCGACGCGACAAACGGAGCTTTGCACTTTACGGTGCAGGCACATGGAAGGGTAATTGGCGAAGTGAGCCTTCAATTGCGCTTTTGAGAATTAGGCATAGCTGATGGCATGATGTTCCGCTTGATCATCCAACCTTGGAACATCAAGGACTAGTACGACCAGATATTTTGGATAGCTGTGACAGACAAATTGAAAGCGGCTTATATGCAATGGTTAAATAGCGGAATGTATATGACGCCGAAAATGATACATTGTTGATTCATAGTAGATATTTATACCATGACCCGATCTGAAGGTCCTCTGCCGAAAGTACTACGTTATGTCGCCTTCACATACATCTAAACAGACATCTCATATAAGGAGAGTTCTATATGCCTCGAGTGAAGGTTGGCACACGCTAAAGGTGGCTTGTAGTCTACGGATTCCAGTAAAACGGAGTCTCCACTCTAATTTATCCCGTGATACTAGCAGGAACCTGAAAATACATGGGTACAAAGAAATCAAATCCGAATTTGCAACTCGTCGTTATGATCTCTATTCCGGTTGGACTCCGGAAAACCGTCTTCCAAGGGCTTGTTCAATTTCCACGCTACTTGTCCGTACGTGCGAGTATCGTCCATGAGATAGCTCTAGTGACCGTGTGTTCATCCCTCGCACTGAGTCCATACGCTTTTCACTGGAAGACGCAGTTTTGGACAATGTCAAGAGGGAGATACCCGTGAAATTGAGTAGAAATCCACATATCATTGAGATGATACTCGTCCAGTTGCTAGTGTTCAGTCCTTGGTAAAAGATAATGGAGGCGGAGAGAGTACATGTTGTAAAACCAACATAGTACATCGCGTTTACTCTGTCAAAGGTTGAGTATATTGTCTTTTGCTTATCAGATATAGACAAGAAAACTTACAGCGATGCAGGGAATTGGCCCATTGCCTTATTCAAGTAGTTCATTTGGGTCAGGGTGGTCACTACCAGGACCAACGCGAAGACATAAGTCGAGGCATGGGTAAATTGGTTGTCGCCGCCCGCGGTGAGCTTGACTGCAATCCCAAACGCCTTGACTGACATAACGGATATGGACCCGACCGAAGAGCAAATCGAGATATAAACCAACGGGTTTGTTCGCCCCTGTACCGGCGCGACTTTCCAGATAATGTAAATGGCAATTATTGCAACGCAAGCACAGTAGAGAAGAAAGACTAGAGATGTGTCAGTAGGCTCACAATCCAACTCTGGGAAGGGTTGTTGACATGGTTGAATTGCCAGATGCAGGATCTCATCAATAGTCTCGATTTCCTTGTCGCCGGGTGCATGGAGCACCAACAACACTGAGCCTAGAAGGCAGGCGGCACATCCGAGTTTTCCGAGAACATTGATCTCTTCCCTGAGGAAATACGAGCCCATCAAGGCACTAAAAGTGATTAGCGTGACAGTCCACTGGTGGAATCCATCATTAGCCGACTGACTCACCCAATGAGCACGCTCAACGCCCCAAGCGGCGTTACCAGCACGGCGGGAGCGAATGCATAGGCCGCGGTATTCATCAATTCTCCGGTCACCACTACAATGATGGTCTATTAGCCCCTAGCGATGTCCGTCCAGTCCGATAGCCATACGCATGGTTGTTCCACACCACCACACCGGACTTCGTATGTATTCGAATCCATCTCCAGTGAAGCCATATTTCTCGGCTGCTTGTATAAGACCCTAGTAGTTTCCATATCAGATTCGGGATGCGCTGCAATTGAAGAAACCCAGGATATTGACCAGGCGCCGAACCTTCTTAGTGACGACATAGCTTGAACCTGCTCATTGCGATGGTCAGTATGTCTATAAAGCGTCTTGAAAAGGGAAAAGGTGATGCAACCAATTACTGTCGCGGATAATATCGCCAGTGTGAGGCCAATAAATCTGACAGGGAAAAAAGAAAAAAAAACTGTCAGCGGGGGGAAATAACAAATAACCGGGTATCAGGCAGCCACCGTCTCTGAACATACTTATCTTCTACCTTGCCCACCATTTTGAGAACCTTTTTGAGGTTTGATTTTAAAAAAAAAGAATGAGGCATAGACATGGACCAGGGAAGTCGAGTTGTCAACTCAGAATGAGCATGAATCACGTGGGGAGGTTTCAGCTTGCCGAATCCCAGCCGCGCGTTGGCAGTACCTTTGTTAGCAGCTCAATCTGCTCCACTATCAGGTTACAGTGATACTAAACTCTGTACAGGATATATTTAGAACAATGTGGATCGGTGATCTCCATGTGGGATCTCCGGATGGTTTTCACATTTCTTCTCAATTTCTTATATACAACATTGTAGAAACCATGAACCTACTGTAGTTTACCTGTCCCAAAGGGTTAAGGCCCACGGGGCCCAACGACTTTCGCATCTACTTCATTCCGAATGGTGAAAACCGACCAATTGAGTAAAATGATGTTGGCACCAGAAAAGACCTCTATATATACATCCCTTCAATTTCTTGTAGATTTCATCAGCAGGCATGTCTGATCTACAAGCAAGCTACACGCATTGATCTGATAAACAGTGTATCTAGTTGAAGGCGACGGTTCAATGTACGCCTTCAGAGGGTACAGAGAGGCCTGGTCACTGGAAAGAATCTTAATCCAGCCAGGTACCGTTGTAGATAATATTGAGTCTGTTGATTATCTTAACCGGCTTTGTTCATGATGCATTAAACTGCGTTGTTTTCCATCCAACAGTTTCCTGGTCTAGCGGTTATGATTTTCCGTTAACAATTGCCCTTCAGCAAGTGTTCCGGAAAGGTTCTGGGTTCGATTCCCAGGGAAACTATTTTTTTGTTTTTGAAGGTTTTATTTAATACCTTCAATTTACTCGCACATATAATATTTATAATATTTATTCTATATGATTCAATTTTTATTTAACTACTTTCGTTTTTGTAGGTACTCTTTACTCTTTTTTTGGTTTTTAAGGTTGGTGGAGAATTATAAAATTACAAAGTGGCCAAGAAATATATATTGTTCATGAGTGAACATCTTATCGAACCTAGTCATATGTCACTAGTAGTCTTTTTAATATATATATTTGCGACATTAAAAATAAAAAAACCGTTACACGTCCGCGTGGCGGTTAATAGACACACCCATAGGCTCTATGACAAGAACAGAAGCTACCGCGAGTACGGGCCAACCACTAATCAGACAGATAATGGTATCAATTGACATGGAGGTAAAAAGGCGCCCCTGGTTGCCTTGGTGGTTGTGTAGGAAGGACATGACTTCCTAGTCATCTCCAATATGGGCCTTCACGATACTGTATACTCGTCCACTGTTGGGGGTCTCGCCAGCGAGAACCACCCAACCTCTGAAGTGACATCTTCCACCTCTTCACCACCATCTCCACAACCATTCTCCCACGCGCTCCCAGAACGTGGGTAGATCTTCCTCTACCCTGACTAATTCACGCAGTGGAGATCGTACGCGCGGGAAGCCGTATGGACGGCCGCGGCCACGGCGACGGCGAGGCTTTCCCGGGACACTGCCAAATTTGTGTTTGGCAATTTGGTGTTCGCACAAGGCGAGTTGCTCGTTCAACTCCCGTTGCATCTGCTGTAGGCCGTGGTAGGTAACCAGCAGCTTGTGGAGGTCATTGAGGGCTGGCTTGCGCTTCTTCCTCGCCTTGATGGTGAAGGCATGTCAGCTTCTCAACAGAATATAGACTGGTTTAAGGGACGGTTAGGCCTCACCCGCGAGGATTCATGCTCGGTTGAGCGCTTTCTCTTCCGCATATTTGAAGGCTGTCCTAACTCAGTTTGTGCACATATATTAGTGGAAACTAGGGTTGAGACTCACCAGTGAGGGTTGTTCATACTCACTCTCGCTGGCATCCATGTTGTTTTGTATGGGGATGCAAAGAGAGATGTGAACATAATAGAAAGTAAACTAGAGGTGATAGGGCAATCATATATGATTTGCTGCCGTAATAGTGATACCCCAGGCACTACACTTGGATATTTGGATAACCGTTGTGCTTATTGTGTAGGTAAATAACATAGTACATCATTGAATGAACGAGGACGCGTTCTCTGATTGATCAGAAGGACAATGAGAATTCAAATGACAATAAGAGACTGTATAATAAAAGTCATACCCCTTGAATAACGATTCTATTGAAAAGGGATATTGTTTGCCTGGTGTGAAAAACAACCCATCCCACTTGGATTAAACAAGATCAAGAGCCACATGATAGCAAAATGAAGAACAAGTGATAGATAAGCGAGAGACTTACTAAATAAACAATGAACATAATCTCTAGGTAAGAACAGCATGGTCGAGGGTAGCTAATGAGGCCACGGCCGAAAGGCCTTGATATCGTTTAACTAGAACCTTTGAAGAATATTATTGCTACCCCAGGATTCCACTCTGTATACCTGATGGATGGAATGATCATGGCACAATGTCTCTATTATGTAGTTTTGAATGTGGGTGTTTATTACTCTATGCCCTATAATAGCCCATCTAATGTAATATCCCGACTTTGCTTAATTATATCATGCTGCCCGCACCTGGACATAAGGGGTGAGCTCGCCAGTCTGAACATTGACCGTGTTGAAAATCCCTTGGTGGTGAAAGGTAGAGAGCGCTTGACGCATTTCAGGCCCTCTAATCTTAAGCTGCTCCAAAATCTCCGCCACAGCCAAGTAAAGGACACCAATATTGCCATCTCCAATCTTCACTGAAATGTGAATGGCACCCTCTGCTCCAAGACATCTTGTTTGCTCACACACCCGAATGCCAATTCCATAGCAGCCATCCGCACGAGCTATCAGACGCAGCAGCGAACTTGGCGTTCATACGAGCCAAATAATGCAATTTGAAGGGCGGGGCAGGCAAATTACACTAATCAAGACCCTAAACAGACCCATTCTCCCCAAGGCCGCGGACATTATCAACAACACGTTTCACATGCCTCTGAACAGGATGTGTAGACAAGTGATAATCCGCGACATCACCACCCAAAACCTTCGCCCCAGCAATAATGCCGACATGCTTGTCAGAAGGATTACTACATACCTGCGTCGGGGTGAAATCGCTCTTGATCCAAGCGCGCTGCACAGTCTCCGAGAGAGGAGGATGTCCCCTGCAGCGGAGATCATCCTCGGAAGCCTCGACTTTCGACAAAATACTCCGGGCCCGAGCGATGTGGCGCTCCTCGCTGCTATTCGAGGCGCACGTGAAGGCCAGATCGGCGTCGTCGAAGTTGAGCCTTTCCACTGCGCCCGTTTCGAGGATTGCTAGTGCCTGCACGGGTTTGGCTGCTGAGCGGGCGAGTGTCATTAGATATGGGTCGCCGACTGCATAGAGGAGGTTGCCTGCGGCGTCGTGATGGCTGCATGGACACTGTGTGCTATTGAGTTCCGACACGAGGTAAGAAGAATCCACTATTTATTTGACTATCGGAATAAAGCCCCTAAGATATGAACGGTTGTTGGTATCTTGTCTAAATAGATCTGTAGATTGTATATTGTTGTTGATCATGTCTAAAAGTGATATCGCTCAATGACGCTGCCATCTAAGTGTATGAAATGCAAGTGTAAATCCCAAACGCTGAATGACGCTGATAACCCGAAATGTAGAGAAAAAAAAAAGGTTGAAACATGACACATGTGTAGCAGGAATATGTTCAAAAATGCAAATAAATGTCTAGAAGCTGAACAGACCAGTGCGCTTCTTGCCGTATGGGTAGACAACCAAAGCCGCGATAAACAATCCGACTGTGATACCGATCGCGACTTGGATCATGCCGAAACCAAGACTGGCAACTGAAGTTTCAGAAAGAGCGCCAGTACTTATACTGGTCCCATTGTTTGAGAGGTTCTGACGAACCTCGTCGGCGTACTTGATGCCAGCGATCAAAGACCCACTAGAGGCGAGGCCAGAGGGGACCAGCACGAATATACCAGGAAGAATGGCGGTGGCGGCATGGCCATGCCAGACCCGACTGTACAGATTGCCCAGGACACCAATAGTGAATGCGCCGACGGTGTTGGCGACTTCTGATTGGGTGCCGAGCTTGGTGGTACTGAAATAGTTGGCGACATACCCGGACAAGGCGATGAAGACCATAACGGGCATCTGCTTCCATTTTCCGTGGTTCACAATGGCTAGGAAAACAGCGTAGATAGCCACGAAGGGGAATGTGCGTGCATAAACCGACCCGTAGACATCTAGGCCTGAACACGTGGATGCAGATGTCGCATTACCATCCATCAGCCCGTAGATCGTAGTCCCCACTGTGATACCATAGCCCAAGAAGAGGGAGTAGATGATGGCATACACCATACGGATCGAACCAGCGATGATTTGGTGAGATTGCAGTTCCAGACTGCTACAAAGAACCATGAATCCGGGGAGAATTAGAGCGATAGACGACTGTGCCATAGCGGAGAAGCAGAAAAGTGGTTCAGATACACCATTGCGGGTAACCATAATGCTGCCAAACGCGCGGGCGAGGAAGGAAGTCACGATAGCAGCAGTAACCTCGAAAACGTTGGAGTACAGGGTCGACCGTGGCGCGAGGACGTGTTGCATTAGCCCAACAATGCAACCGAGACAGAAGATGATGGGCATATCGATCGGTCGCGCCTTGAAAGCGAACGGGCCGACCGTTGCACTAGCAAGACCGTACACCAAGACTAAGATCCATTTGTTGAATCGGGGCTTGCGCTGCATAATCTCGTCCAGTTCCTGAGTTGCCTCTTCAACACCGATAAGATCGTGAACAACATTCTTGTAAACATTGTGCGTATCAGCGAGGCGACCAAGGTCGACTCCTTGCACCATTCGCACGAGCTTGACTTCAGCCGTGCGAGTGGTAGGATCGTCAAAGGACATAATCATGCAACCGGGCAGGTATAAGAATTGGCCCGAAACTTCCAGGACCCGAGCAGTCATTTGCATGTATTCCTCCAGACGATGGGTGGGCGCACCATATCGCATAAGCGCACGGCATAGCTGCATGATGTACCGCTGACGAGCGATGATCTCTGCGATATGGACAGTGACACGGATCTCATCCTCCAGACGGGTCTTGCGCTTGCTCTTCTTCCGTTTCCTCTGCACACCGGGAGCAGCCTCCACTGCAGCCGGCAGACTGGCTGTGCTGAGGTTCATGGAGGCATTGATCAGCGACGAGGTGGACCGATGGGCAGATTTCTTGTACCATTTGAGCTTCTCCTTGCGCGGGGTAGCGGCGCCAGAGGGTGGCAGAGACGCAGGGATAGGGGGTGATAGGGAACCCTTCTTCGGCGTGGAGATACCGGAAGACACCTGAGTGTCACTGTCAGAGTCATCTGTGATGACACTTTCCGCGCGAGAGTAGCCACCCTGGGCGGCCTGGAGCTTTAGCAGCTGCGACAAAATGCCGCTACCGCCGCTGACTCCACTGGATCGTCTGCGCTGCGTAAAGGCGCTGAACAAGCCCTCGGGAGTTGTTTGTCCCGACCGCTGATATGCGCCCCGAGGTTTCCGCTTCCGCAGCTGATCCTGAACCACGGTCATGCTGCGGACCAAGCGATGAGCCTCGGCGCTCGGGGGCGGCTCGATGATATTCTCACCACTCTCTAAAGCGTGCGCTCGGTCGGCGTCATGGCGCGCGCGGCGGGCCTGCAGCTCCTCGAGTGGGATACCGCCGTCAAAATCGTCTGGAATGTAAGATGCGTTGAGCGGCTCGCCCTCATCCGTGGGGCGACCGAGGCGTTCGGTGAACCGGTGAGTTTTCTGTCGCAAGATGTGCCCGGTAGCTCTGAATCGGTCGCGAGCCGAGGTAGTCCGGTCCATTGTACCGAAATCATGTTTCTCTGACTCTCCGAACTGGTCTGGGGTGTGGACGTTGGCGAGGCCGGAGCCACGGCGGGAATGTGTGGGGGCTGGCGGGGTGATGGTTCCAGATAGCGGAATTTCGTTGAGGTCTGCGGGCGGCAGTAACGGTCGCGACGAGGGATGTAAGGCATCTTCTTCATTTCGGCGCAGACTCATCGAGCGAAAACGAACCCTATGATGGGATCGGCTGCGAGGTCGCATGGGTGGCTCAAGCCCGACATCGTATTGGGTGGCATCGACGGTGGCCTCACGCTCGAGGCTCGGGCGATCACCGGGATTGTCAATGATTGGAAGAGGGTATTCTGCATATTCTTCATTTGGGCTGGGATGTGGGTTGATGATGCCCGACATGAAGGGAATTTGAGTGAGCCCAGTGGCTCGGGAGATTAGCCGAGAGCTGCAAGCCGGTTTATGCAAGGCACAAGGCACGAACAATAGGAAGTCACAGAAGTCACAGTAAAAAAAAAAGATAAAGTATAAGAAGATGAACAGATTTGAAAAGGATAAAAGAGTAGAAAAAGAGTAGAATAAAAAGAAAAGAGAAAAGTTGATAAAAAGGCGAGAACCGGATTCAATGGCAAAACCAAGGAATTGCAGAATTCCCTCACGGATTCAGTTAGGGTCTTAGTGATAGTTAAAATAGTTTAAAAAATAGATAAAAGGGACTAAAGAGAGTCTAGATCTTCTAGATCTTTAAAAAATGAAATCATAAATCACCTAGGACTTTATATGGTAGATCAATATTGCCTATTAACCTCCGATGGAACATCCATGGATACATGCACACTGACATATCCCCTTCTATCATTCGAGAGTTTCTAGAGTTTCTAGAGTACGTACTACCTGCACATCAGTGGCATCAGTGAGGTGGTGTGGGTCATTATGGTGGCGATATTTGTTCTGCCCAGTGGTATAGTTATTGGCACCGAGCCATCCGCTATAAAATAGGTGGTTCGTGCTTCCTTGGAAGCTCCATTCTTATACCGACTAGATATAGTGCATATAGTTTATAAATGCCTTTCTCCCTTATCTCGACACAACATAACCCCTTAGGCCGCGTTTGGTCTGCCCAAAACGTCGATCCTGACCCACGCCTTGGGCATTCGTCGCAGCCACCTCCTGAGGTAAAGTGGAGTGGAAAGGAGAGTCCCCTTGCAAATCTGATGCCATTATCCACTGTGATATCAAAGAAAAAAGAGAAAAGGGTTGAACAGACAACAAACTTATAGATAGAAGCAGGGACCCACATAAAGGACCCTCCGGGATTCACGCAGAACATTACGAATCGCCGAGAGCTCATGGCCCACGCCACCCGGTGGAGTCCCAACCTTGGAAAATGGCGTAAATCTGTGCAGTTGCACATGATTCCATTTGAATTTAGGGGGTCGAGACCCCTCTATCCTCTTGATCCGCTATCACACATGCTATCTTGTCCAACATATGCAGTAGCGCTGGTTTCAACTCTTGTTTCCCTTGTGTCCCTCTTATCGGACGACTGTCGAGGTCTGACCGCTGCAGATTGGAAACGGTCCATTCACCAACCTTGGAAACCCTCATGTTGAGGTATGCCGCGCATGGACGCCACGAAGCCTAAGGGACGAGGCACAAAGAATGTGGTCCGGGCTGCCCACGCGCTGCTGTCCACCAATCAACCAGGCCCGGTCCAAGTGAAAAAAGAAAAGCAAATCTAGCGGCAGTCAATGCTTAACTGCATACCTAGTGCAGAGTATTTGGTAGAGTGGGCATCCCTGTCAGCGAAAGAGATATGATTGCGAAATAGTTGTCGTGGCAGGGTATCCCATCCATAATGAGAGTCCAGGCGTAAAGAGACGCTATGGTGATGAAACTGGTTATACTACGGAGTAAGTATTTCAACAATGATGGCAAGTCGTGTTCGTACTCGCAATTCAACCATCCACAGGTTTACCATTGGTCAGAGCCACAATGGATCCTGCGGTGATAGGGGTTGCCACTGCCAAAAGGAGGCAAAGATAGCTGAACGAGAGCGAAAGGAACGAAAGATTAGAGTATGAGAATAATTGTATAGGAAAAAAGAATAGGAACTGAGAGTGATGCGATATGAAGTTCTAGTTCAGAGTGAGATGATCTGAAGATGATCTCCAGCCCTATGTAGGAGATTCTCCGTACGACACTGCGGCGTGTTTTTGCCTGGCAGAAGGCTAACCGCCCACATTTAAATTACCAAATACATGTACCTTTTGTATGGTATGCCTAGTAAAAGGTACTTCTTTATATAGGATCCCTCGTTTAGTTTGTGTAATTTTGGTAAAGAATTCTAAGGTTATACGCTTTGAGGGAAACTTCGCCACGTACTACCTGTACTCATAACCTTGGAAGTATGAACGTGTTCATAAGCCTCCAAAGCCAAAGTTTTCGGTTATTCAGCAAATCCTAGGGCTTGCGTGAATGCAAACTCTAAGGCTACAATTTTGAATACGCTCGGACGTCTTCTGCACTCGGAATAGGATCTCAGCATCACATATTACGATTCGGAGGCAGCCGATACCGATCTAATCAACTCGGTGGGGAGAGCGTTGAGGGTCAAGTTCCCAAATCAAGTCGTAGGGATACCATTGCCAACCATCCTTATCGTCTGGGGGGGGGGAATCAATGTTCAGTCCTCCCCAAGTCGAGTGGCGGTATGCTTCTTTAGCGAGAGTTGTTTGCAAACAACTCGCTGTTGGCGAGTAAGACTGGCTGGGAATCCTGACAGGTAATTGTCGCTCTATCACCTCGGAAGATATCTTCTTCCTGTTCGAGTCTCGTGAAGGGGTAATGGTCGATGTCATAGACGAGGAGAAACCGGGAGTAGGACGGGCCAGTGGCGGGCAGCTGTTGTTTGATTGTTCGAGGGTTGCCTGCAGCTCCTCGAGGGACGGTGTAGTCAGGATAGCAGTGTTATTAGGAACAACGAAACTCGTCGGTGGAATGAGAGCAAAGATTCATAGAGTTCGAGGAGCTACCGGACAAGCCACACCACTTCGGGAGCCTTGTTCCTGGAGAAAGTCATCATCGATCCTTCCTCATCTGGAGAGTTTGGTTGATGGGCACCGTGAAAGCGCAGTGCGGGGGATACGAAGATTATTCGGATTCAAGCAATATATTGAGTGTGGGTTGTTGCATGGATGTTGGTAAATATCCTGTCAAGGGAAGGTTATCTTCATACCAAGCAGTCATTGATCGGCGACTAAGCCTAATTGGGGCAGTTAAGGTATTGGGTGTAGGCATCTTGGTACTTGGCTATACACATCCCAACGGCCTACTTCGCCCAGGAAGTGCTTATTGAATTGATTATCACGCCACAATAGCCCCAAAAAATCATGTAGGTGGCAAATCCTTTGCTGACAAGACGCCAATAGGACTTAGATTGGCACACACGTTTAACAACCTTGAAAATATCAATGGTGAAGTACAACCGCCGTGACTTTCGTCTGAGGGGTATAAATTGGGGAGAGTACAACGCTGCATGGACTACGTGGACTACGTGGAATATGTCCACTCGGATCGACGTGTCTGTGCAACTGATAGCCTCGCCAAGTTTAGGCCGAAGTGGATCGGTCTCCTTGCGGCGAGTTTCAGGGTCCCTGGTCGTTCGTGCATATCGATGAAATGAAGCCGAATGAGTTGAATCCGTTTTCCACCGTGGGTTGTTGTTTGCCACAAGGGAAAATATAAAATGCCGCAGGCAGACATGACCCTCATCACGGCAAGTTGCAGTGATTCTTGATGACAACGGCGACTTTTGCTCTGCTTAATCTATCTATCACTACCCAACAGAATGCCGCTAAGATTGTTGTGTCTCCATGGCTGGGGGACGAATCAGAAGGTAAGCTACATATGGACGAAATGTGCTGGTAGGGGGGTGACGGTGTCCTAATTACCCAATAGATTCTACAGTCGCAACTGAGTATGCAATCTCCTGCCTAAGTGACGAAACACAAAACTCTAATTAAATAGGTGGGCTCATGCATGAGCTCCAACGCGACAACACCGCGACCTTCTCCTTTCTTGAGGGTGACGTCGATTCAGCTCCCGGGCCTGGAATCGCCGGTTATTATGATGGTCCGTACTACAGCTACTATCGCTTCCCACGCACCTTTTCCCACGAGGACAGCGATGAGTCCGATATCTTGGGGGCGTACGAGCAGCTCAGTGAAACAGTTGCCTTGGAAGGTCCGTTCGACGGGGTTCTAGGCTTCTCCCATGGCGGCACATTGGCTGCTGGATTCATGATCCACCATGCCAAGATGAATCCAAATGAGCCTGCGCTATTTCGATGCGCAATCTTCATCAATTCCCTCCCACCCTTCCGCATGGAACCTGGGAAGCGTCCTGTTGTAGACGAAGGATTAGAGGGGTTTATTTCCATCCCCTGCGTGCATATTGCTGGCGCCAAAGACCCACTCTTTGAATACTCAATGACTCTGTAT
This sequence comes from Penicillium polonicum, assembly GCA_034423695.1. NCBI lineage: Eukaryota > Fungi > Ascomycota > Eurotiomycetes > Eurotiales > Aspergillaceae > Penicillium > Penicillium polonicum. The sequence goes on along the minus strand of CP139885.1, from coordinate 7,075,200 downwards.
CGGCTCTGTGCGGCGAGGTATTCGACATTTGCCGTACATGGAAAGGGTCATGATGTCCCCAGTGATGGAAAGAATGTCGCCATAATTGCCAGCGCAATTCGAAAACTGTCCAGTCAAATCTTGTGAGACCAGATACCGAACTAAGGGTCTTCACTTCGGCTGTGCGACAGGGAGGGAAAATGTTGAGGGAGGAAAAGTTTGTTGGAAGAGGGGAGTAGTATGGTTGCGGTTGTGGAACATAACGTGCAATATGTTGTAATGGTAGATGGCAGATCCTTTGAAGGCAAAAAGTTTGTTTCAGATCGAGACGTTCATGGACTTTGAGTTTTGTTTCGCCGTTGAGGGTTGCACCCGGATACTTACCTCGCTGCGACTTGAGGTGAAACCTTCCCACATATCCCGATGTAGACTGTCACCGAGAATGAATGGTGCCAGAAAGTCCGAGAAAATCGAGTAGACTGATCACTTTGATACAGGAAAGTCCATTGCCCTAGTCTAAGAAAAGCCAGCCCCCTCACTTTTCTCTGACATGAGATATATGGTTATCGCCCGACGTCTAGCAAACCGAAAGCAACAATGTCGCCACAAATTAGCATCAAACCTCTAAAAGCGACCATTTCGGAAGATGAGCTGGCAAGCATGGCCGCGGATTCATATGCACCGATAGCAATTGTGGGGATTGGCTTTCGGGGACCAGGGGATGCCAAAAATGTCGAGAAGCTGTGGGAAATGATCCTCACGGGTAGAGAGGCATGGAGCCCAATTGCAGGTAAGAGGTGGAACAGTGCAGCATTCCATCACCCAGATCATGCTCGCCACGGGACGGTAAGTGATACGTGGAACGAGTCGGAATAATCAATAACGTGGGAGTAGATCAATGTGGAAGGTGGCCACTTTCTGGAAGAAGATATATCCTTGTTCGACGCGCCGTTTTTTAACATGACAAGCGACGAGGCAGCGGTGAGTAAATGTTCAAATGTTGTTGAGCTCAACTAACCGTCAACATCAGGCTATGGACCCTCAGCAGAGATTGCTCTTGGAGGTAGCATATGAAGGTCTTGAGAATGGTAGGCCATTGCTCCAAATCATGCTTTCAAGACTAATGATAAATAGCTGGCATTCCTCTGGCCAAAATCATGGGCACAAAGACATCCTGTTTCGTAGGGTCCTTCTCAGCAGATTATACAGACCTCCTACTTCGGGATCCCGAGTGTGTACCCATGTATCAGTGCACAAACGCCGGACAATCACGTGCAATGACAGCAAACAGGCTGTCTTATTTTTTCGATTTGAAAGGGCCCAGTGTCACGGTAGATACAGCTTGTTCAGGCAGCCTTGTTGCACTTCATTTGGCATGCCAAAGTCTCCAGACAGGGGACTCGTCGACAGCGATTGCAGCGGGAGTCAATTTGATCTTGAGTCATGAGTTTATGTCAACCATGAGCATGATGAAGTATGTCAGACATTACCCATGACCGGAAATATTAGACTGATTTAGTGTTAGGTTTCTTTCCCCAGATGGAAGATGCCATACCTTTGATGAAAAGGCTAATGGGTACGCGCGGGGCGAGGCAGCTGGCTGTCTCATCCTTAAACCCCTAGCCAAGGCGTTACACGACCAGGACAAGATCAGGGCCGTAATACGAGGCACCGGTTCCAATCAAGACGGGCGCACTGCAGGGATAACACTGCCAAATGGGGCAGCCCAAGAAAGCTTGATTCGGAGCGTCTATACACGGGCCGGTCTGGATCCCTCAGAAACAGATTTTGTGGAGGCTCACGGGACAGGCACCCTAGCGGGGGACCCAGTTGAGACAGGGGCAATCGCTCGTGTCCTTGGATCTGGTCGTCCGCCTGACAATCCTGTGCGGATTGGCTCCATCAAAACCAACGTCGGCCACTTGGAAGGGGCAAGCGGAGTAGCAGGTGTGATCAAGGCAGTGCTGATGTTGGAAAATCGCATGTTCTTACCAAACAGAAATTTTGAAAAGATCAACCCGCGCATCCCACTTGATGATTGGAAACTCAAGGTTTGGAGATACTCAGACAAGTTGAAGATTTGCGACTAACGTTAGTAGGTTCAATTGCAGCCCGAGACTTGGGATACCACAGGACCTCGTCGCGTTTCTGTAAATAGCTTCGGATACGGTGGAAGCAATGCCCATGTCATTGTTGAAGATGCCCAAGGCTATCTCTCTAGCTGGGGACTTGAGAGAGATTTCAGAGCTCCGTCGACCATAGCCAAATGCCACGATGAGCTAATCCCTAGTCCACCGCTTGGTTTGCCCCGCCTATTGATGCTTTCTGGTTTCGATGAAAGAGCCTGTGTACAACAAATACAAGCTCTAAGCAATCACATCGTCGATAGGGCGGATGAAGTTGACCATGAGAAATTCCTGGATGATCTTGCATACACGGTCAACGAGCGGCGCTCTCTATTTCCATGGAAGGCAGCCGTTGTCGGAGATACGTTGGCGGGGCTGGCGGCCTCGCTCACCCAGGACCTCAGAGCTAGGAGCGCTATTCGTAAACCAACCCTTGGGTTTGTCTTTACTGGACAAGGCGCACAGTGGGCCGGGATGGGAAAGGAGCTTCTTCAGGCCTACCCTGTCTTCAAAATATCGATTTTGGGCATCGACAGATTTCTGAATGATATTGGAGCTCCTTTTACAGTGGAAGGTACACAAACACAATGCTTTCCAAGGTTCCGTGTACTGACATGGTGGAAACAGAGGAGATCACAAAGTGCCCTGAGGAATCCGATTTGAACCACCCAAGTCTCAGCCAGACAGTGTGCACAGCGTTACAGATTGCATTAGTCGACTTACTAAAATCGTGGGGTATACATTCGGACTCGGTAACGGGTCATTCTAGTGGGGAAATTGCCGCTGCATATGCTACTGGTGCACTCAACATGAATGATGCAATGTCAGTGGCATACTACCGAGGTGTTGTGGCAAGCCAGCTTCTGCACGAGCAGTCAAACAGAGGTGCCATGATGGCAGTTGGAATGTCTGCCGAAGAAGTCCAGCCCTACCTGGACGGATTCCAGCCTAGGCAGCTGGTGGTAGCGTGTGTCAACAGTCCCTCGAGTGTGACGATATCAGGGGATACACTTGCGATTAATGCGCTCGCCCAAACATTGAAAGAAAAACAGGTCTTCAGTCGACGCCTTGAAGTGGGCGTCGCTTACCACTCTCCTCATATAGAACAGGTTGCCGAGAAGTATCACAGCTTTATAGAACATATCCAGCCCCGAGGACTGGATCAGATATCAGGCGACAAGAAAGAAAGGTCAGGATCGTTCTTTTCCTCGGTCACTGGAACGAGGGTTCCTTTGGAAGAATTGAATGCTCAGTACTGGGTGTCAAATTTGGTCGGGCAAGTGAAATTTGCCAAGTCCCTAAGGACTTTGTGTTTTGAGACAAATGCACAGCGTGCTGGGCATACAGGGGCTCCCAGAATAAGAAGGGCCGGAGCAGCCCAAAAGCCTTCGGTGGATTGTCTGATCGAGATTGGTCCCCATGCGGCACTTTCTGGGCCGATCAAGCAAGTTCTACAGGCCGATGCAAAACTCAATGCTGCCGATATAACATATATTAGCATTCTGACGCGTAAGGCCAACGCGGTCACCACAGCCCTTGGTGCAGTTGCCACACTAGCATCACTCAACTACCCTATTGCCTTTAGTGCAATTAACTGCCCTATGGGGACCAAGGAAGGCAGCACGCCGCAGCTACTGGTTAATCTTCCAACGTATGCCTGGAATCACACTAGGCCATATTGGGCAGAGCCACGACTGAGCAAGATGTATCGGAACCGAAGGACACCGCGGATGGATTTACTTGGTGCACCAGACAACATGGCATGTCCATTCGAGCCTCGGTGGAGAAATTATCTTCGAACCTCAGAGCTCCCTTGGCTTCTGGATCACAAGATCCAAGGGAACATTGTTTTCCCTGCCGCGGGGTATCTGGCCATCGCCATCGAAGCATCAATACAATTGAACAAAGATGAAGAAAAGAAAATTGCTAGATACATCTTGCGAGATGTGGCAATACAATCAGCCCTGGTACTCAATGAAACTTCTCCCGTTGAGGTCATGGTATCTCTTCAGAAGTCGACAAAAGACCAAGAACATTTGTACAATTTCCATATATATTCCATCTCAGAGGAGAATAGGTGGATTGAGCATTGCACTGGCTTTGTCGGGACACAGAAAAGCATTAATGTTTCAGGCGACGGAGTCGAGGAAATTGATGGTTATGCGACGGTTCCATTGGGGACTGAAGTTCATGGAATATCGGTGATTGACGTCCGTGACTTCTATGAGAAGCTTCAAAATTCCGGTCTGGAATACGGGCCATCCTTTGCGAATATGACAAAAGCACGTGTTACCCAAGACGGGGCGTGCTTTGCAGAAGTCACTGTACCAGACACATTATCCGTGATGCCTGCAGCATTCCAGCACGGGGTTTTGGTTCATCCATGCACACTGGATAGTATGTTTCATACAATTTTCGCGGCTTTACCACCAGGTATGGGAATTGAGGAAGGGCCTGCCGTCCCTGTCTCCATTGACGAGATGATTGTATCGTCCAGTCTCAGTTGTTCGGCAGGAGAGCTCATGAGCATCTGTACTCATGTGCGCCCGATGCCAAAGAAGGACGTAACGGCATGCATAATAGCGGTGAGTTGTAACGAGAGACAATTCGAAACTGAGCCGACTATTTCACTTCGTGGCCTGCGGTGTGCGCGCCTGGAGCGCAATGAACCGGAATTGCAGAAAAAGGACAGCCGCTTGATTTATCAGATTGACTGGAAACACGATCCAAGCTTTCTTTCCAGCAATAATGCGTCATTTTTATTTGTCAACGAGTGTGCTGTCCGAGAGCCCGTACCTCAAACAGAATACGAAGAGGGTGCTGCCGGCTTCATCAGAGCTGCGCTGGAGGAAGTCAGCACAACAGAAGCAATGGGACTCGACCCTTCTCACCGCAGATTCAGGTGTTATCTCCAAGATGTGCTCGAAAGACAGGATGAAAAACCCTTAATATCATCATCCCACTTGGAAAACATCCATTCCATCCCGATGGGAAAGCTCCTGCCGGCCATTGGCAAGAACCTTGTGTCTATTATTCGAAACAAAGTTGATTTTTCTACAGTCATTGAAGACGATCGCCTCATGGATGAGTTCTGGGACATATTCTCAGCGGACGACTCGTACCGAGCAGCTGCAAAATATGTCAATTTGATTGGCCACGGCAAACCAGATATCTCAATCCTTGAATTTGGCGTTGGCACAGGGCAGATAGCGGAAATATTCCTAAACCATCTCGTGACGCGTAACGAGAGACCTCATTGCGGAAAATATACATTTGCCCACGAAAGTGCTTCTGTGCTTGGAAATACCTCGAAGCGGCTGGCGGCGTGGTCAGAATTGGTTGAATGCAAGCCCATAGATCTTGACAAGGAATTCCCCAAACAAGGGTTTGAAAAGAATTCTTTTGACATTATAATACTGCCTCATGGATTGTGTACTGCACGCTGTGAACAAAGTGCACTTAGCAAACTCCATGATCTTTTGAAGCCATCAGGGTATTTGATTGCAGTCAATCCCTTCGACCCAAAGAAGAATTTGGTGAAAAATCTCTTGTTCAGTGCATTGCACTGCTTGTCTGCAGACGAATTCTGTTTGGGCCAGGGTGCTTGGACAGAGAGTCAATGGGACGAGATCCTGCAAGATGCGCATTTCACCGAGGTTGATGCATTTACAGAGGAGGACTCCGAGAAGAGCCATCAGTTCATCGTGGCAAAGAAGCGAAAATATCACAAGTCCTCTAGAAAGGTTTCCATCATTTGCGAGGAAAAAACCGAGACTGTGAGACAACTAGTCACTAAGCTCGAGAAGACCTCATGTGAGGTGAATGTCGCACACGTCGGTGATGTGGATTTCAAGGATCATATTTGTTTAGTCCTTGACACCTCATACTCTTCCCTACTCGCCACTCCCACTGAAATTACATTCAGCAAGATAAAAGGAATGTTTACGCAGAGTGAGGGAGTCCTCTGGATCACAAAAGGAGGGACAATTGAGCCCGTCAACCCAAACGCGGCCTTGGCTGTTGGATTTGCAAGAACAGCACGTGCCGAATCGGGTGTCAACCCGATCGTCACCCTTGATCTGGATGATCAAAATCCTCTCTCGGAATTGCACGTCGCGGAGATGATCACCAAAGTTCTGGTTGCCCGATTTCTCCGTGAAAATCCAGACAAAGACACGGAATATGCGGAGAGAAATGGACAGATCCTGGTTCCACGAGTACTAGAGAATTTGAAGGCAAACAACACCATGAACAGCATTAATGATATTGAGGCTGTATCCGAGCAGCCTTTCCATCAACGTCAGCAGCCTCTCCGTCTTTCCAGGAGATTTAACAATCCCGGTTTTGTTGGTGATTCACAGATGGCAGAACTCCCTGTTGGTTACGTCGGAATTCAAGTACACTCATTTGGCTTGAATAAATGGGATATTGAGCCAGATCATCATGGTTGGGAAACAGACGACACTCTCGGGCTGGAGTGTAGTGGCATTGTATCCAAGGTCGGTGCTGGGGTCCACGGCATCACTGTGGGCGACCGGGTTGCGTGTCTCGGAGCTGGCACCGCGAGAAGCTTTTATCACGATTTGGCATCAGCTTTCCAGAGGATCGATGACGAAATGTCATTCCAGGTAGCTTCGGCTTTGCCTCTGGCATATACTATTGCCTATTATGTTGTGAACTATCTGTCACTGGTTGAGTCCAATGATGTTGTTCTCATCCATGACGCCGGAAGTCATTTCGGCCAAGCACTTGTGGAAGTGTACTTGCTGAGAGACGCTCGGATATTTGCGATAGTGCAGAGCCCCGACGAAAGGGACTTGCTGGGCTCGAGGTTCGGGATACCCGAGGAGCATGTCTTCATAAGCGGGAAGAATGATGTAGTCAAGGGTGTGTTACGGTTGACCGATGGCAAGAAAGCAAACGTAGTAGTCACATTCGAGACCCCAGAGGACAAAGTTCTACAGAACTGCACTGCGCCATTTGGTCGATTTATTCAACTTCGAACAAACAACCTGAAGACTGGACAGTTATCATGTCCCCAGAACATGTCCCTGTCTACTGTCAATATATCTGAGCTGCAAAAGGAGAGGACAGACCTTGCTAACCAGATATGGCCAAAGGTCTTCCGCTTGTTCCGCGACGGACGACTCAAAGGTCCTGCATTTACCGATGCATATCATGTTTCACATATTCAAGATGCAATAACAGCGACTCAAAGCCGACAGAATGTTGTGGTTCACGTAGAAGGGAATGATCTTGTGAAGGTACAGCTTACCCATCCCCCAGAGGACGTCCACTTGCAGTTGGCTAACGAGATCTAGGCCACCCTCCCTAAGTCCACGCAGCCATTGTTCCGCGAAAATGTGTCATACATGCTAGTTGGTGGGCTTGGTGGAATTGGCAGGGAGGTTGCTTTGTGGATGGCGCAAAACGGAGCCAAGAGCCTTATTTTCGTCAATCGAAGTGGCCTTTCAAAACATCAGTCTCAGGTGACAGTGAAGAATCTGGTGAAAAAAGGTATCCAAGTGACTACCCGAGCTTGTGACATCTCCGATGAGACCGAAGTCCAACGAATGCTTCATGATCTCTCTTATTGCGCCCCTCCCATACGGGGGCTGATCCAGGCAGCCATGGTCCTTAAGGACGTTCATATTGAAAACATGAGGTTGGATGAGTATCGGGATGTTATGGGACCGAAGTATCACGGCACCTGGAATTTGCACCGACATCTCCCCACGAATCTTGACTTCTTCCTGATGTTATCGTCTATCAGCGGTGTTATTGGGAATGCTACACAGGCTGCCTATGCTGCCGGCTGCACTTTCATGGACGCGTTCGCCGCTTATCGAAGGACCTTGGGTCTTCCAGCAGTATCTTTGGATCTCGGGACGATCACAGACGTTGGTTATTTAGCCGAAAACAGTGATCTAGCGGCTAAAATGGAACGACAAGGATTCCAGGGCACCGACACACCAACTCTTTTGTCCCTCATACAAGTTGCAATCTCCCAGTCGACGACCGAAGCACAACTTGTAACTGGTCTCGGCCAATGGAAAGAAATGGAATCCCTTGGGAACTTTGACGCGCCCTTGTTTGCCCATTTCAGGTACAAGTTCCAGACTCATGGCAAATCTGCTACGCTCGGCGACTCGATGGAAGGATTGAAGGCTGAACTTGGTGCTGCAAAAACGGTGGATCAAGCTACCGTTGTAATCTGCGACGCTATCAGCAGAAAGATTGCCTCACACCTCTCTATCCCCGTTGAAAATATCAATCCTTCTAATCCGGTCTCTGAGTATGGAGTTGACTCCCATGTGGCCGTGGAGTTGCGCAACTGGATATCAAGATCCATGGATTGCACTATCCCCATTTTGGAAATTCTAGCAAAGTCTATGTTGGAGTTGTCTCATAGAATTGCTAGCCAGAGACTGGGGAGCAAGTCCGAGTGAGTTACTGATCTAATTTGGCGATGGGAAAGTGCAGAAATATACTGGAAAGAAGGCCAGCACTATGTGAATATGCCAGCCACATACACTTATTTATAGATAAACACAATGATGATACTCTCACTGCAGCCATGCACCCCTAGCCGTAATTTGGCAATGCTTGACAATGGAGAGTACATACTTGGGTATGTAGAAAGGGAGAAAGGCCTTCCCAGTATACAACCCCCACGCTAAACTACATGTGGGTTAGCCTGATTTGGAACTCTCCGAGAGATCAATAAGTCTCCGACATTTTTCTACCTCAGTTCTCTTTCTCCAACATGATCATCAACTGCCAAATTGCATGAGATAACGGTTGACCATTTGACATATATCCCTTGGAGTGCTCTCACCCCCGTTATAGTATAGCCAATGTGATTACCATGTTGGGTACTCGACAACCTTTGCGCCTACGATCTGCCTGTACGGAGTGTTACACCGCTAAGGTAGGTCTACTTGCAATGAGAGCGATGGATATCCATACGCAAACACCCTGACCGTGATGAACATCTTTAGGTCCGCTGTAGCGGCGAGAAGTATGGCTGTGACCGCTGTCGCCGGAACGGCCTCTCCTGCGAATACCACATTTCAATGGTAGGCCGTGCGTTAAAGAAACAACGGATGAAGGCGAATGACCGGGTTCCCTGTCTACAAGAATCGCGAGTTCCGCCCAGCGCGACTTTGCCTCAATCAGGTCCAGAAAGCGGGTCTTCCCAACAGCCGCTAGTCAGCGTGTCTAGGATAGGGCATCAGCCTACCGCAGTGAATACTACAATGGGGGATGGTTCCATTTACACGATGGGGGAGTTTACCGCCGTCTCTGCCGACACGGAGATTGACAGTTATCTGCAGAACCTGCTAAGCGACTACCCGGATCTGCCGCTGGTTTCACCCGGCGCGACCGATCCTGTCTGGCTGGGAACGGAGAACTTGTTCCCTGATCTGCCCCCAGACGTCCCTGGGATTTTCACTTCCGAGGGCATGTGCGATAAGCGCACTCTGGAGTTCCCCATCCAGGACCAGACGGCGCATTCGGTGCGGTCCCGATTGGCGGAACAAACCGACCCGAGAGCCCCCATCCCCCCTAGCTATCGCGATAAGTCAGTTATGTCGGCTTACCTGCATGCCGCCGCCCTGATGAAGACCATCGAGTGCTTGGAGGAGCAGCTCCAGACCCCCCAGGTCCCGATCGATCAAGCGATGCGGTTGAATCGGCAAGCCATGGCCAAGGTACGGGAGGTGAGCAAAACCGACGAATTTCGACGGTGCCATAGTTGTCCGCTCTTGGTGGCGACCATTATGGATCTGGTCGTAGGGCTGTATGAAGTGGTGATCCTCCCAACCGAGCGCCCTGCGGGCGAAGAAGACGCCGTGCCCTTGGGCGATGAGAATAATCTGCCCTGGCGAAACAGTCTGTTTCAGCAGCCGGCCGAGATGAGTGAGATACCGAGTAGTAGTGGATCGAGTCCCAGATCGGCGATCAGCGGCGGTTCAGAGCCCCCGATTTTCCAGTTTGGATGTCTTGAGTTTGATCCAGAGGAACAAGAAATCTTCCGGGCTGCAATGATGCGGCGTGATTTGCGACGGTGCATTGAAACCATTCAGTACTGTAGTCAAGAGATTCTGCAACAACAGACACGGGCTGCGGGTCTACGCAGTGGGCCTCGCAACGGGGCTTTTCAACCGACAAGGCCATCAAATAAGATACACACCCAGTGGTACCAGGAGATGGGATACCGGACTAAGGAGCTTCTCGCCGCTCTTCCCGCCCAGTGCAGCAGACACCGATGAAGAACATCTTGGTTCTCTCGATTCACAGCGAAGAACTAGTAATACTTCTTCAGTATACTTTCTCAGATATATAATCACCGCACAATATTTCGCATGCAAACATAAAACACAAGTAACCTACATCTCAAATGAAAAACGAAACCAACGTTATCTACCCCTGGTCTCGCCCGTAGCACCTACGAGTACACTTTATGCCCACTCCCACCTTTGCGCATCTTATCTGCCGGCTGCCGCTCGCGATCACTCGAAGGGAGTACAGTGGATCTGGGAATTTACTCCTGCTGGGCACCATCCCTCTTCTTCCGTTACACTACCCCGAGGGTGATTCTTCCTTACGGTTTACTACTGCCTAGTAGATAAGATCATGAAGGAATGCTCTTTAGTATGAATGAACGAAAGAGGAAAGAAAGACTGTAACTGAGACATACTACGGCTTAGTTGCACGAGCCCAAAACAGTTGCATCTGCCCACCCCGAGCGCCGGGAACGGGCGATAGTCGATCTGCCAGCACAAACTGTGACTCTCCACAACCCGCTTGTTCGAAGAGGGACAATATCTGGTCCCGTGAAAAGTTGTTGTGGGAGATGGTATGCGCTGCTGGGTGTTTTGGGTCTATTCCATCGTGCATGTGATGATGGTGCTGATGGTGATGGTGATTGTGATGATCCTCTGAAGAGGACGGGGTTATCTGCACGCTGGCTTGCTGCTCAGGCTCGTCCGACAAATCACGCGCCGCCCAGTCGATAATCAGAAGCACACCACCCGGTCGCAGCCTTTCGGCGAGACGTTTGGTGGCCAAGGCGATGTCTTCGACATGGTGCAATGCCATACAAATAGCTACCAAATCGAATCCATCCAGCTCTTCCTTGCTGAGTGGAGGGGTAGTCGGTGTAACTGTGGGAGCCAAGAGATTACCCTGAACGGCCGACATGCGTGAGTTGTCGAGCCCTAGTTCCGCTGCGGTTGCACGATATTCGTCCAGCATGCCATCTGACAAGTCAATGCCAATGCATTTGGAAAAAAGATGATGCAGGGACTGCAGAATGCCAACAGTCAGTATTGTGTGATGTGGATGTCATATGTGCTAATTATCAACCAAGGTCAATAGCTTACGCGAGACACAATGCCATTTCCGCAGGCATAATCCATCAATTTCGTCTGTCGCTCATTGTCGCCAGTAGGAAGCCGAACGCCTATCCAGTCGATGTTACCCGTCAGAAATTCGGAAATCTGATTCTGGATATCGCGAATCCATTTGTCTTTGAAAACAAAGTGGGAGGCATGGCTAGACGCATTTAGCAGTCAGCATTTCTCCCAAGGTCCGCTCCGTACGTCTCTCGTGGGAGTCTCTCCATCGCTCACGAGTCACGACTCACTTCCAAAATGCTTGGTTCTTGTCGGCAAGTGTCTCACTCATTGTGCGAGGTAGATCGATGATACCTTCTATGAGTGTAGTTCGATATCGAATAAGGAAAGAGAATATAACCACCAGTGTAGCTGCGCAATATCGCTAGGTGAGCATTGATGAAAACACAATGGGGCACCAAGACGAGGTATTTATATAATACGACTTACATGTGATCACCTGAGCGTCCCAACCTTGGAACCTTCCAATGGAAAAGCACCTGGGCAGCGCTTACAAAACACAACAGAGGCCCCGGGGCCAAATGAGGATCCACTGAATGCCGGGGTGGGGCAGGAGGCGCATATTCTCGACACCAATTGGTCCATCGTAACGGACCGAAGCAACGGGCCGATAACCAGCACCCGGATACTTCTATTGTTCCTCTACTCCGTAGGGCTCCCGAGGTCCCCAGCGATAGTTTGTTGTTTGAAAAATAGACTATATTCGGAGTCTGTCAGAATCTAGAATACTCTGAACCGGATAGTAGCCGAGATCGACCTAGTGATTATGTAGTGTTACTACCGGTTGTTTTTAGTTTATTTCGGGCAAGAGGGGGCCGTCTTGGAATATAAAAAAGCAGTGACACCGTGAGATGGCATATATCAACAAACATTGAATCTCAAATCTGCGATTAAGATCTCAAATCTACCATGACTATCTTCGACGTCCTCATCATCGGCGGAGGCCCGGCCGGACTGTCAGTGGCTACTGGCCTCGCGCGCCAACTGCATCGAGCTATCGTATTCGATTCTGGTGTCTACCGAAATGCCCTCGCTAGCCACATGCACAACGTCGCATCATGGGATCACAAGTCGCCCGAGGAATTTCGCCAGGCCGCTAGAGAGCGCATCCTATCGCGGTACGACACGATCCAATTTGAGAATGTCGAGATTAAGAAGGTCGAACGGAATACCGAAGGATGTTTTAATGCTGTTGACTCGCGAGACCGAGTGTGGACGGGAAAGAAGTTGGTCTTCGCCAATGGAGTCCGCGATATTTTTCCAGATATCGCGGGATATGGGGAGTGCTGGGCACGGGGAATGTAAGCATGATCCCGTTTTCTTTTCATTTGGGTTTCTTATTTCTATGGCTCATAACACGCGGCTCCATACAGATTTCACTGTCTCTTCTGTCACGGCTTTGAAGAACGAGGCTGCGAAACCGCCGGAGTGCTCGCCATTGGGGATATGGCCAACACCATGGCGGCGATGCACGTTGCACGCATGGCCCGGCGGTTTGCCACGACCGTCACCATCTATACGCACGGCGCGCAAGAAGTCACCCAGGCACTCGAGAAAGCCAGCCACGACATGGGGATCAAGATCGACAGTAGACCCATCGCACGGCTGGCCAAGGGACTGGGCCCATCAGATGTGGACGTTGAATTCGAGGACAGTACCCACAGAAAAGAAGGGTTCTTGGTGAGTACCCCTCCAGTTCCAACTGCAATCGAGGGTAGCAGATACTGACCACCTGCAGGCCCACAAGCCTAAAACGCAAATCAATGGCCCGTTCGCCGAGCAACTAGGATTGCACCTCACTTCTGATGGCAATATCGAGACAACGGAGCCGTTCTACAGCACCTCCGTCCCAGGAGTATTTGCAGCGGGTGACTGTGCTGTTCCCATGAAGGCAGTAGTGACGGCCATGTCATCGGGGACGTTCGTGGCGGGAGGATTGGCCGGACAGTTACAGGCGGAGCTGTACTCGGGACAGCAGAAACTAACGTAGGCTGTTCGAGGCTTTCTGGGGAGACGGTCTAGGATAGAAAGATACCTCGAAGGATGGCTGTATTTACCTCACCCCCGAAATATGGTATCTTACTTGGTAGTTGGTTCGGTTACATTTGTGTACTCCATGGCCTAGGTCCTGTAATAGAGCAAATACAATTTTGTGAATATCTTTATTTGAAAGGCCTTTGAAGATTGCAAAAACCAATTTTCCAACCAGCTCGTAGTGGGGCAATGACCCGTGTCGACTAAGGAGATTCCTCATCATAGGAGTATTTGCCGCGTTTTCCAAGGAGCCAACAGCCGCGCATAGCGCATTCCCAGAGGCAATTACAGCACTCAGTTTGACCGTCTTCGTAGTCGATGACGACACAGTAAGGGAAAGCCCCTCCTCCGAGTTGGCACAACACACACTCCAACTCAAGACGACGACCGACCATGAACATGTATGCCGCTTCTACATTCTCGGGAAGCTTGCCGATCTCTTCGTTTAGCTCCAAAGCATTCCAGGGGATGCCGTTCCGCAGCATAGGCTCTCGGCGAGGTGGGAGGTCCATGATGGAACGCAGGAAGGGAGGCAATATGTCCCATCCATCCCGTACGCAATCATAAGGAAGTGCCTGGAGATGGGAGGCCCACTCACTTGGAGGGTGCTCGTCGGGCCCAGTGGGGGGTTCTGGGAGGCTCGTAGCCTTAGGTAGGAGAGAAAGTGTAAGAGGTCGACTATAAATGTTAGTGTATCTCCCCACAATGATGCCTAAGAAGGAGAGAGGCCTTACCCAGATCTCATGGTGCTTAATGGATAGGATGGAAAGCAGTTCAAATCAATGGATTGGATTGGATGGATGGGTGGATGGATGGGTGGATGGATGGGTGGATGGATGGGTGGATGGATGGGTGGATAGATGGGTGGATGGATGGATGATGAAGTGGCGAGAACGAGAAGGAAAAATGAAGTGAAAGAAGGAAGAGAAGGCAGAGGAGGATAAGAGGGAAGGAGGAAATAGTGATTGAAGTCCTCACGCGCGAGGGTCTACAATCGAACGCGTTTTACACTCATCCAAACTTGGATATGCTCATTCCTCCATCCCGCAATCCCCCTGACTGCCTATATAGGTATGATTATATAATGATTTTATATACATGACGCTTTCTATAGCCTCGTTCCTTTTCTTCTGATTCTATCTTATTCCTTGGGATCCATCGTTCCGTTCTTGCCCAGACGAGCAGACCCAATCGCTCGGATTACTCAGTAGCATGTACTCTTTGGCTAGAAAGCTCCACGACTCTTCCCTAAGGTCTAAACGATTACATTCGAAGCTAACAGCAATATACATTCCTAGTGTCAACTATGAGTGCAGCGAAGTTCAGCGATGGTAGCACAAAACCACGCTCTTTCATTTCTATGAATATATACGGAATCACTTGCCCATCTTGACTCGTCCACGCCTGGTCTCTGCGTTTGAAGAACTTGAGGGTGACTTTCGACTTCTTGCCCTCCTGTTTGATGGCCCCAATAGCCTGTCCGATTGTCTTCAAGTTGTCTAGGGTGAAGATCCGGTTGTTCTGGACATTCTGTACAAACCCGGGTGGTGTTTTTCTTGGTCTTGCTAGTGGCAGTTCGTGTATTACGCCTTTCCCGGCACTAAATCGCAAGAGGCAAAGGTTCTTTATTTCATGCCCCTTGCGTGGGCCGACAGATTTGGCGTTGATGGGAATTCTAGGCACTTGCTGATTGAAGGTTTCGTTATCATGACCCTTCTCTCACATTGCTTTACTAGGAGACGCAGGATCGGCTTCCCTTTAAGGTTTAAGCAGCGGAGCTGATAAATCAGGCTTCTGGGGCTTTGGTGGGGCTGTTAGCCGTAGACCATTTGCATGTCATCGCCCTGTTGGCCTGGCATCCTGGCTCGCCCATTTTCTGATGTCCTTTCTGTTATAGCTAGAAGGACAAAACCTCCTGCCTACATAGTACATAACAAAATACCCGTAGCTGGGTGTAAAGTGTACAAAACAACTTTTCCATTCGTAACGTTTGAATATCACCTTCCATTCATGAATTTTACGCATTGAAAATGAACGATATGTGAGGCGAAACATGATCATCATCTTGATATGCGGAATCTTGATGGGCGTTCCTCGACAAGTGCAAGAGCCCGAGGGACGTGACGGTTTTTCTTGTAGGAAAGTCATTTGTGTTTCTTCCTTTTTTTTTTTTCAAAAGTAGACAAAAGTTCCGCCACCAATTCGAATGGTTTATGGATTTACTATTTCAATATGAATCGCGTCCACGGGTGTTTGGTGCAAGCTTGGCGCCAATTGAAACATTTGAAGGATTGTGGATCTATAAAACCGTAATTCCAGTTAAATCTCTTACAAATATTCCTCTGCAAGATACATGTGTCAATCGAAAATGTCCGGGGATAACAATGGGCTCAAATAAGCTCAAAGGCCGAATACGAGGTTTCCGGCTATTTATAATTGGGTCTTAGTTAAGAGTAGGCTCCAGGCTTCCAAAGATCTCAACATGATTTTAGGCAACATTTAATAATGTTACGTGACCTTTTGGTATTGAACATGCAAGATTGATCATAGCCGTTATAATTTCGTCCAGCCTCATAGTTTTTTGTGACGAAATATGACGGTTGAGGGTTCAGAGTCACTTTGTTGGCAAGTATATCAGGAATCGAAAGTCGGTCAAGAGATCAGAAAGTTGTATCTACATGCATTTGGGTATCAGATCTTGTTATCATAGACCAATTATATTAATCACCTCAGATTCACCCACCTACATACATGTCGATTATTCATCTTGCACTCGGCTTTGGAAAGGCGCCGTGGCTGATTACAATATACTCCATAGCAAGACGGGATAATAGTGTCATCCATGGATATTCTTACCATAAGCAGCTTTTATCATCCAATGAACATCCTCTTCGGTCTTCGGCCTTAATCCACATTTAATTCCTTTGCTCTACGAACGGAGACCGGGAGGTGCCAAGACTCCAATCGGAGCTTGGGGTAAGCGAAAAAGCCGATTAGTCAGCGGCTCGGTGGCAGAAAAGTCCCTCCGAACCATTTTAGCCCTGGGCAATTTATGACTCTTGACAGGGATTCGAGAGCGAAACATGTGTTTGATCATTTGGGGCTCCGCAATGAAATCTGGATGCTGCCAATAACAAAGCAATGTTTGCTTCGGCCTCGGATTTTCGGGCTGTTGTCGTGGACCCCTGAGACTTTCTCATATAAGGATGGAGTCCCCCAAGTTGGTATCTGCGTCCAGTAATCAACCTTTTTCAACGCCTCTCCCCTTCCTTCCCTCTTCCCCGTCATAATGGAGGGGTCAGAAAAAGGATTGGGCGCAAGCTCTGATGAGATCCAATTCGATACCGAAAGCGCCATGACGATCACAGGCGACGAAACTCCCCGCAAGGAGAGCCCTAATCGGAAAGGAAATGACTGGAGCATGATGACCAAGCTCCAGGAGGAGAACGATCGCAACTTGGCTGCTGGATTCAAGAAACAGGAACTTGGTATCACATGGCAGAATCTCTCCGTACAGGTAACAAGTTCAGAGGCTGCTGTGAATGAGACTGTTCTCTCCCAGTTCAATATTCCCACCAAAATCAAAGAGGGTCGGCGAAAGCTTCCTCTACGGACAATCCTCAACAAGAGTCATGGCTGCGTGAAGCCCGGTGAAATGTTGCTTGTGCTGGGTCGCCCCGGCTCCGGCTGCACGACATTGTTGAAAATGCTTGCCAACCGACGAGGAGGATACAAATCAGTGGAAGGCGATGTTCGCTTTGGTTCCATGAGTTCCAAGGAGGCTGAAATGTTCCGAGGCCAGATTGTGATGAACACTGAAGAAGAGATCTTCTTCCCATCCCTAACAGTTGGTCAAACTATGGACTTCGCCACGCGACTTAAGGTGCCCTTCCATCTGCCAGATGGTATGACTGCCTTGGAATACCAACAAGCATCGAAGAAGTTCCTCCTCGAATCCGTCGGAATCTCTCACACCGAGGACACCAAGGTCGGTAATGAATACGTTCGTGGAGTTAGTGGTGGTGAGCGCAAGCGAGTTTCCATCATCGAATGTATGGCCACCCGAGGATCCGTCTTCTGCTGGGATCAATCGACTCGTGGCCTTGATGCCTCCACTGCCCTTGAATGGACGAAGGCTATCCGAGCTATGACCGACACCCTCAATCTGTCCACCGTGGTTACTCTCTACCAGGCTGGTAACGGCATTTACGATTTGTTTGACAAAGTTCTCGTGCTTGACGAAGGAGAGCAGATCTTCTACGGTACTAGGGAGCAAGCTAGGCCATTCATGGAGGAAGCCGGATTCATCTGCCGCGAAGGATCCAATATCGCCGATTACCTCACTGGTGTCACCGTGCCTACCGAGCGCAGAATCCGAGATGGCTTCGAAAGCCGCTTCCCGCGTAACGCGGAGGCGTTGAGAGCTGAATATGAAAAATCACCTATCTACTCTCAAATGGTAGCAGATTACTCTTACCCTGACTCTGATCTCGCCCGCGAGCGGACCGAGGAATTTAAGCAAGGCGTGGCTTTTGAAACCTCCAAAAACCTGCCCAAGAACAGCCCCTTCACCGTTGGCTTTCTTGATCAGGTTAAGATCTGTGTGCAGCGCCAGTACCAAATCCTGTGGGGCGACAAAGCTACGTTCATAATCAAGCAGGTGGCAACACTGTGCCAGGCCTTGATCGCCGGATCCCTATTCTATGATGCCCCCGATAACTCGGGTGGACTTTTCATAAAATCCGGTGCCCTCTTCTTCTCCCTCCTTTACAACAGCTTGCTCGCCATGAGTGAAGTGAACGAGTCCTTCTCTGGAAGACCTGTGTTGATCAAGCATAAGGGCTTCGCTTACTTCCACCCGGCCGCTTTCTGTCTTGCCCAAATTGCCGCGGACATACCTGTATTGCTTTTCCAGGTCTCCATGTTTGGTCTCGTTCTTTACTTCATGGTTGGACTCTCTATGTCTGCTGGGGCATTCTTCTCCTACTGGATTATTGTTTTCACAACGACAATGGTAAGTGCCTTTCAACTTTGTCACTTGGTTGTTAACTAATCACTATACAGACTATGACTGCTCTTTTCCGAGCCGTAGGAGCTCTATTCTCTACCTTTGATGGAGCCTCCAAAGTCTCCGGTTCGCTGATCATGTTCACCGTTCTGTACACCGGTTATATGATCCCAAAGCCTGCAATGCACCCGTGGTTCGGCTGGATCTTCTGGATCGACCCGCTTTCGTATGGATTTGAGGCTTTGCTAAGTATTGAATTCCATGATAAGGCCGTCATTCCATGCGTCGGAACGAATCTGATCCCAACCGGCCCCGGATATGAGAATGTCCAGGCGCATCAAGCTTGCGCCGGTGTGGCTGGCGCGATCGCAGGCCAGAACTTTGTGGTTGGCGACAACTATCTAGCGTCACTCTCGTACAGCCACTCGCATGTTTGGCGCAACTTCGGTATCAACTGGGCCTGGTGGGTTTTGTTCGTTTTCGTCACGATTGTTGCAACCTCGAAGTGGCGGACACCCTCCGAGGCGGGTAGCACGCTGGTCATCCCCCGTGAATACCTGCACAAACACGTCCAAAATCAGCAAAAGGATGAAGAAGGCCAGAGTTCAGAGAAGCGCGTTTCCCAAACCAAGCATGAGGCCCCAAAGCTTGACAACCAGTTGGTCCGTAACACGTCCGTCTTCACATGGAAGAATCTTTCATACACGGTTCAGACACCTACCGGTGACCGCGTCCTCCTCGATAACGTCCACGGATGGGTGAAACCTGGTATGCTTGGTGCTTTGATGGGCTCCTCTGGTGCTGGCAAGACGACTCTACTTGATGTTCTGGCTCAGCGCAAAACGGAAGGAACTATCAATGGTTCAATTATGGTTGATGGTCGTCCATTGCCTGTCTCGTTCCAACGCTCAGCCGGCTATGTTGAGCAGTTGGACATCCACGAACGTATGGCAACAGTCCGGGAATCCTTGGAGTTCTCTGCCCTATTGCGCCAACCTGCTACCACCCCACGTGAAGAGAAACTTGCTTACGTGGATGTTATTATTGACTTGCTCGAGCTTCATGATCTGGCCGATACTATGATCGGCAGTGTGGGAGCTGGATTGAGTGTCGAGCAACGCAAGCGTGTCACCATCGGAGTTGAACTCGTTTCTAAGCCTAGCATTCTAATCTTCCTCGATGAGCCCACTAGCGGTCTTGATGGCCAGAGTGCGTACAACACCGTGAGATTCCTTCGCAGACTTGCCGATGCTGGCCAGGCTGTACTAGTCACCGTGCATCAACCATCTGCACAGCTTTTCGCTGAGTTTGATCAACTACTTCTGTTAGCCAAAGGAGGCAAGACTGTTTTCTTTGGTCCCATTGGGGAAAATTCACAGGGTATCAAGGGCTATTTCTCCCGTTACGGAGCGCCATGCCCGCCTGAGACTAATCCTGCTGAGCACATGATCGACGTTGTTTCTGGTCAACTGAGTCAGGGTAAAGATTGGAACAAGGTCTGGCTGGAGTCACCCGAACACAACGCCATGCTCAAGGAGCTCGACGAGATCATTGAGACTGCTGCGTCGAAGCCGCAAGCTACCACGGATGATGGCCGCGAGTTTGCTACCAGCCTCTGGGAGCAGACGAGTCTGGTTTTGAAACGTACCTCCACAGCCTTGTACCGAAACTCTGACTACATTAACAACAAATTTGCCCTCCATATCTCATCAGGAATCTTTGTGGGATTCAGTTTCTGGAAGATCGGTGACTCCGTCTCGGATCTTCAGAGTGTGTTATTCTTCGTCTTCAACGCCATCTTTGTGGCTCCCGGTGTGATCAATCAATTGCAGCCGACCTTCCTTGAACGTCGCGATCTGTTCGAGGCACGCGAAAAGAAGGCCAAGATGTACTCTTGGAAAGCGTTCACTTTCGGCTTGATTGTCTCGGAGTTCCCATATCTGGTTGTGTGTGCCGCTCTCTTCTTCAACTGCTGGTATTGGACGGCCGGTATGGCAGTTGATTCCAGTAAGAGCGGTAGCATGTTCTTCGTGTTTTTCCTCTACGAATTCCTCTACACTGGAATCGGTAAGCTGACCATCCATTTTCATATGACCCCCCACTAACAAATCAACCTAGGTCAATTTGTCGCTGCGTATGCCCCGAACGCCCAGATGGCTGCCATGATCAACCCTCTAATTCTCGGCGTAAGCTTTCTTCATGTCTCGGTTTTCTGAACATCTCAGCTAACACCGTGTTTCACAGACAATGATCTCTTTCTGCGGTGTCTTGGTCCCCTATGCCCAAATCGTCAGCTTCTGGCGATACTGGATGTACTGGCTCAACCCATTCAACTATCTCATGGGCAGCTTGTTAGTCTTTGGGCTGTTCGATCGCGAAGTCAATTGCAAGGAGCAAGAATTTGCCAAGTTTGATGCACCCAATGGATCCACTTGCGGTGAATACCTCGGCGAGTTCATGCAAACCATTGGCACCCGTATGAACCTCATCAATCCCGAGGCCACCGAAGGATGTCGCGTGTGTCAATACACCCGTGGATCCGATTACCTTGTCGGCATCAACCTGATGGACTACTACTACGGGTGGAGAGACACCGGTATTGTGGCTCTGTTTGTGATCAGCTCGTATGGGCTGGTGTTTGCTCTCATGAAATTGAGAACCAAGGCATCCAAGACGGCCCAGTGATTGGGGTTTGGACCTCCAGTGGTGTGGCTTATCGACTTTTGCAAAAGTTAATCTCTAGACTTGCCCTTTCCCCCCCCCCTCCCCCCCCCCATGCCACCACGTAGAGGTGTGGGTACAGGGTTCTTCTCTTCTCTACACATTACTATAGAACATGTACATCTCTACTCATCTAGATTGCATATATATTATAATTGATATTATCGCCTTTGTTTACAGATAGCTAAGGGAAAACACCGACATGCCGACCGAGAAAGCCGGACCAAGATAGTCAGGTAGGAGTTACACCGGCCAACCTCCAGCCACACGGAGAAAGTGCGAGCCCTCTGAGATTATTTTTAAAAGAAAAGAAACGAAAAAGAAGACAAAGGCTGGTGGATCCGGGGTATTGGGGTTGGAAGACTCTCCTTACCAAATGACGCGGATTGTCTCCGATGGACGATATGTCCTACGGAATTGCCTAAACTGGATTTCCAGGCCCGAACCACCTATCACAAGTCTCTAGGATAAATCCAAGGATAAATTCAAGGAATAGAGTTGACGTTGATGCAGCTTGCTTCATAGACTTTGTCGGACTTTGTCCGCGAAGAAAGGGTCAGAGGTGAAGCCTGGAAGCCCTGAGAGCCTTGGCGAAAAAAAGGTTGGGGTAAGGGACTTTCTGGGGATATTCCCTACTCTCCTCTCTTCTGATGATCAAGCCGTCCATGTGGGGGTCACCGGCACTTCGTCTTCCTTTGTCTTCCTATCAAAACATCGTCAACGCCGTCATACCACCGGATCTGCTTGTACAATTTCCGCATTTGGATTTCCCCGCAAAATGATTGGGCCCTCCCCCACGTTTCTTCAGAATCCAGGATTCACGGGGTAAATGCGATCTTCAGAAAGTAACATCACATGGGCCATGCCGCTCCCCCGCATATAAATAAGTGTCGGTCCCGGGATATTGTCCCTGTTCTTCACTATTTTCCATCTGATCAAGTGAGCAACCATGGTCGGAACCGAAAATGCCATCACCGAGGCGGAGTTGGGGATGAAGATGGACTTGAGCCATGAGGAGGTTGTCCATATGACAGAGTTGACCGAGGAAGAGAAGGTTATCGAAAAGCAATTACGCAAACGCATCGATGCCCTGATTATGCCACTGGCTATTCTGGTCTACCTGATGAATTATATCGATCGGTACGTTTGCCTTAATCCATAACAGTCGCTCAATGCTAATGGAACCAGCAACAATTATGCCGCAGCGAAGCTCCAAGGTCTCGAAGAGGATCTCAACCTTGATGATACAAAATACCAAACCGGTCTCTCCATTCTCTTCGTTGGATACATTCTCATGCAGGTACCTTCCAACATGCTTCTGAACTACATGGGTCGACCATCCTGGTACATTGGGTTCTTCGTCTGCGCTTGGGGGCTGGTATCGGCAGTGACAAGCCAAGTCACAACCTATGGAGGCATTGTGGCCTGTCGATTCATTCTTGGTCTGGTCGAAGCACCCTTCTTCTGCGCCATTCTCTTTTATCTGTCGAAATGGTACACAAAGCAGGAATTGGCTTTCCGAATGAGTATTTTCTACTCTGGCTCCCTTCTGAGCGGTGCTTTCGGAAACCTGATCGCCGCTGGTATTCTCAATGGTCTGAAAGGCCACCGAGGACTTTCGGCATGGCAATGGCTGTACATTATTGAGGGTTCCATCACCTGTGCCATCGGACTGGTCATTTGCTTTGTGCTACCCGACTTCCCAGAGACATGGAAAATGTTGTCTCCGGAGATGCGCAAAGTCGCCCAGCGACGTCTCGCCATTGAGGCCGGTCAGGCCGATGTGGATGAAGGAGGTGGCAGAAGCCAATGGGAGGGGTTCAAGCTCGCCATGACCGACGTCAAAACCTATGTATTCGCCTTGGCATACATGTGCATCACCGGAGCGGCGGGTTTCCAGAACTTTTTCCCGACATTGGTAAAGACTCTCAACTTGTCCGAAACCATCACGCTGGTGCTGGTGGCACCCCCATATCTGTTTATGGTTGTATACTCTCTTTGTCACTCCATGGCATCTGATAGATTGGAGAAGAGATTCTGGTTCTTCGTCTACCCGATCCCGATCACCATTATTGGATTTGTGATCTTCATGAAAACCGACTCTTTTGGAGCACGATACTTCTCGTTCTTCTTGATGGTCTTCGTCTTCGCCCAGAATGGAACTTTGTATTCCTGGCTCGCGAGCTCGATTCCTCGTCCACCTGCCAAGCGTGCCGTCGGTAAGTTATGTTCCCTTGTGTTCCTCCCACTGGCCAAGCTAATCAAGACAGCCTTTGCATTTTTCAACTCTATTGGAAACAGCGCTTCGATCTGGACCCCCTACACGTATTTCGAAACAGAGAAACCTCATTACCCCACGGCTATGGGTGTTTGCATTGCACTGCAGCTAGTTGGTGGTCTTGCGGCCCTCTTTTTATACTTCAACTTGCGCATGCTCAACAAACGCCAGGAGCGTATGGAGAATGAGGAAGTGCAGCTTTCCGAAAAGGATATTCGTCGGCTGCAGGCTACGGCTGATATTGAAGGGATTGATATTGCGGCTGCTAGACGGCTGCAGAAGGGATTCCGTTATGTATTGTAGAAGGATTCTAGCAAATTTCACATGTTTGATTTGACATCTCAATTTCTTGATTCGAGGTTTTCGCCTTGTATATAGTTGGGAAGCCCATTATGACCGGGTGTAGCAACCTCAATCCGGGCATGGCAAGGGAATGAAGTCCGAGTGGTACGACTGTCCTATCATACCTAGCATCCCTACATCTATGTATACATAAACTGATGATATTGTCCAATCATGGATTACCGCATCAACCCATATATGGTGTGTCACCTGACTTGCCTCTGAAGTCATTGACATTTAAATTGATTTAAATACCTACTCCGCTATTAATCTCTCTAAAATTATTCCGTTATTCGCAATTCCAATATTTGAAACTGACTCCAAGTACATCGTCGTACGCGGTGTGATCGACAGACAGCTCAAGATCAACATCCTTGTTCGATCAACCATAAACGACAACTCCCACACCATGCAATCAGCAACTTCCCGACCAATTCTCCGTATCACTACCAATCCAACTCTTCTGCGATCTCTATCCACTACCACAAGGATCATGGGTGCAGGTGATATAGGTTCGACAAAGTCGGGCTTCATGGCCGAGTAGGGTTGCACCCTCCAAAATGGATGACGTCATATCTGACCATCGACAGGAAGGACTCTTTCGCCAGACGCGAGGCGGCACACGAAGGCATGTATATTCGACAAATAGAGATGGAGAAGTGAGTTCAACTGCATTGACTAAATTTCAAGATATAAACTTACCCGGTGGTAGGCTTGAGCGTCTCAAACAAAAGCTCAAGGAGCAGCGCAAGCATATGAATGAACTTGACAAGCACCTGTAGGGATCCTGGGTTTTCCCCCATGAAGCCAACACTAACAGATTACAGTGATGAGTATACCAAGTCCCAGGGAGGGGAACAGAATTAGCGGTGCGACTTGGTTGCAAGTATCTCCTGAATGGCGTTGATGGTCATACGATCGAGTTCACCCGAGGTATCGACATACGCAGTACAATCAACTCGACTTTCAACTGGCAAAGGTGTCATGATAATATGATAATTTTCCAATCTGGGTACGCAATAATTTTCCGTCATAGCATAATTATGAATTGGAATGCAACATCAACTTCTAACCAGAAGATTTCCCTCTCGTCTCTTCATCAACTCTAAATCTTTGCCTGCCACCTCCAGCGGTAGCTCAAGCAGGCCCATCTGGCCATCACGAATAAACCAAGTGACACTATCAGAACACTTCCCAAATATGCCACCATGGCTCTCTTCCCGACTTTGTCGAGCATCTCACCGCCAATGGGGATACAGATTAGTGTGCTGAAGTTCCCATTAGTGATGAACGACCAAACAAGATTTGAACAACTTACGCGAAGCTGACAATGGAATATGTCAGGCCAAATCGTCCACCAACCTCGCTCGCCCTGGAGATCTGCCCGATGCAGGCTGGTGCAAGACTCAGGAATGATCCTGAAGCCAGCCCGAAGATGACCGAGAAAACATAAAGCCCCGCCAGGGAGTTACCAAACGGCAGCCAAATTACAAAAACCGCCAATGCACCCAGAGCAATGAGTCCAGTTTGGGTGTTGATTCGGCCAAACCGATCAGCCACGCCTCCAGCCACCAGTCGCCCTATCGTGGAAGCTCTATGCCAGACTAGTCAGCGCTTGGCCTGGGAGATCATCAAAATACCACTTACACGTTCAGAACAGCAAGAAGAACAACGCTGGTACTGGTAGAAAAACCTTGCATGACCACATAGGTTGGATACAGACCTAGACCGGCAAAAACCTCGAGCTCAAGGGCTGTCCCAAGTCAGCTTTTCTTTTCTTTTACCCTCTGGATTCTCGACCGAAATCAGCTTACCAAAGATGCCAAATGTCAGCCAGGTGAACCTCGCATCTTGCAAGGAACGCAAATTGATAGTTGATTTGCTTCTGCCCTTCGGAAGGCGTGCCTTCACCAAAACTGTCCCAAGCACACCCAATATCAACACCAGCAATGCCATCAATCGAATTGTCCATTTATATCCCATATTGCTGAATCCAGCTCTGAGCACAAACGGAAATATCACTCCGCCAAGTCCCGCGCCCGACATTGAAATCCCAATTGCAAGGGCTGCCTTTCGATCAAACCATTGAGGCACACTAGCCAATGCAACTGTGCTCAATAGCGCGGCACCAGTTCCAGAAAGAACACCAAGGGTAAGAACAAAGTGCCAATAAAGATAGCTTTCAGCGAGAAGAATAAAGCCAGTTACATAGCATATAGTGCCCGCTATAAGGATGCCCCTGGGACCATACCGATCAAACATCGGCCCGACCTGGACCGAAATACTTAGGCCAAAGAAGGTGAACAGTCCTGGAATCCAGCCAACTGCACTAGGCGAATAACTGGCCAGCTGATGAGTAGCGAAGTAATTCTGCAGAATTCCCGTCGTGTTCATCACGCCGAATGTACCCATCAAGAGACAGAATGAACCCGCGACAACACACCATGCTTGCAGGCCTCCATCTGGGAATGTGTCATCAGTACTGTGACCGGTCAGATGGGTTGTGAGGGTGGATAGCTCGGCTGGTGGTTCGACAACGGAAAAGGCCGACCGGGGAGCTTCTTCGTCGAAGTTTGAGATGTGACCAGTGGGATAACTAGTGGGGTATTCAGCCACACTAGTCGAGGTTGATTGCCATGGCTCTTGCACTGGTTCTTGCACAGATGCGGTGGCTGACTTTTGCATAATGGCGTGAGTCTCGACAGATGATATACTGCGATGAGACTTGGAATCTGCAATGGAAGCGAAAATGAAAGGCAATAGCAATCTTACAGAATCTCCAGAATCTCCAGAGTCTCCAAAATTCCAATGTGGAGGTGACTCATTCCGATAAGGGCTTGCATTAGTCTCCATGATTACATGGTGGGGTAGAACACAGGGTATTGGCTTATATCATCGGCATCATCGGCTTCCTTCCCGACATCACATGGACGCCATTGACCTTAGCATTGATGAATATAGGTCAATTTGTATAAATACATATTTAGAAAAGCGAGTCACTTTGGAATTACGTTTATATAGGTTCATATAGGTTCATATATGTTCGTATATTCCAACGTCCTCCCTTGTCGCTATAGTCCATATATAGAGACGCAATTGGTATCTGCGGAGTCACTACCCGATATGAGTATTGGCATAATATCCTTCTCCACAAACTTATATCATAACATATTTCCCCTCAATTGCAAATGCAAATCTAGCAATTGGACTTTATTTAATGAAAACCAGGGTCAGACATGTTACAGAGCGAGGTGCAGATCAGTGGCATGACAACCTCGCCACCCAACCCCCCAATATCCCGTGAAACATCCCGATTTCCTCCCTACAAAGTGGCATGATTAACAAGTAAGCCAGGTGACGTTGTAATCATTTTAGTTGTGAATCATAGTTCTTCAGTAGCTAGCATATATCTATCCTAATTTCTCTCCACAAAAAAAAAACAGATCATTCAAGATCTACATCAATTGAGATCTCCATCCTCTAAAATGTCCGCAGCACAATGCACCAGGCTGTTCACCAGAAACATCCCTCAAGTGAGGCGACAACGCCAACTACAAAGTCCTCGCGTCACACTCGTTGGCACTCCAACCCCAAGTCACAATCCTACCATTGACTCCGAAGTTCTACCATATCGACTCTACGAACTCTCACTAAAGAAGATCCGAAAAGAGGCCCACGCAGCCGAGCCCGATCTACGACATGTCATTGCCGGCATCACAATGCAGAAAGTGGTTTCCAGTGTGGTGCATGATGATCTTCTACAGAGAGTCGACATGATCGAAACCGCAAAATTACCTAGAAGACTACCGGTCCTACCGGGCGCCGATGAGCCGTGGGAGCATGAAGAAATCACCGCAAATCAAACATCGAATCCGAATGCGTGGGATATGGAATCTCTCGATCAAGCGCTTTGTGAGATGGAACGCGCTAGTAGAAAAGGAAATGTTGCCAAAAGTGTTTGTTTTCAGTTAATTAGTGACATGTAAAAGTCGAAGATCAAATTTATTCCACCCATGTTTGGTTATTTTGATACTTTGTGGACTTCATAAGGTGCCATGTAAACATTTAAGCGTTATCTGGACGTTATGTAGACAACTTACACCTTTTTGCACGGTATTCGGACTTGGTTAGACACAATCTAGACGTTTACACCTTACTTAGACCTTACTCAGACAGTACTTAGACGTACTTAGATGTTACTTGGACTTGGCTACACATTATCTAGGCGTTACTTAGATGTACATAAACGTCACTTGTTAGTTAGATATCACTTAGGCGTAGTTAGATGTTAACTATTTAGATGTCTACATGCCAATTAGATGCTAGACGTTACTTAGACTTATTTGGACGTTCAACCGTTATTTGGACGTTATTTAGATGCTACTTGGACGCTATATCTCAATATAAGACAGTGGCTGAATGGCGGGTTCGCTGTAGTGTTGCCGAGCCTACCATTTTCCTTGTCTATGTTTCTCGACTTGTGTGCAATACTTAACGGACAAATTCTGCACCTATATCTATCTACCACTTCAATTATAAGACCAGTTCTTCTTTGCTAAAGCTCCCCTCTTTGCTTGAACCACCTCTGTTTGCTCTCAAACCGGCCTCAAAACTTGTCTATGACTCAACACCACCCTCTTTCCCCCTACAAGCCTATGATTTCTTTACTCTGAGACATTACCGCAGCATCCAACCATGGCTGAAGAAACTAGGTGGTGTAGCATTTGTAGGAAAGACAAGCCGAACGATGCGTTTCGGGCACCTGAAGGTGCGGGGAAGGACTTTTACAAAATGTGTGAGCCTTGCCGCGCAAAGTACCGAAATGTGTGTATATCACATGCCCAGATGGGCGAAAGAATACGCTCACGTATCAGGTCCAGACTAAAAAGACACAGAGATCGCGAGATAAAAGGGCGCGCGCAAACAGGGGACGAGTTTGGCCGAATTGTCTTTCCGAGCCAGCACCCCAAACTAGCCTCGACCTCACCAATTCAGAGACGAGAGTTACCTCTGAAACTAGCAGTGCCGCACAAACTACCCCTATACCTGAGCAACCGAACTGTATCCACGCAGATTCCGGCCACCACAGTCGAGTCACAGTTGCACCGCCCGTTGTCGAAAGTTCTGCGCAAAGCACAACAACTACCACTGTCATCACTATCTCAACCACCACCGTCTCTAAGAACGTGACGGAAACCTCAAACAAACCAGCGGAAGACGCGAAGACTGCACCAGATGGCATCCAACAGGTCAAAGATGAAGACCTAGAGTCACTTTCGAGTGGACCCGAATCCGAGCATCAAAGCGCAATCGGCGCAGGTACGAACCACCACCGTGAATTCTTTGGCTGTCTGCATTGTGAGAAACTGCGCCCATGGCCCATGGCAGGACTTCACATCTGTTTGTTGTGCATTCGGGACTGGAAGTGGTGTGCAAAGGGGGCCCACAATCAAGCCAAGGCGAGCTTCATCTGGGATGGTGATGAGCATGATGAGTGCTATATGTGTCATTTTGCAGGCATCTAATACTTCTTGCCTAGCATGGAGACCGCAGGATTTGTATCTCCACGTGGAGCACCTATACCAATAGTATATGGCAGCTTTCATTCCTGATTTTCTTTTTCTCCATGTAGTATTTAGGCATTAATTCATACTCGGTTTGGATAGATTGAGAGCGTGACTGGAGATTGGATCTTCAAATACTGGATAAAGACCAATTGACAGGAGTATAAAAGAGTATAAAATTCATCTCTTTCGGGATGTCTTTTTTGACGTCTTTCGGAGTGTTCGCTGGGTATACCGAAAATACCTACTCGATATTCAGCCTGCAGAGAGGCCAAAGAAACACACATTTAGTGAGTGTTTGAATGTAGCTGTAGACATATTCAATAATGAGATGCATCTATTGAGATGCTAGTGAAAGAGGGTGGAAAGTCGAATGTCCGAGGGAGTTGGGAGATCCGAAATAGACCGATGCACGTGACACCCATCCAATCCAAACGGCCAAGGTTGTGGATTCTTACCGCTTTGCGTCTATACTCACTCCATACACCGTACACCGTCCAATTTATAATATTGGAGCAGTTTATCCATTTCGACTGGCCTCAACCCTAATTGTTCAATCCATGGCAGTGTTGTGTCCTGCAGAGCAATATCAACATATCCAATCAAAACCACTTAATCCAGGCCCAGGCAGAATGGCGGAGTCACTCCACCTACTCACGTCCACAAACCTATCACAACCTCCCGAGGCGTCGACTAATGTCGAACTAACCTGTGCCAAGGCCATGTGAGAGAAAGACGGCCCACCCCTAAAGCAGGCAGATCTCGGATTCCCACGTCGGAAATCTGGCTCGCCTAAATCCTGCTGTGTCGTTGGCTCGGGATGAAGCACCCTTCCCTTCTTTCCCCCCTTTGAGCTAACTTTACCGCCATGGTCAGTGGTACGCAACAATTTGTACCAGACTCACGAGTCAGGAAGACCCCGAACCGTCAGTCGCGGTCCTGTAAGGTCTGCCGACTCCGGAAAGTCAAGGTCCGTTATCCCCGTCATCGTGCTCAGATCGCGCTTGGGGGTCGGGACGCTCCCGTACCCATCTGATGCGTCCCACTGGTCGTAACGCATCACCCGCAAGGCTAACGTGGATCCCGCTGTCAGTGTGACCGAGTCAAGCCCTGCCACGCCTGCTGTGCTCATGGCTACCCCTCCAAATGCGTGTATGAGCACGTCCCCGACGAGGAAGCCCGCCCGATCAGTCAGGCGGAGGAGATTCGGAACCTACGGGCGGAGATCCGTGACCTTCGGGGAAGAATAGACGATAAACAGGATGATGGTACGTTTGCAGGCCCCGCCCACTCTTTTCTGTAGCGTGTGCCAAACTGCTGTGGATGTGGAACAATTGCTGATGTCTGTGCAGGATCTGGGGCCCAGGATCTCCAGCGCCTAGACCGGCTCGAGAGCTTATTCGAATCCATTCGCTCTGCACCAAGCCCGTTAGTCGATGACCTTGTTCGCGATATTCGGACCGCACATGTCGGCCTTAAGAAGGATTTGGTTCCTGTTGGACCATGGGAAGGCAGGGAAGGTATGTGGTATAACCATTGCATAAAGAGTTACCCGTTCTGACAGCCCCAGCGTATGAATCCTACGATTATCCTTCGCCCTCTTCACCAACTCTGCCGGTCCGGAATCGCCTGTTAATCAATTCCCCGGTTGAAGACTTCAATAATTTGCAAGCTGAGGATGACGATGACAGTGACTTCGAGCGCATGTCGCTGAGCAGTGGGTCCGACTCGTATGGCACGATCTCGGTTATGAGCATGCAAAGACCCGCAGTGGATGTGTTTGTCGAGAGATTCGTGGATGCATTTAGCCCCGAAGTGGATATTAAATCTGGTAAAGCAGGTGCATTGCGAGCCGCTGCCGGCATTCGAATGTTCTCGCCGCTCATCACAGACGCGTTCGAGGCTGTCTCGGTGGCATTCTTTGGTCGTTCTGTGCAGAACAAGCAGATCGAGGCATCCGGTTTCCGACTTTATCCCCGCGTGCTGCGTGCATTGCAGGACGCGTTGGTAGATCCCGAAAAAAGCAAAGCAGAGTCCACCCTGGTGACTGTGACTCTCTTGCTAGCTTTCGAGGTTCGTTTCGCAAAACGTATTTTCTTTCCGGTCAATACTAACTCCAGCAGAGCGTTGAACGCACTACACAGAGTGGTGTCTCGGCTCACGTTCGAGGAGCAGTGCGCTTGATCGAACATCGTGGGCCAGAAAATCACATGTATGGGGTTGAACATCTTTTATTTACAGAACTCCGTCCATATTGGGTAAGATAACAGTCCTTCTGTAATTTTATCCTCTCAATCTGACGACTTAGATTGGCGCCGCTCTGGCCGCTCGACAACCATCATTCCTGGCCCGTGAAGACTGGAAGACCATTCCGTGGTCAGCAGGAACGACCCAAAAAGACATTCTACACCATCTGCTTGACCTAGCGACCTCGGTACCCGGTTTACTGGCCGCATCCGATGCATTCAAAGAAGCACAAATTACATCTGTCATGGGCGCACAAGAGATGGCTGTCAAACAGTCAACGCTTTGGAACGGAATACGCGAGCTCACAGCCAGTTTCTATAAATGGTACGAAGACTGGGTTGTCGCATACCCTGATGGGCCACCGCAAGAAGCCGAACAACACGGCGACC
This sequence comes from Penicillium polonicum, assembly GCA_034423695.1. Classification (NCBI taxonomy): domain Eukaryota; kingdom Fungi; phylum Ascomycota; class Eurotiomycetes; order Eurotiales; family Aspergillaceae; genus Penicillium; species Penicillium polonicum. The sequence goes on along the minus strand of CP139885.1, from coordinate 7,043,090 downwards.
AGGGGTTCCCAATTTTCCAACGCCGCGACCTCCGCACCGGGGCTACTTTTACCCCAACAAGATTCACATATCCAAACCTGCTACTCGCACAAACCATGTGTGTCTACTACGCCGTGCGATTGGTTCTGTCCTCGATCGACACTCGGCCAGGGGATCGCGTCTCGCCCATGGAACAATACGACTTGGGTTGCGGGATCTGCCGCTCGTTGGAGTTTTATATTCTCACTGCGCCGGGCAACATGATCAATCGTCTTGCATTCCCCACCCGAGTAGCGTGGGAAGCATTCCCAGATGGAGGCCCAGAGCGCCGCTATATGGTTGAGGTGTTTCAACTAGTTGAGAAGCGGCATGCTCTTGGACTTTGGGGCAGCTCCATGCCGGAGTTATCTACAAAAGAATCCTCGCCATTGAACACGGGTAGTTCGTAGTGTGGATGCAAGTATTCCATATAGATGTGATGTTCCTTGGCTACGATTTTAATTTATTTTATCTTAGGGTTCTCTGACCCAGCTATTCGGACACAATAAGTGTTGCGCTGATGCGCAGCGATCGGTTAAATGAATCCCAATGCCCACATGGGCATACAACATATATTGACGTTGTTCAGGAAGTTCTAATAATGGCATCGTTGTTCAGCTCCTAATAACTAGTATAGTTACGGAGTACGGAGTACCGTATAGGGGCTATGCTCCGCGGCTTTCCGGCTATACTGCCCAAAGTAATCCAATGTCCCGGAATCCAAGCAAACCACAACAATATGGTGAAAGCTGAAATGATGAGTCTCAAATTAATTTATTATGCTAGCTCTAATTGGATGTTCCCGATGAAACTAGATCGCATTCGATTTGGCCCCGCCAGAGATCGACACTATCAACCACTCACAGGCCAATCTGATCGATCAACAATCGTTAGTTCAAGGGAGATGGAAAAAATAAGGAGATGTGGGTACCTGCAGAATCCTTCATAAACAGCATGGGGGCCCAATAACACATCTATCATACAAAATGCCTTCATTCATCAAGTTGGCACTCTCTGCCCTCGCGGCCACCACAGCTGTCGCAACAGGAATCAATGATTTCTCCTGCAAGAGCTCCCACAACCCCGTTGTCCTCCTGCACGGTCTTGGCGCGACTTTTTATGAGGACTTGAACTACATGCAGTACTGGCTGCAAGCCCAAGGCTTCTGCACATATGCCAGGACTTACGGTGCATACGATGGCTTCCCATTGCTTGGCGGCCTGAAAGCGATCAACGAGAGTGCCCCCGAGATCGCCGCATACATCAAAGAAATCGTGGAAAAGACCGGCAAGAGCAAAGTCGACCTCGTCGGCCACTCCGAGGGTGCTTTCCAATCTCTCTACGTACCCAAGTTCGAGGGCGTCTCCCACCTAATCGACAAGATCGCATCCATCGCCCCGCCTACCCATGCCACTACATTCGCAAACATCTACGATCTCGCATACACGTTCGGCAACGAGTCGCGCGCAGCTGTCGGTGAAGTGCTCGATACCCTCGGTTGCCCTGCTTGCAACGATCTCGGTCCCGATGGCCCAGCCATCAAGCGCTTGAATGACGGTACCCCTATTGCGCAGCCCGGCAACAGTATCACTATCATCGCGTCGAAGTATGATGAGCTGGTTACTCCCCCGTCAACATCGTTCGTCCACGAGGAAGGTGTGACGAATCGCTGGATTCAGGATACTTGCCCGTTGGATCCCGTTGGCCACATTGGCGAGGCCTATGATTTGAACGTCTGGCACTTGGTCAGGAACGTGTTGACCTCGACCCCTGATAAGGAGTTCTTGTGTCTGCTTGGATCACCAGGTAAATAAAGAGCTTCAGGTTGCCTTACGCGATTAATTTTACTGTATATAATAACTAATCTTTGAATGGATGATATCTTATCCTGTCGTTCGCCGTGTATACTTTGGCTTTCTCGTAGCTTCTGTACCTCACATAGTACTCCTGTATGAATTGAATGGGAATAATCTGACTTTAATGTCAAAGTGATAGATCGCGTATCCTATGTTTGCCTGTAATAGATTGGGAGGCACTTACCTAGAAGGTGAGCCACTGAGAGCAAGTAGCCGTCTGCGCCCACTCATCTTAACCACTACTCTCCAAGCACTCTCGAGAATTCGCAATCACTCCATTACTCAGAATCCTCCAGGAACCTCCAAAACTGCCAATCATCACTCTGACATAGTTCATCTTTGAACCCGGTTGCTGCCTTAGGCACAAAGACTTTCTTCACGGAATCGGAACTTTCTTTCTCCGCACATTATCTTATCTGCGACGCGCAAGGATTAAAAAAATCACCATGTCAGAGCCAGACAACAAACCTGGCTCTGAATCCAACATTCATCGAATTCAAGAGCGATGGGACAGTCTGAATGAGATGTTCCAAAACACCGACCCCGAGCCTACAGAGCCTGTCGGCTCTGCCGATGATCTGGAGGCGGAAATTCGTCAAGCGCAAGCTCAATTGTCCCGACTGAAGAAGCAGCGTGAGCTCATTGACATCAAACAAAAGGTTGCAGAGGAGGAGAGGGAATTGGAACTGGCTCGCAGTCGGCTTCTGGCCGTGACCTCCCTGGAGCTTCCCCCCGCCACCCCTGCTTCGACTCCATCCAGAGGCGAGACGAAGCAGAACAGCAAGGCTGGTATTGATGGAGCCCAAAAGGACCCTGTTGCTGCCCGATCTGAGCAGATTACCACTCCAGCACCTCTGACCAAAGCTGCTGATCGTCGCCCATCCGAGGCCAAGCCGACCGAACCCAAGCCTTCCCCTAAACCCGCAAACAACCTCGCGTCCGGTCTGAACCTCGAGCAATTGCGGGCCCTTGCAGCAGCTACCAGGTCCCCCGCCGCACAAACAGTTATCAAGACTGAATCTCGTTCCAGTCTTCAACCTTCCGCCCGACCTTTTCATCCCGAAACATCCGTCCATGCCCCACCGGTGCCCAATGTGCCGGTATACAACGGACGAGCTCTGGGGGAGTTCAAGAACTTCTCTATGGGTCTAGAGCGCCATTTCGATAAATATCCGGAGTGGTACAAGGTTGATGAGCGCAAGGTCACGCGGGCGCTTAAGCACGTTGCCCTTAATATCGAGGATGAGTGGAAGCGACACATACGTCACCTCCCCGCCGACAAGATCACCTACGCCAGTTTCTGTACTTTCCTTATTCACCAGCTCCAGAACGGAGTCTACCCGGATGTTGCCAGGTCGCGGTATATGGATAGCTATCAGCGACCGGCCCAGTCCGTGACTGATTTCTCCAATTGGATGCAGCAGTGGGTGCCGCATTTCCCGAATAACGACTCGGAGCGTGACCGCATGCGCCATCTCTTTGAGCATCTGATGAACAGGGTTCGCAACGAGGCCGATAAGACCCACCTGGACTTCGATAACTATTATGAGTTTGTCGAATATCTCCAACGGGTCGAGGATTCCATCGGCAGTCGCGCCGAGTCTCTTGGTCGCCGGGTTATCAACCCTCGAAAGCGACCTCGCAGCGACTAAAGCAGTTCGACCTATTTGAGAGAGCTTCGCTTCGACACGAAGCTCCGATGAAACTGACATCATTTATTTACATCTGCACACGGGGATAGATCGGAGGTGGGTTTATTGCTATTCAGTGGAGGGGAATTCTCCGTGCAATCAATCTTGACTTTTCCGTGTACATACTAGGGCGTTACGAATACCTTTACAGCAAGGTATTCGTAATGACTTTCTTCATTTTTTTCTTCAATTTTTCATTAATGAACTATCTCTCCGATATCCACCGTGATCAGTTGTGATCTTTCCTACATATGTAGTTTTAACACTAGGTCTGCTAGGGCATACTTGGAATGCCAACAGTCGGGTTCCTGGCCAGAGCCTCCTCAAGCTGCTCCTTGCTCGCATTGATACAACGCTTCACCCAATCATTTCCATTACCAAACCTCTCCCCCGAATTCGGTTCATCCCCCCAGAGCGCGCTGTATTCCTCCTTGGTAAAATACAACGCCTGTCGCTCATGGAAACAAGCCAAGATGATGGCGTCGGGCTCACCGCTACAGCAGGCGCAGTAGCCGGGATTCTGATTGGGGGCGGGAGGTGCCACCGTCCCATCAGCGAGTCCCTTATTCAACATCTCGTAGCAGGTGCCGTAAACTTCATAGATCGGGTCGTCCATGGAAGTGTGGACGAGACGCACTTCGAGGGAGGCATGATCGTCGTAACATTGCGATCCGAGCTTCAGCCAGAGGCTGCCGATGTTGTTCAGATTGCCGATTCCGTCGTAGTCGGGGTGGTGGACGAGGTAGCCGTATTCCTGAGGGACAAAACTTGTGAGGCCTGGTATCAGGTCGGCGATTGCTTGAATGGCCTCGGCCAGAGGGAGGGTATGCAGGGCATCGATGTGATCTTGCAGTTTGGAAGCCATGATGTATAATTTCAAAGAAGCCTGGGGAGAGGAGGCCTTTTCTCCCTTTCATGTCGATGAGGCTCTTGTTTGTTTGTCATTTCCTGGAGCCACGTACTCTGTACTCCCATCGAATTAAGTCTGTTTGCTGCAGTTGGGGATTGAAACTGAGCGGCCACGTCAACTGCGGCAGTTGCCTGGTGTTCCCTCACGGACTAAGGTTCTCCGTATATCTGCCTTGCGATACTGTGATACTTCGGACAATGTAGATTCAACCTTTTGGCAGCGTCGGAATCCCATCGGTATGATTCTGGTAGTTGAATTTCCAATATTCGTACCAGGTTGCTTTGCAATTTGATTGGAGGACTTACCTCTTGCGACATGTTTGGCTACTGGACCCTGGAGATATGCAGGTGCACTGACCTATGAGCGTTCTCGTATTGCTCAGCACTTATCTTTTGATTTGAACGAATCGTATTGTAGTTCGAGATACTCTCCGTAGATCAACCTCCGATAGGATGCAAGGTATATCGATGATCGGGATGTTTAAAGGTCGAAAGGGGAAACCCCCCACTTGGCGGGACCCGCGGGATTGGACCCATTGACTTGTCAGATTCCCGACTTTCTCTCTTGTTTATATTCTTGGCCTCTGGCCATTTGGGCTTCAGAGGTTTTTGGAAAATTGCCCTGGGATTTGGGCTGTCTCTTTGTGTTTTGTTTTGGTCGCGTGATGGTGAAATCCGCGCCTTTACCGCCTTGCCAGGTACGCCAGGCACGCCAGGCACCCCATCGATATGTTCGTTGGGGATTACCCTTGGCTGCGGCAGTGTTGATTCTCTTAGTCTGGCCTATTCCATTGCCTTCATGGAAGGTGATCGAGCCTTTGGACATCCCAGTCACCTGGGACGAAATCGTTCCTTCCCAGGAGCTGAAGTATCACAATTGTGGGGATGAGTTCCAATGCGCAAGACTGGAAGTACCTATGGACTACCAGCGGACAGACGGAAAAGGTCGCACATTTGCCCTCGGTGTTGTCCGACTGCCAGCCAAGGTCCCAGTCACAGACCCACGGTATGGAGGCGCGGTTCTGATCAATCCGGGTGAGTGGATCTGCATTCGATATGATGATCTAAGCTCATATCACAGGTGGGCCTGGTGGACCGGGAACAATGCAAGCGTTCGTGGCGGGTCGCGATCTCCAGTTGATCATCGATGCGGAGGCTGACCCAAAAGAGACTGGAGAAGAGTCTGGCAACAAATATTTTGATATTATCGGGTTTGATCCCCGTGGGGTAGGATCCACAACGCCTCCAGTGATGTGTTTTCCTGATCCTGTATCCCAAAGGAACTGGGAGTTGCAAGTCTCCGCAGAAGGCATGCTGGGAAGTGGACCAGACTCCCTACAGAGAAACTGGCAGCGGACCCAAGCGCTGAACATGGGCTGTTCGGTATTCGATATGTCGAGTCTAGGAGCAGATGAGCCAATGATGTCCTATGTCAATACACCACTCGTCGCACAGGACATGCTGACCATCATCGAACGCCATGGAGAATGGCGCGAGAAGGAGGGCCAAAGAGCCCGGATAGCTCACAACAAGTGTCATGGACTGGATGAAGCAAACGCAATCTTGAAGCGGACTAAATGGCACCGCGGGAAGGAGCCACTTCTATATTGGGGTCGCTCATACGGTACCCTGCTGGGCACCACCTTTGCCTCGCTCTTCCCGGAGCGAGTCACGCGAGTTGTTCTCGATGGTGTAGTCGATATGGTTAAGTACTACCAGGGAACAGGGCCGAACGTTGTTGCTGACGCAGATGCCATCTTTGATCGATTTGGCCAGTACTGTAATGAGGCTGGACCCGTGGGATGTCCCTTCTATGTGGAGGGTGGTCCAGACGCCATCAGGGCAGCCTACTGGCAGCTTGAGCAGCAGATCCTCAACAGCTCAATTCCTGTCATGGCATCCGTGGAACGGGGACCAGAAGTTGTAACTTGGACCGACATCAAAGACATTCAACGCGTTGCCATCTACCAGCCCCTCCTTGCATTTCCCGTCCTAGCAGACAGAATGACCGAGCTGGCCAACGGGAATGCAGCTCCGATGGCTGACTTTAAGCATGGTAGCCACTTCGGTGCATGTCCGTCCAACAAATGCAGTCTTGCTGGACCTTGGTCGCCAGAATGTGCTACATCACAGGATAACGTGCTCTATGCCATGGCTGCTATTATGTGCTCGGATGCCGAATATTTGACGACTCTGAATATTAAGCAGTTCCAGGCAGAATGGTCTAGCCTACTAGCCGATAGTGCATCTTTGGGTGATTATTGGGCCCAATTGCAATTGAGCTGTGTTGGATGGAAAACCAAGGCTAAGTACCCTTTCGCGGGTATGTCCTATCATGACCTTTATGCGTTCGCAACTGACCGATCTCAGGGCCGTGGGGCGCTGCTACCGCTCACCCTATGCTATTCGTATCAAACACTCTGGACCCAGTGACTCCTCGGCACAGGTGTGTATTCGCTCTTCGCTAGTGGCCGCCCATGCTAACCGCCCCAGTGCCCAACACATGTCCCAGATCTTCCCGGGATCTGGTTTACTCCAGCAGGAATCAGAAGGAGTGAGTTACTTTCAATAGTCCTCCAGCGATGTATTCCTGACATATTTCATCTAGCACACCACACTCACAGCCCCATCAATATGCGTGGCGAAGGCCATTCGCCATTACTTCCAAACTGGCACATTACCAGTGGTAGGAACTCTGTGCCAAGCCGATTTGAAGCCATTGGTTGGATCCCCGCATCATCATGCGATCAGCCAAAACTTCAGCCCATCCGACCGTAAACTGTTCAAGGCATTGATGGCGGAGGTTCAGCGGGCACCTCTGTTTCCGCTGTAATGATCCCCAAACTAGATATCATGATTGGAGGAACGCGTAACGAAAGTGTCTATCCAGCCCTGGGGCTAACTATTACGATTTGATGCATTAATGATTGCCAGTGTTATACCTAAGTTCAGCGATTGGATTTGGATGTTTTCGGTTTTATATTAGCTATTTATATTAGCTATTTCTTTTTTTTTTTTTTCAATACTATTTAGGATGTACTGTTTAATCTCAACTACCCTCAAATATTATCCTATCAGCCCTCGAAAGGCGACTTGCGGAGAACCTCGGCTCACCGGCCAATCCAACATCGTCCATAATCAGCACCCCCGCTTCGGACCTTTCTCCGCTTTGTATGTCTTTCGAAGATATATAATTCCTGTGTGTCTCGACAATTCTCAATATAAACAACGAATAACCATGGCTCCTCCAACTGCCACTGAGACCCTCGCCAACACCATCAGCATGCAAGCACCACAGTCATCCCAAGCGGAGGGTGCCGAAAAGGCCAAGGTCAAGATGCAGATGCCCAGCATGCCTGTGTTCGAGGATAAGATGAAGGAGCGAGAGTATTTGAAGGGTCGCCTAGCGGCAGCATTCAGAATCTTTGGTGATAAAGGATACGACGAGGGTATGCATGGTCCTATGCATGGTCCTACAGCGAAACATCCAGTTAACAAGTAACCTTTTCATCAGGTGTCGCTGGGCACATCACCCTACGCGATCCGGTGGATCCGACAACATTCTGGGTGAACCCATTCGGCACGGCATTCAAGCTGATGAAGGCATCAGACTTAATCCAAGTCGACCACCATGGCAAGGTCATTGCAGGTGGAGAGAATCGATTGCTGAATGCCGCTGCATTTATGATCCATTCCGCTATTCATGAAGCACGACCCGAAGTGAACTGCGCTGCGCATAGTCATAGTCTCCACGGACGGGCGTTTTGCTCGCTGGGCCGACCGCTCGATATCATTTCGCAAGATGCCTGTGCTTTCCACAATGTACGTCCTCTTAGTGTCCTGTAACACTTCCACGTGCGGGCCTCCACCTAACAGGATCAGGACTTGGCTCTCTATTCATCATTCAAAGGTGTCGTGCTAGCGGAAGAAGAAGGGCAGAACATTGCCAAAGCTCTGGGTAACAAAAAGGCCGCCTTGCTGCAAAACCACGGCCTCTTGACGGTCGGTAACACAATTGAAGAAACAGTGTTCTGGTTCGTGAGTCTGGAAAAATGTTGTTACGCTCAACTCCTAGCGGACGCGGCAGCCACCGGACGAGGTGGCCAAACAGTGAAAATTGAAGAAGCCGATGCGGCATTCACTTACAAAACAGTGGGAACTCCAATGGCTGGCTGGTTTAGCGCGAAGCCCCTGTTTGATGTGATCCACGCCGAGACGAAGGGTGATTACTTGGAATGAGATATCCACAGGGTCTAACTCTAATATATCGACATTTCAGGATAAATTGCCGGAAAGATTGAAATATTTTGTATGTGAAGTGAGATACAAAACAGCCGTATACATATATTGATCTTCTCATCTATTTTATGTTACATTACTTGTAGTCTAACTCGAATACTAGTGTCACTGCCGGCGCCACAAATAGATACTGTCGGGTGAATAAAAAGTCCCTATGTGGGGCTTCAGACTTGACTGGGCCTATCTGACGAAAATTAATGCATCAATGAGAAGGTCTGGTGCATACCAGTTGTCCACTTTTACTAGTCAGACTAGTATTCAGCTTGTTTTAAGGTGAAACCTCCAGCCCTAAGGAGTTTCGGGAGATGCTCCGCTTTTGGTCAATTCCACCACTCCACTGGCAGACATGGCCGAAGTCTTGCCGCAGGGAACTATAAATGCAAGGGTTGTTAATGTCGATTGTGGATTCAAACCGATCAACTCTTCTAGCTCATCATTATCACAATGCGCTTCATTGTACCTTTCCTCGCTGCCGCTGGCCTTGCCAGTGCAGGTCTGCTAGAAACCGTTGTCAAAAGAGATGACTACTGGGGTGGCAGTGTCTCGCTCGGTCCCTCCAAGTCGACTATCGTCAACGCCGTTACGACGTTGATCCCCGGACCTGCTCCAGCGACTCAGAACGGCGTACTGTTCCTCTGGCCTGGTGTAAGTCCTCAATTATTCTAAGGGTCCTCTAGTCACTAATAATCATAGATGTCCAACGGAACCGGTGACCTGGTCCAGACCACCCTCGAAAGCTGGTCTAGCAACGCATGGTGCGGAGCCACCACCGGACAGTGGTGTGTACGTGCCAGTGTCTTTGGCAGCTTTGGTCAGCTGGATGGCACTGGATCCCCCGTGAGCGGAACCGACGAAGTTCGGATTGAATACAATCTTGAGTCCGATGGACAGACCTGGACCCAGTACGTATGGATCCAAGATGGCTAGATACATCACAACTAACATTTGCAGGACTGTCACAAATGGCGAGACTGGTGCCGCGCTTTCAACCTACTCCCACAAATCTGGACCCTACATGCGAGGGTAAGTCGATGATCAGAATGGTATTTATCGAGGACTATACTGACTTCAGTTAGCTACGGTACCGGAACTGAGTGTAACGACAACTGCTCGGGAACTATCGCTGCGCAGAAATACTTGAACACTGTTATCACTCTCGCCTCGGCTGATACCACCTTTGGTTCGACTATTTCTAGCGCTGGTGGTGCTACTTATACCGAGGTTACTTCTAGTGAGGGTGGAAAGGTGTGGACTATCAAGGAGATTGACATCCCTTCAATGCACTAAATAAGATTGGGAGCACCAAGGGTCGAATTGTGAGTATGAGATGCCGATACATTTCATTTCTTTCAAAGTATGTAGGGTAGCTGGAAAACCCTGCCAATTGTTGAACGAATTAATCGCTTTTATAATGACCAGGTTCATGTGTATATACAAACTTCCCCCTCACCCCTGATAATCAAGCACCACTTTCAGCCGCACAGGACCAGGAGACGCCGCACCTCCAATACCATCCAGATGTTTCTTTGACTTGACATAAGCGTCAACCACCTTCTTAGCACCGGGCGTGATAATAGAGCACCCCTTCCCATCAGCCTGACAGATAGACATCCCCTGAACAGGTTGATTGGCAATCTGCGCCTGAATAGCCGAAACATCCCATCCCGACCAGCCATTATTCTCCCCATCACCGAACCCAAACTCGCCCCAGGTACACGAGTATCCACCCCATTGATCCTTAGGCAAGTGATCACCCGGTGCAGCGCCCCATGCGCCCTCGGAGTCCTCGTCGAAAGCAACATAACGAGTTTCACCGGGTGGAAGAGTGAACGTCAAAGCAGAGTTGCCATACCACCCGGTCAATTTTCCGTCAGGTCCGATCTTGTTCCACACAACCACCGTCCAAGGCTCATCGTTTGAACCCGTAAACTGCGCCACATATTTGTAGGTGTGTGCCTCGGTCGGACTGACATTGATGATATTGCTTCCCCAAGGCTTGCCGACATTGCCCTGGTACTGGATCTCCGTGCCTTTGCCTTTCGGCTGAGTACGTCCTCCGAATCCTTTTGTTGAGAACTGTCCTTTCGGCGGTGTTTTGGTCCAGTCCGCCGAGGTGTGCCCGTCTGGCTTTGGGCTCGGGAGGATCTGGTCGACTATTGGGAGATCAGGGAGGACTTCACTCGGCAGATCGAGTACAGCGTTGATGGGTCCGCCGTTGCTTTTGTTGGGAGGCGGTGGGGATGGTCGTTTTGCTGGGACAGCTTTCTCTTCTTCCAAAGAGCCCTTTGGAAGGGTGTCTGCAAGGGCCGCGGCTTTTTCTTCTTTTGAGGGAACCCCGGTAAATGTGTTTGCAAGCGGCACATGGCTGCCCTCTGGGTAGACGGTGACCTTTACTGTATTTGTTGCAGTTTTGGTGATTGTTTGTGTCTTGAACATAGTGGTAATGGCCTCTGGCTGCGTTGGCCTGGGGTCTGATGGCTTGGGTTGAGTAAATTGAGGCTGAGCGGGCCTTGTGTTTGTCGGCGCAGAGATAACAGGCTCAGGCTGCTGTTCCCGTTGATGCCAGTGCTCCTCATATGCCTCGGGACGCGCGAGGCTGTGCACGGCATGATCGTGTGCACACGGCGTAGGCTCAGGCCTATGACTGACAAGTGTAAGGGTAGAGTGAATGGGATTGGTTGGCGCGCAGTTTCCAAAAACGGTTGTCGTGGTTGTGAGGGTAATGGATTCCACCACGAAGTCATCCGGGGCGTTATTCACATTCTCCCAAGCCAGATTTCGCGGCTCCAAGTCTTCGATAGGTGGCATCAAGTGGCGATGACGATGTCCATGGGCAGGATGATGCATGCCAGCAAAGGCATACCCAACCAAGCCCGCGACAAGGACGGATATAGACACGCGCCCCATTGCAAAAAACAGCAAGTTGTGATCGACAATAGCTCCGTAGTATATTAGATCGATGATTGACGCGATTTATTAAGGCGTCAATGGGTTTATATTCCAAAAGAAAAAAGAAAAAAGACTCTGGCAGTTAGTTGATCGCATCCATGTCGATGGCGCGGTGTTGGCGGTTGTCGTAGTTGTCAAGTACACACGCGATCTGGGGAGGGGCCTTGGTTTTATACAGCCCTTTGAGAAAGGAAAAAGTCTGGACTGTTTATCTGGAATGCTATTGCGCGCTTGGCCTTTGAAAGGCTCGAAGGGGACAGTAGCAGCCCCGAATTCCGAGGTTCCTTGGCCGTCCCTTGGAAGGCTTTGAATCAGCCTGCATTTTTGAGAAATTCAACACAAATCAATGTAGGATGTATGCTAAACTAGATATTCGCTAGACAATCCGAAGAAAGCAAAGAAAATAAGAGTACCTCTTGGGGACATAATGTTCAATGCGTCCACGTTGAGGTTCAAGGTAGATCTGGCCGATGTAGCCCCTCGCGTCGCATTCCGGCCTCGATCACGTTCGTCCCTCTTATTCTCCCCGCGTAAAACAAAATTCAAGGGTACTACGCTAGGATGTAAAACATTTTCTTTAAGTGGCTTGGTCAATATTGGGATTGTGGTGTCAGTGAAGGGATTGAATCGACATATATTTCAATGAGTGTAATGAGTGTATGGAGGAGAAATGCTAGAAAGGAGTGTATATCAACAGAGTATTATGGGCTAGTCCTCCATAAAATTCAAGATAAAAACACCCAGTGACAAGGAAAAGAGCAGAAAATACTATCGAGCACTTATTTTTCTAGTTTCTTTGTTTTTCCTTTCAACGCAAGACTTACAATGTCACTTCCTGTTCCCCTTCCGGAGAGACGATCACGCACAGGAACCCGAGACCTGGGTCTGTGGGGGTCCGACATCGACCAACTGGGTACCAATGGCAGTAGTGACACTGTGGTCAACCCCGTTGAAAACGCAAGTAACGCCCTCAGTGCTGGTTTGAATGTGGGAGATGCTCAGAGGGTTCGCTATACAGATTAGTATCTTCGTTTGCGCATTGCGAAAATATATAGATGGACATACTAATTTGAACCCATTCACCGCTGGACGGGAAACTCTGGGTGAACTGAGCATCGGCAGCTCCAATGAAGGTGACATGCACTTGATCCCCAGTGGGATCAGGATTGGTGCCACGAGATGTAGGGGGTGCAGGGGATGAATCAGATCCCTGGACCTGGCAAGATCCAGTCACCTGGGTCTGTGGAGGGCCAACATCTACCCATTGGACTCCATTGACGACTGTGACGCTGTGATCAATTCCGTTGAAGGTACACCGAACCCCGGCAGTGTTGGATGAGATATGCGAGATACTCAATGGGTTTTCTAAAGAAGGTTAGGATAGTTCCAGTCTAGCTCTATGGGATAACAAAGCACATACCAATTGAGACAACGGACCCGTCAGTAGGGATGCTTTGAGTGAACTGAGCGTCGGCGGCGCCAACGAAGGTGATTTCAACTTCGTGGTTCCGTTGTTTCACTGGAATCGCACTAACAGTAGCTGCATAGGCAACCAAAAGACCAAAGATTGTAGAAGTCTTCATTTTCAGATGAAGGATAATTGGAAGATTCAAGATTGTCGAGATTGTAGTAGAAGGTTGTGTTGGTTGTATCGATACAAATAATCAATTGAGATACGGAGGGGCTTTATATAGCTTTTTCTCTATACATCCTATGCCTCTAAGACCAGCCTGCAGCATGATCACAACACTAGTTTCTAATATTAGACGAGATATTCTATTCCATGGTTGATCGGATAGTGGCGTTGGGATGTTTACTACCTAGAGCATAGCCACTAGGGTAAACGGAGAGAACCTTGGAATGAATGAGAAGACTCAGATGATATGATTTAGATGACCCAAAGTCCGAAATTATATGTCTTTGGCATTGGGGTGTATTTGAGGCCCTGGTGCACAAGTTAGGAGATACTTTGCACATTGTGTTCATGGCAATATGAGTGATTTTGTCGAATACACCTATCTGCCTAGTATACATAATTTACCTAGTTACTATACCTACAGTTATTCTGGGATGCCCATAACACAGCCCTAGTACACATTCAATGCATCATCGATATTAATATAAATTCGTATTTGCTGGTCCAAGAGACCCTGTGACTGCGGAATTTGCCGACCCCCCACCCCCGGATTTTTGGAACCTCGTATCGTCAAGCTGATTGAGTCTCAGAACTGTGAGCACTTCATGTTTACAGCTTGGCAATTTTCCCCCGGGCGCAATGGGGTCTAAGTTGCGTGTCTCAGTGACCGTCCTTTACCTTCATACTTTTGCTGTTTGCGGGTTAGCCGGCATCTCAACTCGCCACTCAGTGCGCTATATATAACTTCTCTCCGTAACTATATCCAAGACAAGGTTTTGCAGGGTCGAAAGTTGGGAGTACCAGTAATTCCAACTCGGTTCTGGGGAATGACAACAATTAGAACTGCCAATAGAATATCTTTAGACGCCTTGAGAATGCGATCGATTACAGCTTTATATATCAACAAAGTTGGTCTGTAAGATCCTTTCCTCATAGCCTAGTACTATTGGGTTAATGTATAGCTTGTCCAAGGAGTTAGGAAATCTACATTAGTTACTCATTCAGATATATATATTTCTAGCTTATAGTAAAGTAATTTTTGGTAATTTGGAGTCATTGCCTGACTGATCAGGCCACAAGGCCACAAGGCTATAAGGCCACAAGGCTCAGTGCTGTATCTTCTTCATTTTAGCCACAATGCTTCAGTTTACGTACAATGTAAAAGTTGGAGACACTTGATCAACTTCTCCAAATTCCCCCCAAATGGACCAACATTGGACATTCCGTCCGGCTTATCAAGAATACATGTGCGCTAAACCCTTTGGGGAAAAAGATGCGCCGTGTGAGCAACCGACCAATCAGATACAGCAGCGCGAAAGATTTGCCCAAAAGGGAAAGGAAGGGGTACCTAAGTACCTAACCAGGGTTGTGCGCATATAAATGCATCGCGATACCCATCTTCGCAGAAACTATCCTCCCACAACCATTATCCATAATGGCGAGCCTTCACCCTTTTGACCCTATCACACCTGGGGAGATCCAATTGGCGGTCTCCGTTCTGGAATCCGCTTTCCCCGGTGCCAAGCTGCGTTACAAGCGCATCGATCTCCAGGAACCCGCCAAGCATGAAGTTGTGCCATTCCTCGAGGCCGAGCGCCGAGGTGAAGTACGCCCGCTTAAACCGGCGCGTTTGCTGATGGCGCTCTTCCACCGATTGGATAATGGGTCTTTCTTCAAGGCTCTGATCAACGCAGACACCAAGTCCATCGTGTCGGCGAAAGAGCTGCCCAAGGACGTCCAGGGCCCACTCGACGTCGATGAAATGATGGAAATTGAGGAGCTCTGTCTTAGCCACCCAGCTGTCAAGGCCGAAATTCAAAAGTTGAAGCTTCCGGCTGGCCACACCGTCTGCTTGGATCCGTGGATCTATGGCACCGAGGATGCCAAGGAAACTCGGCGTCTGTTCCAGTGCTACATGTACATTGTGGCCACTGACCACCCCCAGAACAACCAGTATTCACTGCCTTGCAAATTCTCCCCGGTGTTTGATGGCATCACTCGCCAACTAGTCCGCATGGATTATCTGCCCAGCGGAGCCAATACTCAAAGCACTGAGACGCAGCCCTGGAAGCCGGTGCCTACTGTGCAATACGCGCATGATTTGCTGGATGAGCCTCTGCGCACTGATCTTAAGCCCTACATTGTCCAGCAACCAGAGGGGGCGTCATTTAATGTCATCGGCAATGCCGTGTCATGGCAGAAGTGGCGTTTCAGAGTGGGCTTCAACAACCGAGAGGGATTAGTGCTGCACAATGTGACATACGATGGTCGCAACACCTTCTACCGTCTGTCATTCTCTGAGATGACAGTCCCCTACGCAGGTATGTTCTATTACCCTTATTTTTTCTTTTGTAGCAGCATATCTAATTTATTCTAGATCCTCGTGCTCCCTACCACCGCAAGCAGGCCTTTGACGTCGGTGATGTGGGCTTCGGTATCACAGCTAACCAACTGAGTCTCGGCTGCGACTGTCTCGGTCACATCAAATATTTCGATGGTTATCGCACGGATGCACAGGGAGAACCAATTCAACTAAAGAATGTTATCTGCATGCACGAGCAGGATAATGGCTTACAACACAAGCACACCAATTACCGCACGGGTGCGGCGACTGTCGTCCGTAACCGCCAGCTCGTGGTCCAGATGATCTGCACCGTTGCAAACTACGAATACATCTTCGCTTTCATCCTTGACCAAGCAGCCAATATTGAGCTCGAGGTACGGGCAACCGGTATCCTCTCGACTTTGCCCTTCGAAAACCAGAATGGCGAAACCGTGCCATGGGGAACGAACGTCGGACCAGGCGTTATGGCTCCATTCCATCAACACATGTTCTCCCTCCGTATCGACCCTGCCATCGACGGCTACAAAAACACAGTGTACTACGAAGACAGCGTGCCCATGCCCGAAGATGACAGCAACCCATGGCTTGTCGGGTACACCACAGAGAAGAACATTATCAAGTCCAGTGGCAGTGCAACAACTAGCGTCGACCGCCACCGCGTCTTCAAGATCCGAAACGACTCTATCGTCAACCCTATCACGCACCACCCCATCGCCTATAAGCTGCAAACCATGCCAAGCCAGATGCTCCTCGCACACCCGAACTCATTTGGCTCGAAGCGCGCCCGCTTCGCGACCCGTCCTATCTGGGTTACTAAATACCAAGATGACGAGCTCTTCGCCGCCGGCGAGTTCACAAACCAGAGCAAGAAGTCAGAAGGCGTGGAAGTGTGGGCTGCACGGAACGACGCAGTCGAGAACGAAGACGTTGTTCTCTGGCACAGTACGTTATTTCATCTAACCTCTCCTGAAATAGTAGCTAACCGTTCCTAGCATTCGGCCTCACTCACAACCCCCGCATTGAGGACTTCCCTGTTATGCCCATGGAACGTGTCAGCGTGATGCTAAAGCCGGATGGCTTCTTCACTAAGAACCCTGCACTTGATGTGCCGGCTTCGAGCCAGTCTTTCAACCAGTCGACTTTGCACCCCGAGCCGGCTTGCTGTGCGGGTCCTCAGGAGAAAATGCAGGTGAAGTTGTAGCTATTGTATGTGAAATGAGATCTAAAGGCTGAGCTCTGTAAATAAACGCGCTGGCTTGGAACGAAATTTAACGAAGTTATTTCAATTGGATGCACACTCTTGGAAAGTGTCACCGCTCCTCGAGAGATCTATACAGCAAGCAGCATACCTTGGAGATATTATAATGAGTAGAACAAAATACCGCTTAGCCTATATAAGAAATGGAAACCCAGTAACCGATTTAAAACCTCGTCCCGAAGGCGAAGGTGTTCTGTTCACGGTTTGATTGACGCATCACTCTTTCTAATATAGCCAAGGTTCTTGGATGGTCTTTGTGGAACTCTGAGACGGGTTAACTTTCATCGTTATCTCGCAAACCGAGCACTGGTGCCTTATGCTCCGTGTCAAGATGATGACCCTCGACGAATATCCCTGCTACCAGACCCACAGCTGCAAATGCAACATACTCCACATACTAGTCAGCATCGCATTCCTTCTAACATGAAGTGAGGCTTACCATAATCCAGACCGTTCGTAACGACTCGTAAATGGCCCGTCGTGCCACGAGATTTTGATCCAGAGGGAGTGTATCAATGATCTCGATATTTGCCATTGCTCCTCCTGAGACCTGACTGGCTAATTGCTCTCCCAGAGATGAAATCAATTGGGCTCCTTTTCTTGCCATCTGATTTTGGAACACGACTGTTCCAATGACTACCGAGATCGCGGTGGACAGGGTCCTTACGAATCCAATGGTGGCAGTGGCAGTGGCCGCATTCTCCACGCCCACGATTGCTTGGACAGCCAACAACGGCCCCTCAAAATTCAAACCGATGCCGATACCGGCAATGACCTGAAACCCCATGATTTTCCCCCAGTTGGCAGTAACCTCTAGGTTGATCAGCAAACCCACTCCCAACGTCATAGTGGTTAGCCCCAACCACATCGCTGGGACATAGAGTCCTGTCTTTTGGATGAACAGTCCAGTCAATGCAGCCGAGACAGTGATAGCTAAGACGAACGGAAGAATGTAAACCCCGGACATAATAGGGCTAGAGCCAAGGACCGCCTGGAAGTATAGGGGGAGATAATAGGCTTCGCCCATAAAGATGTACCCATGGCAAAAGCAGACCAGGAAGGAAGCGATGCCGGAACGATGATTGAACAGGACCAGAGGAATGACGGGGTACTTGACCAGTTTCCATTCGTTCACAACAAATAGACCCAGAAGTACACCCGCAAAGACGAGGAGACATATCACTGTGGCAGAGTTCCAAGGATGCGTGACACCCCCAAAGTCGAGACCCAACAAGAGCATGATGGTGCTACCAACGACGAATAAACATCCCGTCCAATCGACAGCTTTCAGACCACTCCATATCGGAGTATTAGGTGTCTCGAGCTTGAGAGTAAGCCATAAGAACAAGAACACTAGTCCAGTGATTGGGAGATTGATCCAAAAACACCAGCGCCAACTAGAAGAAGTCAGGGATAATCAGTTATGCAATATGACAGGTAAGATATAAGTGGGTACAATAAAAATGCCACCAGTCCCCCTTTTGAGCAAGAAAGTAACAAGGGAAAGGAAATTATGTATTTTGGAGCTGGGAATTGGCAGGGATAGGAGAGCATTGCGCATACGCACCTTGCCTTTTCAGCGAACACTCCACCGAGAACTGGACCTACTCCACTGGCGAGAGCCCATACTACAGAAAGGAGGCCAAAATATAGCCCGCGATCTCTGAGCGAAAACAAATCACTGACACAAATGTTCACAAGAGTGATCAACCCAGCCGCTCCTAGCCCTTGCACGGCCCGACCAAACAGGAATAGTGCAATGGTATCTCCGACTGCACAGATCAAACTTCCGCCGAAAAAAATAAACGTCGCAACTAGAAGCAACGGCTTTCGGCCCCAGATATCTGACAATTTACCCCAGGCGGGAACGGTGGCCGTATTAGCCAAGATGTAGGAGCTGCCGATCCACGTGTAGGCAGAACTAGACTGAAAGTGTGCGGCAATTGACGGCAAGGCTGTTGTAATGATAGTGACATCAAGAGCAGCTAGAAATACTGCTGCACATAGGGCAGTAAGAATGGTGAATGTTTGTAAAAACGATCGATTTGAGGTCGGGGTTGGGGAGCTCGGGCTTGACTCTTGCTGAGAAGGGACCCGATCCATTTCCATTAAGACTGTAGGAGACGAAGCCAGAGATATACGATGAAATGTAGTATGCTCTGGAAAATCTCAAGTTGCGTGGAGAAGCAAGAAGCCATCTACAGTACGAGGGACTAAAGTACTGGGAGCAAACATTAAGGTCACATGATCTTAAAATGACCTTGAAGGGGATTTTGAGACAATTAAGAGAGTTCTGGAGTGAGAGGCGATGCCGAAAAATAACGAATACTGTGAAAATATTGAAGAATGTCCCTCTCCCTCCGGATACTCTCGTTCATCGTTCATCGTTTATCGTTTATCGTTTATCGTTTATCGTTTATCGTTTATCGTTTATCGTTCGGATATCCATGGATAGCAAAAGTCACATGGACCAATCAGATTGGTTTCCCTTCAACCTCAATCTCCACTTTCATCAACCCCCTGGACAACCCCCTGGATGAACACCACCTTCTGCTGCTCTCCCTCAAGAACATCCATATGGCCTATTGATTATCCCCCCTGTATTTGATTCGTACGGGTCCTCAACTAGAGGCGATGTGTATTCGACTTCAGAGAGTAAGACCCGGTTTTGAAATCGACATTTTGTTGAGACATGGTGAAGTGTATGGTGTAGATATAGTTCAATTGAGTAGATAGTTGCCATATAGGTCCTCTGCCAATCTGATTTACTATTTATCATATTCCGACCTTTTGCTGCGGCCACTGCAATGCCGATTTCCAATTCTCATTCTGGTCCTTCAGCTCACTTAATAACTCAGCGACTAGTTCCTCCCCGCAGCCCTTGGCCCACCAGAAATGGGCCCCTAATTCATTTAATAAAACTGCCCAATTCATGAGGATCAACAACTGGAGTGGCTGACGTGCGCGAAGCCCATCCACAAATTCCCTCTTGACATACGCAATCCAAGCCAAGATAGGTGCAGGGTGCGGCACATGGGTGAAGTTGGCAAATGAGTCTTGTAGGGAGTCGATAGCTTCCTGGTTTATGATGTGTTGAGCCGAGTCTGTGTTTTCGATTGAGCCATTCAGCGCTCGCAATTGTGCGATAGCATTAGCCATTTCAGGATCTAGCCTATGACTATCCCTCCACTCGTATTTGAAAAGGATGCTTGCCTGTCGCCATGGTTTGCTAATTTGTGATATCTTGCTTACTCCCTGAAGAAGCTCAGAAACCGTCGTCATAGTTTCGATCATGCTGAAGGATTCCCCGCGATGCTGAGCGTTCAGCCGAGGGAGTGCTATGCCAATGATAGTAACGATCGCGGATTGGGCAAAGACAGCGTCGCAGTTGAGGGGGGTCAAGTGGGCCAAGGCTTCTCTAAAGGGGGCAAATGCCAGTTCATTGCACTCCAGTGCGGTGTCTAGGTAAGATTGAACTTGCTCTGGGTCTGCGGTGGTGGCTACCATGTGAAGCGCGGCGAGGGAAAGGATGCCATGCAACAGAAATTCATGCTCGAAGGCAAGCTTGGGAATGAGGACCTGCCAATCCTCCATGTCAGATTGGTCACCACAGATGCTTTTACATGTTTCGGTTGAGAATTTGTGCATTAGCAGCAGATGTCGGGCATCATATTTTGGTGATCCAAAGACTGGCTTGGTAGATGGTTTGGGCTCTGGTTTCGGAGAGGCCTCAGTTGTGGAATGTCTTTGAGGATAGGGTGTACTATAGATGCAGGGCAGTTCCCGAGTAGTACATACACTGCATAGGGGCCGTGTCTCGTCACACTAGTGTGTTGTCAGCATCTGGTGGGTGACATCGGACAGATATGGACCCACCTTGACACGCCGCTCCTTGCATTGATTGCACCCATTTCTAGACTTCTTGTGAAATCGACGAGGCATGATTAGATCTCATAGATTTGGAGGGTGTTGGGGCAATAGGGGGTGTGGCAGGGATGGGGAGCGGGGAACGAGGAACGGTGAACGGCAAGCGATAAACGAGGAACGAGGAACGAGGAACGAGACAGGTCAAAATCAACAAAACAACAGCGACATATATCAGCCCTAGAGGACTCCTGGGGGTGAATCTTCTTCTAATTTTTTATTTCGGATATTCATTTCCCTTCGAAATGTCGGCCATTTTCACAGAAATCACCGCCCAATGCCCCGTCGAAGCAACCACATACGGCTAGTATCCCAATCTCGGCGGGACTGTATGGCATCGGTGATTTCAATCTGACACAGGGCTTGCTTTGTTATTCTGTCTCCTTCTGCGTATATGTTTAAGTGCTTTCTTTATAGCTTAGAGCGGACCTAAAGAAATGGCTGCCTTGAGCCCTGTATCATTGGCGAAGAGCCTCTTGGAGAGAACTCCCTTTTTAATTGCTTTTGCGAGCCCCAAAAATCCTACGGCACCTACCCCAGTCAAATCAGTGAACAAACACCGGAACCGAGAGGCCTGCTGCGATATCAGGCCGGATATGCTCTTTGAAGTCAAAGGCTCGAGCATCTGGCAAGATCTCGCGGAGTCGATATCGCAAGGGGTTTAGAGGACTCATGCTAACAGCAGCAATGATGGCTAATTGGTCTTGCACCGCCTTCGTGACCGTCAAATGTGCCTCTCCTACTAGAAACTTGACCCCCACCAGCAGTCCAGACACTGACTCGTATTCAGTAGGCGTCAGAATGCGCGTCAAAAGAGTGGTTTGCAGCGGCTTAGAGTGTCCGTCTTTGCATAGTACAGAGCACGACCGCATAACTCCCTTCTCTGGAAACTCCAGACACCTTTGGCTGAAGACGGCAAAGCTCGACGTGTCCCGCGTATCCTTGACAACGCGGAACCAGTTATGGGACTCTCTCGGTGTGGATGGCAATACAGGACAATTCACTGGGCTATTGCTGAAGGGCCAGCATACTTGCAGATTTCCTTCGCTGTCGACGCCAGAGTGCTCAAGCGAGAGAATGGAATTTATGATCACACGACGGGCTTCGACACTAGTGAGAAACTTGCTCTGTGCGGGTATATGGTCGAGGGAATCTAACTCGTCCACTGACCACCATCGAGTCCAGCATGAGCTGATACAGTTCATATCGCCGACGTTGTGGGTGCAATATGCTGGGTTATCTGTGGGCTGGGTGCTTGTTTGAGAGAAGCGTAGAGCGTCCCAGAGTGTCACACGCTGGGCGTTTCCGGTACATGCACTTACTTCCAATCCGACACGAAGATTGAGAAGTGGTACAAGCCTTGTATCTGGCTTCGTACAGTCTGCGATGAGCATCGCTTTGAGGGTGCGTTTTGGAATCCGCTTATACTTCTTCACGAGTCCTGCTGTGACATATTGCCCACCGACAAGCTGAACATCGTACCCATCGCTCACGTATCTCGATTTGCTAGTTCCGGGGTACTGGAGCCGAGAGGCAAGTTGTTGCCCAATAATGTTAATTGACGACTTGCACTTCTCATTGACAAGAAGCCCAGCTTTAAAGTCAGTGCTTGTGCCAATTAATATCCTCGATGTGTTACGAATGAGAATTGTCATATCGGAATCTTCGTCGAAGAGGTACTCTGGGATATCTGTTGTCCAGTGGCATTCGATCTCATCACAAGATGAAGATTGCTGCTGTTGTGGAAGTGGGACAATGAAGCCCCTCTCTGTTTGAATGACTGGCGCTTCATCTGCAGTACCTCCCACCAGCGAAACTGGTCCCCATAATTCTTGAAGGTCTTGGACGGTGAAAGATATCTTCATTTCCTCAGATGGAGGAGAGGCCTTTCCTAGAATCCACGCAGGACCACCGATAAAGTCGTCCAGGCAGGCCAGTTTCCGTGGCTTGAAGGCATACCCATCAAACCCGACAGGAATCTCTTCCATCTCTTGACCCCATAAACTATCATCGAATCGACAAACATGTGAGCCCGAGAATGAGACTATCGCAATTGACAGAATTGAACATAGGGAGCGAAGAGTTTCCACCAAGTTAAAGTCCGAGAAGTCTTGCTGGATATTGAGCAGTGTTTGCATCCACTCCTTTGTCAACCTGTTCAATGCGTCCTCCTCGAGTGTGCCCAGAATATTCTGGAGCAAGGCGTTGATCTGATTGAATGATATTTGGAAGCCATTGGCGATACCATCACGGTCTTGATCTTCGATCAAAATGCTGATGGTGGTTCCACAAAACCCTTCAGACTGCAGATGGCTAAGCGCATCTAGCCAATTTGCAAGGCACTCAATACAGTCATCTAACGATTCAAGCTTAACGCATGGCGCATTTGCCATGCCGAGTATCTGTGCAATTCGAAGCTCGAGCTGGTCCAATACACCAAAATAACAAGCTGTGTCCAGAATGTGGTTCATATTTTTTGTCTCGGGTATACCTGCGTCTATCGAGTCCGTTTCGGACTCCGGACTTGTGATCTTTGTTGCAACCGAGAGTCCAGCCGAGGAACCAGGGCTTTGAGGAAGTGGTAATAGGCTTCGTTGGTGCACGCTGGGGTCCTGTGGCTCCAGTTCTGCATCAAGGCCATGTAACAAGAAATCGTTTGATGTGTCCATCATGGAATGATTATCTTCGGTGGGATCAATGGACATCGAGAACAACGGTGGAATAAGGAAAGTCGTCGAGAGACGCTGGTACAAATCCCCCAAAATGGCGAGAGTATCAGCACGACACTGCTCGGACTTCATCTTCAACCCTATCAGATCCAAAGTGGTCCCGTGCTCCTGCGCCCTGCGGAGGTCTCTTAGTATCGACCCCTCTAGCGTGCGGATGATATCCTTTGTCGGCGTACGAGCAATCAAATCACCTTGCTCGTATTGTTGGCCAAGGCCTTGATAGTACTGATCGAACTGAGATTGGATCTCGGTGTAACCGCGTTCGAGCGATCGTCCTAGTTCCTGGATGGACTGGTGTTCGTGATATTTCTTCCTAAGGCCAGTAAACAGGTGGACCCCATCAATATAGGCGGTGCAGACTGTTTACCGATTTGGGGTTGTTAATCTCATCGATTGCTAATAGGAGAGGAGATGGTCTTACTGCGTGCCACACAGGCTCTCATGTCATAAGCGGATGCATTGCAGCATACATGACAACTCGAGACATTTTCCGACAGACGGCATGCTGCGCAGTTCGCCAGACTATGACCACACGACGTGCACACCCTCGGGGTTAGATGATATGGGGCAAAATCATATGCACCCCGATCCTTGCGTCTGCGCTTCTGCCCCAATCGCGCCCCGGGGTGGGTTGTAGATCCTCTCTCAGATAAAGTAAGCGGACTCTGGAGCACATCAAATAAATCTTGCGGTATCTGCTCTTCAGACATATAGTATCGATGATCAATACCGGCAAGATCCTCTGGGTGCTGTACGGGAGGAAGGGGATTTTGAACTGGATCATTAGGCCATGCACAACTCCAAGAATCTGTCGAGCCTATCGAAGGGCCTAATCCTGAGTCTAGGGAAGCCCCGGATTCGGTAATCGGTAGAAATATCTCGTCATTATCAGAAGCCATCTTCGGGTACTTGAGAAAGTGTAGAGAAGAGAATGTCAATCATTTCTGGAATATGCCGATACCCTTATAATAAAATAATATCTGATCCTTGTTATGCTCAGCCCTCAATGCCCGCTAAGCTGGGTGTCGTGGTAGCATGGGATTGGTGCATCACTGTGGTTTGGCCCCGGGGGCTTGCTGACATCGACCGTGTCGATCACCCTGCCCAGGTGGAAATGTGGTTATCCCAATTTTGCTTTACGAAACTGGGAGTGTGTCGGGTATTCTTCCTCTTCATAATTATTCGAATGGTTAATTATACGCCTTGACAAGATGCGGTGAACTGAGTACATACTCAATAGATGCCTAGGTACCCATCCCGCAGGCAATGTGTAATATTTCTGCTGAAGCTTTCCATAATAATGTAAGACAGTGAGCTTTTGACAGCGTAGCTAGAATCGAGTGCTTGGATTGATCAACGCCATTGGACCGGCCCGCAACGAGTAAGTCGATCCACTAGTCCCCATACTGAAAGTAAGGTACATCGCACCAGCCAGTAGACGTAATTTGAACGACCTAACTAGCGCTCCTCCACGATGGAAACCTTCTCAGCCCACTCCTTCGCCGAAACAACATCTATCTTGCGCGCAAAGACCTTCTCCATCAGCACGCGGTGCAGCTCCTCATCACGATCCATGCAGCAATCCTCCAAGACCGTAATGCGGTAGTCCAGATCCATTGCCTGGCGAACAGTCGACAGCACAGCTCCACTAGTGATCAAGCCCGCGACAACGATAGACTCGGCATTTGCGCAGCGCAAAAGCATATCGAGTTCCGTAGCGAAGAAAGCCGAGATACGGCGCTTGGTGATGACCACTTCTCCGGATGCAGGTGTGATGGTTGGGTGGACTTGCACGGACGAGTGACCTTCGAGATATTCACCGCGTGCGACAACAGAGGGGACAGATGAGTTGTTTGCGTTGTTTTCTGGGTAGCCTGGGCGGAAGGCAGTGACAACGTGGATGATTTTCACGTTGGCCTTGCGTGCAGAAGTAACGGTTGATGCCAAGCGTTCGAGGTAGGGCTCAGTGTTCTCAAGGCGGTCGATTACCCCGTTTTGGACATCGAGGATGAGGAGAACGGATGCCATATTTGCTGGTCGTTGAGGATATGAGGAACTGGAGAGGTTGGGAGAAGTAGAGATTGAATAAGGATGAGTTCAAAGAGGGGGAATTTAAGGAAAGAGAAAGTTGATATCAAAACGAAGGAGTTGCGGTTCCGGGTATTCTGGATCCCGGAACCGGCATGGACATATGGAATTGGGACTGAAACTATTTTATACAAAAGAAAAAAGGTAAGCGAAATGGCTCACAGTGTTTTAAATACATGGTAGGAAAAAGAAAAAAGAAAGTGAGGAAACAAAGCCATATCAGTCGAGTCTCGGTCTCTTAAGCGCAAACTGTTCCAAAAGCTCGACCCTTTCTTTCAGACGAGCATTCTCCTTCTCTAGATCCCCACGATCGAGAATTAAATCATCGCGATACCTCTTCTGTGTATTAGGTGATCCGCCTATGCATTTATCCAAGGTGTCCCGGTGTTTCTTAGACGACATCACTGAATCAGATGGTTCTCTCTCTGGAGTCTTGGCCCGAGAAGTCTTGGGCCGTCTAGGCGTCCTGCATGGCGTGATGGGATGATGATTGGTGACCGTCTCATTCTCGCTGTCGGATTCATCTTCCTCCGACTCGGAGCCATCGTCACTCTGTTGGGTCTCCTGGCTCTCTGGGCTCATCTGTGATGGCCGTGGTGAAGGAGGTGAATATTCGGGGGTGGACTGTCGGCTTGATGCCTCCGTGGATGGGATGATGGGTAAAGGAACGCTTGTTCGAAGTGGCGACTGTCGGCTTGTCATTCTCTGGCCGCTACCGTCCGAATCAAAGCGGCTACCGAAAATAGAGCTTCTATCCTCTGGGGCGGCGGTAGCTCGGTTCCCTTGGAGGCAGTTCCGAAGGCGATTTTCATCTAGAGGTACCAGGCAGCTTTGACGCCAAACGTCGGCTGCTTCTTTCACTCGTGTAGATGAAGCTACCTCGGCCTGGATCCAGCTTGCAAACTCAGCCATCCCCAGGGTGATAGCATTCTCATTGTTATCCGAAAATCTCTTTCTCATGTAGTCGGTGTAGCTTTTTTGCATAGGCCCAAAGGCGATGTTTTCCATTGGGTTGAAGAACTTCTGCTCGTTCTTGGGAAAAGAAATACACGCGATTTTGTGCGTCCAGCAGAAACTTTCGAAATCGGGGTAGACTATCCGAAATCGTTGGGAAATCATCAGGATTCTCCATAACTGCCGCCGACCTCGAGGCCGAGTCTCTGGCTCAAACACAGTCTTCACCCAGTCAAGTGCATGGGTCGACTCTGCCCAGCCTGACTGGGTAGAGGAAACCTTCATTTGACCAAAGTTCTTGGTCTGTGGTGGATCCTGGCTCCTGCAGACGATGTATGGGGGCAGGTGCTTCCCTCGCGTTGAACAACAGTGGATCACAGATGAGAATGCCCGTTCTTCTCTCTTGTGTTGTGGGTTCAGTGGTCGAGCGAACATAGTGGGCGACTTTCGATAGATGGTGGTGACGAATGCGGCATCTTCCATTGCGTAGATATTGTCGTCGGTAACCGAAAACTGCTGCTTGATATCTTTGAACGCGTGGAAGAACTTCCAAGCCCTGCGGTCTTCGTGGGGACCTCTTAGCCTCATTGTATCGCGTTGTTCGACTAGATCATCCCAAAGTGCTGGATTGCGATCTAAGAACCCCTTCTGCCAACCGACATTCAAGTTTGGTCTGTTCTGGTTGTAGTTCTGACTATGATGAAGATATGCATTGGCTACATCCTTCGGCAATGTGGGATAAGGGAAAAATCCATGTTTGAGCCAACGTTCCACCCACTCAACAACCGCATTCTCATCCGCAACCGAGAGAGCTGTTTGGCCCATGACACCAGACCTTTTGCGCAGGTATGCACGATGTTTGTGGCAACTTCAGAAGCAATGATATGAGATGGAGGTGCCCCAACAACAACGAGCATAACCTTGTCCGATGCGCTACCAGAGCATATAAATTCAGACGCAGGATTGAAAGAGAGGCACAGAGAAATCCAAGACAAGGAGTGACATCGAGGCTCTGACTTGAAAAAGAAAAAAAAAAATTCAACACTGACAGTTAGTCCTGGGGTTGTAAACATTGCCCAAGCCTCCACTCCTTTAGCTCAACAAAAGTCTGCTTGACATTAGATCGCTGCGTTCTGTATGGCTATTCGAGCTTGTGCTTTAGTAGAAAACTGCCAATTTGGGTATAAAGTGGATGCTATTCCACTTCAGGCCGGCTGGTTTCCATAGTGACATGATCCACCAAGTGAAGTTTTCTTCTAGCTTCGTTTTTCTCGTAATTTTCCCGGTTGTCGCTGACCGAGTATGAAATAAGTCGACAGGCACATCGGCGAACTGAATGACGCAAAAGCTGGTTTATACAGGATACTTAAATTTTGAGGCAACGGTGCCGAAAAAGATTTGCTTCAAGGGAAACTCTATCAACGAGTTTCTGTGACGGTTTTTCTTAAATGGGGTTTCATGTCCACCTGAAGTGCTGGGTGGGTATTTTAGGTGGTCGATCCTTCAAAGGAGGGTCTTTGTCTTTGGGATCCAGTGAATCCAGTTCATATACGGAGGATGTTGTATGGAGTAAATGAACGATCCTCGAATAGCTGCACACCATTTCTGAGACATCCGATTCGCCGGGATCTTCCGACTCCGGACTCCTGAGTCTTGTGGGCTTCCATTATTGGATCGCTTGACATGATCGTTCTGATTCTGATGTGCGCTATCAATAAACAAGAATCTGCTGGTGCCACAATATACGGCAGGAAGAGGAATTTAATCATCCAATGGAGCAGTTGACCCAGCTCAGCGGATGTGCAGTCATGTCGGTCTTGCATCCCGGTCGCAGTCGTTCAAATTCATCTATAAACTTGTGAGACCTTTTGAAGCTGCAATCCAATAATTTCAATATCCCGAATGTTGATGTCGGGCCTGGATTCTGACAGCGGTCGCGGGCCGAGTGCATCTTTGAAATTCAGGGAGTCCACACGTACCCACAGCGGAGCTGACCGATTCAGACCATCAGGGGAAGCAGATGACGATGGGCAACGATGAGCATGACTGAGAGCAGAACATTAATATTAACGATGATAGTTGTCACCTGGGGGTGCATCCAAGTCAGTTGCTCAGCCTTGGGACTTGTCCTCGGGGGAACCCCCGTGACTTCCTTATATAAGCATCCCATGACGTCAATGCCCAAACTATAAGACGAAGCTCCTCTCGCGCACCTCTGCGACTTCTTCCTATGGCTGCCTTCAATCACCGCCTGAATTGGCCAATTACGCATCAATCCAGTACACATGCAACCCTTCTTCTAACCTGAACCAAAACACTATGGCTGTGGCATCAGTCCCAATAACACATGGCCGTCACAGTAAGTATCTTCTAGCTCATGTATGACATTGATACTAACAAGATCACAGATATGCTGCGATCGGTCGCAGCGTTGAACGGTCGCGTCTTCGACACCGACCCCGTCATCGCGTACATGCTTCTAGGCATGTCTCAGCAACAAAGGTTGGCTTATCTGCCGACATACTGGACCACGCTCATCAAGTCAGCCTTGCTTAATCGCGCAGTGATCACCGAAGCCGATGGCTGGAAATCGGCATCTGTCGTGATTCCACCGGGTGGATACATTGAAAATGTTTGGACTCTTCTGTGGGCTGGATTTCTGGGCGTTCTATGGAAAATGGGACTCGCAGGCGTTAAGGTATACGAAAACCCAACATTCTCCCACAGAACACTGCTAACTAACCAATTACCTAGCGCCTTTGGTTCGAATTCTCCGGTATGATCGACAACGCGAAGAGAAAGGGTCTGCGTGGACAGAGCCGATACTACTACGTCTTCAGTCTCGGAACCGAGCACGAACACCGTGGGAAAGGTCAGACATTCCCATTCATGGCTCCATCATACTTCATCTCTTACTAATACATGTCCAGGCCTCGCCAAAGCTATCATGCGGGATCACCAGCAGACCGCTCAAGCCGCGAACCTCCCGATCTGGCTCGAAGCAACAACTGCAGGCTCGCGTGCTCTCTACTTATCGATGGGATTCGAGGAAGTCGAAGAGATTCGTCTCGGGAAGGGTAAGGTGGCTGCTGATGCAAGCCTTCAGTCTGGCGGGCCAGGAGTCTCTCTTTGGGCGATGGTATGGTGGCCAATCCCAACTCCTGAAGCTATTTCCTAGGTTTTCCAGGTATCCTTCTGCTTATCCATATGCGTATCGCTAGCATATGTATGTATCCAAGTGCTGACGCTCACTATCAACAAGCCGAGTTATTCATATTTGTGCATTATTCCATTTTGGGCGATTTATTTGAATACTCTGCTATTTGACACCAGCTAACAGTGTACAGATTAACGAACAGCTCTGCTGACTTGACAGAAGACAAGTTCAGCAAACCTTCTGCACCCTGTTCAAATCCTTGGGAATAACCCCAGCTTTAACAGCGTCTGCCAGATGTCAGCTACCATCCTCCAATTGTCCAGGAATCGAAAGGGACTCACCCTGGTAAGACCACCGATAATCATTCAGCTGAGATTTCCAAGTCCAAAAGACCCATCCCTGCTGCTTCTCATAAGAATGAACCTGCGCCGCAAACCACTTGCCATAAAAGTCGGTATTCGAACTGGGATCCCAATCCGACGACTTTGCGACATCATCCGCCACAGCGAGACTCCATTCGCCAATGATGTTAGGGGAGTTACTATCACGCTTATCGGCGCAGGATGTGCTGATGTAGTTATCATGCGTGGGATCAACACTGGTATCCCATTTCAGATAGCGGTGATCATCATAGGCCATGTAGGTCAAGTCGTCGAGATACTCGTTAGGATCACCCGAACCCCAAGATTTATCCATTGTCTGGATATGGAGGTAATCATTCGCATCGACGGAAAGCTTCTTCTCAGCGGCACGGATGCGCTGTATATTCACCCATTAGTCCATGCCCACTCAACAAGACCAAAGATGTATGTCCTCACCTCAACAGCCTTTGGATAATATTTCGACCGCATAGACGAAGCCTTCGCCTCATTCCGCACCGGCTCATTAACAATCTCCAACATCCCCACATTCCTCATCTCATCCGTCTGATTAACAAGCTCAACCATCCACTCGAGCCACTTGAGCGCCCGCTCATAATTCTCATCGGTATAAAATCCAGCCTTAGCAGCATATTGACCGGTAAACGAATTATTCGCCGTCTGCGCACCAGGTGCACCATGAAAATCCATAATAATATACAAACCCTTGTCACTCGCCCACCCACACAATTTCTTCACATACTCAAGCCCACCCTGCGGAAAGTGCTCCCTGTCGACATCAACTAGGTCCTCTCGCAACCAGTAACCAACCGGTACGCGGATAGTGTTCAATCCATAGCTCACGATCTCGTCGATATCGTCCTGCGTAGTCCACGACGCCCAGTGTTTGGCGAAAGCGGTGTTCGCGGCGTCTTGGCCCAATGAGGAAACGCAGTCGAATTCCGATTTTTGCCCCTTGCAGCCCATATCATTCCATGCATTATGGGCAATCCAGGGTTCGAAAATGAATTGGGAGCCGAGGTTTACGCCGCGGAGTTTTCCGTTGGAGGATTTGAAAAGGTTTGTGCCGTCTTTTGAGGTGATTGATTTGTTTTCGTCTGGGAGCCAGGCTTTTACCAGGGCGAATATGGTGGTGAAGGTGGCGAATTTGGATAGTATCCCCATGATGGTGAGTTGGAAGGGGACGGGGGATGTAGGTGGGATTGAGTTGGATTGGGAAGAGGTGAATGCTTAGTGAGAAAAAGATGGATTTCATTTAATATAAGGAATATCTGCTTTCTTTCCTAAACCACTCAAACTAGTTAAAGTACATACCTAGGGGGATGTTATGCATGATAGTCCCGATAGTGAAACTGGCGAATTTCCTGTTTGGGAAACCAGGCTGACGTTAGATAGACGTTGTTGGGATGATTGGCTGCAAATACTGTGACTCCTGCATTGCTTCTTGAATAGATGAAAGATGTTTTCAGCTCCGAGGGTTCATAAATCTGAATATTAGCGACTGTTGCTATTTGACACCACTAACTACACGTAGGGTTATTCAGGGTCCCTGTTAATTAATCAATCTCTCCCCCTGGAGTTTCCCCGCGCATGATCTTGTCAGCTTGATGATCATCTCAGGACTTGATCGATTTGGCAAATGCAGGCTTCCAAGATGGAGGCCTGATCGGCAGGCCCTAATTATAGACACCCTAGGGACTGCCGGCCCATGGACTATGTAGAATGGTTCCTCATAGAAGGTGCTCCATGCATCTACTTCTATAATTGACCCTATTTACCCATAAAAAGATACTCCGTATGATTTATGCTTTTGATCGCCTTCGTACACATCTAAAAAGACATGTACAAGAAACATCCAAAAAGCATATCGCAGTGTGCTAACATGAAGACTCTACGAACTACCATGGAGCAAATATAAGACAACGTTAATTATCATTAGAGAACATTAAAGATCATAATTGCGTCCGTTGCAATCAATATAAGAAAATCATAAAACATAGACTCCTCACAGCGCCTTGAGCAATTCCTGAACCAAAGGCAAGAAGCTTGTAACATCATCTATCAGGAGAGTGGTCTCATTAACGAACTTAGGGGTGAGGAGGTCATGAGCGTTCTCCAAGAGCGCGCCAACATCCGAAATAACAGAAGGCTTGAGCAACTTCTTCACCTCGGGCAACAAGTCGGGCACGTATCCAAGAATCTCCTTGAGCGTGGTAACCACCTTGGGGGTGAGGAGGCCATCGGCATTCTCGACGAGGTCGGTGGTATCCTCGACGAAGGCGGGCGTGAGCAAAGTGGTAGCGTTTGTCACGATGTATCCCAGGTCGGTGATGATTGTTGTGTTCAGCAGAGACTTTCTGAGATCGGGGAGCAGGGGGACCACGTCGCCGAGGAGATCCTTCAGTCCGGTGACGATTGTTGGGGTCAAAAGGTCGTCGGCGCTGTCGACCAGACCGATGGTCTCGTTGACGAACTTGGGAGTCAACAGGGTGTTGGCGTTGGACAAGAGAGAACCAATGGCGGTGATGGTACTCTTGTTCAGAAGGGACTTAAGCTCTGGCAGAAGAGGAATAACTTCCTTCAGGATCGACTTCAGTCCATCGGCCACCTCCGGAGTGAGAAGGTCGCCGGCCTCGCCGACCAGGCCCTTGGTGTCCTTGACGAAGTCTGCCGTGAGCAGGTCTCCGGCGTTGTTCAGGAGGGTCTCGATCGAATGGATCATATCCTTGGTCAACAGCGACTTCAACTCGGGGATCAGTGGAGTGAGATCGCTGAGGAGCGACTTCAGGGCCTTGACCAGGTCGGGGGTTAGAAGGGCGACAGCCTCGGTGACCAAAGTGTTGGTGTCCGTGACGAAAGAGTCCGTGAGTAGCTTGTTGGCGTTGCTAAGCACGTTCTCGATTGCCTTAATAGTGGCTGGCTTGAGCAGACCCTTCAGCTCGGGAATGATAGGAGCGAGCTGAACGAGGAGAGACTTCAGGCTGTCAACCGTATCTGAACTCAAGAGCTCACTAGCTTCATCGATCAGGCTAGTGGTCTGGTTGACGAAGCTGGTAGTCAGCAGGCTATTGGCATTGCCGATGAGAGTCTCGATCTCCTTGACATTGCCCTCGGTGAGGAGACCGCTAGCCTGGTTGATAAGAGGACCGGCCTGCTGGATGAGCTTGCCGGTAGTTGAGATAAAGCCGGGTGTGAGCAGCTTGTTGGCATTGCCCAAGAGCGACTCGATCTCCTTGACATTGCCCTCGGTGAGGAGGCCGCTGGCCTGGTTGATGAGGGGACCGGCCTGTTGGATGAGCTTGCCGGTAGTCGAGATAAAGCCGGGTGTGAGCAGCTTGTTGGCATTGCCCAAGAGCGACTCGATCTCCTTGACATTGCCCTCGGTGAGGAGACCGCTGGCCTGGTTGATGAGGGGACCGGCCTGTTGGATGAGCTTGCCGGTAGTCGAGATAAAGCCGGGCGTGAGCAGCTTGTTGGCATTAGCCAAGAGCGACTCGATTGCCTTGACATTGCCCTCGGTGAGAAGACCACTGACGTCGTCGATAAGAGGGCTGGCCTTGCCGATGAGGTTGCCGGTCTCCTTGATAAATGTGGCGGTGAGCAGCGTGTTGGCGTTTGTCAAGAGTGACTCAATTGCGTGAACATTCTTCTCGGTAAGTAGGCCGCTCGCATCCTCAATGAGAGGGCCAGCCTTGTCGATAAGAGGGCTGGCCTTGTCAATGATGTTGTTGGTCTTCTTGACGAAGCCGGCGGTGAGGAGGTTATTGGCGTTGTCGATGAGGCTGTCCACCTTGTCGATAAATTGACTAGACAACAGCTTGTTGGCCACTTTGAGGAGAGTGCCGATCTCCTTGGTGTTCTCCTCAGTCAAGAGGCTGTTGGCATTGTCAATGAGGCTGCCAGTCTTCTTGATGAAGCTTGAAGTCAGGAGGTCATTGGCATTGCCCACCAAGGTTCGGATCTGGTTGTCGACCGGGGGTGCTAGACCGGTGGAGAGATATTCAAAGGTGTCGGCGAAGTTACCAATGAAGCTGGGACTCAGCAGACTTTCAAGGCCACTGATAAGGTCCCCAATGCCGCCACTGCCACTACCACCGAGCAAACCCGATAATGCCGATTTCATGTCTGCCGCGATATCAGGGCTGCTATCGGAGCTGCTATCGGAGCTAGTAGACTTGGTGCTCGAGGTGCCTGTAGTCTCGGCAGCGGAGGTAGTCTCAGCAGCCGACTTAGCAGCAGTGTTAGTGGGGGCAGTTGCAGCGGCTGACTCGGTTGATTCTTTCGGTGTAGCACCAAGAGCAGTCTTTATGCCGCCGACCGCTGATTCCACAGGGTTAGCCGTAGTCGGGTCAGCTGTAGTTGGGTGAGCGGTCTCTGCAGCTGCCGTAGTCTCTTCATCATTCGGAGCCACAGCAGCGGCGGTAGTAGGCGTGTTGGCGGCTTCGACTGTGTTGGCGGCAGGAGTACTCTCAGCCGCGGCGGCATTGGCCTGGTTGACATTGTTTGCTTGAGTGGCTGAGGGTGGCGGGGTGGTCTCCTCCACAATATTCGCGGCAGGGGTGACGGATTCCGCGGAGGCTGAAGCAGCGGCCGGACTTCCTGTCACATTGACTGCGAACAGCAGCGCGGTGGCGAGCGTTGGCAAAAGACGCATGTTGTCGAATGGGCCGATCTGGCTATCGTTTCTTTATTTGAGTTCTTGTCTAGCCAGTCGAATTGGCGTCGATTCCCCAAACCTGTCGTTCAAAGGTTTGTTGCTGAGCAGGAAGAGCCTTCGGGGAATTCAAAAACTCAACCCCGGACGGAGCCAGCTCTTTATTTCCATTGTCATGGCATTGATCGTCGTGCAGCAGGCAGGGTCCTAGCTAGCCGCAATTGCACTAACTGCTTTCTTTTTCTTTTTTTTTTTTGGCGTAGTCCGTACTCCGGACGGAGTACGAGGTAGCTCCATCATCCCCGAGGAAATAGGGATCGACACCGAGGTAGACTAGTGAACGTCCCATGTGATTAGCAGTGATGAGCAATTCTCATTGCAACTCCACTCGATAGCAGAGTCTAGCAGCTCGCTGTCGGCCGTGCCTGGGGACTAGGTAGGGATCAGCACTACTAGCAGGGAAAAAGTAACAAATTTCCGCTCCCGAGGTTCATCCAGGCACATGTGGCAGCGTTCCTGGGGGAAGGCTGGGCATGTATTAAGGGAAAGCCATAAAGCTTCTGCGTATAAGTGGCGTATTGGCGGACGGATGCGGGATTTCTGGGGGAAAGGCCAAGGCAAAAGCGGGGGATTCAGTATATTTCCCCACAAATTAGCCAAGATGAGGGAAGAAAGCCAATGATGGAATAGATGGAGTTGATCCGAAATAGGAGAAGAATAAAATGAGAAGGAATAAAATTGAGAAGATGAGGGGAGGGTCGGACTTGATGCTCAAAGAGGAAAAGAACGACATGGGCCACTGCTCATCATCTCCACCAAAAGCTTCGCAATTCCCATACATCAGACTTGAATCTCCCTATTCTCGATCCTGGGTTTGTTTCTTTTGGTGTTTAGTGGTGTTATATTTGGAAATTAACAAGCTTTGGGAGATTATTCATGGGAATTAAGTAGATCTCACGTATACATCGTATAAAACAACAATCGGTAAACTCGTACTTTGTCCTCCAGGGCTTTTTGGACGAAAGAAGTTGAGATCACCGAATGTCTAGACTTGGAAAACTTGAGCGGTCATCTTTTATTCCCTGTTCGCTATTTGCTTCCTTTTTTTTTCCATGCCAGATGTCTGCCAACTCCCCTACTGTATACTCTGTACTACCTAAATCTCTATATCTTCCTCAATGCCATATTCCTTTAGCACCCTTAACCGCGTCTCTGAATCACTCGAACGTGATTCAAATGACCTATATTCCAGAAACCATGTACGAGCCTCCTTCTGATTGGCCATGTTTCCCAGTAGCAGACGTTTCCATTCTAGGTCACCCTCCCCGAACCCGAAGCTAGCCCCCATAAACTCTTACCACACAGGGAGGTACCCCGAGCCTTCCCAATCAATCAGAGCTCTCAATTCAAAGTTGGCTGGATCCACGATAATATTGCAGTTAGTCAAATCCCCGTGGGTAAAAGTCCACGGGTGAGGAGAAGGCATGCGGTCACGGAGCCGCAATCTCACAACATCCGGTACTTTGTCGCTGAGAGAATTCGCCAGAACATCCCAGAGCTCGTCAGCCGTACTCAACGGCCCATGTGTAACCCCAATTTCATTATCGTGAAAGAGATGAGGACACCAAACCGGTTGGCCATGGAGACTTTGCATCTTCGCGGAGTGGAACGAGCGGAGCTGCCCCAGATACTCCGCAGTCTGACGAGCGAGTCTTTCCCGGTCGGGTTGGGGGATTGACGACCAGATCTCCTCTAACGGTACCCCAGGCACCCGCTCGACGATTTGGAAATACTTCTCACCCTCGGTCCACTCCTGCACGGTTGTCGGGACGGGAATGGTGGTATTCTCTTTGATGAAGTGGGTGTTGATGACCTCATGGCTAGGGGGATCTTTCCCGCGTTCTTTGAGAAGAAATTTTGAGCCGAGGGACCAGTAGCCTCGATTGTGGGCTCCGTGGAAGAGGCGCACGCTACTTTCGTAGGCGCAGCGTCTTTGCTGATCTGGGGTCCATTTTCATGCGGGGCAGGGGACTTCCGATGATGACATTGATGCTTTTATTTCCGTATTTTTCTTGCAAGCGAGATATTTCATATATTAAATTGTCTCGGATTGATGATAGATCTGAAGAAGGGACAATCACAAGATAAACTGCTCGGGTCTTTCTACAATGTACTCTGTAGCGGTGAGTCAACAAGGGTATATGAGCACATACCTCGCCGCGGATAAGTGCATTTGCGCAATGACCTATCGTCGAGATTAAAATAAGACATCGCTTTGGGGGTAGATTTGCAAAGCCTCGGATTGATTCTAACCAAAGCCTGTTGATTGCATCACTATCGAGCACTTGTCTCTCTACCTCGCCCATTTCTTTGATTGGTGTACAGACGTAGACATGTATGTAACGTTGTGATGATGGCCATGTCGTGCTTCAAGATATGACCGTATTCGGTCTATCCAGGCTAATGCAGGTCAACTGAGTCAAGATTGGGTCACAGCGTTAGATAAAAAGTACTATGTTGTATGTAGCAAGCGACATGGGCTATCAACCACAGTGATATATGTCACTTTGGTTGAGAAGGAACAAGTGTTCGGATATGCATTTTCTTGGTTATCAAAGTTATTGGAATAATAATCCATTTTAGGCATTTGAATGATTCTCCATACTAGACCAGCCCAGAAGGGAGCCGTGTACTTCGTAAAGTTGGGCATCAAAATTGCTCCCAAGGGTTCCGGGTTACTTTCATGAGCCATTTGATTTCTTATTCAACCCTTCAAATCTCCTAAGACATGTACATATGTAATAAGCCAGGAGCATTATTAGTATGTTAGCTTATCGGGGGCTCAAATCACCCAGAAAAGCCGATGTGTTTATCACAGTTAAACCAGATCACAGTTAAACCAGCTGAACTCGTATGCTGCACATTTAGTTGGCATATATCGACATGCTTACAGAGTACTCTTTACCCACTTATATATAGAATATTCCTATCACTAATTCCTTTCTGGGGGGTGAAATAGTCACTGTTGGGACCTCCCTAAGCTAGGACCTACAGTTCTCTCGAGGGGGCTTTTAGTAAAACAGGAGTTCTAAACAACTACCATGTACAATGTATGAGTGTACTATATCACTAACTCTAGATTTGTAGAAATCAAGTACAGAGTCAGCCATTCATATCCATCGAGATCTTGAAAAGCAATAATGATAGTTCCTAAGGCCGAGATACCCGGGGACGGATCCGAAATAGTTATATATATATATGTCGGCAATCCCGGATACACTAAACCCCTGGAACTAGAAATGGATATGCTATATTGAAATGACCCAGGAATCTATAACTATCCAACTACATACGATGTACACCGCAAAATTGGATTGGACACTGCATCTAAATCCAGACCGATACTAAGCGGCAGCCATGCTACCCCGTAAAACAACATGCCATGACCCCAAGACACCAGATAATAAATAAGAAGGATCCAAAGGATCCAAATGTCATACGAGGTCGTCAGCCCTGGTAAGCCTAGATCCTCCACATCACCCCATAATCCCCATTCACCTCGTGGTTTTGGACCAGGCTCCCATTCCGAAACGGTTCTAAGTGGATCAGCCGTAAGTACCATCAGACGATGTTCTATACAGTTGACAAATCGCAGTGCAGTAACAACTAATATACTTAGTGTTTATGGTTGTAAATAGGGTGTACTTCGTAAACAAAAGCATCAGCCGGGAATAACTCGGTCGGCCGAAGCTCAGAATCTCAGTCATTTGGACTTTGACTCCACCTGTATCCCTTTTACCCTTCTTTCCCCTTCTGAGTACAGGAAGATACGGAGTTACAAGTCGAGGGATCACATTTGGCCTGGATTTGAGACACATAAACTACATCTATGTACTCCGTACATCAAGTCCAAGTCCTTACTAAATTTGATCGGCGGGATCACTTGAAACGTGAAACTGCCGGCATTCCGACTAGGGGGGCATCTAAGAAGATCTGCCGAATTCTGTGGAGTTTCGACCTTTTTACTTTTTACTTTCTACTTTCTACTCCTAACAAGACTCAGTGCAAATATCCAACACCTCCATTATACATTGGAGGGATTCATATATTGGCAATATCATTCTTCCCATGGGGTTGGGGAAAGGGGGTATGTATATAGCGGAGAAGATGCTAACCTCATAGGAAATGCCCGGGGATTGTATATTTCCGATCTCCCATGTTCCTCAAACGCCAGCACTGGGAAACAACACAAGAGCAGGTGAAGGGTTACACTACTGGGTGGTCCCCACTCATGCTGGGGAACAACATCACATCCGAAACACGACCAAGGATATTCCGCATGCTCACACCTTCCATCGGCTGCAGACTGGCATTGGTGGTAGATGGCATGCTGGGGCTAGGTTCAAGAGAGGGAGGGGAAGGCAACACAAGGGGGGAATATGTTGTGCTCGATGGTTGTCCTGCCGAACTACCCGTGCGAGCGCTGAAGGCCTCGCGAATCTCACGCAGAGCACGGAGGGACGAAGACAGATGTTTGGCAGAGTCGGTGCGGTTGTTATGGTCCAGGTCGCCGTCTTCATAGACATGGTCCGCCAGAACCATCTCCAGCCTATCGATCAGCTGCCAGGTCTGGGGACTGTCGTCATTTGCGACAAGCAAAAACGCCGATGCAATGCTTCGCTGCAGACTGATCCAGGACCGTGAGCAGTGGGAATGAATCTCGTGCAATTCGACAAACGCATCGATTGTGTTGATCAAGCTGCCGATACAGTCTTCGCGGATCATTGCGCGACGCGGTGGCTCCAGATGGGAATGTGGGTCGAGCGAGATACGACATAACACAGAGAGAAGATACGAGGAGTGCAGGCGCAATTCGGTGCGCTCAATATGGTCGGCTAGGGACCGACAGTTGTCTCGATACCGCAGATGAGGAGTCGCTTCAGTGAGCATGCGGTGGATCTGTTGTTTATACTCACGGATCTCGTGGATATGTGTCTGAGACGATCCGGGATACATGCGCGACCGCAGGACCTCCAATGCCAAGGATACAATGCGACAGAGAGTCTCAAAGTATGACCGATGGCCCGGCATTGATTTGGGGTCGAATGGAATTTCAGGTTGGCTGACCATGGTGATGGATGGTCGGTCATAGGCAAGTGAGAAATGGCTGTTCTGGAAGGCCATTGTCCACCTGAGAAATGTGAGCTCGAGATCAACCCAAAGAGAGGGGGAAAAACGGGGATACCTACCAGACACGCCTTCGCACTTCCTGTTCTGCAAGTGAGAACCCGGACGACTCAACATGGAGCCCGAGAACCAGACACATTCGCTCCGTCATACCTGATATCGGTTAGCTCGACCATCTCATTGGACACACTCAACACGTACCAAGCAAAGTATATGAGGCACCTGCATTCATATTGTATGAAAGTACATTGCTAATGATGAGAAGAATCTGAATTACTTCTACAGTGGGTTGCGATACATAGTTCAACATCCGAAGACATTGATACGCACAGGAAACTGGAGAAAGTCAGTACATCACCCCCCGACCTTCCTAGAATGTGACGCACCATATACCCATGAGGTCAACTCACGGTCGGTTTCCGGGATGTCAGACAACTGGCAACCCGACGCAAGAACCGCAAAAAGCAGACTGAGAAAAGCCAACGGCATGCCGAATGGTTTCACTAATCCGTTGGCATCGGCTTTATAGAGACCCCCCGCTCGTCGTCGATTATCGAGAAGTCGTTTGGTTTGTCGTTCTAAGTGTGGGATGTCCGAAAGGACTGGGTATAAAACTGATCCTATATCTTGATAAAACGCTAGGAACCTGACAATTTAGAATTAGCATGCATCTCCGAACACCGGAACTCTCCAACTCACTCCAAACACCGTCCGTCTTCCGGAAGAACCGCACAAACACCCGCGATATTGAATGTGTACGGGTCAGAGGACCACAAATCCACAAAGGGATATGCAGCCGACTCATTTCCCAAAGCAAGTTCCGCAAGAAGATCATCCTGAGGCAGCGCCTGCGCTGTGTCCTCCGACCTCTTCGATTTATCCAGGATATCAACCAGGGCCGACCGCGACCCGAAATGGACTGCGCCCGTCTTCAAGACATTTGACCCGTAGACACCTTCCGACCGGGTGGAAGCTTTTCGTTCAATGGGTTCTGGTTCTGGTTCTGGCGGCTTGTGGGCCGAGTGCGTCTGAAAGAGCGAGTGCAGACTGCCGAGGATCTCTTCCATTGCGACCATCTTGGTATTGATTTCATCCCATTCCGCCTGGGAAATATCAATTATATCCGGTAAATCTGGATCGGCGCTGGCGCTCGAGGGATGATCGGTTGCATATGAGCCATCGACTGTGGGAGCTGAGCTGGTACATGGGGGGATCGTGGGGGAGATAAAGGTGGGTTGCTGTAATGGGGTGGAGGAGGCAGTGGCGACTATAGTAGGAATGGGTTGTTTCGCAGAGGATGGGCGACCGTAGGAGCAGGTGAAGTTTCGTTTAGTGCAATTGCCACAGGGGACGTTGCGATCGCAGCGGACTTTGCTCGCTCGACAAGGTAGGCAGGTTTTGCATTCGCGCGGGCGGCGACGGATCGGGTAAGTTGGCATAATGTACTCAGTAAGATTTCCGACTCTCTCTCTCTCTTTTCTTCACAGCTGGATCCCTGTGATCAACAGCAGAGAAATGATAGGGGAGGCTGCCTGTGGCGACCGGGTAATAAGAGGGAGCGGCATAGGAAGATGTAGATCGAGTTTCAAGGCTGAAAATGCACAGCTCTCACTGGTGCTGACCAGTCGGAATAACGCCAATAAGGATTGAGGTACAGAAGTCTAGCCCTGAAAGCGATTGATGCGTCCAACGGTGCCTATTGGACCTCGGGAGGTCCGTGAGCTGCCCCGGACTGTCCTGCGAATAAACAGAGAACCCTTGGGAAGAAGAGCCGAGGAGGAAGGTTGGGTGATATAAGATGTGACGAGTCGGAAAAGGCTTAAGCTTCGATCCTAAATAGGATGCCAAGGTATTTATTAGAAGAACGTTTGGAAGGGGTTAAAGTGGAAAAAGAGTGTGAATTGTGAAGTTGCCCAGATGATTTCATAACGGATGTTCCCGTTTATGTGACGCCCTGATTCCTGATTTGGTCGACTTTTTGTTTTATATACTTATTGACTTATAACATTGTAACTGAAGATTAATATATATATATATATATATAGGCTTTCCTATTTGATCGCTTCTATGCTCAGTCAGGCTCAGAGTAGATGTCAGCACGGACTTGGATCATACTCGGTTCAGTCACGTGCAGAATGATGCTCAGTGATACTCAGTAGTTATACATAGTAACATATCCTAATGGGATAGTTAACTATATATTAGTTGTCAGAATTACACCTGTTTTTTTTTCTGTTATTTATATATTTCCTATCCTGTCGCGCGCTAAGCTCAGTGTAGCTCTATTTCTGATCTTTGTTTTCCCGCAACTGTGCCCAGCACTTATAGCTGGAATAAACCAGGAACGAACAAGACAGGTCCCAAGGCTTTTGTCCGTCCTCAAACTTGATGTCAATCCTGCATACAATCTGGGGTAGGAACTTGGTCATCACTAACAAAGTAATATTCCGTCCGATACAGGTTCGTGAAAACTGCATAAAATTGGGTATGGCAATGAGCCGCTTCTCTTTTGCGAATTCATTCATCTTTCCCATGCAAAGGGTCGTCATCCTATCAATGGCATCTTCATAAGATACCATAGCTGACAGAGTGTGTAGAGACGCAACTTTTCTGCGTCTATCACGGTGCTCCACGTTGGACGTAGTCCTCATGGGAGTGTCCTTGAAACACAGAACGAAGTTCCCAGAGATTCGTGAACCTAGCGAATAATGGTCCGGGGACCTTTCGTAAAGGCGAAAACAGAATGCCATAAGTAAGAGGACCAACCCAGAAGACAATTGAAAGTCCCATGAGAATCCCGGCACTAGCCCTGAGGTTAAATGGACGACGTCTTCCAACATAATGGACTGACAGGAAAAGAAAAAGGGGGAAACCATGTTTGCTATATGCTGGTTCAGGACTGAGATACCCTCAAGTAATTTCAAATGTTTCGAAGAGGATTATTCCCTGTTCCATCAGGTGGTTTTATATGTAACTCTGCACATGTGGAGAACGGATGAGTCCATGCCGAGAGACTGGATCTTTGAGAAATTAAGATTGTTCTCTCATTTGCACCAAATGGAGACACCTATTTGTCCATCGGGAGCGGAATCCTAGAAACCCGTGTTGTGGATAACTCTTGTCGCTCATCGGAATTGAAAATAGCCGGTTTCTAAATGGGTTTCAAAAATTACAAAGTCTCACGGAGCGTTCGTCAAGGGTCTCCAGGAGGATCATCGAGCCCTAGTGCGTATGGAAAACTTTGAACTAGACACTTAAGAGACATTCGCAACTGAGACAATCGGTCTCTCTGTTCTCCGTGCCCGATATCCAGTACTTTTGTACGTTTATACTCGGAAACACGCCACGCACAGTTATAGATCCCCTTTCCCATCCTTTGTATAAATACCGAGTGTAGTTGGGACATTGACTGAAGTTGCGCTACTTTCATACTCCATCCCTTCCCTTCAACTTACATTGGCTGAACCGCTCTGCGAACATGGCTAGCAGTTTACTACACCCCCACGATGACTACGCACCCTTCGACGTGGCCGTCATCGGCGGCGGTATTGTTGGACTTCACGTCGCCCTGGGACTCATAAAGCGGGGCATCCCCGTGACGATCTATGAGCAAGCGCATGAGCTCAAGGAGATCGGGGCCGGCATGGGCTTCACGTCCAATGTAGTGGATTGCATGGACGCCATAGACCCTAACGTTGCTGAAAGTCTGGACAACGTTGCAATCAG
The DNA here is from genome assembly GCA_034423695.1 of Penicillium polonicum. Lineage (NCBI taxonomy): Eukaryota > Fungi > Ascomycota > Eurotiomycetes > Eurotiales > Aspergillaceae > Penicillium > Penicillium polonicum. The sequence continues at coordinate 6,999,331 of CP139885.1, read as the reverse complement.
GTCTGGTAGCACAGTGCGCTGGATCGATGGACTCGCTCGGGAGGATTTAAGTTCCAGGCCTAAGGAGCGGCTGTTTGACGTTGAACTGTGCCTCGATGAGAAGGTAATAACCAGGACAACCCATCGTGGGCAGTTCCTGAACGAGCTGATTAAACTGCTGCCACCTGACCAGATCAAGCTTGGAAAGCGCCTGGACACGATCGTTCAGAGTGGCGAGAACGAGAAGCTCCTTCTCAAATTCTCCGACGGCACGACTGCCAATGCTGACACTGGTATGAACCCCCCCCTCCCTCTCTCTCCTCCCCTTTTCCTCTTGCTTTTCCAGAAGAGGCTAACCGGCACTTTCCCGAGGCAGTCATCGGCTGTGACGGCATTAAATCGCGCGTTCGTCGACTTGTCCTAGACGAAGACGACCCGGCTGCTGTTCCGCATTATGCCCACGAGACTGCGTATCGCTGTCTTGTTGATATGGACAAAGCTCTTCCAGCGGTGGGTGATCTTTGCAAGGGCATGGTGATGTATATGGGCCAGGGCGCCCACCTCATGGCATATCCCGTGGACGATTTCAAATCCTTGAACGTGGCAGCCTTCATTCACGATGATGGTGAATGGCCCGAAGGCGAAAAGCACACCATTTCTGGGAGCAAGGAGGATGTCCAGAAGGCCTATTCCAACTTCGGACCTACCGTACGATCCTTGGTAGCGCTGGTGCCCGACGAGCTTAATCGCTGGGCGATGTTCGACACATTTGACCACCCTCTGCCCACCTATGCCTATGGCCGAATCACCCTCGCCGGAGATGCTGCTCACGGCTCCACCCCGCATTTTGGCGCCGGTGCGGGCATGGGCGTAGAGGATGCCCTGGTGTTATCCAGTGTTCTCCAGCAAGCGGCAACAAAGATGAGAACTCATCGTGTTGCTGTCAGTAAGGCTAGGTTCCTGTCAGCTGCATTCGAGGCGTACGATGCTGTTCGGCGAGAACGTTCACAGTGGCTGGTCCGCAGCAGCCGCCGCCAAGGGCAAAAGGTCAAAGGGTTGGACCCAGAGATAGGCAAGGACTTTGACAAATTCAAAGAAGACACCGGGGCATTTATGGAGCAGTTTTTCTACTATGACTTCCGTGCCATGCTCCAGCAGGCAACCGATGAGTTTGAGCGCCGGGTTTCCGGCTGGATCTGACACTCTGAGCTCCCCATTGTCGGAGTTTGTGCCACATGACACGGCATGTGACCCACCCCGGTCTCAAGAACTTCTCGTCGATCGTTTCCGTAGTCTCTCTTTTCTCTTTCTTGCAGTAACTTTCTCCTTTTTGTCCATTCCAATACATACAGTGTTTTCTCTATGTTGTATTGATTCTCTATCTATATCGTATCTCTATGACCCTATCATATCATTGTGCGACATTGCGGCCGTGAGCCTAGCATGAAATATATACACTTGACAATCGATAGCATTGTTCCAACCAACTCTTCAATCTATGTTGTATGTAGATATGTATATTGTATTCATTACTTGACATATTTATTACGTATATGCAAGCTCACAGCACTAATTGGCTCTATATATTCTACACAGAGGGCCTCTGGGTCATATAAAGTCATGGTCATTTCTATAACTAGCATAAAAGGTATCAATCATACATCAGTAGTCGCCGAAGGAATTCAGACACATGTATACCCCTGTGTCAGAAAATATCATATCTTTCACACCTTGGACTTCTTCTCGGACACCTGCGGTACCACCCACCAGTCATGCCAACGAGACTTAGATCCAACCTCAGGAACAATCACTTCCAAGTTGAGAGACTTGTCTTCAGTAGGAGATGCCGTGGAGAGAGCCTTCTTGACCGCCTCGACAGCAAGGCTGGTTCCAATGCAGGCACGCATGGTGTTTTTCACGTCGCGCTTCCAATCCTCTTCAATGGCCGAAGGCGGCGGTTGGTTTGGAGCGGACGGGTCATCAATGAATGCCCCATTGGCAAGGGTCGCCTCCCATGCTTTGCGTGCTTCTGTAATGGCCTTCGAGGCACGCTCCAAAATGGTAGCGTCGGAATCACCTTCGAGACCTGCCTCGCGCTGGTATTCCTCGTATGGGACCAACTCTGGCAATGTGATAGGGATAAACGGCTTCATGCGGATTTCGTAGCGGAGTCGATCAGTAGAATATGCCTGGGGAGACGAGGCCGACGGGAGCACGTTGTGCCGGGCCAGTACAACGTACAACGCATGTAGAGCGATCGCGAAGGCATCCACCGCAATGATATGTGTGGTCAGCCTCTCCAGAGCGTGGAATGATCGGTGGAACGCAGATGCCTTTTGAGAGGAGCTTCCGGAGCGGTCGCCAGTAGACATCAAGTCGCGTTTTCGTGCAGCCACGGTAAACGTGCGGATGCGATCAATGTGGCCGAGATGTGTAGAACAAATATGAGACAAATACCAGTACATGCCCGGTAATTCTTCCGGAGAGTAGATCGACAGCTCAAAGCCCATCTGGAGAATGAGTCGGAACTGGACGAGCTTCTGGTGATAGGCCCAGCTACTAAGTGGGAAGGACCAGGTCGGTTCGCCGCCTTGGAATTGCAGAGGCGGTTCCGCACTCAAAGTGCGGAGCTCGAGATCAATTTCTTCTGCCTGCGTTGGATCAGCATAAACACTTAAATAGGAAATAGAGACAGGGCAAGACTGACCTCCATCTGCAGATTGTCCCAATCGACGAGGGTATGGCAGAGCGTTCGGCGCATCCGACACCTGTTCAGACAGGGACATCGCACAGTATCAACAAACGGCTGTGAAAGTTAGCAACTGAGACGCGTCATGATCTATATGTTCACTAACCTGGGCGAATCGCTTCATGAAACCATCCATCTTCTGGGCAATCTGGAACCGAGGATCGGACGGCACTTCTACTTCATCAGTGCTAGACTCGAGCAAAATATTGGCAGGTAAGACGAGTTCAGCGAGTTCATCGTATAAAAACTCCTTGACTGGTACGGCCCCGAGGATCGTCATGTTGCTGACAATCAATGCTTGGAGAAGGCAACGGATATAAATTGACGGTTGTGGTTTCCGAGAAAGCAACGTCCATATAGCAGTCTGTAAGACAGGTTAGAACCAAAACTAGACTCGGGTTCAAGAGTACATACCTTGAAATTGCTGGGACCAGTGTAATCAAGCATCTGCTGCATGTCTATCGCATCTTGGCACAGTCGTTTCAGATGTGCCAGCGCATCATCAGAGGTAATATTAACCATCGGACGAGGCGGCACTGTGCTAGCTAGCTTGCGCTGAATCTTCAAACTGAAGGCATCTGGCACAGGCTTTCCTAGTGCGACTGTCTCTGTCAGAGGTCGAAGTTGAGCTATACACGAGGTGAAGTTTTCCGCAGATCTGGTTTCAAGAACATCAACATCCTGTTGTAGTGCGGACAAAAACTCATGCCGAAACACTAGTCTGCAATGGATGGCATCTTTCAGCTTCTGGTCAATATCAGCCTGCTCCGCAACCCAAGAAACCGCCTGGTCCAGCAGACGGTGGAAGTGGGATATATCGAAGGCAGACAGAAGATTGCGGTTGTATAATTGACTGACAAAATCCTCTTCCTGGTTGGCAGATGGTATTAGCGACAGTCAAAGGACTAGTTCGGGGGCCAGTCCACTAACCTCATAATAATATTCAGTGGCCACTCTGAGATGCACAAAATCACAAGCTTTGACCAGTGCCAGACAATAAGCTCTCAAGACGAGGTTGACCAAAGGAGAATCACTTGGTACACGGTCAAAGCGAGCGTCGTCCATGGTCCTCGGCACCGGCCACAATAATTTATCGAGGTAGATTGACGTGAACAGCGTCTGCGATAGAGGGTGTCCCTTATGCCACGCCACCTGCGATTAAATCAGCAACCTGCGTGTGTCCATATATGCGATATTATCTCCCACCTCGTGGCACAGTAACTGGTCCATCAAGCCAACGACTTCCTCTGGTGTCAACGGCCGCCGTACGTCGTAGTCGTCTTCTAGCGCCTGCGCAAGATTTTCTCCGGGGGCTATATAGCCGCTATCCATCTTCGAGTCCATAATCTGTGCGGGTTCGATCGTCGTCAGCTGCAATTCTCGTTGCACGTTTCACATTCGGGTGAGAAAGCTGACGCACCTCCAATGCGCCCACAGCCTCGAACAGGGTGAACGTCTCATCTTTCACGAGCTGCCCTGTATTTAGTTCTGCAAGGAAAAATAGTTAGACACTTGATCAAAGCTGCTGGGGCAATATGCTTACTGGAAGCGGCCTTTGTAAATTCAGCGGTAATGTCGCGGGGTGCGGGCTGCGCAAACCGCGGACGGGGAACGCGAACTTCATTATTCGGCAGCATCACGAAGAATCACAAGTTCTTCCCACAATGCTGTTTTTATTACAGGTGTTCAAACAAGTATCGTGCCGTCGGATGTGTCTTGAGAAATCGACGAATCGAGGGGGAGGCGGGGATGTGAGTGGAGGAAAAAGCGAATCGGGAAGTTGGCAACCGGGACCTAGAGGTGACGTGCAACATCTGACCGGCCACGCCCGGGCAGTATAAGAATTCTTACGGCAGTTTTAATTAACAGCTTAGGCATGGTGTGAAAACAAAGACGAGTGCGATTTCTAAGCTCTGCCCAACCAGACAGGCCGGTATTGCTACACATGTACATTTCAATGCCTCCCCCGGACCAAAAACTCGCTCCAATCCGTCACACTCGGGCCCTGCATATCTCCAAGCTCGATTCTCTCAGGTGATCGGCGAAGAAGGCTTATTTCTCAGCAGCCTTGGCGAGGGCCTCGTTGTTGGCCTGGGCAAGGGACTTGACATCACCCTGCTTGCCGTTCTGTTTGTCATAACATTGTCATCAGTCAAAATTCTGCAGCATACAGCTCGGGAAGTTCACTAACCTCCCACTTGGCAAAACGGAGGTCCATCTGGCCGCGGCGCTCAGAGGCGAGGCGAGGGCCTTCCTTCAAGGAACGGCGCACCGTGCGGGCGGCGATGGCCAGGTAGCGGTTGTAGCTGGGGTCGGAGTTAGCATTGATTTCAAAGACAATCCGTGAATTCGTACGTCAAACCGGCGGCTTTCCAGGCGGCAGTCATTTTGAAGAGAATGTGGGAGGTATGGTTCGATTGAAGGGGTGAAAACGGTTCGGGTGAGTTTGGAAGCGTTCGACTTCGGAGGATCGGGATGTCAAGATCACGTGTAGAGGAATCTATGTTGGGAAGGCGGTGATTCCCACAGCGGTGTGGATTTGGACGGTTTGAATATTGGGTGCCTGGAGGGCACGTGACAGAGGAACAATATTTGACCGCGGGTAAATGTTGATCCGATATAGATTGATAAGCGCATATCGCGTTTGCATTCACGTGCCCGGCGTCTATTTTGACCACATCCCTTCCTTGTGCGGAGAACACTATACAACGCGACACACTATGCTCTCCATACCCCCGACTTTTAATCCATAAAGCTTTAATTGCTATGTGCCATTGGATTTTTGCTCACTGTATTCTCTAGGTTTTATTTGTCTCTCCGAGGTTGGCGGGGTGTCCAAGCGTCGCCGCGAAGTTTTGTAGATTGTTCGTCAAATTTGACAACACCCTAATACAAAGAACACTACGCAACGCGACACACTATCTCCATTGGCCCCACAATGCTCAATTGATTAAATAATAGTCTCCATGGGCCGTTCGGTCACTCTTAACTGCATTCTGTGGGTTTCATTTGTTATTTCGAGGTGGGTGGAATGCACAAGCGCTGCCGCGAAGTTATATAGATCGTTCGTCATATTTGGCAACACCTCTTATAAAGGAACACCATACAACGTGACACCCTACGCTCTGCAGCCCCACAAGTTGAATTAGTAAAATCGCAATTGGTATGTGCCATTGGCACGTCAATAATTACATTCCGTGATTTTCATTTGTTTTTTCGAGGCTGGTGGGGCGTAGAAGCGTTGCGGCGAAGTTATATAGATCGTTCGTCACAAGGGAAGCATACCGCGTATCGTCGCCGTATCGGATGCAAGTTTCGAACTCGAATGCGTCTCCAGCCGCCTCGATTGCTAGATCAGATACGTTGTCAGCACATGTAAACAGAAACGTAGGCTCCAACCAGCAGGGTTTGCTGTGCATAAGGAAAGATCGAATCTGCCTGTTTGTAGTGCGGGGTATACATTCCTCCGATCTCCGTAAACCACGCATACAATACGCGAGGTCGACTTCGAGAGCAAGTATCAAACAAGCACAAGGCAGATCCGGAAAAGCATTCAAGGCGGGGTCCGTTGCTCAAGGAGGTTTGCCATCCCCCACCACTTCCTTCGGTCACCACTTCTCTTACTTACCTTTCAGTCTCACCAACCTCCATTCATCTTTCATCATCCACACCATTCACCATCTTTCTGTGCTTCGATACCAAAGCATCTCGAATCGACAGTGCCTTTTTATCATATCCACCAGGTGAGTAACCCAGCTTTGCGCTGGTGATGGTTAATAGGTTTCCCTGACACATCCCCACTCCCCACCATGAAGCTCCTGCATCTGTGCATGATCAGCACAAGGTCCTGTGGCACACTGTTGATCGTTGGGACCCCGGACTTCCATCCAATGATTGGGGTATCTGGGTTGCTGTGGCACCTAGTGAACCTTGTCGAGGATTGGGTCTTGCACATCAACGTTCAACATCTGTTAGGCTCATACCAATTGTATGGACTCTTGGCAACTGTGGCACAAGTCCATCATGCTGGGAACCCTGCGATGCGGGGTCCATACATCAGACTAGTGATGGTCTGATGCCCTTCATGGTACTGGATGTCGACATTGCACCATACATCATTGGAGCATGGACACCAATTGATGTGGACATGGGCAATCTCAACAGCTTCTTTGGGCAATTCCCTAAGAGCCTGTACTCATGGTTAGCCTTGTTGTTCTCTGCATTTTGTCTAAACATACCTTGTTTGGGCAGCGACCGGTGCAAAACTCCAGCCAACTGCATACTTCATTGCGATTCCACATTGCGAACATTGTGTGCTCCGTGGGCTTGGTCCATCACGGTCGTTTGTTGCGATGCATTTCCTGTCTGTAGGAAAGGCATTTGCAAATACCTCTTCCCATTTCTGTTTCAGAGTTTTGCACCAATACGGAACACATTGATCATATCCAGTCACCTGCCTCACGCCCCCTCCATCAAACATCCTGGGTTTATTTTGTTTGTTATGAACACAATTGCTAATGATGTTGTCACACAGAGGATATAAAGGGAGCGTCCCTCCAACATGCCAACGAAGAAGAAAGCCAGCGGCCGCAAGCGCGACCACGACGCCGATCTTGCTGAGCTTGAAGAGCTCCGGAAGCAAATCGCCGAACGGGACAAGGCCGAAAAGGCCCGCAAGGCTGAAGAGGCTCGCAAGGAGGAAGAGGCCGCCCGCAAGGAGGAAGAGAGCCAGGGCAGGCGGCAAGTCAGCAGTCGGCGTCAACGTACACTCGTTCGCTGGGATGGTATGTGGTCTTTTCTTTTGCTATTTCCTTTTTACTCCCAATTTTGTTCCATATTTTCATCTCGGGAGTTCATGGGGATGTTGTCAAATCCAGGAATATCCATGGATAGATGGACTGTTGTCACACTGACTTGCATTCATGTGGAAAAATTGCCATTGAATTATGCTGACAATTGACTGAAACAGTGGACACCGATATTCGCCTTCTACTGGCCATCCAGTATGCCTGCAATAAGCTCGGAGTCAAGATTCCTTGGAAGGAAGTCGCAGAAGCCATGGGACCGAAGTTCACGGAGGGTGCAATCGTCCAGCATTTGTCGAAGCTGCGCACCAAACGGGAGGAACAGGATAAGCCCAACCCGCCTCCACTGAAGCGCGCAGGCAACGGTTATCACAAGAACGACACAAACGGCAAGAAAGAAGCGCTGCCTTCTGCAAAGGATGACGCTGCGCCAAGCACTCGCAATGGAAGGCGCCGTCGCCGTAATACATCCGATGAGGATTCCGAAGACAGTGTGTACACTCTCAAGAAGAACCAGTTCAAGAAGAGCAAGAAGGACAAGGTCTTCGTTGCCCCCAAGCTTCGTACCAAGCGTGAAGAAACCGACAGCGATGACTCCCAGAAGCTCGTCTGTGTCGGAGCAGAATGGCTCCGTGACTTCACCGAACGCGATGACCGTGCAAATGACGACGAATCAACTTCCGATGAGAAGGCTACTTCTGAGGAGAACGAGAACTCAACTGAAAGCAGCGAGTCTACTACTCAAGCCGCCAAGAAGTCTCAAACCAACAAGAAGTCAAAGATCGTGAAACTCCAGCTGGATCCAGTGCGCATGGCTATGCTTGACACCAGACTTCGTGACTCTGCAACTTCCCGCGAGCCTGTTACTCCCACCAACCCACCCCGCGTTGTGACCAACATGGCACCCGCTCGTTCCTCTTACTACCCTTACATGCCTTCCACCTCTAGTGCCGCTTTCTCTCCTCCAACACCCACTCCCTTCTCAACCCGCGGTGCGTCCATCCAGTTCCCCTCGAATGGGCCAAGCCCATTTGACTATGTCAACCGGTTTCCCCCTGCGACTTCTGAGGCTGTTCCCGGTGCCGCTCCAAGCCCTGTTTCGGCTGGAGTGTCTTTGGATGAAATGAGCACTGCGGCTTATTCGCAGTTTGACATGGCCCCTGAAATGCAATATGCGGACCAGTTTAGCGGTCTCCCTATGACCGGCTACCTGGAGACCAGTGGCTTTGAGACCCAGTTCCTTTCCGACAGTGAGCTGTTTGATAAGCTCCCGGAAGTCGAGCCACCCCGGTACCTTGGGTACGATGGTGAGGACGGTAAGGACGCCAAGGAATTCTAATTTCCTCGGTCGTCATGATTCCTGGTTCCGAGGCTGTTCCATGAGCTTCCCTGCCTCTTAATGCTTTTCTTAATGCTTTTCTTTTGCTTTTCTTTTGCTTTTTGCTTTTTGCCTTTTTTGCTTTTTTTTTGCTTTTATTTTTACTTTGCTCTGCGTTTGCTTTTGTTTTTTGCTTTTCCCGCTGGTTGATCGGGGGAGATGGGTGAGCATCTCCCCCGGTCAACGGGTGGACCTCCGGATAATTGATCTTGCGTGATATGGAGTTACGTCTTATCCGGAGGTCCACCCCAGCCTTTCATGCGTTGCTCGTTGGCCTCCTACGGGGGGCCCAGTATTTACTTACTCTAATAAGAGCGTATCGCACAATATTTTTATTAAAAATAATTTTTTAGGTCACAGGGAGAATCCTCACTAATTTATTGTAATCCAATAGGGAGATCAGAATAAAGTGATATGGGAACTATTGCAATACCCCTGGATTGATCTTTGATTGTAAGAGCAATTAGAGGGAGCGCGCATTGTGACCAATACTGTATGTGGACTTGTGTGTGTCTTTTGCGGCAATATTTGAGTAGGAAATTATTGATATAAGGTGGTAAGATTGGATTTATAACATAGTGAAGGTATAGATACAATTCAAAGTATATATCCACGTAGAAAAAAAAGTAAACTGAAGATAATAACTGTGAATCAATTCACCAATGTATGGGGGTTTGCCGATGGCCGGAATTGGGGAATATGAAACCTTCCCGACATATAAATACATATATCGGCTTGAATGTACATACGTAACTAGTTATATGTACCGGACTCTCCTTTGTAGGTAGGGCTCTCCTGTATAAGCTGCCGCTTTTGTGCGATCAGGCTTAGGCTCACTGCGACAGGCTTATGGTATTGAGCTAGCGTGGCGGGTGCGTACATCAATAGGGGTAGGGGTGTGAACATGCAATCAAATCAACCACGCTGAGCCATCACTCTCCCCCCTCTGCCCCGCTTCTCTCCCTTCTTAGGTCCGAGGCGGCTCTTAAGGAGCTATCGTGAAAACAAGCCTGTCATAAAATTTCAGACTTTCTCCATACCCGTTATCGTTGCTTTCATGCTCTACATAACCTCGAAATTTTCATTCTTCAGCCAAGGCGCATTATTCTGCAAAATGGCACGCAAGCATACCGTTGATGTGCTTACAGCGACGGCGAGGGACCTACGTAATCTGCTAGACTCGGGAGAGGTCTCTAGTGTGGAGCTGGTGGGTTTGTACTTGGACCAGATTGCCAGGCATAATAAACAGGGCCTTATGCTGAATGCAATGATCTCGACTGCGTCTGTGGATCGTGTTCTCGAAGAAGCGAGGATGTTGGATACCGAAAGGGCACAAAAGGGGCCTAGGTCGAAGCTGCATGGGATCCCGGTTATTTTGAAGGTAAGATGAGATGACCTATTCTAGCGACACTCCAATCTTGGTTCAAAGCATGATGCCTAATTTCTATAATTCAGGATCTGATTTGCACCCCAAGTTTTGGGCTGGAGACAACGGCTGGATCATTGGCCTTGAAAGGGCTTAACGCTACTGAAGATGCCCCTATCGCAACACTTCTTCGAGAGGCTGGATGTATCATGATTGGGAAGTCAAATCTTTCGGTGCGTGGTCAGATAGCGAGAAATATGTTCACTTGGCATCATGAAATTGACATGGTCTAGGAATGGGCGAATTCCAAAGGGTTCGGGGTGACAAGTGGTTGGTCTGCTGTTGGTGGCCAGGTGATGTTGTACAACCATCGTAGTCTCGGGCGGAGACTGATTTCGAGCAGACTCAGTCGCCTTATGTGAAAGGAGGGGTCGACCCGGAAGACACGTGGATGGGCCATAGTGTGAGTAATGACCTATCCTGGGTCGAACGAGCCTGAAGTGGACTTATGAACCTTATGAACAAAGACCCCAGCCGGATCATCCTCCGGGTCAGCCGTTGCAACAGCAGCTGGATTTGCCCCTTTGACGATTGGATCCGAAGCGGACGGATCAATCGTTCAACCAGCAATTCGAGCTGGGGCCTATGGCTTGAAGGGGACGGTTGGCGATGTGATTATGAAAGGCACACAGTCTGGAGGTGCAGCCTTTGACAGTGCTGGTCCAATTGGCAAATCTGCTGAGGATTGTGCCGATGTGATGGATGTTCTCTTACCAGGGCGGGACTTTGGTTCACACCTCACCAGGTCTTGGAATGGGATTCGCATTGCCTATCTGGACTACAAGACCTGGCAATTTCCCGACTCTGTTTGTGAAAAGACACCTGCATTCGATACACAACATGTAAGTGTCCGGTCACTATGGAGCACAGCAACTGATACTCTATAGGAGCTAGAAATGCTGGAGGCGCTCAAGAAAGTCGAATCCCTTGGAGCCCAGGTCACCTACGACGCCTTCCTCATGAGCCTTCCTGAAATCACCGAGAAGTACAAAACTGTCACGATGGGAGAGATTGGAAGTAAGTTACTTGGATCCCTTCAACCCTTGGATCCAGAAAAAATTGACCCCATTCCAGGACATCAGCTTGCATTCGTCATTTCAAGATTTCTAGGCTTATTCAATAATCCTCAATTACGGACATTACAGGATCTGGTGACGTTTAATAAAGAGCACGCAGCCGAAGAGCTTCCACTAGGTATGAATTGTTCAAAAGTTCATGTTCTTCAAATACTCACTTCATACAATGGTACAGACCAACCCAGCCAGCAAGTGTTGGAAAATGGCCTGAACGATAATATGACCGATGAGAAATATCACAGTGGACTGGCGCACCTTCGACAGAGTGTTCGGCATGCTGTCCATCTATGTTTAGAGGAATCCAATGCGGATATTATCATGGCATCTGGGGAAACACTGCTTCCCAGTATTGCGGCGTGTGCAGGCTATCCCATCGGAAGTGTCCCACTCGGCTTCTCGACTTACAACGGAAGGCCTTTTGGGATGGAAATAATGTCACGAAATGGCGAGGAGGAAAAGATTTTCCAAGTAATGTCGGCGTGGGAAGCGACGTTCCCAGAGGCCAGGCAGCCCCCGCCTCTTTTGGTCAACTGGGCCACCAATTTGTAGACTCACTATACAGAACCTATCTATAGACCCATCAAGCTTCATCATAATGGGGATGTTGAATAGGGGTTCAAACTCAAACTGCATAATATTGGGAGTCGGGTCCACAGACGTCATTTTGTCAGTATAAATGTCATGTCACGCACTATATATATCAGAGCTCGGACTATCTGAGCATAACGCTCAGATATAGTGGTCTTTTTGGCCTAGTTTGTGACTCGCCAGTCCAGGGGCAGGCTATAACAGCTTTGCGTTATTAATTAAGCTCTGTCCTGAAATCACGTCGAGCTATAACATCACTAATGAAATAAGTCCCTTGTGTTGTCGAGTATACAGTCATACTATCAACGGCAATTAGTAGCGTCAGCTTGCGAAATAACCCTAATAGAATATTAGCTCACTGCATTACCTTTCCAGTAGTGATTCTGTTTACCACGCCTTATACTTTAACTACTTACAAAATCAGTGGGTGTCATAGCTCATTTCGTGAAGTAGGACTTAGGTATCATACCCAGCCCCATACCCAGCACCGTACCCGGCACTAAACCAGGCACTAACCGAGGCACTATACCCGACGGCATACCTAGCAAGCACCATACCTAGCACCAAGCCAGGCAAGATATATCCTTTTTTTTCTCCCTGATTGAAGTGCATGTCGCTTTACCATGAAAAACAAAATATATGGCCGAAAAAGAATATAATATGCTATAACACTAAGATCTACAATATTTCGACAGCCGATTTAACTCCGCTCTTCCGGCTCACGTGACGGTTCTAGCTGTTTCTGCCGCCAAGCTCTGGGGATGAAGGAAGCGCCTAGAAAATTTTCGAGACTTTGGCTTCATCTCTCCCCCAGCTTTCTCCATCTATTTCTTTTCCCCCCTTCCAATCCCTTTATTTCTCCTGGGTTGTATTTCTCTCTTCTTTTAATTATTTTAATCTCGTTGTTCCTAGCCATGCAGCGCGCTCTCTCTACCCGGACCTCCGTCCTCTCGGCCGCTTCCAAGCGTGCCCCTTTCTGTCGCTCGACTTTGAACCTCCAGCAGCAGCGTTTTGCTCACAAGGTGCGTTGGATTGGCAATTACCTGCATCATCATCTTGCTCTTCCATTACCCCCGTGTTCCGCCGATTCCGAGGCGTTCAATCGTTCCCCTTGCTAACAGCAACCAGGAGATCAAGTTCGGCGTCGAAGCCCGTGCCAGTCTTCTTAAGGGTGTTGACACTCTTGCTAAGGCTGTCACTTCCACACTCGGTCCCAAGGGTCGCAATGTCCTCATCGACTCCCCCTACGGCTCCCCCAAGATTACCAAGGGTAGGATTCCCATCAAGACAAACACATGGTGATTCGCGAAAAGACTAATCATTCCCTAGACGGTGTAAGTGTCGCCCGGGCCATCCAGCTTCAGGACAAGTTCGAGAACCTTGGTGCCCGCCTCATCCAGGATGTTGCCTCCAAGACCAACGAGGTTGCTGGTGACGGTACCACTACCGCCACTGTCCTCTCCCGCGCCATCTTCTCCGAGACCGTCAAGAACGTTGCCGCCGGCTGCAACCCCATGGACCTGCGCCGCGGTATCCAGGCTGCCGTTGAGGCCGCTGTGGAATACCTCCAGGCCAACGCCCGCCCCATCACCACCGGCGAGGAGATCGCCCAGGTCGCCACTATCTCCGCCAACGGCGACACCCACGTCGGCAAGCTCATCTCCACCGCCATGGAGCGTGTTGGCAAGGAGGGTGTCATTACCGTCAAGGAGGGCAAGACCCTGGAGGATGAGCTCGAGGTCACCGAGGGTATGCGCTTCGACCGTGGCTACACCTCCCCCTACTTCATCACCGACCCCAAGTCCCAGAAGGTCGAGTTCGAGAAGCCCCTGATTCTGCTCTCCGAGAAGAAGATCTCCGCTGTCCAGGACATTCTCCCCGCCCTTGAGGCCTCCACCACCCTCCGCCGCCCTCTCGTCATCATTGCCGAGGACATCGAGGGTGAGGCTCTCGCCGTCTGCATTCTGAACAAGCTCCGTGGTCAGCTCCAGGTCGCCGCCGTCAAGGCCCCCGGCTTCGGTGACAACCGCAAGAGCATCCTGGGTGATCTCGCTGTTCTCACCAACGGTACTGTCTTCACCGATGAGCTCGACATCAAGCTCGAGAAGCTCACCCCTGAGATGCTCGGCTCCACCGGTGCCATCACCATCACCAAGGAGGACACCATTATCCTCAACGGCGAGGGTAGCAAGGACAACATCACCCAGCGCTGCGAGCAGATCCGCGGTGTCATGGCTGACCCCACCACCTCCGAGTACGAGAAGGAGAAGCTGCAGGAGCGTCTCGCCAAGCTCTCCGGTGGTGTCGCCGTCATCAAGGTCGGTGGTTCCTCCGAGGTTGAGGTCGGTGAGAAGAAGGACCGTGTTGTGGACGCCCTCAACGCCACCCGCGCTGCCGTTGAGGAGGGTATCCTCCCCGGTGGTGGTACCGCTCTGCTCAAGGCCTCCGCCAACGGCCTTGGTGGTGTCAAGCCCGCCAACTTCGATCAGCAGCTCGGTGTCAGCATCATCAAGAGCGCCATCTGCCGCCCTGCCCGCACCATTGTTGAGAACGCCGGTCTCGAGGGCTCCGTCATTGTCGGCAAGCTGACCGACGAGTACGCCAAGGACTTCAACCGCGGATACGACAGTGCCACCAGCCAGTACGTCGACATGATCGCCGCCGGTATCGTCGATCCCCTCAAGGTTGTCCGCACCGCTTTGGTTGACGCCAGCGGTGTCGCCTCCCTCCTCGGTACTACCGAGGTCGCCATTGTCGATGCTCCCGAGGAGAAGGGCCCTGCCCCTCCTGCTGGTGGCATGGGTGGTATGGGCGGTATGGGTGGCATGGGTGGCGGCATGTTCTAAAGCTTCTGACCCCCTCCCCCTGAAGAATTACCTCGAGCGCTCCTCTTTGCATCGTAGCCTGTTCTGATACTCGGATATTTGTGTAATGTCTTTTCTTTGTGTGCCTATTTGGTGTTTATCTTTTTTTTTTTGCATGTTTCTTTCCATACCTGTATTTTTTGGACTTGTTCTGATCTCCCTCTTCTCCTCTCCTCTCTACCTGGGACTTGACAAAAAAAAAGGTTCCACTGTACTATATCATGTATTCCAATGAAGTCCTATCTGATACAGCCTACTGAATTATGTTTTTTCGCCGTCAACTTACTTTCGATTGTAGATCGAAAATGTCCCCTCTTTATAGAGTTCCAATGATCTCGGTCAAAGGTACTCCGTACTCTACTCCATACGTACGTAGGTACTGCATACAAACATTCCATATGTTCACATATCAATTGTAACAAAACCGATTGGCCACTCGGCTCGGCTATTTGGGCGGGTTAAGCTATCGAGGGTCTAGACTCAAAGGAGTATATGCAATCATATGGATATTAACAGGTATATTGCAGGTACTAAATTAATCTAGTCCAAGCCCAATATATAGGCGGGTGGGAACGGCAAATAACCTGGGAACCTGTACTTTTCTTCTCTTCACTTCTCTCTCTCTCTCTCTCTACGGCTCTTTACTCCGCTTATTTCTAGTCCCTTTCCCTCCCGTGTCACCAGATCATTCCGGCATTCCGGTCCTGCATTTCCTTGCATCTTTGCACCTGACTTGCATTCGCTTTCTGAATTTCGCTCTCGTGGAATACTTTGGCTATCGGGAATGCATACGGTGCTTGCGGGGAACACATCGTGTTGGCACTTCCGTCGCCGGTCATCATACGTACGGTCATGACAATCTCTCTCATACCCCAGTCTGTTTTTAACTTGCCCCTAGAGTCACTGCACGACCTAGAAAGCCCTGAGCGGATTTCAATCGACAATAGACCGTGATTGCCGCCCAATGGCTACTATGGTGGATATGGATCCCGCTCGGCCAGCCCTGGTGAGCGATGCAGATCTCATGCAAGCGCGAGCAGCTCTCCAGCACCAACAGAGCCCAGAAGTCTCTGTTCCCCGTGAATTTATCTCTCTCATCGTCGACGAACTGATCTACCGCCGCGAGTCACATTCTTTCATCGCGGAAATCGAACACGAACGCTCAAACCTTCGGAAGGAACTCCTCAAACATATCCACATCAATGAGGCATTTCAGAAAGAACTGCGGGAGATCGGCGAGATCATCACCCAGGTTGCCCATGGCGACCTTTCACAGCGGGCCCGTATGCATCCCCTCGAGATGTCACCTGACATCGCTACCTTCAAGCAAACGATCAATACCATGATGGATCAGTTGCAGGTTTTCAGTCAAGAGGTGTCCAAGGTGGCCAGGGAGGTCGGCACGGAGGGTGTATTAGGTGGGCAGGCGAAGATCGAGGGCATTCAGGGCATTTGGCATGAATTAACCGTCAACGTGAATGCCATGGCCAACAATCTGACCACGCAGGTCCGCGATATCACCACCGTCACGACCGCAGTTGCCAAGGGTGATTTGCAGCGCAAGGTCCAGGCGGATTGTAAAGGTGAGATCTTGTTGTTGAAGAATATCATCAACTCGATGGTCGATCAGCTACGGGAGTTTGCATTCGAGGTTAGCCGTGTTGCCCGCGAGGTCGGGTCAGATGGTGTACTTGGCGGCCAGGCTGTTGTGCACGGTGTTGAGGGTACCTGGAAGAACCTTACAGACAACGTCAATCGCATGGCATCGAATCTTACGCAGCAGGTCCGCGAAATTGCCGATGTGACGACGGCCGTTGCACGTGGTGATCTTACAAAGAAGGTGACCGCGGACGTGAAGGGCGAGATTCTGGATCTGAAGCTTACGATAAATGCCATGGTTGATCGGCTGAATCAGTTCGCGTTCGAGGTCAGCCGAGTCGCGCGTGAAGTAGGGACCGACGGCACCCTAGGTGGACAAGCACAAGTTGAAAACGTCGAAGGTCGCTGGCGTGATTTAACGGATAACGTCAATACCATGGCCCAAAACCTAACCCTGCAAGTCAGGCAAATCTCCAACGTGACCCAGGCCATCGCGCGGGGCGATCTTAGTACCAAAATCGAGGTCCACGCCCAGGGTGAGATCTTGACTCTGAAAGAGACAATCAATAGCATGATGGATGGGTTAGGGGAATTTGCCGGAGAAGTTAAGGGCGTGGCGAGGGATGTGGGTGTCCGGGGTAAACTCGGCGGTCAAGCCAACGTTGCTGGATCTCATGGAATTTGGAGATCCATCAGTGAAGATGTCAACACAATGGCGGACAATCTGACCTCTCAGGTTCGTGCCTTTGGTGAGATCACCGAGGCGGCGATGAGTGGAGATTTCACCAAATTGATTACCGTGTCTGCCTCTGGAGAAATGGACGATTTGAAACAAAAGATCAATAAAATGATCTCGAGTCTGCGCGATAGCATTCAGCGCAATACGGCTGCTCGTGAAGCAGCGGAGCTGGCGAATCGGAGTAAATCTGAATTTTTGGCTAACATGAGGCATGTTAATCCCTACTCGGTTGCACTAGCTTTAATATTTTTGTGCTAACTAGAATATAGCCATGAGATCAGAACCCCAATGAATGGTATAATTGGGCTGTCGAGCTTGGCACTTGACACTGATGACCTCCAAGCTCCCGTGAGAGAGACTCTGAAGATGGTACACAATCTTGCCATTTCTCTCTTGACTATCATTGACGACATCCTTGATATCTCCAAGATTGAGGCTAATCATATGATAATTGAGAAGACGCCATTCAGTCTTGGTGCAACGGTGTTCAGTGTACTGAAAGCCCTATCTGTGGAAACAAACGAGAAGGCATTGGGTTTAGTCTACACAGTAGATGGAGAAGTACCAGACTATCTGATAGGAGACGCATATCGACTACGGCAGGTCATGTTGAACCTAGTCGGCAATGCCATCAAATTCACAGACCACGGCGAGATCAGAGTTACAGTAAAGCATGCACAGGATGACAAGTGCGCTTCCGATGAAACAGCGTTCCAATTCTCTGTCTCAGATCCTGGAATTGGAATTGACGAAAGCAAACTTGGATTGATCTTTGACAAGTTCCAACAAGCTGATGGGTCGATGACCCGTCGCTTTGGCGGGACAGGTTTAGGCCTGGCAATCTCAAAAAGGCTTGTTTCTCTCATGGGCGGTGATATCTGGGTGACCTCGAATATGGGAGAAGGCAGCACATTCTCATTTACATGTCGAGTGAAGCTAGCCCAGCCGCCGTCGAGCTTTGCAGAGCAGCTTGCCCCCCACCGCGGCCAGCGCGTTCTCTTCTTCGATCACGGTCTTGCGCGCGACTTCCCAATCGCCTCGGTGCTCATTGAGCTTGGTTTAGAGCCAGTCATTGTAAAAGAGGAGCAGCTAGAATGTGATGTGGCCAGTTCAAAAGTAACTGGGGCTGCACCTTCGACGCAATCCTCATCGAAAACTTGGAGATTGCCGCAAAGCTCCGAGCCTGCCCAGACCTCCAGCCCATCCCACTAGTCATCACAGCACACACCGTATCTCTAGCTCTCAGAGCAGCCGGTGAACTCGGCATAGCATCCTACATCACCGTACCCTGTCGACCCATCGATCTATGGAATGGCATTCTTCCCGCCCTCGGAACCCGCGCAACCCGCACCCCATCCGGCTACACGCGCTCGCTAGCAATTCTTCTAGCAGAGGACAACGACGTGAACCAAAAGGTCGCCGTCCGGATACTTGAAAAATTCAACCACAACATCACGGTTGTGGAAAACGGCCTGCAAGCAGTCAAAGAGGTCAAACACCACCGGTACGATGTGGTCCTCATGGACGTGCAGATGCCCGTCATGGGTGGCTTTGAGGCCACAGGGAATATCAGACAGTACGAGAAGATGAATGGACTCCCTCGTACGCCGATCATTGCCCTCACTGCGCATGCCATGCTTGGAGATCGTGATAAGTGCATCCAGGCTGGCATGGATGATTACTTGTCTAAGCCGTTGGACTCTAGTCGAATGATGCAGACTATCCTGAAGTGCTCAGCTATGAATCTTGCCTCACTGCCTGCTATTGAGGGATGAAGAGCACTCTGGTATATGGGATGAAAATACAGAGAAACCGGCCCTTCATTGACTCCGCCTCTGAATTTTCTTCCGACACTTGTTTACTGCGTATAAGCCTTTGATGGCTATCCAGATGAGTCTATTTCCTTCCAACGGGTCTGGAGCCTCGTTCCTTACACCCTAAGACGACTAATGTTCCAACCCCGAAACAAATTCCCCGTCCCTTTATTCTCGCAACCTGCATACGTCTATAGGTTGATTATGAACCCCGATATTTTGCTTTTGAATTCATATGTCTTTGAAATACCCCATGTCGAGCAGTCTGTTAACGATTTTCTTTTCCAATGATCGAATTCTTTTCCCTTATTTACGGTGTTTATGGTGGATGTGCGTTTCTGTTGTTTTCATGGTGACTTATATCCTTCAGTACACGAACATATGTGTTGAGAATTTAGAACCATCTTATTTTCAGGACTATTTTTGTCCGCTGAGACAAGATATATATTGTCTCTACCCCTTCCAGTATTTACATTAGACCCCCTAGAGCCTGTGAGGTTACGGGATAAAGCATAAGCTGTTGCATTTATGCTCAAAATCAATGGATACATACGTTGTTATACTTTATGTGTACTCAAAAAAAAAAAAAGAAAAGAAAAAAGAAACCAAGATATAAAATGCAAGATGTAGGGGGGTATCAAACAGCCACCAAAAAGACAAAATCATGCCAAAAGCAAGAATATACAAACTAAACCTCCCCAGGACCTCTCCGATTCAATCCAGACTTCACCTGATACTTCTCCTTCTTAACCCCCTTCCCCCCAGAAATCGGACCCCCCTGCCACCGCTGCCAGATATCCTCATCACGTTGCATATTCTTCCTCCCATAACCCAGGTACTCGTCGAAGCGTTTTCTAAGCTCAGAGTCCTCAGGCACAACACGAACATGCATTTTACTCGTAGCAGAATCCCACAAGACAGATTTAACCGGATGGAGGACGAATTCTTTCAGTAAGCCGGCGCCGATCTTGTGCGTTTTCGATACGATATCGCGTAGTGTATCACTGAAGGCTATGAAAAGGGAGAGGAAGATGATCGCAAAGGAAGCCGGGGCTGGAAAATGTTAGTTGTTGTATTGATATAGTTGTCTTGGGACGAAACAGACCTGCTATCTCGAACATTTCTCCAAGGGTTGGGTTTGTCTGTTCGCCGCTCCATTCTCGGGCGTTGATTCCAAATAAGGAGGTGAAGAATGATAGAGGGAGGAAGCTTGGAATTGTCAGATTTTCTTGTTGATGGTGTTATAGAGAGAGTATGCAGACTTACACAACACTGAATATGGTGAAGACCATCACTGCTCGTGACTGCGTTTGAGCAACTTCAGCTTGCCAGCGAGTCATTTTGGCTTCGTCAACATTCGCCTGTTTCTGCTTGAGATCAAGGAGGGTTTCGACCTGACTTGTTAGTAGTTGAAAATCGCAAGCAGGGGGTATAGCACTCACTGCTTTCTGTGTTAGATGGCTATTTTCTTTCATATCGTTAACTTGCGAACGATACTCATCGATCCGCTGTTGTGCTATATCGAGGAATGACTTCCCATCACCCCTGTTATCGAAGTATTTGACCATGCTATTGATGACGGTGTCTTGTTGCTCGAGGAGCTTTAGAATGGTGGATAGCTCATCTTCGATGTCGCGCAGCTCAAGTAGAACGGAGAGGTCTTCTCGGTTTCGTCGAGCAACCTGCAATTCTTTGTAATCTTGCTGGGCGGCTGTCATGATCTTGCCGTCTGAGGTGCGGTCATGATCGGCTGGACGGTTGGTGAAGCCTCTATTTCGGAAGCGCTTGAATGATTTGGTGACTGATTCGGACTGGTTTTGTTAACAACAGCACTCCAAGAGACGGGTAATAAAAAAGGGTCACTCTTACCAGTATACTAATTGACTCCTCAAAGATGCGCAATACTTGCAGATCATGATGCAGAGTCTTATCCAGGAGAACAGTGACAGCATGTAGCATAATGAGCGCAGCCAAGTCCCCAGCAGTCTCAAATCGACGGGAGAGATCCCCATTTAACTCATTATAAATGCTGCTATGCAAGTTCGACTGTTCAAAAAGCTTCCCCTCAGAGGTCGTGGCCTCCTGATTCGGAAAGAAAGTTACAACAGTCTTCTCATCAAGAATCCAAAGCCAGAGCTGATCAACCATCAGGACATTCCCATCCATGAACTCTCCAACATTCTCCTCGTTCTCGGGATCATCCTGTGCCGACTGCAAATACTCTTTAAGCTGCTCGTCAATGCGCGCCGGTCTCCGAGTGCGTTTCCAGAGCATCTGGTCGTCATCACGAGCGATAGTCGACCGCAGATTGGGATACCCGTATTGATCGAGTGTTCGGCGAAAATGAACAGGAGGCTCGCAGCCGAGATAGGTCCAGATGAGTTGGGCTTCTAGGCTTGCTTTTGAGATTCGGCCTGGGACGGGCCTGGATCGACCTTGATTGAGTCGGTCTTCGACTACTTTGCGTCGTTGGATTAGGTTGCGGTATGTATCCCAATGGAGCTGGGGTGTGTTAGCACAGGGTGGAAGAGGAAAGCTTGGTTAATTGGAAGAAGTACTAACGTAGGGAGCCTGAGAGGAATGTACGTTAGCGTTGATATTGATATGGATGGATTGAAACGTACATATAGAGCGAGTTGAGGATCCTCCGAAGCATCAGAAGGGCTCTGTGGAATATCCATTTGTCTTGAGTGGATACATGCAGGCTTGACGAAACGTGCATGAGGCTCGAGATGGCGAGCTCTATTAAGCCGGAGATACCAATTCTCGTCGTTGATAAATTTCCGAACACTGTATAATACATTTAGCACCGTGCAAGACCCCGTGGAGTTTGTATACCCTACAAATTAGGCTCTTGTCTATCCTGACATGCTCGGCGGATGACTTGGGATACCCAACCAGTATGCGTATACGGCACATGAATCCACATTAGTTTCTCAGTATCAGCCTCGGGTCGATCGAAACGTGGAACCGCTCGGGGTATATCCTCTCTGTCGGCATTTTGATTTATACGATCGCGAGTAGATTTGGGTATTGCCAGAAACGGCGATTGTACTGGTTGCGATGTAGAAGAGCTCCTTGTATCTATTAGCTTAGGGGTCGGCTCAAGCGTCGGGGTAATTTTCTTACGAAGGTGGCCGTTCAATACTTCCCTGGGAGCTGCTGTCAGAAGCACTTCTACGATGAGATCGTTTGAGTGGAATTAAGCCAAGCGCCTTGGTGAGTGAACTCTTTCGTTTCTGCTCCTCCGGCGGAGGAGTTTCACTTCGTGAGTCATTCAAGTAGCCCTCCCTTTCTGCTTCGGTAATATGGATCTTTGGAGATGGACCGGATGGATCATCAAAGCTTTGCCTGTAGGGTAGAGGGGCTCGAAGGGGCCTTGGTTTCTCATCGGGGTGCTCATGATGATGGTCATGTGGATCCGAGCCGGGGGCAATGTATGATGAGCGGGGACTATCAAAACTGCTGATTGACGAATCGTCCAAGCCACTGGGCTGGACTCGGCCAAGTCTCTCCCGAAGGCAAACTGATGGACCACGAGAGAGGTAGTCCTCCAAGGACACCGTAGTTGACCACAGCTTGAGGGGAGTTTCGTCACTGACGCCCAGTGCAGTATCCTCAAAGAAGCCATTAATTTGAACCATGACCTTCTGTTCTACGCCCAAGGGTGTATCCTCGCGCTTTGATATTTGAACAGCAGTGTCAACAGCATCACCAAGCTCCTGCAGAAATCTATCTCGTGTGGACTCCTGGCCGTGGAAAGTTGCCGTTCCCGTATGGTCTGTTGCCATGGGTAGTTCCTGTTCATGCTCAATATCCAACAAACCCGACCGAATCGAAGTGATGGGAACATGGAACTCGAGTACGTTATTCGTCTCAGCGTCGACTACATGCATAGTGGAATCCACCGTTTCGAGAAAAGACCAGACCTTCATATCGGCCGAAAGGGTCTTGAACTGGTTTGACAGATGCCATAGCCGCTCTTGACGGGGACGCAACTGCTTTCTGAGCGGTTCCGGAGTCTCGTGCTCTAGATGCAGGAGATGGCGAATACTGGCAGCATACTCATCGGCAGAGAGATAAGTGGAGCCTTGGTGGGGTGTCGCAAAGAACGCGATGCCATGACAGCTGGTTAAGATCGACTGGCTTGGCTCTCGCGATGCCAAGGCTAGAGCTGCTTTAACAACAAGACCGCCGGTGCTATGGCAGATGAGAAAGATAGGACGTCGACTTGGCTGATGATATTTTAGTCAATTATTCATGGTTATGTGTACGAAAAGAGAAGATGATAACATACCTCATGTTTCCGCTCACTACGTAGTTTGTTCAACAGTCGTTCACCCAAGGTATCGATTTTATCGTCACGAAGGTCTCCGTAGTTATATAGCAGGACTCGTGCTCGAGGAATGTGTTGTAGTAGTTCAGTATCAAGCCAGGAGGATGTCGCGCCATGCGCTATCCATGTCTTTTTATGATGGGCGCCAATCGGCGGGACAGCGACAATACTGAGTAGTAAGTTAGTAGCTGAATATGATAATATGGAATATGCACTTACTCAACATTAGTATCTGTTGCGACAGCAATATGCTCGAACCATGAGTGACTATGGCCGGTCACGGGTGGCCGCGATGTCATATTGGCGACTCCAGTTGAAGATAGGACGGTTAGAGAAAAGAAAATAGCGGGGACCAAGTCGAGAGGCCATCTGAGCAGTCTTAAATCTCCTAAATTAGGGGGGCGCACTTCAGCCTCATGTTGGGGTCCGGATGATCGCGCCCCGACACCCTAGTTTGCCCGCTGATAATCGGGCTGTGTTGTGAGTCAAATGTCTTGCCATACATATGTATTATATATGTTAGATATTATTATATATCCAGAGAGAGAGACATTTCCATTAATGTATATATACATAGACACCCAAATTCCAAATGCAAATGCAAACCACTCTATAACTTGGCTCATGCGGTATCATCAGAAACGCCATAAAAAAGAATAAAAGCGGAGAGAGACAGCGCAGATGCATTATAATACAAAAGGGGAGATTATGCGTCCGAGTGTCGCCGTTCGTTGACCTCTCGGGCCATGCGCTTTCCCAGCTCATAGGTTGAAATCATGATAGCGCAGGCCGGGGCAACTTTTAAACATCGTGCTGTCCAACCACGGAATAGACCAGCGGTACCTTCTTCACGGAAGATGTGCATGAGGAATTTTGGTAAGGATAATTGTTCTGGCGCCAAGATACCGGGGGGTAATGCCGTGCGGGGGGCGGCACCAGTGAGAGGGATATCGTCCAAATGTCGGAAAACTTGCTGTCGTGTCTTACCAACATCGAACGGAGTAGTGACAAGTGCTGCTAAGGAACCTGAAACACCTCCGGAGATGAAGCTATCGAGGAAAGCTTGGAGACTGGATTCTTCGAGCTCGTGATCCGAACCCGAAAGATGAGGGGCTTTCTGGCGCGCCGCGATCAGCGCCTTTCTCACCTCCTCGTATCCCCACCAGTAGAGTCCGGAGAAAGGAACATCGCGCCACATGGTCAGAGTGAACCCTCGCCACAGTGAGCTATATCCCTTTGCCTGTGTCATACGGTACAAATCCTGTACAGTGGCTTTGAAATGGCCCGCGCCCGTCCCCGGAGTTGCCTGGAGACGCGTCCGGAACATCTCCAGCGGACTGGTCGCAGCTGCAGCCGCGACCCGAGCCAAGGATCCCGCTATCAAGGGCGCATATCCCTCCGATATGCGCTGCTTGATGGGACTTCGCTCATCTGTGCGCAGCCAGTCATAGCCAGCAAAGTAGATGACATTAGCCGGGATTCCCATCATCAGGGTCGGGCTCAACCCTCGCCACAGGGTCAAAGTTCCTTCATTGCGCGCGATCTTCCGTAGCCCGTCGAGAGTAGATGTGAATGTTCGCCGCTGTGTTTCTTCGACCGCGCAATCGATCGCCGAGTGTGGATGGGTTCCGACCACGGTCGCCTGAGGTCCTAGCATGCACATCTGGGCATCGTTTCCGACCCAGAATACTTCGCGACAACAGGATGTGATACCGAGGTTTGGAGGGAGGTTTTTCAAGGTTTGGGTGGTGTGAGAGGTAAAGGGAGAAGTGTTGTAGACCTGGGATTGTGACTGTAAACGGACTCGTACGACATCCAAGGGTGTCACTGCGAGCTGTTAGTGCTGGGGATTCCAAGGATCGGGAGCTCTTCCGACTTACCTAGAAGACCTGTTAAGACATTGCCGGCGGTCGCAGACACCATCCGCTGTCCAGGAGTAATGTTATCTGTTGGGACAGGGCTCTTGGGTGCAGGAGGAGAGTCTGCCGCCGATGTAGTGGCCATTGTAGAATCTTCAAACTGTGCCGCCCATGACGTCCCTAGAGAGGCGTTTAAGTCTGTGCCGAACTGAGTACCAGTGGCGTCGCCTGAAGCAAATTCCACGGTCGGCATTCAATCAATTCGATGTGAAAAACAGTTCAGAGTTCTCCGCGCCTGTGTTGAAAGAAAAAAAGGATGCGTCACCGGGAAAAGGAAAGTTTTTCGGGGTTTCGCGGGTGGCGGTGGGCGGAGATAAGCCTTTTGGGGGAGATTTGGATGATTTGGGGAGATTTGGAGTGAAGACACTGGATTCCAGTATTATCTATATTTAATTATCTACAATGAGTTTCGTTCTATGACAACTGGATCTGGCTAGGTCTTTTTTAAGCCCTTTTTTTCTACATGGGCTTATCAATCTGATCTGATCTCCGAGGTCGGACATGAGGCAAAACAGGCTACTTCGGCTCAACCAAAGGGAAGATCAATAGTGGACCTTGTGTAGTGGGGTTTCATAGATTTTAAAGGGTTTGAAGTAGCCATCTTTCATGGATGAATAGGTGTGAATATGTGTGCTTAGGTGTGCATGTTAGGTCTCAAAATTGAAGTATAAAAACAGTGCCCGCGCATAGCCGACTAGTAACATTGAACCCTAAGGATACATTTGACTTGCTCTATTACTCTATAGAACATAGACATCATCCCTAAGCTAACATACCCCGCACCCTACTTTTTCTTTCTTTGGCTTATCATATACCCTAGAGTCTCTAAACTGTACATGTGTGGCCATTTTCTCCTTGGAAATGTCGAATGGGTGAAAGCCGAGTTGAACTTACGAATGGTTTCTTATGAAAAGTAGTGCTTTCAATGGTTGATGATTCTGAGACCTGGAATAAGGTCGAGCAGCACTAACTTTTGCTTATGAATATAATACATCCGACACCTCCATGCTCAATCACAGGATTCTTAAATCAATACTCATGTTTCTCACGATTTATACAGGGCACATATGGTTTCATTGAGAGGCATATCTCACACCACTTGGACAGTCATCAACGAGCGGTTAAATCGAAGGACCAATAATCCGGCGCACTGTTTGCACCTCCGGGGATAGGCGTTTCAAAGCCGAAGCAAGCTCATCGGCAGCTTGAGCCAGAACATCATCCGTCAGCGGCTCTAGCGCATCCAGGATGAACAAAACCCGCGAGGTATCATCGGTCAAGGCCGTACGTGGACCCTGTCGCCAATTCCATCGACGGCAAGTGATACCACTGTCATCACACCAAACGGGCTCCCCGGGCGCTGCAAGTTCCGTTTGAGGTTGCCCCCCAGAAAAAGTTTGGAACTCCTCTTTACCAGTGGCGCGGACTAGGAAAGGTGATCCATCGTATTTGTCAAGATCCTCACCTCCGAATGGGATCTGATATTTGACAGAGATGGCATTGTAGATGTCGGTCAGGCGGTTGACTCGTGGCAATCCATCCTGTGCGCGCCGAGTCAGAGCCTCGAGGCTGTTTCGCGTTTTTTGGGGTTTCGCTCCAAAGCCCTTGTAGGCCTCGCGCCATGCGGCGATGTGTGGGAGTTCGGTAACGGGACAATTGGCCAATTTGTCCTTGATGGAGTTTTCAGCCTCTTTCAAAAGGGCTTCGCTGGAATCATCGCTTGGGCCGGGAGGAATACCCTCTACCACCATTAAGAGGGCGCGATAATCCGGTCGGAGGTGGAAGATTTCTGGAGCTACATGCGCAGCCTGCAACAGCTTTTGTGCCACTTGTGTCCCGCTCATGACAGTGAATGAAAGCAAAAGTGCTGAAGATGTGTCTTATTGTTGGGAATCGGGTGGAAGACAATAGCACAAGCGAAGAAATGTTAGAATATAAGAGGGAACAAGCAAAAATAGGTCGGAGGTTAGCCTAATATACTAGATCCGAAGGCGAATAAATTGTGATAAACTTTTCACTACTATGCAGAGTGATCCAGTGGATTATCACCCGTTAGCCCCTCTCCCTTCAAGTTCCCAAGGCGGGAAATAGTGGATACAATATCGTTATTACAATATGCCTTCAGGGCTGTTGTGGCAATACTGACTTCCGAAAAGGGTAGTTGATGGGAGTGGGGTCGGATCAAGGGGAATGCCTGTATCTGATTGGCTGTTTATTCGACCCTCATGAAAATATACATAGTGAAAGCTGTGTTAGGGTTTCGTGATGGACATTGCTAAATGTGTTGTATGGGAATTAGGGTGGAAATTGAAGGACTATGTCGTAGCACATGGTAAATATCTTCCTCCGTAGAAGCGCTCATTCAATTGACTATCTCATCATTAATTAGTCATATATTATGGTAACTACGTATGAGAGCTTGTCCCTTCCGATCAATAACTCTTCTCCTCTGTTTCTTCCGGCCTCGAAGACTATAAAGGTTGTAGAACCCAAATGTCCTGCTAAAATACCACGTCACGTTGCATAATTCACTGATCTCTGTCCGGGTAAGCGTCGTACAACCCATCGGCAACATGAATGTTGCTGAAAGACGCTTCACCCTCTCCGTTCTGGAAGAAGCGAATCTCGGTGGAGTTTTGGTACCAAGGACTATCATAGAGTTAGTTTACGTTCTGGGAAGATTGAAAACGAAAGGATAAGGGAAACATACCGGACCCAAGTAGACAACACGAAGCGAGAGTTGGCGTAAACTTCCAGGACGGAGTTATCAACAACAACAGTCAGGCTCAGAGTCTCAATGTGCTCCCCAACTTGAGTGGAGTGAGAGTTGTGGGCATCGCTTCCAGACGCAGGGTCGGACTTGCAGTTAGTCGAGTGACGTTCACCCTTCTCGCCCTTTCCACCACAGTTGTGGTCGCCATTTCCGGCGTAGCCTCCCTGGCCGCCGTGGCCACCAGAGCCGCCATGGCCCCCGTTGCCGCCATTGTTGCCATTGTTGCCACAGCTGTCGTTGATGTCGAACAGACGAAGACGACCAGATTCCGGTGAGGCATCGATACCGGTGGTCGTGTCTCCAGCGGCACTCGTTTGGGAGCGATCGATTATGATGGACTCGTTAGAGAATTGATAATAGATGGTGGTTGACTCAAACTCATTGGCCAAGATCTGGAAACCGGCTTGCAGGTCAGAAGCACGGGTGTTGAAGTTGATTTCAGCCTCGAGAATAAAGAACCTAGTCTCCGGGGAGCGAGTGAAGGGAGTAACACCTGCACTGGTGATCGTCTGGTCTGGTTCGGTGAAGCTAGGGGCAGCAGTCATAGCGTCGTATGTCTCCCGAGCAATGTCGATTCCGAGTGTTTCGAGCTCAACACAGTTGCCCGCTGAGTCGGAGTCAGCGGCCACACGCCAGGACGCAGTCTCCTTGACGAGATCGTTGTTGACAACGTTGGGAATGGCCTTGATATACAACTCGCGAGCCGTCAACAGAGTGTTTTGCCATCCTTGCTGCTCAGCTGGGAAGCCAACAACTCCTCCGAAAACATCTCCTGTCAACCAGACGTAGCTAATGAAGCGATCGGGGGCGCCGCTCGCAGTGGAGGCTTGGGAAGATGCGGGTACGACTTTGCCGGCGGCTGCGTAGGAAGCCAAGCCCCAGTCATAGACACCAACCATATCAGGGCTGAATGTGACGTTTTCACCTTCGGGGATTCCGAATGAGCCTGCTGCCCAAATCTGGGCATGGAGTGATGAGACCGAGTCCTGAATGGGCTCGTATGAGCTCTCCACGGCAATGGTCAGGAAAGGACTGCCGTTATAGCTGTATCCCTCTCTGGTGAGACCGAAGACGTTGCTAGTCTCGAAGTTGTAGCCAAAGGTCTTAGACCAGTCACCATTTCCCCATGTTGAGTTGGCAGGCTCACGGTACCACTCACCAAGGTACTCCCACTGCTCGAAGTCGGGGCTGGTGTTCTGGTAGAGGAACAGGCCAGGGCCGACGTCACGAACACCACCTGAAATGATGGTGTACCAGGTACCCTCAGCACTACCAAGGGTTTGATCGAGTTCGGCATTTTGGAAAACGAAGGGGTCGCGGAAACCCGTTACGTCCACGTCTGCTGGTGGCTCGGGAATAACAGGCGGGATATCCAGCTTGGTGAAGTTCTTTCCACCGTCATAGGTGACCGCCAGAGATTGTGATTCACTTCCTCGGGTGTAAGGAAGCGTCCAGTGGATTGGCAATGCCGACACGGAGGTGTATAAAAGTGTCGGTTTGCCGTCGACTCCACTAGGGATGACAGAGCCATCGAAAACGGCAAGGGGGTCGTTGGGACCACCAGCCACGATGGAGTAATTGCCATTAGGTCTCACATCGTAATAGTGGACAAGATCATCCGTCAGGACAGCGGCAATTCCGGTACCATTGTGGAGGAACCCAACGTGGAAGGACCCTGTCTCGGGATCCGTGTAGTGTGCACATGGGTCACCGATCTGGCCGTCGGGTGGGAGCACATGGGTATGCGGCCTCCACGTCTCAAACAAAGAGAGTGCGGGGAGAGTCGCGAGATCCGGTGGTGCAGCATTGTAGTCTTGAGCTGTAGCTCCCTCCCAGATCAGGGCCAAAACCGATGCTGCTGTTGTAGCCTTCATGATGATGCTGAAGCTTTGGTTGGAGAATGATCGCTAGAAAAGACCTAGTTTGCAAGAATCGGACCTGATATTTGTACTTCGTAATAGCGACACAATACTCCCTCACTGATCGTCCAATGCTATTCTCAAAGAAATAATGTACATTCTAAACCCCTAGAAGACTTTATCCTAGGGTACCGTTGAGGAATTTCAATGCCAACAAAGGAGAAACCATACATTGGACGTATTGGACTGAGAAAACAGACTGATGTAGGGGGGCTGATTGTGGAATGCAAAGAACACTGTCTAAGTATCGCCTTCATTCTTCGGAGAAATGAAACAACGAAGCTATACAATCTTGCCAAGACAACGAGTATACTTAAATGTAACAGTATGGGTAAAATCAAAAGGAATGTGACCAAATCTCATTCCTTTCAGAGCAACCACAAAAAGCCATGTGTGTTTGCATATTTCTAGGGCGTCCTAAACTCTACATTGTATTATTTTCGTAGCAGGATCGTATCAGAACATTAGTCCACGGAGATATCGAGGTGCATGGTGCAATTTTAGCTAACGTGTCGTATGTTGCCCTTGTATAGCTGAAGATGTAAAAAGTAATACAGTGTCTATAATGTGAGAAAGTGTACTCTGTAGTACATCGATTTGCCCTCCGATATAGTTCTAGACAGTAAGCATTTATGGATACCACCCCAGATATATATCTTCAAATGAGCCACGAATTCACTATTTAACAATAAGATCTTATAATAATATAGAAATCTTACATTCAAATATATAATCGCTTAATGAATTTAACCATACTATATCTAAACAGCCCTCTAGTTCACTGGTCCATACAGCCCGAGGAAGGAGTCCACTTCGCTTGATGATAGTTTAGGATTCTGTAACCTGGTAATCCTGCATCGAATGATATTCATTAATCTCTTTGGCTTCGCCAAGGGAAAGCCCATCCGGCCCGTTGTCGCGACCAAGGAACTCCAAGGTTAGTACGGAGTTCCTGAGCAAAATTGGATTGTGCCATACGAGTGAAGCATTCCCGTTAGACCGGGCTTAGAGAGTATGGGAAGTGGTGGAGCCCCACTCGATCTATATATATAGTCAATGTACATTTCCAATTGCACGGTGTGTAGTGAGAGTGTATAGCACAAAGCCCTCTATCGTAATTCAAGGTAGGTGGAATTGGAGGGATTATTCAATTGTGTTTGTTGTAATTGGTGAGGTTATTAGTGAAGGGATGACAGCTTAGTGTCTATGATTAGCCTGATGGTCACTTGACGGATATATAGACAAGCGCAATGCCGAGGAGGGCAGCCCTGACAGCACGGATAGGGCGTTACCTGGCCAATAGGAGGCGACTCCCCAGAATCCAACTTCGCTACCAGCCTCCGGTTCGCGAGAGAAGGAACGAGCTCAACGGCATCTGAAGTTTCTCGACAAACGGCGTGGACGGTGGGACTACCCTGGAGGCCATCCACCAGGATGAGTGTATGTTAGAACGGTTACGCGACTGCGTTGCATCGAGAATATCGCAGCTGAGAAGCAGAAGGTGGCCCAATGATTATATTCGCGCATGGCGAAGGATAGAACTTCCTCCAGGGCAAGCAAGTGAACAAAATGAAAGCACCGGTGGATTGACAAAGTATACATGGAAAGAAAACTCAGAGATCGACTAACCAATGAACCAATTCACTTTTCCTTACTAAAGTCTCCAATTTAAGCCTGGTTGGTATTGTAAAGCAAAGTCCGGTCAACTAAAGACGGGGAGAAAAGAAGAGAGAAGTGGGCCCGGGGATGCCAAGCCTGAGATCGGCGTGTGTCATCTTAGACACATCCAGGCATTGGGAGAACGTCCTCCGACCACCACGCCATGGACGATAACGACGAGCTCGAGTCGTTCCGTCAACAGTGGCGCGAGGAGGTCACTCGTCGATCAAGACCCAAAGCTGCCCCCCCTGCTCCTGCAACTCCGACTCCGACTGCCCCGCCTCCGGCTCGTCTTCCACCCACACGCCATGAGGCATCTGACCGGAAAGAGATCGAGGAGGAGGGCCCCCCGCTAGCTTCCTTTGACCCCGATGAGTTGGCCCAACAAGTTGGGGAGCTGAGCGTGGAGCCACCCGAAGATGACTTCTCACGTCGAGAGGTAGCAGAACCAACGTCTGCACTGGAGCACTTTGAACGAGCGGTCGAGAAGGAGGCCGAAGGAAATTTGGGAGATAGTCTGTCGCATTACCGAAAGGCATATCGGGTGAGTTTTCATCGCTACAAATGAAATTTGCGGTCTGAATACTCATTTCTGTTCAGCTAGATTCCTCGGTCGATAAGTCCTACCGGAATAAGCACTATGCCCATGTATGGAAGAGGCCGAATCTGCCCGCGCCCACTGGCCCTATCCCCGCGACCCAACAGCCCGCAGATGTACCGATCGTCCCGACACCTCAGCTCATCGCGTCATTTGCACACCTGCCGATTTCACAGCTGGATCCCATCGTCGAAAACACACCACCGCCGCCTTGTCCAATTGCCACCATACCGTCGGAAGTTCTAGTGGAGATTCTGCAACACGTGGCGATGGACGACCCATCGGCCTTTGGTCGGATGGCACTGGTCTGTAAGCGGATGGCTTATCATTTCGCCCATGAGCAGCATATCTGGAGACGGATTTGTCAAGGGCGGGAATTCGGCTTCGAGGGAATGCATTATGACTTTGCATGCGACCTGCATGGGGAACCGATCTACACTCTTGCGCCACGATACACTCCATTTCCCAAGGACGGGCCTGTGGAAATTCCCTCGCCGCTGTCTTCATGGAGCCAAGTGTTCCAGTCCCTTCCTCGAATTCGGTTCACGGGCATCTACATCAGCACAGTCAACTACACTCGGCCTGGTGCGGCATCTGCATACTCGAATCTGTCGTGGAACAGTCCCATCCATATCGTGACTTACTATCGCTATCTGCGGTTCTACCCCGATGGCTCGGTAATCTCACTGCTCACTTCAACGGAGCCAGTGGACGTGGTCCCCCACATCAGCAAAGAGAATGTGATGTCGGCGCGCAGCCCAGCACATCGAAAGCATCAACGACGTGCCTCTGATGCGGGCCATACCATCTCTGGTGTCGCTGATGCCGTACCACCGGTTGCCATGAATACACTGAAGCACGGCCTTCGAGGCCGGTGGCATTTGGCCTCGCCCGTTGACACATCTGAAACTTCCGAAACGCCCACGGCAGCCTGGAAGCCCGACCTAGCATCGGATCAGAAATCGCTTCTTTCGGACGAGCGGGATCTCATTATTGAAACAGAGGGTGTAGATCCCAAGTACGTTTACACGATGCATCTGTCGCTACGTTCCTCGACCGTACCGAAATCTGCTCAAGTCGGGCCAGCTCCTCCTAACCCATCGAAAAACACTAAACTAGCCTGGAAGGGCTTCTGGAGTTACAACAGACTGACGGATGACTGGGGAGAGTTTGGCCTTCGCAATGACCGAGCATTTGTGTTCCGCCGCGTACGTGGCTGGGGCTTGGATTGATACATGATTGATGACTTTTACATGAATGATTTGTTAGATACATAAAGAAATGAGGTGGGCCAGTTTTCGGTCTGTCAGTATTTGGATTCCCTATTTATTCCCTTATAAAAGTTCATATAAGTGGTTGGTTTTTGAAAAGAAAACAGTATCATATGCATCAAGTACTACCACTGTCCAGGTAAACCTCTACAATTTTTAAATCATCTAAATTAACGCGTTTTTCGCGCTTTTAAACGTGATATAGAAATAGAACCAGTAACTGATTCTAAATCATTTAAATTAATAAAATATCACCTTAGGTATTATAGTGAGAAACGGTGCTAAACATAAGGTAATTAAAAAAAAAAAAAAACTACAGAAGGGGTTCAACTTTATTTGGTATCTCGATTTCTCGGTATATTTGTATTGTTTAGTACCTATTAGGCCAATTAGGCCCCTATTAAAACCCTGGGCTTTCACCCCGGGCCTATAGCCCACCAGTGGGCCCGAAGATAGCCTGGGTGGGGTTAGGCTGGGCTTTGGGCTTCATGGGCTTTGCGGAGGTCTATCTCTTACTTCTTCTAAACAGGCAGGTTCAATATCCCAACCCAGTTGATCTTACCACTTCATTTGCTCCTCTAAATCATACCACTTCACACATCTCTCACTTCCACTTCAAGTCAACTTAAAAAACGTCGAAACAGAACATCTCAAAACAAATCGGAGTGTTTTCACAAATACGGGCTTGGCTCCTATTACCTAGTAAGTTTTGACAGTTGCCTAGGTCATTTAACTTTATTCCTAATAAGGAGTCTACTAATCAATATATCGCGATTTAGTGCAGGAACTCCTGATCCTTCCCCCAATCTCCGCCCAGAGGACGCACAGGCGATAAGTGACCGAGCGAGTACACACACACATTGCTCGCTTCGGTTTGGGGATGCCTATTTCAAACGGGCTGATTCCCATTGTGACGGCTCACCTCACAAAGATATGGGAAGGAACGGGTAAACCTCAACAAGAAACCCCAACATGAGGTTCCTATAGACATCGAAGTGCTATATCTTACGAAGGACATTCAAAGATGGAGCTACTAAGCCTAATTGGGACAGGCATCACATCTATGGACGCAGAAAGAAGGGGCTAAGCCTAAATTGGGACTTACCTATTCAGGTCTCGGGACAATTCAGCTTCCAACTTACCTTAAAACCTCATTATTTCCCATCTACCTAGTCCTCCAAGTCAAACCATCATGCCGTCAAAATTCAACCTTCGACAAAAGGTCTTCGACCTCATTTTCAAGGCTCAGCATAATGCACTTTAGCAGCGGTTGACCATGATACAAGACTTGCTTGAGGAACGCCTGACTCTCGACGAACTCAGAGAAAAGTATTGCGACTCACAAAGGAAAACCCAGAAGCTGCCAACCCTCGCCGTCGGCAACCTTGATACTAGGAAAGTCGAGGAGATACTTCATCTAAAAGCAACCCAAGACGACGATGAGTTTGCGCATATCCCTTCTATTCCGACCCCTACCGAGCTTAAGAGTGTCCTAACGAAAGCCAATGCCGCTCGTCCCAAAAGTCCACTTAATGAAGCCAGTATTCGTTGGACGTTTGATTTACTGCTTGTCTACGCCCATGATATCGCCACTTCCCGCCCGCCCGACGCCGGCCAAAAAAATCGGCATACAGACTGAAAGACACTGGGTGTTTGAACCGGTTAAGTACCAGAAGAAGAAGTTTGCGCTCGTCGGCAAACCAGACTATGCAGTCTGGTATGGTAATGTCGACGACATAGCAGTAAATATCGTTGTTGTCGAAGCCAAGTCTCAAAGTTCTGCCGACAGTGAAGTTCCCCAATGTCTTACCTATATAGGTTAGTACCTCATGATACAACCGATGTCACACTACCCAGATTATAACTGGTTTGAAGGTATGGTCCACCGACTCAGAAAACGGGAGAAGAAAAAGAATTGCACGGTGTACGGCGTGACGGCGGACGCGCAATTTTTCTTCTTCCTCAAAATTGACGAAAAGTCAAGGGTTAGTTTAATTATCTCCTAGCTAATTGCCTTCTTCTAATTCTCGAATAGTGGTCCGCGGTTCCGGTTGCAGCTGTTGCTGGAAATTTTGACCGTACTCTCGGCATGCTTGTTTATCTTCTGCGCAAGGCGAGGGAGGCGTCCGCCACACACTCAAAGGAGTCCTCTGCCCTATTATATTCCAGGGAAGGATCCGGGGGTTCGCTGTATGCAAGTGAGGATTATACAATGGGGAATACGTAACTGAACTTCTTCTCTCCTCGCGCTGGTTCTTGTCTCTTTGCCTTTTTCTGCTGGATGTTAGCACTTAGCTTGATTCCTTCGTTGTATTGCTTAGGATAGTTTAATCTAGACACATTTAGTGTCTAGTTATTATCAACATAATCAAAGCGCCTTTCCCTAGCCAACCTTTTATACTTGAATATTTAAAAACTTTCGAAGTGTTTCCATGTACGGAGTACTCCGTGGAGACCTAGCTGTTCTACGGCGAGGTGTGGATACATCCTAATAAGGTCGGGTACCCCACCGGTATGATCGACATGCCAGTGTGTCAAGAATACACGGGACAATACAATCGATCGGCCAGATAGTGTCATGTCGATCAGATCTGCCCACTTGCGGTATCCCTGTGCGGTGTCGATGATGAGGCGGTGTCAGCCTGTGCCAACAAAATGAACGCGCTGATCGATGGTCGGACCGGAAATTTGGAAGGATGCGTTGTATATCCCATCGTGCTGCATCTGTTTACCAGATGTGTGGATTCCGACTCGGGAACCACGCAGTCCCATTAGACAGTTCCCATGTGGGCTCAGCTACCCTCAGCTAACACCAAGAATTCAGCTCACCAATGGTCCACTTGCTCCACTCTAGGGGGGTAAGGTAGGGACGAAAAGTAAGAAAATTTAATATGGATAGATAAGTTTGGTGTTAGCTGAACTGAGCTGACTTCTGCGACGCCAGGGGTATGTGCACTTTTGGTAATTTGACATAGTAAAAATACATCACCGGGAGACATGGAGATTGAATTTGCATGTAAGAAGTTTCATATTTTTGGATGAATAGTTTACAATAACATCCTATGAGTTATGTATTATATAGAGCAGTGTAACGAGCGGTCAACGAGAAACCTACAACTCAAGCAAGGTATCAGAGCTAGGCCTAAATGGGGGTGGACCCTAGCGTCTATACGACAGCATATCGGGCTAGTCTATTGAGTGGCGATCGAGATCGATAAATTGATCATTAGCTGCATATCTGGAGATTTATGAGATTTATCACACGTGTACGGAGTAATCAAGTATCAATCAGTTTAATTCATTGTATTCGATATTTAAACCCCCATCTATTTCCCCTCGTTCAATCCAACATCATTACCACGAAGGCAGGTTGACATCTTCCTCGTTCCCTTCTACAGCCTCGTTTGATATGGTGGTCTACACACCCCCAGCCGAGACCGAGGAACAGCCCAACTTCAAGGCCATCTACTTCAGCAACGAATTCCCTACAGACGACCTATCAATCCTTCTTCGTCGGCTACACAATCACAGCAAACAACGTGGCCATGTCGTCTTGGCTCGCTTCTTGAATGAAGCCACAAGGGTGCTGCGGAATGAGGTCAGCCAATTACGCGCTGGGCTTGCTGAGCTTGTTCCTTCCTTCGAGTCTGTAACAACCCTAGCGGGTGAGACGGAGCTACGTAGGGGACAGCTTTCCCAGTCCATTGATGGAGTGTTGCTTTGTGTCCTACAGCTAGGGACGTACATTGGGTATGACACTTTTTTCCTGCCAATTGTGGTGATTGCTAACAACCCAGACACTGCGAACTGTACCCGGAAGACCTGGCAAGCAGATCTAACACTGTACTGAGTGGTCTCGGGGTGGGCATTCTCATCTCAACAGCTGTTGCAGTCTCCACATCTTTGGATGACTTGGTCACCGCCGGCATTGAAGTCCTGCGTATCGCCTTTCGTCTTGGCGTGTTGGTGGGTGATGTTTCGCAAAACCTGGAAACCTTGGACACAGAGTCCTCTGATTCATGGGCATATGTCGTGTACGGGTTGACTGTGGATGAAGCCCAGAAAGAGCTGGATGAAATTCAAGCGAAGGAGAACACCCCATCACCCCATCAGCCAGTAAGATCTTTGTTAGTGCCGTTAGTGAGACCTCTGTGACTATCAGCGGTCCTCCATCTCGACTAAAAGCCCTCTTCCGCAATTATGCCTCTTTTAGAGATCGAAAATTTGCGCAATTACCGGTATATGGAGGCTTGTGCCATGCCCCTCATATCTACACCGTTCAGGATGCGCAAGCAGTCCTACCATCTCCCTCTTTGGCACCACGGTTCGCGCCAATCATTCCTGTCTTGTCGAGCAGCTCAGGTGAGCCATTTGTTGCTTCGACTGCCGCAGACTTGTTTGAGCAGGTCATCTTCGAACTCATGACCAAGCAAATTGTATGGGATAATGCCACTCGGGGTGTTGTGAAGAAGGTGGCTCAGAGTTATGTGCATAATGTGAACATCAAGGTGTTTCGTCATTCACTCGCTGCTCAACTGCTGTCGAGTGCGTTGACTTCCACTATCACTCATCTGCCCGTCGAAACAGATGATCTCCTGGCATGGCTCACTACTGATATCAACGACGAGAAGTACGCACCCGGAAGCTCCATGCAGTCAAAGATCGCCATCGTCGGCATGTCGTGTCGTATGCCAGGCGGTGCAACTGACACAGACAAGTTCTGGGATCTTCTGGAGGCTGGACTAGATGTTCATCGGAAGATCCCCGCTGATCGGTTTGATGTTGACACGCATCATGATATTACGGGAAAGAGAGTGAACACCACCCACACCGCGTATGGATGTTTCATCGATGAACCGGGCCTGTTGGACGCGCCATTGTTCAATATGTCGCCCCGCGAGGCTGAACAGACGGATCCCATGCAGCGGTTGGCTATCGTCACAGCGTACGAAGCTTTGGAACGAGCAGGGTACGTGGCCAACCGCACGCCTGCTACCAATCTAAACCGTATCGGCACCTGGTATGGTCAGGCCAGTGATGACTATCGTGAGGTCAACACTGGCCAAGAGGTCAGCACCTACTACATCCCCGGCGGATGTCGTGCCTTTGGTCCCGGGCGGATTAACTACTTTTTCAAATTTGCTGGACCCAGTTTTAACTGTGATACGGCCTGCTCGTCTAGTTTGGCTGCTATCCAAGCCGCTTGTACTGCACTTTGGGCCGGTGATGTTGACACGGTCGTAGCAGGAGGTCTCAATGTGCTGACCAACTCTGACACCTTCTCTGGTCTCTCTAATGGCCATTTCCTTACAAAGACTCCTAACGCCTGTAAGACGTGGGACTGCACGGCCGATGGGTACTGCCGTGCAGATGGCATCGGGTCGATTGTGATGAAGCGGCTGGATGATGCATTAGCAGATAATGATAATATTCTCGGAGTTATCCCAGCTGCAGCAACCAACCACTCTGCCAATGCTGTTTCCATCACGCACCCACACGCTGGCCACCAATCCGACCTGTACAAGCAGGTAATGGCGCGGGCAGGCATTGATCCACTTGATGTCAGCTACGTTGAATTCCACGGCACTGGTACTCAAGCCGGCGATACAGAAGAAATGGAGTCTATCACGAATGTATTTGCCCCCTCCAAAGGCAAGAGACGCACCTCTAACCAACCACTCCACATTGGTGCTGTGAAGGCAAACGTCGGCCATGGAGAGGCTGCCGCCGGTGTGACCGCAATGATCAAGGTGCTGCTTATGCTGCAAAAGGGTGCGATTCCTCCCCATGTAGGAATCAAAACAGACATCAACCCTGGCTTCCCCAAGGATATGGACAAGCGCAACCTACACATTCCATTCAAAGCCACACAGTGGTGGGAAACAACTTTAGTGCTGCTGGTGGTAACACTACTCTTGTACTAGAAGAAGGACCAGTGCGAGAGAGGGTTGGATCGGATCCTCGCCCTAGTCATGTGTTTACGATCTCTGCGAAGAGTAAAATTTCACTTAAGGGAAACATCCAGCGGTTGATGGCCTACTTGGAGAAGAACAACGTCTCGATGGCTGATCTGGCATACTCGCTTACAGCGAGACGATGCCACCACAATCACCGTGTGGCAATCAGCGCAGCAGATGCTGGCAGCCTCAAGCAGCAGCTTGCCTCTAAGCTCGATGAGATTGATGCCATGAAACCCATTCCTACCACCGGATCACCCCCAGTTTCCTTCGTCTTCACTGGTCAAGGAGCCGCCGATAAGTCAATGAATCTGCAGCTGTACCATCACTCGCCGTTCTTCCGGGCCCAGCTTGAATCCCTGGACCGTATAGGTCAACAGCACGGATTCGCATCGTTCATTCCCGCTATTGACGGGAGCTTCCCGAAAGACCACGCCTGGTGCCCGGTTATTACGCAAGTTGCTCATACCAGTGTCGAGATCGCGTTGGCGAAATACTTTGAAACCCTAGGGATCAAGCCGCAAGTCGTCGCTGGACATAGTCTAGGTGAGTATGCCGCGTTTGTCATTGCCGGTATCCTCTCAGCCAGTGATGCAATTTTCCTGGTTGGTTCACGTGCCCAGATGCTCCAGTCGCTGTGTACCGCTGGGACGCATAGGATGATGGCTGTGAAGGCATCGAAATCAGATATCGCGGATACTGTGAAGGAACTCCCTTACGATCTTGCCTGTGTAAATGGGCCTAAAGAGACTGTTCTCTGTGGTACGACAGAGCAGATGGAAGCCGTATCTGTTCCTCTCAAGGAGAAGGGGTATAGAGTCATCTTCCTTGACGTTCCATTTGCCTTCCACTCAACCCAGACAGATCCTATCTTAGATCTCTTCGAGGAGACCGCGAGGAAGAGCGTTATCTTCCGCCCTCCAATGCTGCCTATTGTATCACCCCTACTAGGCAGAGTTGTTTTCGACGGAAAGTCGTTGAATGCGGAGTATCTGCGCCGAGCGACGCGTGGAACAGTTGACTTCCTATCTGCGATGCAAAACGCGCAAGAGACATCAACCGTGGACAAGAATACAGTTTGGGTTGAGGTCGGTCCTCATCCAGTTTGTGTTGCGTTTGTCAAAGCTAGCTTCAATCCTGCTCCTCTTACGGTAGGCTCTTTCCGTCGGGGTGAGGACAACTGGACGAGCCTTGCCCAGAGTCTGGGGCAGCTTCACACTGCTGGAGTGCACGTACGATGGAGCGAGTTCCACAGACCGTTCGAGAAATCCCTGCGTCTCTTGGATCTGCCCACGTACAGCTGGAACGAGAAGAAACATTGGATTCAGTACAGCGGCGATTGGGCCCTGACGAAAGGAAACACCTTCTACGATGCAGAAAAGGGGATCAATCGCCAATCCGCTGCCGCACCGGTGTCAGGCCTCAAGACTACGACTGTTCAGCAAATCATTGAGGAGAAATTCGAGGGAGCGACCGGCAAGGTTGTCATGCAGTCTGACCTGATGCAGCCCGACCTCCTAGCTGCTGCCCATGGACATAAAATGAACGACTGCGGTGTTATCACGTCGGTGAGTATCTCTCTATCACTCTGCTTGGTGTTATACTAATTTGATAGTCCATC
The DNA here is from genome assembly GCA_034423695.1 of Penicillium polonicum. Classification (NCBI taxonomy): domain Eukaryota; kingdom Fungi; phylum Ascomycota; class Eurotiomycetes; order Eurotiales; family Aspergillaceae; genus Penicillium; species Penicillium polonicum. Next base: position 6,958,261 of record CP139885.1, on the reverse strand, counting down.
CATGGTGATATCGTCTATACATTGGGTAAATACCTGTACAAGAAACTCATTCCCAGCGCCAAAACTGTCGATATGAACATTACCGACTTGGTAGTCACCAAGGGGCTTGTAGCCCAAAGAAACACCAAGACGCCACAGTACTTCCGTGTGACAGCCACAACAGCTGATATAAATATCGCTGCCGACTTAATGTGGCAGAATGTTACCAACGACGGCACACTCTCTGAGCCATTTGCCACCTGTCGTGTCATCTACGGATCTGCCGGCACATGGCTATCGTCATGGAGTCCACTGGCGCACCTTGTGCAGGGCCGCATTGAGACCCTGGAGCGTCTGGCGGCCGAAGGAATCGCCAACCGCCTCTCGCACAAAATGGCGTATACCCTCTTCAGTAGCAGCCTCGTGGATTACGCCGATAAATACCGTGGCATGCAGGCCGTCGTGATGAACGAGTTTGAAGCCTTCGCCGACGTCACCCTCAAAGACGCCCAGGGTGGAGGTGATTACGAAGTACCTCCGTATTTCATCGACAGCGTCATCCATCTGGCTGGTTTCATCATGAATGTGTCAGACGCCAGCGACACCGCGAACACATTCTGTGTGACACCTGGATGGGATAGTATGCGCTTTGCTCGGCCTCTAGTCGCGGGCCAAAAATACAGGTCCTATGTCAAGATGATCCCAACAGAGAACGACCCGTCTGTGTACCTTGGGGATGTCTATGTCATCCAGGACGGTGTGGTTATGGGAATGGTTGGAGGCATGCAGTTCCGCCGCTACCCACGCATTCTCATGAACCGTTTCTTTGCTGCACCGGACTCCTCGGTCGCTATGTCTTATGCTGCCGCTAGTTCTTCCACTCCTGCTGTGCCGGCACCGGCCCCCGCTCCAGCTGTATCTCAGGCTAAGCCTACAGTTCCCGGCATCGCTGAACCTTTAGCACCATGCCCTGCCCCTGCCCCTTCACCCACTCATGCGCCTACACCAGCTGCCCCCGCTGCAGTTGACTCAGACAGCACATCAGGCAAAGCCTTGGTCCTGGTTGCTAAAGAGGGCGGCCTCGACCTATCTGATCTCGTTGATGACGCTGCATTTGCCAATCTTGGGGTAGATAGTCTGATGAGTCTGGTGATCGCAGAGAAGTTCCGCGAGGAACTGGGTATTGTTGTTGCGGGAAGTTTCTTCTTGGAGTATCCCACAGTCGGTGCTTTGAGGTCATGGTTGGAAGAGTATTATAGTTAGATTTTCAGTCTTCCCCTCTCCTTCTGTGTCCGGCGTTGACTGTGAGGTGGGTATTTCGAACTTTCAATTTGTTATTAGATGGGAGTATACGTATATACAATTCAACGAGATCAGGATGTTAAATTCATGGTCCTTTCCGGGACATATTTCCAATTGCATATTTCTATGTAGTCTCCTGGTCTCTCTCGCTTCTCGGTATTGCATTGTGATGATAATGATACTAAACAATAGCTGGTAAGACTTTTGCTTCTGTAGTGGTACAAGTACCAGAACGTACCCATATCGACTACCTATATACCCATACTGAGCTTGGGACGCGAGGTCAGGTCATTCGGGTTCGGGGCCCTGGTAGATGATTTCCCGTACAATACAATGATCCGGTTTCACATTTTTTTGGAGCTTTGTCTGTCTTGCTCGGGTGATCCGGCTCGAATCAAGCTGAAGTAATTTGATGAAGTTGTGGTCTGTCATTACCTTCCGTATTGTTGGCCGGTCTTGGGTCTAACTCACCAGAGGTGATCGCAACGCCATTTTTATCGTTACTGATCTCAGTTACCAGGGTTGTTCTTTCCTTCATAGCTTTGCTTTATGACTGCGAGTATTTGACCTTTCCAAAGTACTCGGACTCATACATACCTAGGTATAAAGTCCACATGGTAAACCTCGCTGGGCAAAGGGGGAGCCATTATGTAATATACACGCTCATTGGCCAGATGAGGAAGGTTCGACCCTTGGGAGCCTTCCCTCATTACGGCTAGCGTCTCCCAATCAGAGTTCGTTGCTTCCACTTTCCGTCCGAGAGATTGTACAAGTAGGGAACAGACCACTATTCAGTCATAACATCTTCGTAACTAAAGTCGTTCGTGGATAGGATATATATACCAGGTAGCGAGTGCGTTAACAGCATTTTGACTATGTGATCAAAAGACCTCCTATGCCAGTTGGCGATAACGTATGTTTCACAGGTAAGACGTCCTACATAGACAAATAAAGACTTAGAACATTGTACATTTAATATCCTATCTACCTAACTACCTATAAGCCCGATGTGACCTCAAACCTTCAATCACTCAACCTCGACCTTCTTAAGTTCAACATCATCTGGCTCCGTCTTCGGTACCTCAATAACAAGAATCCCATCCTCCAACTTGGCTGAAATTGAATCGCCATCTACCTTGGGCGGATTGGTCCGACTCCCTAATCGCACTTTCCGCTCAAATGCCCCAACCTTCCGCTCATCCAGCGCAATTGCCTTGACCAGGCCCTCAGAGCCAGGTCGACTGATCATCCCTGTCATGCTGATTTCGACCGCCCTCGGATCCCAGTTGAGTTCAATATCTTCCTTCTTTGCGCCGGGAAGCGGCACATGAATCACAAATGTCTCAGGAGTGTCGAACACATCAACCTCGGGCTTGTATTTGTTGGATCCAGCAGACGAAAATTTGTAGGATTCCTGTTGACTGAATGGCCAGAGACCATGAGAGGCATGGGGGCCTTCAAACCCCCCTCGTCCGAAGCCGCTAAATGAAGGGTCACCGAACTGTGGCTGACCGAAGGAGCCGTGCACGCCCCATCCTCCTTTCCTATATCCACCGTATTGACCACTGGGGAACGGGTATGGCGGTTGATGAAAGGAAGTCGCACCGTGAGGGTTACCCGGGTATTTGTACGGTTGTTGGGGTAATGGACCCGTGGTATGCGACTCACCCGGGAACTGATACGATTGACGAGCAAAGGAGGGCTTGTCCTTGTCGTGCCCTTCCCATGGAGAGGGATAAGATTGTCTCCACGGGACCGCACCCGAATAGGGGTGTGGTTTATGGCCATCGGCTGGTCCAGGGTAAGGGTAGGGTTTGCGAGGGCAGGGCTTGGTCTTGTCGTCATCCCAGGGGGAAGGGTATGGCTTTCTACCCTCTGCAGGGCCAGCACAGGCATGGGGCTGGTGCCACAGAACAGGGTTAGGGTAGGTGTGCGGCTGCTGAGCGTAACCTGGGAAAGGGTATGGTTTGCGACCTTCAGAGGCGCCAGGAAAGGTGTACGGTGGATGACCTTCTGCAGGGCCTGGGTATGAATATGGCTTGCGAAAACCGGGGCCATCGCCAGATTCGTTGTTGCCTTCCTTGGCCTGGTCTTCATCGCCGACCTGAGCCCATGGAGACGGGTGAGGATGCCCTGGGCGGCTGACTTGGCCGTTGCCAGAATGAAAAGACCACGGATTGGGATAAGGATGGTTGCCTTCACCATGAGGAGGGAAGAAAGGGTAACATGGGCCTTGTTCGTCCATGGTGGCGGCAAAGTCTGAGGAGGGGAAGTTCTGGTTGAGGGCTCTGATAGACATGCTCCAAGTTGAAATGCAGGTTTGGTTGGAGTGAGTTAATATAGTACGTACTGTAGTAAGTAAGACTGTAGTTTTGGTGAGTGATGAGAATGCATAGTTATTCTGGGTATCTGCCTTTTATAGAGAGTGTTTGTAGGTAGCCAGGTTCGAAAATGTAGTGTTGTACAGAGAGTAGGTATACAACATAGTTCCAAATAGCAATTGACTTTGTCATGGTGTGGCACGGGTGGATCTGTGGCGCCGCCAACTTTGAAACATTCCAGCCAATCAAATCAATAGCAGCGGGAAAGATCGCCCCACTGGACGGCCGGCGGACATCCTAACCCCCGAGTTCTTAATAACTACATCCATACCTAGGTAGCCTGCCATTGCTAGGCTGGCTTGCTCGGACATTGTGACACCCGAGGCGCATTTGAACTGGCCCCATCTTTCAGACTCGCCCCTGTTCCATGATGGGCGTATAAATATCAAAGGTTATACAGCGAAAAGTCGTTCTGGGCATTCCAAGTCGCCTATATTCTAGCTACAACACCAACAAGGCAGGAAATATCTATAAAAGGACATCTAAAAAAATGTCATCAAAAGGACTAACCGAACAGCTGGTCCTCGAGCCCGTGGCCTACTATATCCTGGCGATTCTCATATTTGGGTATCCATGTCCGAAACGCGAATCACATAGTCGGATAGAAAATATGGTTGATAGAATTATGGACCTTCGAAGGGTAGACACAAAGAGAACGTGCTGATTAATCGATCATGATTTTGTTAGTGAAGTCCACCTACGCCATCCTTGGCGCCATAGGAAATTGCATCACTGCTCCCACTGAGAATCTTATACACAGCGAGATGCGAAAGCAAATGCCTACGGCCGCAGCAACACCAAACTGATCCAAATGGTCCCCACAATTACCGATGACAAACGTATTTCCAGGGAGCATCTACGATATGGATGTGTTGGCGAAATGTATCCGCCACTCTAGGGGTATATTCCACGTGGCGACGACTAACGGCGATATCTCTGGCTGTCATGTTTGTATGATCGAATTTAGGTTGTTTAGCGCCTAAAAAGGTGGTAGTCGCCCTGGCCCATCAAGCTCACAACCGGGGCCCTAGTGCTCCGGCACCTGACGTCAACCATAAATAAGAAGAGAAATATCTAAATAAAGTCTTTTCTGGCAGTAATAGCCAATAGCACTAAAAAACCTGGTGACACGCTTCGTCACCCGGAGCTCTGATGTATATGCGGATCTGCTGTGCAACATGCAGATCTTTCCTTTTCATAATTCTGACCGCTCTATTCTCTTCGATGGTGAGCGTATTAGACAAATTGCCATCATTAGGATTATGCAACTCATCCAAAAATGGTGGCACACTAGGTTAATACTAAGATCATACCTAAGGTTTATTTCTAGTGTTGCGGTAGGTATAAATAGCTCATTGACTACGGTAATATATCTCAACACCTCGGCATCTTATATGAACTGTTATCCTGATCGCTAATCCCTCTTACTACAATAATGGCCAATGATACCCAGTTCGAGCCCTCATTTCTGAAGCCTATTCGTTTTACATATGACCTTAATTTAGACATATATTCAATACCCTCGAAAGTCGACAGCTTCAACTTCCTTGAACGCTACAGGCGTGATGCTTTCGAAAACGACAATTCTGTCCTCATCAAACCGGCTCTTCTACGGCTCCCATGGCCGAGCGCCTTCCAAGATGCTAGGCAGTGCAAATATTGGCGTGAAGCAAAACATGCGCTAGAAATATTTCTTGATGAAATCTACTCATTAGCACCCGAAATTGATGGGTTGTTGCCGAATCTTCACTGCTCACCGGAATCATTGGCCAGCCGATGTGACAAAGGCCAAGCTGCAATAGATACCGCGGTGAGTGCAGCAGTGTATATGAACCCTGAAGCAAGCCCTTCAAGGATATCTCTCATCACAAAGTTTTACCTTCTCGCCTGGCTCCATGATGGTGTGTACCGTTGTCTGCAAAGCGAAAGTCTCGATATCTAACGTTCCATCCCCAAAGACGTCGTTGAGCATAATCCGGAATACGCAGTAAGTGTTTTCTAATGTGACATTTTGTACGGGGAAACTAAGGTATGGTAGGGATCGACAATGATCGACAAAATTTGTGCCCCGTGGTGGCAGATTATAACCAACGCCCAAGGCATCACAACAGATAGCAATACAGTCCTGCCGGGCATAGCTCAAGAATTAATCATTGAAGATGAAAATCTAGGTCGGCAAATTATGAAAGGACTCTTATCTTACACTGAATCGATGCGATCCCCACCTAGGGAAACATTTTCTGGGTTCAAAGATTTCATTGGATATCGGGCTATCGACATCGCCTCTGAGTGAGCTATATTGTCTACATAAGTTGAAAAGGAGTATCTCTAATGTTCATTCTTAGCTTCACATTCGCATGTGTTAGATTTGCCACTAGGACAAATCTCACTTCTACCGAGCAGGCCCCTCTGCAGGCCCTTGTTACTCTCTGTCGTGATCACATCATTCTTGTGAACGACCTCTTTTCATTCGATAAGGAGAGGAAAGATATGGAATCAAGAGGTTCAACCTTTATCAACACAGTGAACTATCTAAGGTTCACTCTGTCGCTTGAAACAAGAACAGCGAAAATATTTGCTCAATGCTTGATTGCGGAACTGGAACTCCAGATACACCAAGAACTAGAAAGGCTGCAGAGCGATCAGACATTGAGCGACAGACAGATAAGATATAGCCTTGGTGTGATAGAATCTGCAGCAGGCAATATGTTGTTTTCGGTAACTTCGAAGCGGTACGGCGGCGACAATGCTATAGACTACCAACCTTTGGCAAAGTAACTACTGCAAAGGCTACAGCCACATGTTCCAAGAATGACCGTATTGAATGGGCCAAAGAGGATTGCATTGAAAGGAGCAATTTGTTGATGTAATTTAATTATCGCTCTGTTCGTGGGAGTTAGTCTCGCGCAGGACTGTCGCTGTACGGTCTGGTAGTTATGCGCCTCGGATGCTGGTGCTTTCAACATTCATATTACCTATGATCGTCGCGTTAATCATAAAATCACTGGAGCCAAATTTGAACCTCTCTAGTAGTTAACAGCAAAGTGCAGTATGTAATCCAATATTGAGCGCAATAGAAAATATACGTAGATTAGGATCGGGTCTCAAGTATGGCGATCTATCTCATATATTCCTTTCCAGGAAGCATCTACATAAAAGAAATAAAACCTGCGAATCATTCAGCCACCAGCAGGTCAGTTAGATAAAAGCTAATTTTCGGAATTAAATTACAATGGTACAAAGCTAACAAAATGAAGTTCCCTATCTCAATCTAAGTTGAGCAGTCAAAGAAGACAAAAGCTCCGCTGGTCTAGTCTATTTGCCCCCGCCCCTTGTGCACTCTTTTCTCCACCATGTCCGTTATTCTCGGCATCGGGCTTTGGCTGTCCCTTCTTGATACTCTTCCATTCCAGGGTAGCCGCACCCAGTACTGTCAGACAAGAAATAATCATGCCGACCTGAAACACCTTCCGCAGGGCATCATTGTAAGAATGAAGGACCGCGTCGTGCAGACCCGCCGGCATTGTATCCAGCAGCTCCGTGACACCCCCAGAGGTGACAAGATTGGAGTTGAAGGCCGGCAGCTCGGAAAGTCCGTTCACGAGCTGATTAGCCAGGATATTCTCCCCGACTGACACAAAGACGGCTGCCCCAATCATCTGACCGAAAAGCATCAGTGCTAGCCCGGATGACATGTCGGGCTTCGGAAGGACGGTCTGTGCAGCAAGATTCGGGACTTGAAAACACAAGCCCAAGCCGATCCCGTAGACGATTTGATAGCCAATCCACTTTCCCTCGCTGGTGTCCACCTGGAATGTGGTGAGGAAACCAGCTCCAATGGACATGATGCAGGATCCGATGATCGCTAGTGGGGTGTAGTATCCAATCTTGGAGTTTGTAATTCCACCACCGATTGAGCCGACGACCATCGATATCATCATCGGTAGCAGACGGATGCCAGATTCCACGGCGGAACTGCCCTTGATGGATTGGAACCAGATTGGGAGGAAGTATACTGTGATTGAAGTCAGCAACAAGCTATAATACCTGATGGTGGGGTGTGTGTACCAAAGATATAGTTTCCAGAGTTGATGCAGAGTGTCTGCCAGAAACCTGAGATGATGCTGCGCTGTGAAAAGATGCGCGGCGGGAGTGTTGCTGTCTTTGGAAGGAAGGCCTGGACAGCGACAAAATATAGAAGTAAGACGGCCATGAGAACGAGACAAGCCGCGACGCGACCGCTGCTCCACTACAGAATGTTAGCTGTGATCAAAAGTAAACGGCCACCTGGCTTACAGCATATGCCTGGCCTCCCCACTGAAGCGCCAATATGAGACAGACAACTCCAGCCACCAGAAGTGTAGTGCCGAATAAGTCCAGTTGTAGTAGCTTCTCCCTCCAGGAGACTTTTGCTGTATCTTGCTTGGGAATCTTGAGGCAGAAAGCAATGACAACCATGGCGCCGCCACCAATTGGCAGGTTTAGATAAAAGCACCATCTCCATGTCACGTTCGATGTAAAGGCGCCGCCAACCAAGGGACCAACGACAGATGCAATGCCGAAAAGGGCGCCGAAAAGTCCCTGGATTTGTGGACGTTTCTGGAGAGGCACGGAATGAATGATGCACATTATCTGAGAGTCCGTCTGTCAGCAAGTAGCACAAAAGGCAGGGTCATGGAGTCAAGTTACAGTGCCAGCCAGGATACCAGCAGCGCCGACTCCACAGATCGCTCTTCCGATTATAAAGGCGACTGAATTCGGAGCCGCTCCACAGATAGCAGAGGCAGCCTCAAAAACTAGAATACTAGCAAGGAAGACGATTCTGACGGAAAAGAGCTTGTAGAGCTTGCCGAATAACAATTGGAATGCGCAGCATGCCAATAAGTAGGCACTTCCGTACCAGCCAACGTCATCGAAGGAGTTGAATTCATCGGTGATTTTGGGTATGGCCTTCAAATTTCCCTATAACTTAGCGATGGAGTTGGACTGGATTCAATGTATATGATACACATACCGTCGAGATAATTATTCTGTCTAGCGCGACTAAGAACATAGCGACGAAAGCTGATACAATCAGACATACAACCCTAAGGATAGACTGATTCTCAGGCGGGCCCGGAGGACCTGGAGGGGATCCAGCGTTGGTTGGTCCTTCGTCTTTGACAGATGCATCAGTAGGGGCATCGCTAGGTTGCTTAACCAACTGGGCAGCGTCTACGACAGCCAATCTTGTGGTCTCAGAGGTTGAAGTCCGTGATGGAGGCATGGCGATTGTGGTATTCATAGATCTACCAACCAAGACACTATCGATTAGTTGTCAATGTTGGGGTGTTAATAGTCCAGACCAAAATGAATAAATTAGGAAATCTTCCATATTTAAAGGAGCACAGGGGGAAAAGCATGGTCGGTAATTTCGCGTTTTGCAAGATGATCAACACGATGGTCGGGGATTAGAAAGTGCGAGGGTTTGCAAGCGTTGGTCCCGGACATTATAAAGCCCGACTTCCCCCCGAGGCCCTGGAATTGTTTTCTTCCCCCACCCAGCGCGGGCTTTGGGGTCCGGGTTCTAGTAACAACGTTGGTGCCGGAACAGAATCGTTAGTCTAACGCCATGGCGACACCAATCTCTCCATCTCAACAGACAGCCACTATCAAGTCCCGGCGCGTGCTGGCCTGCGTGTTGTGTCAGCAACGCAAGATCAAATGTGATCGTACATTCCCCTGTGTCAATTGTGTACGTGCCGGCGAGCAGTGCGAGCAAGCAACCCGCCAGCGACGCCGGAGGTTTGCTGAGAGAGACCTGCTGGCGCGCCTGCGACACTATGAGAGCCTGCTGCGCCAACATAACATCAAGTTCGATCCTCTCCACACGCCAACTAGAGACCGTAGGTCTCCCAGCGAGGAAGGGCGAGATGCAATTCTAGAGAGTGGCCAGTCGGAAAGCAATGTTCCTGATACGAATTCTCGTTTGTTAAGAGAAAAGAAAACAACCAAGCCTAAATCATTGTACGAGATTCTGTCCTGTTCATTTCGTGAACACGCGCGGGCACGCGGGCATACCCCAGGATGACTAATCATATAGTAGGAATATATGGCATGCCATGAGTCAAAAGGTATGATGGACTCTACGAGTGATTATGGGACTGACTAACAGCTGGGAAAGGCGATGGATTCCAAGGGTGATGACGAAAATGACGGCGAAGACGACGAGAGCGACAGCGGGTTCCTGCGCGACAATGATGATGTGCGCCACGCCGTGATCCAGAAGGCATGGAACCATATGTTTCAAGGTAAAACTAACGAACATCTTTTATTTGGTTCACCGGTAGGGAATGTGGATGACCTTTCTGTTTTTCATCCGACCCAGGTACAGATCTTCAGGCTCTGGCAGATCTACCTGGATAACGTCAACCCTCTTCTCAAAGTAACGCATACACCCACCCTTCAAACACGTATCATCGATGCTGCTAGTGATATCGCGAACATTAATCCCACATTGGAGGCATTGATGTTCAGTATCTACTGTGTCTCCATCCTAAGTCTCACAGAAGATCAGTGCGGCGTCTTGTTCGGATCCCCGAAAAAGGATCTCTTGACAGCGTATCAGTCCGCATGCCAACAAGCGTTACGAGGTTGCTCTATTCTACGCTCCAGTGACCGGGAGTCCTTGACCGCATTGTATCTGTACCTAGTAGGTGTCTCGAACAGGTTTATCCACACTCACTGACTTTTGTAGGTGTCGATCAGACCTGACACGGACCCTGCATCTCTCGCATCAATGCTTAGCGTTGCTATTCGAATTGGTCAGCGTATAGGTATTCACAATGAGTCAACGTATGGTAAATGCTCCGCTCTAGAAGCTGAGATGCGTCGAAGACTCTGGTGGTCGCTCATCATCTTCGATAATCGCATCTGCGAAATGTCCGACTACAAGACAGGCTCGCTGGCTCCTACTTGGGACTGCCATATTCCACTAAACGTGAGTGATTTCGAGCTTCAGCCAGATATTAAAACCGCACCTGCCGCAAACATCAGACCGACAGAGATGCTCTTCGCTGTTGTGCGTAGTGAGCTCGCCGACTTTGTTCGTCACAGCACCTTCCACCTCGATTTCACCAATCCAGTTTTAAACACGATAGCCCCCCGATCTACGACCATAGACGAAACGGAGCAGCTTCTGGCTCTGGAGAAGACGATAGAGGAGAAATACTTGGCATCCTGCAATCCAGAGAACCCACTGCACTTCATGACGATCTGGACAATGCGAGGCTATATAGCCAAAAATCGTCTTTTGCAATACTACTCTCAATACTCGGCTACGTCTGTGCAGCAGACAGATTCACAGCATAACGTCGGCATATCACACGCGCTGCGCATGCTGGAGTGCGACACCAAACTTATGACGTCACCTCTCACGAAAGGATACCTGTGGCTTGTTCACTTCCACTTCCCCTTCCCCGCATACATCCACCTGCTGCAGTATTTGAAGAGGAGGCCCGTCGAGGAGCATGCAGACCACTCATGGGAGGTCATGAGCAACAACTACGAGGTCCGCATGATGGATGCCAAGGATGACGACCGTCCCTTGTTTATCGTCTTCTCTCGGATTGTGCTTCAGGCATGGGAGGCACGTGAACAGGCAGCCAAACAGCAACAGACGTCCCTAGTTCCACCGCGGATTGTGTCGGATATCCGGGACAAAGTGATGCAGATGATGTCGAATTTTGGACAGGATGCAGACACGTTGCAGACTAGTGGTACCTCGGATGTCAATGCGGACAACCCGTACATGCCTGCCTATACAGATGGATTTAAATGTGCCGGGGATGGCACATGGTGGTGGGGTGCCGGTTCCTACTGGTTTGGGACCGTGGGGATATCCGGAGATGACTTGGCCGAGCTCCATGGACGTGGATGTGAATCAGTTTATTTTGAACACGATGCAGTGGAACGCGTTTCATGCACGAGGCATGTGACAGTGCTCTTCGGGGAAATAAAAACAATGATCTTTTAGTTGCGATGGCTGTGACGACTTGTCTTTCAAATCCTTGCTCGGCAATGATTTGTGGAACTCAAGTGACCTGGAAGCTGCAACCTCAGGTTGATGAGGACCGGGGCGAGGGTGAGCAACTGAGCCCTTGTGTACGTCGTCTGGAGTAATACAATATATGCTCTAATGGGGCTGCAGTTATAAGGCCACAACTAGGAAATCCTTGCTTGGCTGCTATGTTGCCAATACATACATACGTGGCATTTGGAGACGGTACTGAAAGTAAAGGTAGTGAGCTGTAGGTCTGAAACTAGAACGGAACCTCAGCTGCCGGTCGTCAAATTGTCCATACGTGAGATCCGGCCCTGTTTCATTTCCCAATCAGGGTCAATGAGTCTTCCCCGGTATTCCTACCTAGGTAGGCCTCACGGCTCCGCAGGCCTTCGGGATAGAAGTAACGCATGTGTGGCTGAGGAAAGATTTGGGAAAGGTCATAGTCTGTTCACCGGTAGAGTCGCCCAGAAATGGACACCGAAGCCGTCGTTGGTTGGGGCGTTTAGCCCCATGATCGTCAACAATATCTGCGCGAAACTTGTCCCGCCAGCTGCTGTCCCGATTCCCCGTGTCTGAGACCCTGGTTGCCATCGCTATAGCCGAGCTGACTATCTTGATGGAAGATGCTCCTAAAATCATCCGCAGTGACCATTCCGTCAACTCGTCAACCATGACTTGGCAAATCTCCCAGATCCGCCGTGAGCTCGTATCCGTACGGATTCCCTTTGTCTCGTCCGTCTGTATCTGCTCCCGATAGATGCCTCCAAACCTTCCAAGTGTACTCTTCCACTCCGTATCACCTTTTTCGGGCTTATCTTCTCGGTCTTTGTTGCTAAGGTCCAGAGTTTCAGGTCAAAAGACCCCATGTTCCATCTGTCTTTTCCGGGCAACCTGTAGGTTCCTCTTGAGGTGGTCTTGTCTCTTTTTGAGAACTTCAGTCCCTTCCGATTAAGGTTTGAAAAATTGCATCGGCGGTGTCCATGATGAATGAGGGGTTTGGGTTTGACAATCGAAGGTTAGGAGATAGGCAAGTTGGAAAATATAGGGACATGCCAAAGTAAGAGTAAGTGATGAGAGGTGAGGAGCTGGAGTTGGGACTACGAAAGAGGCAGAGACACAGCCGGAAGGAATTACCCATTCTCTATAGGACGAAGATACTAAGAAGGACATGCAATATTTGAAAACATAAAAGATACATGAAAGATGACTTTCACACATTACTGATTAGAAGAGTGTATTGATCATTCAAACAATATGAAATGTTCACAAGGATATGGACCATATATTCTGCCTTATACTGTTTATACTGTCTGGTACCAACAGGACAGAATCAAGCGAGATCTCCCTGGCTAAGTAGGCTTTGCATACCTATGCATTCCTCCACAGAATCCCAGCAGTCCTCATTGACCGCCATGATTCGGAACCCGGTTGATTTCCCGGTGTCTCATATTTAACTTGTCGTAAATTCCAAGGATAGGATGTAGTATTCTCTCCAGTTGCATGGTTGCAATACCAGAAGATATTGAACTACATGTGTATCCTTTCTGCGATATAGATTCCAATAGATAGCTCTCACACATTTGTCACAAGACATATCGTGGAATACGTGACATATTTGTGAAGTATTGACTGAATTGCCAATTGAAACCTGTCAAAGGAAGGTCTCAGCCTTTGTTTCAGGGCGTTTGTCACTTGATGGGCTTTCTATACTATTTCTTCGCCTCCTCCTTCCTTCTTCACTTTTTTACTTCATAATATCTCCACTTGGACCTTTTGACTGATCAGCCAAGTATCCCTGTCTTCTCCTACTTATTTGAGGATCTTTGACTACAGTATCCTCACTCAAAATGCTAGTCACCGGGATTCCCAAGGTGCTGCAGCTCTTCGACCCTATCGGCAACACACCTGCTGTCTCCTTGACTCAAGATCTGCCACCACAGAAGAATGCCGATGTACTGCTTCTTGGTTGTGGCGATGTTCGGCATATCCTCTTCACCATCCACACGGAACACCTGGCTCACACTCGCCGCTCTTTGGACATCACATGCTGCGATGTAGAGAAAACTGCAATTGGTATGAGGATTAATTCGGATGCCTTGGAGCAGTTTAAGAGGCTAATCTAAATAATAATTCTACACAGCTCGGAACATCCTATTGGTCTCACTCATTCTGGATGATGTTAATGGCACAAACGAACAATTGATTTGGAATCTGGTGTGCCATTTCCGCATCGACGAAGCCTCTCTTTGTTTATTGCAAACCCAAACAACCAAGCTTCTCGCTCTGTCACCTTCACTTAAAAAGTGGGAACAAACCCAGTATGGGCGCGTAGTCAGGATCTGCGATCGTGTCTCTCTCGAACGGGTACGAGACGTGTGGCGCTTCTATGCAGAAAGGAGAGAGGGGAATCTCCTTCGTCGTTTCAACGAAAGACTCAATGATGGAAGGAAGATTTCTCAAGAGTTTCGAAAGTTCGTCTCTGGTGAGGGATTGAATGTGGTATCGGAGATCCGAGCTTCTGCCCCTGCGTGTTTGGAAGCCAGCCATGATCTGGGAGCTTTGTATAGGAACTACTGGGATTCTGGTACCACTGAGACTGACAAAACTACTCGCTCCCTGGCCGTCCATTCGAACCCGATGTTTTGGCCCGAAAACATTCACACGTTATTGCATCATGACACCAACCCTGTGCTTGGATTCCACATCGGCTCTTGCTATATTCCAATTGAGCAAACGTCGCCTCGATCAGGCTCTTCTCAGAAGCCGGAGCTCCATGAAATTGTCAACTCTGCAAAGACAGAATTCCAAACCTGGATGAAATCATTCAGGGCACATTCTCACGCCGACTTGGTCACGCTGCGCTTCTTTGTGGGAGACCAGATGGCTTTTGCATACGCCCTCCAGCAGATGCGGACCGCCGGTCCCTCAAAGCCTTCTCATTGGTACCGTGATCGCTATCATTTTGATCCCTTGGTCTTGGATGATGAACACTATTTGAACTGCTTGGCACCACTCGTGTTCGATATTATTGACACATCTTACTACATCGATCATTTCGGAGGTCTGAATCTCCTTACTGCCACTTCGCCGCTTCTTCGTCATGATTCTTGGGCCACTCTTTATTCGGAGGGCCCTGTGTCGACACATGAAACCCAGGCATCCATTCTTGGAAACTATTTGGGTGGAGAGACGACCACGGTTACCTCACTTCTGGGACTGGTGCCTGTGGAAGCTGTGACAAACACTGCCTCTTCCTCTGCAGGAATGGAAACATTGTCTCAAGAAGTGTTACGGCCGTCATTCCAGGCTCGGCCTGTGGTGACGAGAGCTGCGTGGAAGAGACCACCCAGTATGTCTACCGCAGTTATCAAAACATTGGATCTTATTCACTTCGACTCCTTCGGTCTAGCAAAGGTGCTCCACCATGTTTTCTTGAAAATGTTTGCCAATGAAGATGCCTTTCAGTTGGTTGCCACATTGGCAATCGGACAAAGCCCATCTCAGTCAACGTACAACCGAACGAGCTTTGTGGCTTTTCTTTGCCTCGTCAAAACCCGAACCAGCACTGACTGGAATAAAACAATGGACGCTTTGGTCGACCTCATAGATCAGGACACCACCCTTGCAATTGCCCATGTCTACAAGCAAGAGATGTACCTCTGGATGCATATGAAGGGTCTTTACTCGCTCGGTATTTTCAAAGTTCCACCCAACGCCGTCAACTTCCATGGCCAAAATGGGGCCTTGCAGAGCTGGAGAAACATGCCACCTATCGTCAGTGTTACCCTTCGGGTTCCCCGAAGTAAGCTATCCCCCTTTATCTCCAAAGTTACCAAGGTCGGCTGCACACCTCCGCTGCATGGTATCCTTGAATCATCCCCTCGATCAGCCAATCAGTGGCAACACATGTTTGCAGCTACCCAGATTGGGTTTGGTACCCTCAAAACCAAAGGATTCAGGTTCAGCAACTCATTCGAACTGGAAATTAACGAAGACCTAGTGGGATGGTCAGGAAATTCCCCAGTGTTCCTTTCTTTCTATGTTCCTAGCTGGATTTTACTTCAAGAACCACGCATCGCCACTGTCTCGTTCGCTATCGAGCACTCTCCTGCAGCGATCGAGGCGTTTGGGGGTGATGTTGAGCGCGACCTGAACATATTCACTGCAATGCAAAATGATGTTGAACATGTCTACATCACCAAGCGCCAGCCAAATCAGAGTGAAGTCATGACCATGTGTGGCTTTAGCCCAGGGGATGTCAAGAACCATGTCGATCCCCAAGGAAACTGAGAAACCACCATCACCGCCACGGTGAACGAGAATACCGGAGTGATTTCATCATTCACAAGCCGTGTGAAAATCCTATCTGAGCAACCAAAAGCTCTACTTAGGGACGGGAGCGGAATCAAACGGTCTTTACGATCACCGTTCAGCTATGCGTTGTCGCTGCAAAAGGGGCCCAGCTTCATAGCCAACTTCCCTTCTGCTGTTTTGGATTCTACCGCGAGGGTGAAAATTGCTCGCAAGTCATGTTACCTTGAGCTCGTCGCAGACGTTGCCAAGCCCAACGATTGGCCAACCTTGCGGTCCCCCATGTATCCAGTGCTCTTGGATGAGGGATCGCCCGTACTGTGGAATATGCCGCGCCTCAATGTGTCATCACTTCCCATCATAGACCTTTCTAGTGCTTCTTCTAAAGGTCCGATATGGCTACAACAGCTTCTCGCAACGATGCTGTCCGAACGAGAGCTTGCCCTCAATTTGGACTCTCCCTTGGCAGCTTCACCAAGCGTCCGGGCCAAACTGGAATTCAAGAACATGTTAGTGAACATGTTCGCATCCTTCGGTCAAAGTGATGGGCGCAACGTCCAGATCTACACTATTGACTGCTACAAAGAACGAGGTGTGCAAATGGTCTTTTTCTTATCGAAGCTGTTATTGGATGTCTCGAATCGCACTGCTGTTCTGGATGCTGCAGTTCTCCCTGTACATGCCGATGACCTGATGGACGTGACCCGTGCTCTAATCGCGTTGTCGGACATCGGCCATCCTCCCAAAGGCCTGCGCACCTCCCAAGACGTGATGTGGCTGTGGAAGGAAGCTCTGCCCGCCTGGACCGAGCGATGTCGAACTTGGGACCACAAGCCCAGTTGCGAGTACGTTGCAACGGGAATAATTCCACTCTCGGTCAAATATGGGGAGAGAGTTCTGTGCTCGTGCGGGGAGGGCACGGTCCCAACTGGTTTCATGCCCGACTTTACTCCGTGGGAAGATTTGGCCAAGCACACTGTGCGAGTGGCGATTTCTCCAGCGTTTCCGTCAGTACTCGTTGAGAAACCCTTAACTGAACTTCCAGATCTGCAAATCTGTCAGGTCTGCGCTAAGGACAAGGCAGAAAATGGTTCGGATTTGAGCACTTGTTCACGTTGTCGTAAAACGAAGTACTGCTCGAAGGAGTGTCAAAAGGCTGACTGGAAGGAACATAAGAAGGTTTGCAAAGCAGATGGAAACTGAGTCGGGAGGTAGGTAATCTTTCTCAAGTAATAGAATGGCCACACAATTTTCATTTCGTATATTCTTTGCGTACTGTAGGTAATTTGGCTTCCTGCACCAAGTGAAGATATTACCAAAAAACAAAAAAAAACAAAATGAAATATACTCTTACTGACTATCTGTGCAGGTTCACGAGGTCATTGTTGTTGATGCTGATAAGGATGTTCTTATCGGCTTATCGATAAGGCAAAATTTTCAGATTTGAGCTTCGTCCCTGCTCACCATTCTTTCGTACCACATCTCAAAATGCCGGAAAAGGTCCGTACCGTGTTCGCAGACTCGGATGATGAGAAGATTGTGAAGCGCAAAGTCTCCCCCCAACCCACAGAAGAACCAGAGCGCAAGAAAAAGCGAAACAAGAAACGCAAGCTCGATGAGCCCGCAGCCTCTAAACCCGCCGATCAAGATGAACTGAGGGCAGTCCCTGCACCTGCGAAGCAGATAGAACAAGCAATCCGTGTGCCAAAAAAGCAACCCGAGACCGCATCTCAAAGCAATGGCCCACCAGCACCAAAATCGTACCCGAAATCAAAGTCGAGACCATTCACCGATACCAAAACCAATTTCACACCCTTACGAGAAAAGGCCAAAGCCCTCCTCGAGACGCGACGAAAGCTCCCCGTATTCGAAAATGCCGATTTAATCCGCGATCTGCTACGCGAACAAGATGTGATGCTTTTGGTCGGTGAGACTGGTAGCGGAAAGAGTACGCAGATCCCGCAGTTCCTGGTAGACGAATTCTGGTGCCGGCCCGTACCCACGCAAGTCACACGGGATGGAAAGACGGAAAAGAAAATAGTCGGAGGGTGCATTGCTATCACCCAGCCACGTCGAGTCGCTGCCATTTCGCTGGCCCGCCGTGTGGCCGAGGAGATGGGTACACCGCTTGGATCGCATTCGCCTGCTAGCAAGGTTGGCTACTCCGTGCGATTTGATACCTCCACGTCTCCCAGTACGCGGATCAAGTTCTTGACTGAGGGAATGCTGCTCCAGGAGATGTTGCACGACCCGAACTTGACCAAGTACAGCGCTATTGTTGTCGATGAGGTCCACGAACGGGGCATCAATGTGGATCTGACACTTGGATTCCTGCGCAATCTTGTATCCGGCAAGAAGGAGGGCCGGGGTGGTGTGCCGCTCAAGGTCGTTGTCATGAGTGCTACGGCTGATATGGAGAGTTTAACGGATTTCTTCCATCAAGGATTGAAAAAGCCGGAGGCACAACAAAAGGCTATCGAAGCGGCTGAGGCCGACGCCGATAAGATGGATACTTCGAGTCCGAAGGATATCTCTGTCTGCCGCATTAAGGGTCGACAATTTGCTGTCAAGACTATCTACTCGCCCGCGCCAGTACATGACTTCGTGGACGCAGCGCTCAAAATCATCTTCCAGATTCACCAGAAGGAACCAATGCCGGGTGACATCCTGGTCTTCCTCACTGGTCAGGAAACCGTCGAAGCCTTGGAACACCTGGTGAATGAGTATGCCATGAGCATGGATCCATCGCTTCCTAAAATTCTGGTCCTACCTCTATTCGCCGCACTGCCACAGGCTGCCCAGCAACGCGTCTTCGCCCCCGCTCCACCACGAACGCGCAAGGTCGTTCTGTCCACTAATATTGCCGAGACTTCCGTCACTGTGTCTGGTGTAAGGCACGTGATTGACTGCGGCAAGGCAAAGGTCAAGCAATTCCGCACTCGCCTGGGTCTTGACTCGCTCCTAGTCAAGCCTATCTCTAAGTCAGCTGCGATCCAGCGAAAGGGTCGTGCCGGTCGTGAGGCTCCTGGCCAATGTTTCCGATTATACACAGAGAAAGACTATCTAGCCTTGGATGAGACCAATACCCCCGAGATTTTGCGCTGTGATCTAAGCCAAGCCCTGCTGAACATGAAGGCGCGTGGTGTTGATGACATTGTTGGATTCCCATTCCTGACCCGCCCACCACGGGAAGCACTTGAGAAAGCTCTTCTGCAGCTATTGAACATTAATGCCCTTGAGGATGATGGAAAAATCAGCGCCGTCGGCCTACATATTGCCAAGCTGCCCTTGACTCCAACTCTTGGGCGTGTGCTGTTGGCAGCTGCCGAGAACGGACATGAGTGCTTGCTAGATGTCATTGATATTATCTCATGTCT
This sequence comes from Penicillium polonicum, assembly GCA_034423695.1. Taxonomy (NCBI): domain Eukaryota; kingdom Fungi; phylum Ascomycota; class Eurotiomycetes; order Eurotiales; family Aspergillaceae; genus Penicillium; species Penicillium polonicum. Next base: position 6,938,867 of record CP139885.1, on the reverse strand, counting down.
GAGTGTGGAGAACATTTTCCTGAACACCACCTCAGAAGAGAAGAAGGAAGCAGCCGAGGCCGCCCGTCGCGATTTATACCGGCGCGATGGTGACCACCTCACAATGCTGATGACCGTACGCGTCTATGCCTCTGAACAGGCCGATCGTAAGGCATGGGCAGAGCGACACCTGGTATCCCACCGGGCGATGCAATCAGTCATGGTGAGTAGTACATAATTCCCGGACGCCTGTCACATCAAACTAACGAAACCATTAGGACGTCCGCAAGCAACTCCGCACCCAATGCCGACAAGCCAAGCTACTCACCAACGAGGCCTTGAACAATACCTCACTACACGACCCCTCACCCATCCTCATTCTCCAAAGTTTCCTAGCCGGATTCGCGACCAATACGGCTCGCCTCGTGCCCGATGGCAGCTATCGTACGATCGTCGGAAACCAAACTGTCGCCATTCACCCATCGAGTGTGCTTTACAGCAAGAAGCTCGAGGCGATTATGTACAACGAATTTGTGTTCACCAACCGCAGTTACGCGCGTGGTGTTAGTGCTGTGCAGATGGATTGGGTGGGAGAGGCTTTGGCTGGGAAGGATTGATCGTCCGCTCGAGATGCTATATTCTAGTAGACTAATATATACCCGGTGAGCGATGATACCAGTTTGGCATCTTTCACTTCTCTATATCTCTCTTGGCAGAAATCTAGAAATATCCTTGACACCTTAAATCCCAGCCCCTTGGGGTTCAACCGTGATCGAGAACGTGGGGAAAGAGGACGGTTTCTAACAAAACAAGACAGCCGTCGGTGTGTACTAGTAGGGTGTGAGAAATATCAGGTTAAACGATGTGGCTGCTATTATCCCAATGTCGTTTGGTAGTCGTGTCGAGTTTACCTTCTGGTTGATCTGCAGATCTGCAACCAAGCTGGAAATTACTCTACTTAAGCATCAGACACTGCGAACATGACAATCAAGCAGCCGCTTTGCTTCAGAAAAGACCGCGGCTGAGCAGGATTTCGAGCCAGGAACCTCCAGGGCTGGACGAGACTCTGTATAGTAATCAACCAATCATCGCGGTTCCGAGCTCCTTATATATCCATGTTTCTGCCAAGCCCAACCCGAGGGGTTTGATCTGTTTATCTTCGACATTCGACCATCTTGTCCTTGAGGATCGTTAACAGTCACCCTTCTGAGTGATTCGAGGCGGAACTTGAGCCGAATATGTCCCCCATGTTGGCGGGTTGCTATCTGTCTGAAGTACAGGGGCAACTGCCCAGGTGAGGGGTATTCATTTAGTGTGCAAGCGGAGGCCGATAACATGGACTTCTTGGCGATGGCATGCTTGCAAGGGTGATATCAAAGTACGGTGTAGTAGCTTTTCTTCGAAAGGCCCATCTTGTTAGCTGTTGATCGCCAAATGTGACTGATGGTAAGTTCCCACGTCACTGTGTCGATCCCGGTGACCGTGTGTCAGCTGATGAGGGATAGATTATGGCTTCAAGCCATACGTACAATAGGGAGATAGCCTTCTTGGAACTAATAAAAGTAAAACAAAATGGATCAACTTGAATAGGTGGTCTCACCATTCCGATACCGGTTGCATCATATTGGATCTTTTTGGGCGATCCCCTCTTGTTTGGGCCCATCTTATCAGCTAATCTCCCCATCGACATCACCACCTGGGCAATCCATCCCTCTTGTCCTTTTCTTTATTTATGGACTCGGACCCTTTCCACTATTCCCTATATTACTTTAAATACTTATATCAATCTCATTTATATCCTCTAATGCCACTATCTCCCACTTGAACGGCCTTGACCCTACTGATCTCTGGATCCACCATCAAACACCTGTGGACGCTTATCGTACCTATCCTATCCTAGCACCTATCGGCTTCAGCTACAACCACATCAACAAGATGGCCTTCCAGGTCCCTACACACGTCCCTCGCCGGAGAACTTCCTATTCCACCCCTCAACCACCGACCCTCAACATCCCCTCCTCCTCGCCAGAACAGCGCGATGACGACACCGCACAATGGGTCCTGTTCTCCCCGACCGCTCGGACGCACACGACTTCAACCGATCGCACGCAGACTGTAGCTCCTTCTCGACTGAGTGACTTCGGTTCCTTCGCTGCAACCCGGTCCGTATCTGGCGTTGAGGGTGAAGCCGATGACGAAAATGCCCTCGACGACCAACTGGACGAAGATGGAACCGAACTGGACAGCCTAGACGATGGACTGCACGCCTTTCGAGCACCTGAGCTGGCCCCGGCTTCCCCAATACGGTTTGATCAGGGCCCGCCGGCGATGCTCCCCGCCCATGACGGGCTAGGCAGTTTCCAGGCCTCGAGTCAGGCTGTGCAGGAACAGCTGTGGCAGCATGAGCAATACAACCCCCAGCGGCCCTCATATGACCATCTCCAACATCGCCGTAACTCAAGTGTGCAGAGGCATTTGGATAGCATCGAGGAGGGCGAGGCAAATGTCGAGCGAGAACGGTGGCAGCGAATCGAAGAATGGCGTATGGACCAGAGTCGGGCTCTGTTGCAGGAGATCGAACGGGAAACCCGACAGAGGCGGTCTAGTCTGGCCAGCCGATCGAGCCTTCATCGCTCTATCGATCGAAGCCCCCAAGCCCGTGTGCCTGAGGCCTTATCACGGGATATATCGCTGTCGAGGGATGTCTCGGAGGACGAAGAATCTTTCTGGCGCCGTATCACACGAACGGTGATCCGTGACCTAATCGGGATCGATGATTCCTTGCTCTCCGTGATCTTCGGTGAGTCGTTGCCGCTGGACGCGCAACCTCATACCCAGGAAGATCCACTAGATATGGAAACGGTACTGGCTCGTGAACCAGAGCCAGAGTTCAGCGATTCACCGCTGTGGCAGACAAAGGTGCTTCAGACGATCGCACATGAGCTCGGAATCCTTGTCCATCAACTTTGCGAACACCCCGGTGCATTTACAACATATTATGAAATGACTAAAGATATATCCGCCGAATATGCGGGGATGTCTCTCAACCGCCTAGCGGAAAGCGGCATCTCTCAGAAACCCGCCGAGTCCACCGCATCAATTACCGCCGATACAACCGGCGATTCCATGCCATCCCCGCACTTCATTCCCACACTCCGAGACGCGAATCGAGAGCACGAAGCACAATGGGGCATTGAGGATGAAGATCCAAAGCGATCTGACCAACTCCCCGAATCAACAAAACTCCAACATGAATCCGAGTACTGGGAAAGCGGACTCGATGTAATGATGGTCTTCCGGTACCTCCGCAATCGCTTCAGTCGCCGAGGTTACATGACCAACGAAACGCACACACCAACCGCACCCCGCCCCCGGCAAGATGCATCCCGTCGAGCAGCCATCATCCGGCAACATCACCCTCTCGTGGCGCGAGCCCACTCCCGATCCCAAACCCAGACCCGTCGCGGATCACAATTCTCCGGTGTATCAAACCCAGCGGGTGTCTCATCGCCACTCCTCCGACCGCATCCCCGCCGCCCTGGCTCCAGTTGCGCTAGTCAGAGCGCCAAGCTCTCGGCTATTTCCAGTCGGCGGACGATGACCAGTTCTAGCCGGAACTACTGGGATATTGGCGGCAGCGAAACTAATAGCGCCATTGGTGTTGGAGCTGGGCTCGGCACTTGGGGTGAGGTTTGAACACTTCCATACTTGCATACTTGCAGAGCACATGATGCATTCATTGGAGTGGGTAGGTGGCAGTGTTATTTTGGGTATCGCTTGATATATATGGGCTGCATACTGGTTCATGATTATTTAACCAACTAGCAATTTTTGCTTTCATAGCTTTTTGTTTATATCTGTGGATTATGGTGTCAGGGTTTGTTATTCTCGGTCTCTTCTCTTCATATATTGAAACTCGAACATACAACATACAACATACAACCCTTGTCATTGCCTATACATCACGGATAAAAGATAATGCTGGGGGGATACATATGTTATGTTTGAGCAGTGGGTGCTACAAGCAACCTGACTCTCCATCATTACCCAGTTTTCCGCACTCGTGAAACGGCACTCAGCCTAAAACGCTGAACACCAGCAGTTGTTCACTTGATCTGCTCAACCGTAGCATAGGCTTCATTCAAACTTGGGCGATATTAATACTAAACAAATCACTTTGCCGCCGCACCCCAAGGCAGATATTAAAGATAGGTTGTCCTGCGAAGGTGTATAGCCTCTGTTCAGTTTCAATTAAAATATGCATTGCTGCCTTGAAATGCCTGAACTATGCTTGATTTTAGACCGCCTTCGCCACTGCTCTATATAGTGTATCGTAAATTGAAGCTATTCCCACCACACAAATGATGTCATCATCCCTTACGGCAGGTTTTAGATGTCACCACGCCAACCGAGTTTTTGCCAGAAAATTAAAACCTAAAAAGAGTATATAAAAAGAGCATCCAAAAGAGCATCCAAAAGAGCATCCAAAAGAGCATCCAAAAGAGCATCCAAAAGAGCATCCAAAAGAGCATCCAAAAGAGCATCCAAAAGAGCATCCAAAAGACATAACAAGGACCTTTCCAATCAACCCAGTCGAGTAACCATACTTAGAGAAAGAAGAAGGTGCAGTCTCGATATGGTCAAAATATTGTAAAGTTGGTGCCGGTTATCGTGTAGCCCATATTGGCCATTTTGGTGAGTGTGCAGGCCGGGATAGATCACGGAGCGACTAGCACTGCAAGAAGCAGTCGACGTAAATGCTTGATCGAATTTCGGCCCCTCGGAGGCTAGCCGGTCCAGGTTTGCGGTTTGGATCTTGCTTCCGTAGCAGCCCTGTTGTAATCATGTTGCCTTCGTATTGCCTTCGTACAGACCTGGAATCAGGTCCACTTATTTTGGATTTTTCATCTAAGCGTCGTATGTTTCAATAGGTAACTATAAAGTTAGAAATGTAGGGCAGGAAAACTAGCGTTGATGGCAATGACCCATTGTGGATCCAGATGTCAGACCCTTAGCGTTAGATCTGCAACATCAAGGCAATAGCCGACGATCAAAGACGAGTTGGTAAAGATATTGGCGCCATGGATGAGCTAGATTCCTGCGTAGGTTTCTAGGGCTGGTATAGCTAGGTCCTTAGCTAGTACCTATTACTGAACCCCTCTCCTTAAGTGCTTCTTCTTGGGATCCATATGTTCATGCAATGTGTGGAGTGGCTCAGCCCTGGAGACCAACCTTGGAAGTTCCAAATTTGGATACGCGTATAGATCGGACTTGAATGTAATTCCTCATTACATGGTTCTGACAGCTCTATTACGCGTAATATACAGCACACTCATCGGGTTTAGTTCACATTTGAATTGAGGACAAAAAATAATAAAAGGAATTCAAGGCTATCACTTCCAATTATTTATTGTCTACGTAGAATATTGAATCTTCAAGGAGCCCGTGGAGGCTCGAAATAATTGGCAAGTTTACCTCGACATGGTAATTTTGAATACCTTGATACATGTGCTATACATCCACCCGTACTCGTATTCTTTAACTTTTGAGGGCCGAGTGGAGCATTAGGGGCTCAATTGGGTGGATCTTGATATAGTCCACTCCAACTGTATTCGTTTACTTGCAACCTTTATTATCGTCTTAGATATATTTGGTTGACATATTTATTGACATATTTATTGACATATGTCTTGACATATTCATAAATTTTATCTGAACTATGGAATATTCCAAAATGTATTCCAAAGATGCTGAAACGGCGCCTTACGACCAGCCCGACGAGCAGCCCCCACCCCCATACGAGGCAATTCCGCAAAATTTGAGTGAAGCTCAAGGTATCTCTGTCAACGGTACGTTACCCCCAACTTATCACTCGTTTCTACCTTGGTAAAGCAAATCTAACTTGTTATAGATGACGGCCGGGTTGTCGTGGATGCTAGCTCTCGGCTCTGCAGATCTCTTTCTAGGCTATTGCCTAATGTTGTCCGGCAGAGCGTATCTCCGCCAAGCTATTCGGAAGGGGTACCGACATATAAGTTCCCTTTGAATATTGTGATTCAAATCGTGGGGAGTAGAGGAGACGTCCAACCATTTGTTGCACTTGGCGCGGAGCTACAAACTATGGGCCACCGCGTGCGTATTGCAACACATAATGTCTTTGAGCAGTTTATTCTCGAAGCAGGCTTGGAGTTTTACCCTATCGGCGGTGATCCAGCCGACCTGATGTCGTATATGGTCAAGAATCCCGGGTTGATCCCCAGCTTAGACAGTGTCCGCGAGGGAGATATTCAAAAGAAGCAACTAATGATGGCGGAAATCCTGCATGGTTGCTGGCAATCATGTCTGATGCCCGACCCTATTACAAATGCCCCCTTCGTGGCCAACGCGATCATTGCCAATCCTCCGAGCTTTGCGCACATCCACTGCGCCCAAGCCCTAGGGATTCCACTTCACTTGATGTTTACAATGCCGTGGAGCCCAACAACCGCATTCCCCCACCCGCTGGCCAATTTGAAAAATATTCCCGCTGACCAAGCGTGGCTCAATCGCGTTTCATATGGTGTCGTGGACTGGCTATCATGGCAGGGGTACGTAACGACCATTCCTTTACACCTTGTGTGCTATGCCAATAGCTTACCTATCTTCTGTTTGAAACAGCCTAGGCGGCGTGATCAACGATTGGCGGAAACATGAGCTCGAGCTCCAGCCTATCTCTCTTACAGAGGGCCCTTTCATTTTAACGAAACTGAATGTTCCCTATACATATTGCTGGTCCCCTGGCCTAGTTCCCAAACCCAATGACTGGCCTCATAATTTTGGTGAGAAATGATCCCTTATGCTGAAGTAGTTGAAGTTGGACTAACTCCCATGAATAGACGTGTGTGGGTTCTTCTTCCGCGATCCGCCAAATTATCAACCCCCTGTCGAGATTGCGGAATTTCTCAACGCCGGACCCCCTCCGGTCTATTTTGGATTCGGTAGCATTGTCCTCGAAGACCCGGCAGAGATAACGAAAACGATTCTTCGAACGGTTCAGGAAACCGGAGTTCGGGCAATCATCTCACGCGGTTGGAGCAAGCTAGGAGGCGTGGACTCGGGAGAACTAAACAGGAGTGATGTTCTATTCATAGGCGATTGCCCGCACGAATGGCTATTTGAACGCGTCAGTGCAGTTGTTCACCATGGAGGTGCCGGTACAACGGCATGCGGGCTACGGAATGGCAAGCCTACTATCATTGTGCCATTCTTTGGAGAGTAAGTGACAAACTGCTCCTTCCTTTTCACTTGAATTGCCCTATAGCATTTTTGTAATCTTTTCTGACCTACTTATAGTCAACCATTTTGGGGAGAAATGGTTTCCACAGCCGGTGCTGGACCAGACCCTATTCCATACAAACAACTGAACGTCAACGCATTAGCTCACGCAGTGCGGTTTTGTTTGACACCAGAGGCAGTGCGCTCCGCACAGGGTATTGCCGCCAAAATGGAGAAAGAAAAAGGAGTGAAAACGGCCGTGGAATCGTTCCATCGGAATTTACCCAAAGGTTTGGTTGAATGTGATCTATTACCGGAATTCCCAGCCGTCTGGAGATATCGTCACGGCGAGAAAAGGTTTCGCCTGTCGAAGGTTGCTGCGGAGATCCTTGTTGAAAGGAATTTCGTGGATGTCAAAAGGCTGAAACCGTGAGTTTGAATCCTCTCACTCTAAACCCATCCATCATGCGTCCCAACATCGGCGTTAGGCAAACCTTTGACTAACCTCTTTTCAATGCAAGGTACCAACCAAACCCCATTATCATCGAGAACACACGATGGGATCCTGTTACTGGTATCTCCTCTGCTGGAATGGGATTCACATTTGATATGCTCAAAGCAAGTGGAGATATCTTTTATAAGCCATACAAGGCATACCAAGATGGTCGCACCGTACCTCTTCCATTACCAACTGGTTCAGAGAATACCGCTCCCCAACTACTGTCACCAGGAGGCAGTGGATCATCAATTCGCAATGCCCGATCGATGAATGATTTGACAGCAAGCAGGGAAGCTGAGCCTAAGAAAAAGGGCAGACGTGCTGCCATGGCTGCAGCATCGACTCATGCTTCCGGGAAGCTCTTAGGAAAGTTCGCGTCTGGATTCATGGTCGATCTTCCGTTGGCCGCGGCTGAAGGCTTCCGTGTGCTCCCTGGTCTATACGGAGAGAAAGTTCCCGAATATGGAAAAGTAACTGATTGGAAATCTGGCGCAGTCGCAGGTGCCAAAAGCTTTGGCGTTAGCATGGGGGGAGCTGTGACTGATGTGGTCTACCAGCCATATAAAGGTGCTAGAGACGGAGGCGTCGCAGGTTTTGCGGGCGGCTTGTTCAAAGGCACCTTCGGAGTGTTGGGCAAAATGGCACATGGTAAGAATATACTTTCCGTTCTTAACCAACTTTGGTATTTTGTTATTTCGTTTTCGCTGACTTCTTACCAACTGAAGGCACCGCTGGCCTTGTTGCCTATCCCAGCCAAGGTATTAAACAATCCATTTATTCGGCGTTTCATAAGAGCACACGCAACCTCATTTTGGCGGCTCTTCACCTAGAGGGAGAAGATGCGGTTCGGAAAGAGAGAGTGAGAGGGTTTGAAGATCAGAACGTCATCAAAAGGTTCATGGCCATGGCCAAAAGTGAGTTCGACGATGACAGTTCTTACATGTAGTCCAACCACGATGAAGAAACTGCATACATGCTTCTGGTTTTACCCTCCTAAAGTAGGAAGTGTCTGCGTAAAGACACATAATCGCCAATGTCAACCTCGATATATGGAATGCTAAGATGGTTCTCGAAAATCTATAAGGTGTTCTGGTTAAACGCTGTCTAGACTGTTACTCATAGTAAATCACTTTCGTATAGATATATGCCGAGACCTTTCGGCTACTATAATACTGTGCATTAGGCTATTATCTCTATGGGTTTCTGCTTCTCATTCTCCTGTATCGCTTCAAAGAAAGCACCCTCGACCCGCTTGACCTTTCGGCCCTCCCACCATGACGTTAGTCCTGCCAGAAGCGAACTGAAACAGCCTAGGCCAATGAAAAGGGCAACTCCGAAGGCCGGGCGAGTATGGCGATCGTACTCCCACATAAACGTCGCCATTCCAACTTGGAATAAACTATTCAACAGCATATTTATCACGACGAAGTCCATTTTCCATGTTTTGGTAGGTGGAGCCACCTTGCCGGTCAGGGTCTCCCGAACCACCATTTCGTCACAATTTGACTCCTCAGAATCCCGCATCCTATACCAGCTCGAATTTCGCTTTGCCAGATGAATTATCGATTTCTTAGATGCGTTGGCCGAGCCGAAGTGCCACATGAGCAGCCAATATGTGTCGCGAATCCGCCACGGCGCCAGTCCCCAAGAAGTGAGGCAGAATAGCGCATTAAGAATTTGGGAATCGATTTCGATCCATATTTTTTTGCGCTCCTTGCTCATGGGGCCGACGCCGAGCATGAGGAAAAATAACATGGCACCCCAGGCGATAACATTGAGACCATAAATCAGGATGAAAAGGCCCGTAGGTGTAAGAATGAATCTCCATGCTGCAAGGGCAGCTTTCTTGAAGGCGGTGCCCCAAGACACCTTGGGGGCAATGGTGTCTTGGTTGCTTTTGTTGTAATCAAGTTGAGATCCAGGTAGGCTTTCGACCGGTCCCGCTATGTTCTTCTCTTCCTGGAAGGCTCCAAGGTCTATCGTGGGTGCCGTCGCTCTCCGAACTACCGCTCCGCCGACTGAATCTTGTGTGCTGACTCGTCTTACCCCTCGACCGTGTACGTCGAAAAAAACATCGTCGGGTGATCTCAGGTCCGTCACATTCGGGGCGTGCGCGATAGCTGTCCCGGTCGCCTGCCACATTCCACCGGAGGGATTGTAGTCAAGCAGTCTCGTGACAGTGCTGACCGAGGCTGAGCGTAGTATCCGTCCTGTTGCCCGGAAGGATGGGATTGTGGTATTCGAGGGAAGGAGATTTTCAGTTTCTGGCTGGGCTGATTGCCCTTCGGTTATGGTCTGGTCCATTGCCATCGTCAGTCGAATGTTTCGAAGCGCCGGCTGATTTGTGGAGGATGGTGCAAGTGGTGATGTTTCGTAAAAATTAAAAATCTGATAATACAACTTGTAGAATAACCGCAATAATTGAGATGTTGAAATAATTTGCAGACATGTGGGAAAAGGGTCTTATGTGGCTCAAAAATGGACCGGGTACTCTAAGGTTATTCTAAGTAACGCTGCAATCCTTGGGTGATCAAAGTGGATACAGTGGAGCCGAAGTTTTTTAGACTTTGCGGTAATTTTCAAGGTTCCAGCGTTACCCCAAACGTACCGTTACGTATATCAATTTCAGCCTTGAAACCCGGCAGAACACCGGGAAAAAAGGACGACATAGTTCTACTATTAGCTATTCTAGGCACCCTTTATTTTTGAATGGCAATTTGCCACTCAATAATATTCGTTGCCAGCTTGATACTTCCAACTGATGTTGCGGTTCCTTAATACAATTCAATCCTACCTTGTTGAGCGAGTTATGTATGAATATACTCCATGGATGCTATAGCATGGACTAGACTAATACGTTATTCATCTATATATCCCACTCTCTTGGGGTCAACACCGGGGGAATCCAATTGACTAGTCACTAGAGCACAACTAGAAGAAAGGTAGAAGAACCTTAGAATATGTACATAGCGCAGAACTTGACCTCACATCATCATGCATCGGCTCGTGTGAAGTTTTTGCAGAGCGGCATATTCCCGTGACGTGCCCTTGCATTTTGTTCTCCGGATCTTGATCCCCACTGTCCCTTCACCATGCCACCATCGTAGATATTGAAGCTTGACCGTATAGAATTCCTGATGGCAGATTTCCCATTTCCCTCCACTCACCTCAACCGAAGTATTTTCCATCGGAAAATGTAACTCAGGAAGGTATATTTCACTCGGTGATTCGGGCGCGGCCTGGTTTCCAATCAACCTCATGGTGAACGTACACTTCTTCAAATCAAATGTGTGACTTTCTAATCGCCCATTTGTGTAGATGGGAGTGGGTCGGAGAAATGCTTCCACTGCCCTGTGGCTCGGTTTCGGCTTCATGATAGCCTGGGAGAAATTCTTCGAGGTACACTGGGGTTTCAAAGCCTTGCGGGAGCTAGGTTTCTCCTCTTCAACGTTGATAAGGTGATCTTTAGAGCACACTGTGGAATCCGACCCGGTTGAATGAGATGAGGTTGGAATAGGCGATTTCAAATCATTCTGTGAGTATATGGAAAGATCCTCCCCATTCCACTGATCACCCCATTTATGGTCGTTCTGGCCAGAGTTAGTCAAGGGTGTCTCTGTAAAAATCAGACCGGTATACATACCTCTGCCACATAAACCCACAAAGCAAAGCCGTTGGCCTTGCTCCCTTCTAACGCAAAATGACTTGCATCCATTGCTTCGATCTGGCTGCGGTAGTCTCCAGTCTTATATGCATGTTCATCATCCATGTCATATGGAATGCCAATCTCGCTGAAAAGTAGGGGATGATCACCCATAAGTTGTAGACTTTCGTCGCGCAGAAACTTGAGTTGACGACGTAGGCTCCTTCGAATTGATTTCTCTCCGATTTTGATTGCGAAGACTGGCGCAAGGTACTTGCCTCGAAGCAACCCGACAATATCCAAGTTGTAGAACCGATTCCTATTAGGGTCAATATCATGAGTGAAAGGCGAGACTTAGGTACTAACCAGTGCTTTGTTACAAGAGTCAAACCATCATAAAAGTGAGCCGCATGAACCATGTTTGGATCATCGTCCGCGGTACCCTTGAGTGTCGGTGGTAACTCCATGACTGGTGGCTGGCAAAACATAATAGTAGTTTCACACACGTTGCGAATAGCATCCTTGTATGCTCGGTAGTGGTTCAGAAAGTATGTGTTAGTAAAGCCTTCGTAGTCAAGAGTCTCGTCGGTATGTGGGTTTCTTGAAAAGTAATCCTTTTGTAGCAGAGTGGGTTTGCTTTTGGATGAATCCCAGACTCCATGTTGGGCCCAGAGGCATTCACCGAGCTTCCAGCCCGGATCGCGGTGCCAGCCATATCGATAGTCGTCGTAATCTGCAGACAGCCATGCCTGTTCGCCCTTTGGGTCTATAACCTCTGTGCCTGATTGGTATGGGCCAAATCTCCCGAAAGACCAGGTTTTTACCTTGCATGGCCGTCCGGAGCCAATGAGCATGGCCTGAAATGCCGTTGGAGATGTCCCGAGCTGAAGATGCTGGTCCGATGGGATTGAGGAAATATCTTGAGTTCCAATCAGGCCTTTATGGGGTTCGTTTATGCTTTCCCATCCAATAACCACGTCTCCCTCGAGATCACCGGCGTTTTGGATTCTCTGTGCAAGGTATTCGCATGCCGCAATAAAGTGGCTTTGTAAATAGTCCTGAATATTCACACCATCAATGATCGCCTTCGGTGCGAAATCCCGACCTGCCCAAAACAGAGTAAACATCGTCTGGCAGGCTAACCTAGTGTAGTTTGTACACCAAATCATCTTGGGGAACTCTGCGGGATTGTCCCATGTGTTGTGAACGAGGGCTGCCTGTGTATTTTTGAAACTCTTCGGATTTAGTCCTGCAGCATAGAGCGTCCATGTAGGTGCTCCTGATCCTCCTGATAATCGAGACCACTTCGAATAGTAAGCTTAGACCCCATAGACGATAAGAGTCACTCAAGACCAGACTTACCACATCTTGATGCGGATCCATGAAAACGTAGAAACTGTATTGCTTGGCGATACGAAGAATGCCAATGGTGAAATCGATCCAATTCTCGTCGTAGATCCTAGGACCAGCGTGTTCAATTGCCTCCCAGGTAAAAATATATCGAATGGTGTTGTATCCCCATTTTCGGAGACGTTGGAAATGTATGTCGGCATCTTCTAGGGAGAACGGCCTTCCCACAAACGATACGTCCTCGTCGAAGAACTTCTCAAGGTTGTGCGGTCTGAGATCCGGGGGTTTCGGATATTTAGCGTCACCTGCCACATTTATTCCCCGCAAGATGACTTCTCGATTGAGGGGATCTCGGAATGTTCGTCCATCGACGCGCAGACGGAGTTGACTCATATCGTTGACCGCGCTTCATGAACCCGTGGACCACTTAGTTGGCGAATGGGCTGGAGGCAAGCACAATTCGCAGGGAGGAAGCAGATTTCAAATGCCGCAAGTAACACTGGCTCTTCTCAGGAACGGGATGTCTGTAAACAGAAACGAGAGATTAGCAAGAGTGAGTTTAGAAAGTTGTACCATAACCTCCAAGTTTAGGTTGTTCGAAAAGCCCCGCACGATACGCCAATATCAGCCTCACTCACCGTACTCAGTTCGAAGTATGTGCAGTGGACGAAGGTGTACAAGAGAAAGGTAGTTAGTGATGAAGTTAGGATAGCAGTAAGCTACATGGACCCAATAATCTGATACCAATTGAAAGTGGCCGGATAAAACGCAAGCTTGTTCTATGCTAGCCGAGATGGTAAAAACGCTTCTGCCTCTATCATTGCCACCGCTATACGAGCTTATACGATCTGTCGATCTGATTATGAAGATACATGGATATTATTATACACAACCAGCAAGTATTGTATTTTAAAAAGAACTCCGTATCTGTCAAAATGGTATAATCTTTGTAACAAATTGAGAATACCGTACGTATCCGGATACTGTTTGCTGCATGGAACGCGAGAAATCCATGGGTCGAGTGGATCCCTATCCCTGGGAATGTAAATTTGGGTTGCCGTACCTAAACGAAGAGCCAATCAGTGCAGTGCATGTTTGTATGCACGGACAGTGGGGCTACAACTATAAGGTCTCTATACGAGTACGCGTATAGCTCGCCTGGGTGGGTTCATCCAATTTTTTTTTAAGTCGAGTGCCAAGATTTGTTCGACTTGGGGAAAAAATTATATTTCACTAGCCGAGAGTTGCACTTAATTTCAAAGCCATTAAGGCGCACCTACGTATTCCATAAAATTAATTTTAAACCGGCCCGCATGTATCCAATCTCTTTAATACAAAAAGTGTGTCGCATTCATATAGAGGAGTGGTTTTCCACGCCTGCAAACTGTTTCATATTACATACATATGTATGTCTGGTCGGATCTCAGTTTTAATCAAACCATTGTTTAAATATCCTAGAGCTTTGGGAAAATTTGTATCCGAGGCAAGATGGGAAAATTGTGGGTTCTATTGAGCTGTTGACTAGGAGAAGGAGAAGGAGAGAAAAGTAGTAAAGCCCCTTTCTGTCCAAGGCAGAAAGGATGCCTGAACAAAAATCAATCAGGTAACGTTTGAATCTGACACATTGCCAGTACAAAGAGATATAAGAACACAGTAGATAAAATAAAAGGAAATAAAGATGATACAAAAGAACTGCAAAGTAGAGGAAACGGGAAAAGAATGTGATAATGACGATCTATTTAGCACAGCTGAGAGGTGTGGTGTTCCGGGAATCACCGCCAATGAACTTCTGTTGGTTAACGTCCATTTTGACTTTGAGATGCCTTGAAGCTTGCACATGTTGTGTACTGCGTGGATATATATAAAATAAGGATGTGGAGCCAGGGATTGTGTGAAGATTTGGTCTACGGTATCCTGGAATTCAATTTTCGCCATCTTGTACAAGACCAGTAGCCTATCGTTGCAGGTTTATCTCTCTTAACTAAACAAGGTGCTGAATGCATCTCGCCGATGTCCGCCAGATGTCATCTCCTTTCACAGCTGTTCAGCATCAACTTTCATAAGTCAATAAGGCTCTAGTCTTGGCTGTGTCCTTGCAATATTGGACATTATAAATCAAGTCTTGTCTTGTATCTTGGTCAAGTTCTTCTATTCTAGCACTGATATTAACTGACCTTTGTATTGACTGTTATCGACAACCGGCAAATCTGCGAATCGTTATAAATGGCCTTCAGTGAGCCAGGGCTCTAAGCACCAAGGTGACGATATACCGGACTAGTTAACCTAACAGGTAACACGAACAATTAAATTAACATCAAGATCTTGGGATATATGTGATGTTATTGAAGCTCTTGGGCAAACTATTGGAGGCTCGATTGAGAACATTTCCACTCTGATATCTGGCTTCACTTCTATATAAACCATCGCCTCTCGTCCGGGCTCACATGGTTTGCCACAATTCTGGTTATCTCTGAAATGGACAGGGGCAAAATGAAAAGAGGAAAGCGTCCACGGCACGTGACATATAAGATGCGGGGAAGATAAAGATAAGGTTGATGCCCTTTTTGGTTTAGTGGGGGTGTGGCCAGTTTCCTGATAACACGTCACCGGCTACACTGAGAAATTGTGTTGGCACATTAGAAAAGGAAGGTTATTGCGAAACCCGCTTGGGGAATTTTGTACACTCCGAATGCTGTCCCACATATGGCGGCTCCACAGGGAGCTGTGCTCGCCCAATGTCAATCCTATAAAGATCATGGCAAGAGTCGTTGAAGACCTGGCCAAAGAAAGATAACATTCAAATTCCAATCGCAGTTCGGCCTATTCACAAATTACTATTATGGGATCCATCCAACGCAACGAACAGCAGTACGATGTCCTTATCATCGGCGCCGGTCTTTCGGGTATCTGCGCACTTCACAACTTCCGCAAACGCTTTCCATCGTGGCGTGTAGGAGTTCTCGAGGCAGCCGATAATGTTGGAGGAACTTGGTACTGTAACCGCTATCCGGGAGCACGAGTCGATACCGAATCACTCTCCTACGCATACTCGTGGGATAAAGACCTTTTGAACGAATGGACCTGGAAGGAATCCTTCTCCACCCAGGCAGACGTCCTCCGTTATATTGAACATGTCTGCGGCAAGCACGACCTCTACAAAAATATCCAACTCAATACTCGAGTTAAGACGGCCCTTTGGCAGGATAAGAACAACACGTGGCTGTTTCGCGACGAAGTCGGCACCCATCACCGGACTCGTTTCTTCGTCAGCTGCATGGGCTTTCTGTCAACCCCGACGCTGCCTGCTATTCCGGATATTGAACTGTTTCAAGGCAAATCTTTCCACACTTCCCGCTGGCCGAAGGACTTTGACATGAGTCATGATCTGGCCAATAAGCGAGTCGGTATCATCGGCACCGGAGCAACGGGCATTCAAACAATTACAGCCATATCAAAAGAGCCGAGCATCAAATCATTGAATGTTTTCCAACGAACGGCAAACTGGTCCGCGCCACTAAGAAATGAACTGATTAGCTCTGCGCAGATGGAACAGCACCGGAAGGACTACGATGCCCTTTTCCAGCTTTGCGCCTCAACACCCACTTGCTTCATGCACCAGGCCGACCCGCGCAAGTCCCTGGAAGTGTCTGCAGACAAGCGGTTAGCACTTTGGGAAGATATATACACAAAGCCCGGTTTTGCCAAATGGCTTGGCACGTTCAGCGATACATACAATAACCGCGAAGCAAACAAACTCTACTCCGATTTCATGGCCAGCAAGATTCGAGCCAGAATAGATGATCCCGAGGTTGCTGATAGCCTGATTCCAAAGAATCACGGCTTCGGCACACGACGAGTCCCTCTTGAGAGTGGCTACTTTGAGGCGTTCAACCAGCCCAATGTCCACCTTGTTGATCTCAAGAAAACTCCGATCGAGCGAGTCACAAAGAATGGTATTATCACGTCTGATGGCAAAGAGCATGAATTGGATGTTTTGATCTATGCAACGGGCTTCGATGCCATTACCGGTGCATTCAGCTCCATTGATTGGACAGGGAAAGACGGCCGACCACTCCTCGGCTCCAGCAACACCAAGCAAGGCGAGCAAGCTATTTGGGTTGATCATCGACCTCGTACATACTTGGGTATGACAGCTTGCTCTATGCCCAACATGTTCATGGTCTTAGGCCCCCATCAACCATTCGGTAACGCTCCCCGAACCATCGAGCACGCCGTCGAGGTTATTTCGGATCTCCTGCAACACTGCAAAGTCAACAACTACTCCTATGTAGAGCCGACGGCAGAAGCTGTTGATGCATGGACTGAACACGTTGTTGAAAGCAGCAAAGGTGCTCTGTCAAACGAAATCGATAGCTGGATGACCGGGGTTAATACGAATGTGAAGGGCAAGACTGTTCGGAGTGTTGCGAGGTACGCTGGCAGTGCGATAGAGTATCGCCGGCGATGCGCCGAGTCTAAAGCATCTGGTTGGAAGGGGTTGGCATTTGCCCAACTCTCGAACTCCAAGCTTTGATGTGGATGAATATTTGTGAATTATTACGATTCAAACGTTTTGTCTCCTATTTGATACATACACTGTCCGATATGCAAACAACAATCACAAAGCATCAACCTCAGTCAGACCCCAAACTAGCCAATAAACTAGCAGACGGAGCAAAGAATGTCGTCCCAGTAAGTGGCTTTGAGAAATCCAGGATGCGATCATGCAGACCAGGCGGATCCCCAATAAACATACGCTCCAACATTCTTTCAATAACCCAGAGACGACGAGTATAGCCGATAAAGTAGGTCCCAAATTCGCCAGCACCGGGAGATCCAAATGGCATATTATCGCGAAGAATATCATGCTCGTTCCCATCCTCATCTTCAATTGTGTTGAGTGTCTTGTGGGAGCGCTGTCCAGACTTCGCATCGTCTAGCTCAACATTATCTATCTTGGTGCGACCGATAATCCTCTCCTGCTGTTCCGTGGACAGATCTTTCCATCCAGGTAAATCATGAGTGTACTTCTGTATAACGATATAGCTACCACCTGAGGCGGAAGCATCCTCCTCTGCAACCAACACTGAAGCAGGCACCGACAATCCAACGGGATTGGCCGTCCCATCCACAAAGCCAAGAAGATCCCGCACATCGAAGTACCGAAAGCCAACCGTCTCATCGACGACAGAGACCGAGTCACCGAGTTGATCCATCAGCTGACGCTCAAATTCAAAGCAAATATCTCTGCGCTCGGAGCGAATGTGGAAAAGCAGATCACCGGTGGTCGATACCGCTGTGTGTTTTTCGCCTTTGATCTCGCGGAAAGGCCGCAGTTCTGAGGGTCGAGGAAGACCCGTGAGGCGATCCCAAATATCACTTCCAATGCCGACGGTGCACGAAAATTGGGCGCTAGGGTCACGGATGGATACATTTTTGGCTAGGCTGTCTACTCCTGCTAGTGTAGAGCGCACCGTTTCAATGGCATCGGGCTTGTTGGTCACGGAGAGAACAAGAAATGTAGCTGATTGTGTGAGAGGGGCGTCCACACGCTGAGGTGCAATTGACGCACGATAGGTGCTCATATCTGCTTTTTGATATGACTCGTGAATGTGACAGGTGGATATGCGTTGGTTGTGGAATGTACGGCCGGTGGGGGTTGGCTGGTTGGTGTAATGCCGTTCCTTTTTGATGATACTTATTGAAGCAGTTCGAAAGATATTTGGATGTAGAACGGCACACACTGAGAATGAGGGAAGAGTGTTGAGAATATATGAGCTGACCAGTCTCTTGGACCTGGTCATACTTTAGCTGCTAGCCCTAATCGGAGGAAACTCCAGTCTTATAGAGAACTCGGCTGATCCGAGTGCATCAATTGATTATATGGCTGGTCTTAGTGCATCAATTGATTATAATAAAGAAGAAATGATTGGCTAAATTCATGTTTTAAGACTACGCAAAAGCGAAAGAAGAAAATAGGTCGATGCTACATTGTAGGTGGTGATGTCACACCCGCTGGAACTGCCCGCATATGTCGATTGGCGCATCATGTTCTGATAATATGAAAGATAAAAGCAGTAACTTACTGTAGAGCCGAATAATATTTACTATCGCTGGGTGTACCCGCCATCCACAAACAAAGCCGTTCCAGTAACAAAAGAGGCCCGCCCACCACTCAAATAAACAACACCATCGGCAATCTCCCCCGGTTGACCCATACGCTCCATTGGAACGGCATTAGCAACCTTCTCCTCCATAGCAGCTAGGATCTGAGGCGACTTGGTCGTCAACGGGGTCTCGGTATACCCAGGACAGATAGCATTGATGCGCAGCCCATCCTTAGCATAATCCTCGGAGGCAGTTCTGGTCAACCCAATAACCGCATGCTTTGTGGCAGTGTACGCAGTCGACAACGCAATTCCAGCAACACCCTGAATAGATGAGAAGTTGACAATTGAGCCGCGCTGTAGTGGCCTGCCATCAATCGAGGACTTGATAGGCTCCTGCTTCAACATGATCTTGGCAGCAGCGCGTAGAACGAAGAATGTGCCCGTGAGGTTGACGTTCAAGATGCGCTCCCAGTCAGATGTTTCGCAGAATGCAGCTCCGCCTGCGTGCTTCATTGCGATTCCGGCTGCGTTAACGACGTAGTCGAGTCGGCCGAATGTCGTCGCGACTTCTTGGACAACTTCATTGACGCGGTTCTCGTCTGTGATATTGGTAGGGTACGTCAAGACTCGGCATGGTGTCGCACCTGCTTTGCGTTGCTGCTCTTCGATCTCGGCTTTGACAACTTCTAGGGCTTTGGGGCTGATGTCAAGCAGAGCGATTCCTGAGGCGCCATCTCGGGCGAATGTCTTTGCGCAGGCGCGGCCAATGCCTGACGCGCCACCTGTAATAAGGGCGATTCCAGGAACGTCCATTTGAGGTGATGTGTGAGGGCTGGGGACTTGGTTGGTCTGTTGATGCGCGCAGCGAGAGTGATTTTAGCTGAAAGGAACAAGGCGATGAAGGAGTGACGGTTTATATAGACTTCCACTGAACGACCTAAGTAATAACAATGACAGCTCGGTATCTCTCTCCAAGTAGGAGATATACTTCCTCCTTGGATAAATGTGGGGTAGTCGCGGAAACTTGCCTAACTCGCATCTGGTGATAGCCGTGCAACCCACGTATGACAACACACCTCGTGCATGCTTTCCTATCTTTGAAGATTATATACTGTGCTGACACGTACTGCTGATAACGCATATACTTAGTGCGGGGTGGTTGCAGGTGATTGTCGCCTTGGATTTGAGACAGCATGACACAGGCAGATCGCGGAAGTGCTAACATTACGTTTGGGATCAGAACAGAAAAAGGGAGTGGATAAAGCACGAAATCATAATTATCGTATTCTATATATAAAACTAATAGATATCCAAGTGTACAACTCATGGTGGATCATCAAAACAGGGCTATAGGCTCATTTATTGTGCAGACGATCATATCAGAAATCAAAATATCTGCTGTAATGGCACAGTGGTTTTCATAAGATCCAACCAAGTTATACTCTTCCCATTAGAACAAGTCTTCTCTTGCCAAATTCGCTGAATATTGGCCAATGTCTCAGTAAAGCAAGCCAAGCCACTGCGGCGTGCCGAATTTACAAACCAGTCGGAGAATGATGCCTGAACCAATGGATTCTCAGCTTCGCAAGCCGCAATAAATGCAGGCCAAATAAATCCTGCTGAGCCATGGACCACACTGGAGTCTCTGTGCTCGCAGCGTAGGAGACGATCCAACACTCCCATGACCTTTTGCTGTAACAAGGAAGCATCCACATCGTGGATTCGACGGTAGAAGTATATTGCCAGTGCATTCTGCATGGCATGAAGCATATTTTCTAGGATTTCATGGTCGAGTTCGGATTGGATGTTCTCCAAGCTGGGTAGTGGCAGGTTGTTGATGTAGTCCTCGAGAGTCTTCGCGCGGCCAATGAACTCTTTCAGGCTAATACAGTTGGAGATACCGTCCCCTTCTGCCGCATCCTTTTCTTTTCCTAATCTAACAACCTGAGATAAGAGAAGAACCCAAGCTTCAGGGATACCAAATATCTCTGGGTAGAGAGTGTCAGACCAGAACCCAGGTCTTTCGAGATGCAGATCATTCTCGCCCTCCTCTTGTCCTCGCACTCTCATCATTTCTTGGTCTAAATTCTTCCAACCCGATAGTCGAAATGATAAACTATCCAGGCTGTAGTTTCCCAGCCCGCTCTTTTCAATTGCCGCGTGAACGTGATGACGCTGTCTTGAGTTCGCTCCACAAATGAAGACACTCTCATGGATGATGCGCTCAAAAACATAGCAGTGATGTAGTAATCGAACTTTTCGGGACTTTTTGCGTGGGAGTCCTCTTAAGCGGATGAACTTTTCGGCTTCCACAAAATAATATTCTGATTGCCTTCTGTTCCCTGAGAACATAGTCACTTGGACCATGGTGAGTAATGCCATCAAGATTGACTTGTATTTGGATACTTTCGGGACATCGTAGGCGGTCGTGAGCATCATTCTTGCATGTTGTTGAGCTTTCTGTTTGTAAATTATGGCCTTTTCGCTCCATGTTTGGGATCGAGAGACTCCACCAAGACTGAATGCACTTATGGCTAATGTTCCATAGAACGCACACAAACTAGCATCGCTCATGTCATCTCCCAGAGCCAAGCCAGCAAGGCAGCTCTTGGTGTGGGGTATAAAAAGGACGTGCCAGGGGGTTTTGGAGTGTCGGAGGGGGGTCATCAGGCTAATTACAGCCGAGACATAGTGCTTTAGAAGGTACACTGCATCTTGTGGCACGGGCTTTGCGGTGCCCATAGAGGAAGTGAACAAGGTGGGTGATATGGGCTGATTGCAGGATTTATCTGGAAAGCATGATGTGGGTGAATATTCATGGGCTGCTGGATCATCTTCCACGCAATCCTGATCTAACATATCGCCTAGATATCCCGGGAAAGGTGGACTTGGAGCATTCTCTGCTTGATCAAATGTGAACTGCATCAAAGCTTGGGACCAAGGCGACAGATGCAACTCAGATGGAGGCAAGTAAGAATTGCTGGGTGGGCTCACATCTTCCGGGGAACTAGAATACGTCTCTTGATGGTCGTTGACAGCTGGTTCGCAAGGCAAAGTGTCTTGATCTTGGTTCAATCTAAACGCACCGAACGGACCTTGATGGATTTCAATCTTATCCAAAATTGTTGCTTTTTCGCATTCTTCATCAATATCGGATATAATCCTGAGAGTTGTCTTTGGAGGAGCACTTGAGACAAGGCATTGGCTCATGCGTTCTCTTTCTTTGAGTGAAAACAATGGTCGACGAAACCGGACCCCATGACTGCGGGATGAGCTCTCAAAGTCGAAGAAGATATCTTTCTTGTATCCGCCGCAGGCCAGCCCAGAATATTGACACATTGAACATTCTGGGCGTCCTTCGTCGCATTTGACATGTCGACTTCGACACTGTATTGCAGGTTAGAAATGAATTATTATCACTTAATAAGACCAAACGTACTGTAGCACAGCCTGTAAAGGAACGGGTATGAGTAATAGGCTCGTGCATACTTTCTTGAATTGAATCTGCCATCTTGTGGTGATTGAACAAGGAAAGTGTTGTACATAGGAGGAGTTAGTGGGGGGGAAGTGGATCGGTCGCCGATAGCGGAGACCTTCCTATTTGGATGGTGCGCGGTCACTTTCCTATTGGTCACTTTCCTATTATATCGGACTATAGTTAGGTATACACGTTCTACATGTAAAATATCAATGGATGTATATTCAATCTTGGGATGTAGACTCTAGATTTTATTATAAATATGTATGTGACAGAATGCAATTCCATATGTAGCAATTCTCTTTCGCGCCCCCCCCCGCGGAGCTAAATGCATACAAATTCCTCAGCGCCAACCACTCCAAAGATACGCCTGCGCTGCTAGCATACAAAAGGGACACTCAACCGACCGAAGGACCAGTTCCTCGTGGACATGTCACATGGATTGTATGGGAGAAGGTTCCTGGGAAATGCCTAGGGGATTCCGAATCTGCCTTTGCGTACTGGGATATGCCATCCGATGAGCGAAAGCGTGTCCGTGAGGCCTTTCTTCAAGAGTTTCCGTGAGTTAACAATATTCTAACTGCTATCGGGTACCCTTGAAAGGCTAATGATATCATTGTTAGTAAGGTCACGAAAATGGGATATTTCCCCGACAAGCCTAGCCCTTCCAGCTTGATCTGGGATAAGAATACCGGTCGTGTGTATGCTGCTGATCCTTCTTATAACCGTGGCTGTTTGACTAACGTATCGCTGTAGTTATTTCGTTGGTTTCCGGGATTCGATGCCTTTCAAGGTCAATGAAAGATCTGGTAAACCCCTTGAAGCGTGGTTGCCAGATTTTGATCTTGCTAAGCCCCCTCAGAAAAGTTTCAAGTGGAGAAAAGACTACAAAGGTAATATGGCGGGGTGGAAACTTTGATTTGTTGATTCCAAGCTTGGGTGGTTGCTTCAGATGACAGGTCGTCATTCCTCAGTACTTCGAATTCTTAATTCTTGCATTCTGAATGGGTGGGTAGTTGCATTAACAACCTCATCAGCCTGACTATGACCTGACTATGACCTGATTCTGATATGAATTTTACTTGATATTGACCTCACTTGATATTGACCTCAATTGATATTGTTCTTTGCATGGTGCCTCTGCTCTATCCGTTTTCTTCCGAGTTATCTTATACTATACTCTGATCTAGTTGACTAGTAATATTAGAAAGTTATATAAAGAATATTTTTCGATATCTTTTTAAGGGTCTTCTTAGATATCTTCCTAGATATCTTTTTCGATATCTTTTTAGATATTATTCTAGATATTTCTGATATAACTAGAATATTAAATAGAAAGATAGCTAGGGATAGATAGCTATAAATAGTATAATAATCTATATTAAACGAATTTTCAATATATAAAATATAATAATTGAAAGATAACGCTTAGTAGATTGATAGATATATAATATATCTATAGAGATTGTTATACTTATTGATCTTCTGCTTATATCTTACCACATACTATGCTACTTCGGCTAACTATTATTCAAGTATATCACGTACTCTAAAGAGCATGTTATACCATTCAGATCGGGTAATTCACATATCAGAACGGCATACTTCAATTTGAAACACATAAACTCCTCTTTCTTTACCTGACCTCCATCACTTACTGGATTTCTTTGTGCTTTAGAGGAATGGGTGCTCCATCAGTTCACGGGCTGTCTTCCTCTCTTCTGGGAGCCAAGCCAGTATCATCTTCGCAAAGGATGAGAAAAGGATAAGAACTCCTCTCGTTGATTGAATTTTATCCTCAAGCTCAAGCGACAAAGATACTTTACGGTTAGTCAATTTCATTCTAATTCAGATACGCACAATGCGGATCGGGCTGCAACACTTCTTATTCAAGATCAAAGCAGCTGAGACAGACCGGTGTAATTGTGACAAGGGCTCGCAAACGCAAAACACATTCTGATACGCGCACAAAATTGTGGAAGCAATTACATGATTTCGGTATCGTCCATTATGCATTACAGGCATATATCCCACTTATTCCTGTACTAGGATCATCTTCTCGCTGGATATTCACGGTAAAAAGCAGATTCGGCTATTCTCAATGTTGATCTCACTAGTGACTAAGCTAGTTTCGGCACCAGGGTAACCAATTTGCCGTCAATAAGCATTGAGATTTTTACAAAGAACGAGGGGAAAGTATATTATTTTAGTAAATTTAGGTATGTATAACATGCTCCAGTCAAAGTATACTAATTCTATATCCTATTCTAGAAACCCCTGTTATTTGTGCCATCAACCTGCTTTATATATCGAATGGCCGAATGGCCGACACTCGGGAGGACCCAGCTAAACCCCGCTAATTTGGGGGTTTATAAGCCAGTGAAAATTTCATAGATGTTTGATATTATTATTTCGTCTTGTCTTTATATCATTACACAGCCTAAGACCTTCACGCTCTCACCTGTGAGGGGCATTCATTTGACCGATATATGAAACAATATGGGGTCAACTAACTTGGATATAGAGCAAAAAATCCTTGATTCTTCAGCTCAGGAAAATGCCAACTCCAATATATCACATTCAACAGACAAAGAGCCCGAGTTAACATTCGACACTGGGCTACAGACATGGCTCCAAGTTTTGGGCTCATTCTTTCTTTTCTTCAATTCATGGTAAGAACATGTTCTTCGATATAAAGATCCCATTGCTAACGACTTAACGACTTAACATAGGGGCATTATCAATACATGGGGTGCATATCAAACCTATTATGAGCGAGAGTTACTCGCCGGTACTTCATCGTCAACCATTGCCTGGATTGGATCGCTGCAGTCTTTTCTTCTGATGATGGTTGGAGTCATCACAGGTCCCCTGTTTGACGCTGGCTACTTTCGGTCCCTCATCATCTTCGCCGCATTCCTACTACCCTTTGGCTTGATGATGACCAGTCTTGCCACAAAATACTGGCAGTTGATTCTTTCCCAAGGCATTTGCGTCGGACTCGCAGCAGGCTGTCTTTTCGTTCCCTCCGTCGCCATCCTGCCACAGTACTTCCGCCGTAAGAGAGGCCTAGCCAACGGCTTGGCTGCCAGTGGCAGCAGTATCGGTGGTGTGATCTACCCAATCATGTTCGATCAGTTGCAGAAGAAGGTCGGTGTTGCCTGGGCGACTCGAGCACTTGGGTTCGTCTGCTTTGGCACCATTTGCATTTCGATTAGCATCATGCGCTCACGCTTCCAGCCGAAGGAGAAGCGCAAGCTCTACCAGTTGTCTGCCCTAAAGGAACCGGCTTTTACTGTCTTCGCCATTGCCATGTTCATGGGCTTCTTGGGTTTCTACAACTTCCTTTTCTATGTGCAGTCATACGCAATAGAGACAGGTATTGTAGACGCCAACCTGGGATTCTACCTACTCTCCATGCTAAACGCAGCCTCGACCTTCGGTCGTATTGCGCCCAACTTCCTCGCTGACCACGTCGGTCCTCTGAATATGCTCACCCCCGCCGTGACCATCACTGCTACCCTGGCGTTCGTCTGGATCGGTGTTCATACCGTACCCGGCATCATCATCCTGGCCGTCTTCTATGGTTTCTTCTCAGGTGGGTTTGTATCACTACCGCCTGTGGTCATGGCGAGCATGACCCCGGACGTGCGAGACCTAGGCACTCGCCTGGGCATGGTCTTTGCTATCACTTCCATAGGCCTGTTGATCGGTACCCCCATCGGTGGTGCAATCTTGGCCGATACAAACCAATTCCTCGGTGTTCAGCTTTTCACCGCTTGCTGTCTCACTACCTCTGCGGTTCTTATGACCTGTGTCAGATTTCTGCGCTCCGGTCTTAAGTTCCATGTCAAGGCTTGAGTCTCGGCTGCTGACGACTGAAATGTCTTATAAAATATACCCATCACCCTACAGATGTTTTACGTTTCAGCCTTGTTCTAGCTGTTTCTTGGCATACATTCGTTGAACCAACGATATCCACTATTAGCTTCATCGTTTGGTCGTCTTGCATGTTGCATTACCTCCCGATAACTTAGTCAATGGGAGACACGGCGCACTTCATGATGTATTTAGACGGAAGATACAAACAATAATCATAATCATATGTCTGATTTTATATGAGGAAATATAATAAAACCCCCAGCCCTGCATAAGCCCTCCATGCTATGAGAAGCCCTTGAAAAAGGCGATAGAGATAGAAAAGAATGCCATCCATGGCTGCTTCAATAAACACCATAAAACGAAGAATGGTTTACATCACATCCTCCGGCCCAACAGGGAAATTCTCCCCATTTTCTCGTACATGCTCGAGCTTCTTATCTCGACTGCACGGCTTGCGCATATCGAACGCATCTTCCCCATCCTCCGACATCCCCGATGGATCATCGCTATAATAATTAACCACCCGCCGGAAGACGGAGTATCTGTAAATACGCATGTCAGCACTCAATTCAGCATTCGTCCATCTGCATCGCTTCACTTACCCCATTCCTTTGTACATGTCATATGCAACTTTATTTCCGGCGCGGACGTAGAGATCCACAAACCAGGCGTCGTTACTGTCGGATCCTCGCTCGAGCTGTTCGGTCAGTCTGCGGGCAAATCCGAGACGGCGCCAGGCTGGGGCAACGGTCAGGACTGTGATGTGTCCGTGCCATGGTGTGTAGTGCTCGGAGTGGCGCATTGCAGGGTGTTGCTCTTCGAGCTTGCCCATAACTAAATGAAGATGTCAGACATATTCTGCAGGATTTGAGGGGGATTTGCCCGAGTTAGAGCTAGAATTGAACATACTATAACCTACGATGCCAGCATCATGGTCCTTGACGGTGCTGAACAATGAGGGCCATTTGTTGAGGTAGTTCAAATAGAAGCCGAGATCATAATTCTCAGTAAGAGGGTCGAGGTTTGTGAGATTAAGGTCTAGCAGGTCCAATGGGGACATGCGCTCAATCGAACTCATCTTGATATCGTATATCGTCAATGTAAGAATGATAATGTGGGGTTTGATGCTCTTGTTCTTTTTTTGCCGGGCGGTGATGAGTAGAAGTCGGCGGTGAGGGTTGAAGCTGAGTTGTTGGTTGTTGTACCCCTCCTGCATCCTGGTGATGCAGTCACTCTTTTGTTGAGAAATCGGTCCTTTTCACGTTTGCTGTATATCAATTGACCCTAGATTGTCTTTGTCCCCATTGCTACCGCGCTATATACTACGACATTGACTCGGATCCGGAGCTATCGGAACATCCAATTGGGCATCCTAATTAACAACTGTTCCTCTGCAGCTGGACTACAACCGTCTGTTCCTTTTCTCTGGCTATATTGCCCTAATTCAGCTCTTTCAGCTCCCCAATAAAGCTTCCGCCAACCCAGGAGGTCCCGTGTGATACCTCCAAACGACCCAATGCCCCTCCCTCCGTCTCCCCTGAAACTCTCACACCGCTACCCATCGGCCACAGACGACTCACCCATCTCTCCCGGAACAACTGGGAATACTTTTGCCCTTGCAAGCCCCCGATCACCGCGGACACCCCGATTATCCGCACCACCGTCTCCCATCGCGTCGCGCCATAATTCAAACGCCATGAGTGGGTCCCACCGTGAATCCGGAGATTTCTCTGGCGCCGCTGATGCAGGCGGCGGAGGACTGGGAAACCTGGCCGATGAGCTAGCCGATGCATGGGGGGAAGAGGAAGATGGATATGGATATGCGTCAGGCCAGGAAGCCAGTCGTGCGGGGTCACAGCAGATGGGTCACAGTGATGGAGAAGACATGTATATGCAATCAGCGCACAGCGTGCGCTCTCGGTCACCTTCCATCTCATCAGAAAGAGATTCGCTCCACCCGCCAAGGAACAAAAACCGTGCCAATCATTTGCGGCAGCACCGCCGGCAGGAGTCGCAATATGATGGCTCGGATTATGGGCCTGACTCCGATCTAGAAGAGGCGGATATCTCCCCCGCCTTGGAGAGCCAAATGGCTGAGATTGAGAGTCTCGTTCGGCGGGGTATAGAGAATAACGGAAGTGAGAATGACCGTGTCATTCAGCGGACGGTTGAGTCATTGAAAGATCTCGGCGGACAAAGCGGGATTGAAAACAGTGCCATGAGGTAAGTTCATGTTCACCATACCTTGGAAGTATAACACAATCCCACCGCTCCCGATAGCTAATCTCTAATCGCAGACTTATCACCGCTCATTCCTCAATCACATCACATCTCACCCACCAAACACGCGCCCTCCAATCCCTTGTCCACCCACTCCTCTTCTCTCCATTCCCCCTCCTTTCCGAAGACGCAATCGACTCGCTCATGCCCCTTATCGACGAAGGCTTATTGCCAAATCTCCCATACCCCTTCCCAGAACACCAAGACTCCCAATCAACAACCCCTCAGTCCGCCGCGCAAAACCCCCTGGCCTCTCTCCAGGCCCTCATCTCGCAGACCGCAGATATCACACATACCCTTCGCGGCTTAAGCGATACCCTCTACGAATCGAGACAATTGACTTCAACCGCTTCCCGTCGGTTACGCTCTGCGCGCGAACTCGTCGCTGATATTCGACGGGAAGAAGAGAGTCGCGAAGAGGGATCCCGGTGGATCGAGCGCGGTGAGTGGGATCGTCGACTCAAAGATCGAGAGGCGGGCAAGGTCTGCGGTGATGTAGTCAGTGGCTTTGAAGCTGTTTGTGGGGAATGGAGGGAGAAGCTGTTTGGGACTAATGCCGAAGTGGCTGCTGCATAAGTTTGATGTTGATGTTCATGACTTGATCATTTTTTGCGATTCTGTTTCTGTTTCCTCAGGTCAGGACATAGACTGCTGTCTTTTTTTTAATTCTTTTGTCAGATATCCATATTGATGTTTACTAGGCCATCTTTCATTATGTTTTCGTCCTAGTTGTTCATAGAGCTTCCTCTTCCCAGGTTACATACTTCTAAGCTTGAAATTGTGATACCATTCATTCCAATTCGATTAGTAGGCTCATTCTTTGTCTTATATTCTAGAGCTCAGCATTCATTAAAAAACCTTGGAAGGTACCTGCGTTCGACATGCATGCTTGTATGCAACCTGTACCTGTGCGGAGCTAGTGCTGTCGAAGGTTGGGATCGGCTCAACTCCACCGCGGTCAATAGATAGGAATAAAAAAGACTGTCTAAAACATCTACACCTCCAAATTAAACCAAAAAAAGAACTAGGAAAAGATTATATCATATTCCGAGCGAGCTGAAAGACAGAACTGGGGCCCCCATTAACAAGTTACGGGGTGAACATGGGTGAATGATACACGAAATATGCAGAAGGGTCATGAGAATAGCGCCAAAAAGAAAAGAGCTTGGATACACTTTTTAACTGGAAAGTCGTAGCTCGGTCGTTTACTGCTGCTGCTTCCACTTAGGGACCCACTTGCCACCGGCGGGCTTGGATTCCGAAGCGGGAGCAGGAGACTGAGAGGAAGATTCGCGAGGTTGACGGGGCGCCCAGCGCTCGGTGGGAGCCTCACGGGGCAGAGCCTCGCGGGGTTCACGGGGCTCGCGGGGAGCAGGGGGAGGGGGGGCGGATCCAGCGCTGGCGGGGGCACCGCTGCGCAGGTGAGGAGGAACGTATCCGCCCTTGCGGAGAGGGGCGGGCTCTTCACGGACGGGGGCGCGAACGGGCTCACGAGTGGGCTCGGCGGGGGGAGCACCACCAGCTTCCTTGAGGGCTTCGCGTTCTCTCCAGGTGAGGGGAGCTGCTCCGGTACGTGGGGCGACATTGAGACGGGGCGCGGTTCGTGCGACTGGCTCTTCGAATCCACCCTTGCGAGCTGCGCGGCGGGCTTCGGCTTCGGCCTCTCTCTGTTGCTGCTTGATGGCGATCTCGTCCATTTTACTGTATATCAAGTTAGTATCAATGTTTGAAGTGCAACTAGAGTTAGGGAATACTGACGATCGCTCTTCCTCGCGCTTGGCCTTCTCCTCGGCCATGACGCGACGGCGCTCCTCCTCGCGGGCAACGCGTTCCTGTTCCTCGCGCTCGGCACGCTCCTGCTCCTCTTGCCGACGAGCCTCCTCTTCCTCGCGCTCCTGCTTCTCGCGGCGGCGGCGCTCCTGGACTTCCTTGACACGCTGCTTCTTCTTAGCCTCGAAGTCGCGCTCGGCGGCCTTGCGACGCTTCTCGAACTCCTCGTGGCGCTTCTCGGAAACCTCTCTGCGGAAGTTGCTGAACTGGGGAACGAGACGGCCCAGACGGTGCTTGAGGGCAACGGCCTCGGCGTGCTTCTCCTTGGACTCGCGCAGTTCCTCGGCAACGTGCTTCTCGTAAAGCTCACTGTCGAGCTTCTTCTGGGCATCGTAATCGGCGGCAATGTGCTTCAGTTCCTCGCGACGGAAGGCACGCTCCAAGTGGTCGATACGCTTAGCGGTGGTGCGGATACGGTCGTTCAGCTCGTTCTTCTCCTTCTCAAGCTGAGCCAGCTTCATGGCACGCAGGCGGTTGGCATCAAGCTCGTCAAGGTCGATCTCGCTGACGTCAATACCCTTAACACCAGTCTTGAGCTCCTCGAGCTGCTTCTTGAGCTCCTCCTGGCGAATGCGGTCCTGCTCATCCTTAATACGCTTGAGTTCACGGTCACGCTGCTCATCGGCCAGACGCTGCTTCTCGGCATCCTGGAGCTGCTGGGCACGGACACGCTTGCGGGTCTCCTCCTCGCGCTGCTTGCGCTGCAAAGCATCGGTGGCGGCCTCCTTCTTCTTGTCGATAAGAACGCGACGGGCGAGGGTCTCCTCGTGCTCCTGGGTAACACCAGCAATGGCGCGGGCCTGGGCAGTCTGCTTGGCCTGAAGACGAGCCTGGCTGTAGGAGGGATCGACGTACATGCAGGTGACGTGGAGAGTCTTGGCGAGACGGGCGACCTGGAAACGGGCGATTTCGGCGGGGGTGTGCTGCAGACGCTGGATGGAGCCAACCTCGTTCTCAGCGGAGCCAGCGCCGCTGCCGGCGTGGGTAGCCTTGGAGGAAGAGAAGACATCGGAGTCGAAAGTCAGGACACCGGAGATGTGATCAACGCGAATGGCGAGGTCACCCTTCTTGCAACCGTTCATGATGAACTTCTCAATCATGGCGGGGGTGATCTGGAAGGGAGCGGGGAACTGAGCAAGCTCGTAGACGAACTTGAGCTCAACGGACTCGTAAACCTGGGACAGCTGCTGGAAGAGACGGGTGAGAATGACCTGCTGCAAAGGCACAACGTACTTCTCCATCTCGGGATCGTCACCAATCTGCTTCAGGATGGGAGTAATCTTCTTGCAGATGGACAGAGGGTGGAAGTCAACCTCGAGGATGTTGTACAGCTCGCGGATCTCGGGGCGCACACGGCGGAGCAGACCCTTGTTCAGAGCATCGCGGAAGAGCACATCACGGGTGGGCGAGGTGGCCATACCGAGAAGGTTAGTGAGACGGGTGTTCTTGTTCTTGCGGGCCTCATCCACATCGACCAGAGCGCCGCGGGAGCGGGAAGTGCTGATAACGGGAATGGACAGAGCGGAGAGAAGCACGAAGGAGGCGGCCTTGGTCATCTCGAGCTCGGTGACAGACGGGTTCTCCTTCTTGGAGCTCTGGCCGCTGGCCAGGGCCACGGAAGAAAGACGGAGAAGGTTGTAGTAGCGGTTGTAAGCGGCGGCGTGGAAGAGGTAGTTCTCGCTAACAAGGAAAATGCGGGCGAGCTTCTCGTAGTAGTTGGCCATCATAATGTTCTTGGCGGGGCGCTTGCTGAGGTTCAACAGGGTGTGGATATCCTCAATGCTGCGGAAAGCCTCCTGCCACAGCTCCAACTCAACGGCAACGTTCAACTGCTGGAAGCGAGTGTCAAGGTGGCGCTGCAGGGTGTCGGCGTCGCTCAGGTTGATGGCGTGCATCTGGGAAGAGTACTTGGCGGCGTTCTGGACGTGGTTGCGCAGGAGCTCACACAGCCGGCGGAACTCGGTCTTGCGGGCGTACTTCTGGCAGAACTTGAAGGCCTGGAGGGCAGTCGACTGGTACATGATCTCGAGACGGGCATTGTTCTTCAGGATCTCGAGGACGGTGCGGTAAGTCTCCCACAGGAACTTGAGCCAAGGGGTGACAACGGCGCGGTCGGTACGGTCGCGAGACTGCTCACCGGAGACAGTAGCAAGGAGGATGGTCTCGGGGGTCTCGATGGCCTCCAAATCCTCAACGTTAGAGGAAGGAGCGGCGGACTCGAGGGTCGATTGGATCTCATCGGCCTTGGCCTGAGCCTCGGTGACCTTCTGTTCGGCGAGCTCGATGAACTTCTTGAGAACAATCTGCAGAGATGAAAGAAATCCTAGATTAGTTGACAAGTCACAAAATTTTTATAATTTTTTTTTTCGGGCGATCATCAACACGAACCTCGATAGTGCCGACATTGGTGTTCTGAGCGATGTTCTTGTACTGGTAAAGACCATCCTTGGCGGCCTTGCCCTTGCGAAGGTCGACGGACAGCTCAACGAACAGGAGCATCACCGGCTCGAGAGAGGCGATGGGACTGCTACGGGTGCGCTTGGAGGTGACATGTTCGTGGAGGACAGTCAAGGCGGCGGGAGCCTGACCGACGGCAATGAGTTCCTGGGCCCTCTGTGAGAGATAGAGTCATTAGCAACCGATGTATCTTGTATTTCGCGACGACAGCGACGGCGACGCTTACCTTGAGGACATTCTCAGGCTTAATATGCGGAGGGGGCGGCATGATGGGTGGATGCCCCTTGGGAAAGGATCAAAGGTGACTGATAAGAAATTAAAAATAAAAAAAAAAAGTCTTAGGTGAAGCCAGCGACAACACACGGGCAGCTGGGAAGAATGCGATTAGCCTGCCACGCGAATACCCGATAACGAGGGGAAGATTCACAATGTGCGTGTTGAGGCCAGAGCAAAAATTGGATCCCGCCAATGTTCCCACTTCGCGTTAAGCGATGACGATCACGTGTAGTGGCCTGAGGCAGGAATTCAAAAGTACATGGACAAGTTAGTTATAGGTGTCTACGAGGATATGTCATATTTGATGACTATACATTGTGATTATGATGTATTATTGGTTGACTGGAATATCTCGAGTCATCTACTAATATTATAATTCCAACTATCTCATTCCGACCCCGACAATGTACTTTTATAATATCAATTCCATCAAAAGTTCGAATAGGAAGTACCGGGTACATGTTATGTATTGTCCCCACCCTATAAAACCATAGGTACCGGGTACTTCCCCCCATAATATTCCCTCCCCAGTATAACATATACCAACGTACCGTGTAAGAAAAGAAAAAAAGGGAAACCCACGGACCTGCCCCCGGGATCTTCTCAAATCCCCTCTAAGCCAGATTCAATTTGTCCATTCTCTCTCTTATTACAACTCGACATCCGAATCCTTCACCTTCTTTTTTCCCTTTTCTTCTTTGTCCGGCGTCTTGGCCCCTGATTACCCGGCCCCCCCTAACCTAATTCTTACGCCCTTGAGACACCTGCCGATCCAAAACCCCCCTCTCCCCCCTTTCTCCATTCGCGCTTCTTTCACAGCTCAACCCGTCACGATGGCTCCCTACGAACTTCGATCCGGGGGTGATGTCAAGAATAAGAAGCAAAGTGTCGCCGACTTGAAATATCGTCGGTTGACCGAGCTCAATGGTCGTCTAAAGGAGGATCTGGACCGTCCACGGGTCAAGGTCTCCGAGGCAGCTCTCTCGTCCGTTTCCAACCATTTTCTTTGTTGACAAAAAGACAAACAAACTAACACGTTTAACAGTCTCATCAGTTACTGTAACAACACTCGCGACTTTATGGTTCCATCCGTATGGGGACAGGTATGCGACCGGCCTTGTTTTCGATCGCTTCATCGCGTGCGCCCATATCCAAAACTAACTCCATCTTCCTAGGTCGACAAGCGCGAGGATCCCTATGCTCCCCAGCAACAGGGAGGTTGCTGCACCGTCATGTAATGCACTCACGACGGGAATTTTTCGCCATGACATTTCGCTCTCCTTTTTTTTTCTTTCTCCTTTCTCTTCTACTTAATTCCGGACCCATTCACGACCACCCCCTTGGACCCGAACAAAGCACTGCGATTGCTCGCGCGGACAAAGATGTCGGCCTGAAAGAATCGTCTGCTGGTCTTGCACGAAACCTTCCACGCCTCCGGGGATTATACGAGTCCCGTTGTGTTTTGTCGCCCTTTCCGCTACCCCGGTCTCCCTTCGTCCTCGGACTCTGCAGACAGTGCACTTGACGATGCACCTGTTGCGCTTTACTTCTTCTTCTTCTCTGAATTGCACCATTCCCCCTTCTCGCTGTGTTTACTTGGAATTGGCCTTTTCTTTTTCTTTTCCTTTCTCTTTCTCTTATGTATCCTTTTCTTTACGGGTTCCTCAAATCTTCAAAAAGCCTCTATGTCAGTCAGGGCGTGAGAGTTGCCATTCATGTATCATAGATTCGCATGACCAATACCATACCGATCTAATCGAATTTACGCAAAGAGCATTTTGTAATTCGGCCCAAATTCCGACTGCGATTTGCTTGGGATGACCCGGGAGTCCGGTTCAGCCCTCCGTTGTTTCGGCCTTGTATGGCCTAAATTGGCAATCAGTAGATCTTGCCAAAGTACTTTATATGAATAACTATAGCAGATTTCATATTCCAGTGTAAAATTGTAAACAAAGTCCTTGATATACAGTCAGTCCATCCCCGCTGACATCATCCAAATTCCCCTCCCACTAAGCTCTGGACATCAACTTGAACATCCGTACATATCACCCCTCACCTGTGTCTAACCAGAAATTCGACCCCCGATCCATCCACCTGCATACATACTACACTATCCCGTCATACGAAACACTCCACCCACACGCTACACCATACAACCCTCTCACCCAATCAATCGCACCAGTCGCATCAGCATCAAACCCCCAATATTCACCATGGCCGAATCTACACAAACATCGAAGCCGTTAGACTCAAACACCGATAACAGCGACAATATCGCACCAGCAAACGTCCATCTCCCCCGCATCTCAATCCAGTTCTGCACACAGTGTCGATGGATGCTCCGCGCCGCATACGTACGTGGTTATCTTTCTTTCCCTTTCGACCTATCATGTGAAAGGTCTTTTGTCGAGTCTCTTCTGGGCGTGATTGGTTGTTTTATATTGTGTTTCTTGATGTTGATACTACTTGATATATTGTCACTGTCCACACGACCATCACCATATACACATCTAACAATCTAACAATCTAACATTTGAATGCAACTAACAAAAACAACAGTTCGCCCAAGAACTCCTCTCAACATTCGGCACAGACCTCGGCGAAGTCGCCCTCGTCCCGAAAACCGGCGGCGTGTTCACGGTGACTATATGGCATGGTGCGATGGTTGATGGGGAGATCACGACGCAGGAGAGTATTCTCTGGGATCGGAAGAGGGATGGGGGATTCCCTGGTATGTTTTCCTTTTCTTCTTTTTTTGGTTTTTTATTATTTATTGAGGTTGGTGTTCTATGCATTCGATATATATTGCATGGGAGACTTGTTTATTTATGCCACTCAATGCTCGGTCTAACCTTTTTGTTTTTCTCAGAAGTCAAAGCGCTCAAATCTCTCGTGCGGAATGTTATCGCTCCTAACAGGGATTTGGGACATACGGATCGGGCTTTAAAGAAGGAACGGGGGGAGCAGAAGGAGGTAAAGAAAGAGGAGAAGGAGGAGGAGAGTAAGGATAAGGCGGCCTGTGAGGATTGTCAGTAGGAGGATGTATTGGGTCATGTTCCTACTTAAATCTACATCTACATTCAGTTGCTTTATGCATAAAATCCAATTTTTAGATCATGCTGGTAAATGCTCGAATTACATATACTACTAGGAACATCCTTGAATACACAGTTACGATTACAAACCTGAGAACAAGAATTGAAAGTCTCACTGTACACATCACATTCATTATCGAGCAGAGCGGAAGAGTCTAACAAGAGTCCAGGTAAAAAAGAAAGGGGAAAAAAAACCAAAACACAAGAGGATCAAGTACAGGGAAGAAAGGGGGAAAGCCCACTCCTGTAAGAGATAGAACGCCGGCCTATCACCGAACTCTAGGACATTGAGAGAACCGCCCGAAAACATGAGACAACGGCGGAGCAGAAAGACGAAAAAGAGAGATGAAGGAAGGTGGAGGGTAAGGATAAAAGAAACAGATATTCGTGGTCATCACACAGAAGTAGGTGGGCGAGCCCGATGCAAATAATCAGATGACAGATGTAGCGGGAACCCCGATGCCAGTATCCATTGAAAGGAATACATGATAAAGCGTGACTCTCAATCTCAAAAGGAGAGGGGATGGAGTAAAACATGCAACTCATCTTGTCTTGACAATATAATTGCTCAGACAAGCTTTGCATTTGCTTTCGTGTCCGAGACAAACTCAAGACATTCCAGCAGAAGGTAAGAAGGTATCGTCATCGACCTCGTAGAGTCGTGACCAGGAGAGCCAATGCGGTGGGGAAAAGAATGTCCAAAGTCAGGCTTCTTCGACTGGTCGAGTCGTGAATTCATGGAACACCAGTGTGGTCACAGGCCTCATTGCAAAAATGAAATGTTCGTAAGACCATGGCAGCATTATACACAGCTGGAGATGCTTCGAAAACGCAAAAGCATCAATCAGGATGGCAAAAGTCAGGTCTCACCGCGGACCTCGTGCGAATGGTTGCGACGTTTCCAAAAAGCAAGTCGAAGCCGACTCCTCCGCTTAGGAAGTCTGCGGGTACCATTATTAGAGTCATCCACTGGCGGGGTTTCATTTTTGGTGCTCTCGCCAGTAGTCGTCGACTGGGTCGTGCTACGGGTTCCGTGAGCTCCCAGCCTGGAGAAGTCTTTGCTGGCACCGTCTTCGGATCGAGTTTGACCACGAGCGATGTTAGAGCTACGACCGGGGCTGCAACCGCCTGCGGGCTCTGATACATTTGAAGGATACGCGTCCGCTGTGCTGGGACGTGTGCTGTTATCGTCAGGTCCTCCAAGATCACTTTGCGCGACACTTTCCCCAGAGACTCGCTTTTCGTCGCCGCTATCCACAGCCAAAAAGCTTGAGGCATTAGTTGCGGGGGAGATTGGTGTCATGGTGTTGCTATAGATGCTTTGTGTCCGCGTGCAACTATTGCGATTTGAGCCCGTGCGAGCAGACGAGCTGTTGTGCGCATGGTGACGTTGGGAGCCGCGTTGAGAACCATGTGAAAGACCTTGGCGGGAGCTGCTTGGTCTCTCGGCAGACCCAGACCCATGGTCATGCCCCGCTGATCCTGATGAAGTACCACCACCGAAGGCCGAATTGGCAAACAAGACGGCAGCCAGCACAGCCGGATCATCGGTAACAGGGC
Organism: Penicillium polonicum; assembly: GCA_034423695.1. Taxonomy (NCBI): domain Eukaryota; kingdom Fungi; phylum Ascomycota; class Eurotiomycetes; order Eurotiales; family Aspergillaceae; genus Penicillium; species Penicillium polonicum. Next base: position 6,901,174 of record CP139885.1, on the reverse strand, counting down.
TTGTTTCCGTGAGAGGGCTGTGTAGCTGTGTCGAAATAGACCCACGCGCAGACTCCGGAGCTCCGGGGATGGAGAAACCAGAAAGGCCCGGCACTGCACTAGAAGACTTCCGAGATGCAGTCGCTGGAACCAGGGGACTTCCTGTGATTTCAATCTGAGGACCTGTGGTATCGGGCGACACAACCGGTTCAATGTTGTTTTCGTTGTATCCACCAGAGCCTGAACTCGTGGAAGAGTTGACTCCATCCGCTGCGCCATCTCCTGAATCGACTTGCAGCTTGTCAGAGGATTCAGGGCTATAGGAGCGAGGCGAAACAGTAATCTCGGCCCGTTTCTCAATCGGAAGACCTTGCTTCTTCAGCTCCTCATTAGAAAGTTCTTGCCACTGTGCCTGATTGCGAAGGATATGGTCGGTAGTGAACTGCAACTGCGGCAGAAGGTCGGAAATGCCTTCGAAGAGTGGCAGGGCGAAAATTGACATGAATCCAATTTGACCAGTAGCCAATTTGTAAATGTTGCCTAATTCGGGTGGCCCGCCAAACAGTGCGGTTTCCATTCCAACTTCCCTTTCCATCTCGCCTTGGTTGGCAAACTCCTCTTGCAGAATCTGCGTCCACTTCTGTGCAACTTTCCACGGTCGAGCCACGTTACTGATGTCGGCACATTTGATCAATAATCCACAAACGAGAGTCCTGTACATGTCGACATCTTGCGGCTTCCAGCCATCAACAGATCGGTTGTTTTCATAGAACTTTTCTTGGAATGAGCCCATTCGTTGCATGAACTTTTGGTGCACGCCCATATCTGTGGCTAGGATAGAGCTGATAAGGAGCTTTCGCAGCTGATTGTCCTTGAATGCTGAAGGCCAGTGCCGACGCAGAATTTGGGAGAAGGCAGCGCAGTGGAATGCCTCCAAGACGGAATTGTCGTTGTAGAGTTGAGCCAGAGGTGCGTTCAATTTGACGAGGAAGAAATTGTTGACACCTGGGTGGCCAACGTCATGACCAATGGCTGAGATAAGGAGAGTAAGGGCGTCGAAGGGCGTGAGAAGGGAGGTGATGGGAGTATCAGGGACAGGAGATTCCCCAACGGATCCATATGGAGGCAAAGCCCCAATGTTTAGCAGGAAGCAAAAGACGGATTGTAGCACATCAATCGCATGGCGGAAATTGTGGTAAAGGACGAAGGAGTTATAGGCGGCGCGGCAGGCGAGGAGGAAAGTTTGCAATTCATCGGGGGTCAACCGCCAAGTGTCCAGTCCCGGCATGGTGAAAGCATGCTGTATTATCTCACAAGCGCCGAAGACCAGTTCGTCCTCGGTAAACTCGTGAGCGCAGAACTTCCAACTGCCTACCTGCTGTTTGATAAAAGGGATACGCGCGGGATCGATGTTGAGATCCTGTTCCTGGAATTCATCATGTATGACTTCTTCTGGGTTGCAAATTCCTTTCATCAGCTTTGAAACCATGGCTTCTCTTAAATAAGAATATGGCTGTTCATCATGCACACCAACCCAAGAAAGCTTTCGTTGCTTTCTCCGTGCAAGAAATCGGGACATCTCTCTTTGAGCCGCTTTCCGGGTGCGGTAGGCATGAACTACGAGCCCTTGAATCCGCGACCGATCTAGCGGAGTGGTCAAGACATCCATAGCACCGGCATCAAGACAGCGGGCAATCTGTTTGTGCTCCGCCGTGATAGGTCCTTGAGAATCTGGTTGACTGGTAGGGCCGGTAGCCGCATTGTCGCTGGGCGTATCGGGAATAGGAGGACGCAAAATCGCAATGGGAATGACCAAATTTGGCCCCTCTTGGGCTTGGATATCGTTCGAAACACCTGATAGAAGGGACAGGCCTCGTGCCTCATCGGACTGCGTTGAAAATGTGAAAGTACGGTGGATGGAGCCCGGTGACGGGGGAGCGTTCTCCGCCCACGAGGCGCGACTGGCTTTTCGACGAGCTAGGTTCGACTCTTCGCCGCTAAAACCCACCTCAAAGAATGCGAAAATCGGGTTACATTCGCTGCCCGACCGGTCGCTGAGCTCGGCTAGCTTGGTGGCAAAGGAGGAACCGTTGTGGCAGAGATAGACTGCAAGAACGGGAGTGATTAGTAAATCATCAAACGCAGCGCAGTCTGCAGAACCTACCTTGTGTGCACACCAAAAGCAGCTGCTCCACATCCGCCTGCAGGTCCTCTGGTTCTTCGGGGGTTGTGAAGGAACCTATGGACGATATCGTTGAAGCATCGATGGAATTTTTGCGCACCCATCTCTCCGACCGCACTCGGTCATCAATGTAGAGACCCGCGCAATCCACGCGGTCAAACATGATGTTAGAAGGTATAGAGCGACCACCGATCAGGCTGTGTCGCTGGAATCACAAGACAAGAACTCAATCGGAGTGAAGAAAAGGGAAGGGGTTGGTCGGAGCGGTCCTGATTCGCATATGGCTCAGATGACGAAGACCGAGGCGTTCGGTTGGGGGTGTGATGGAAGGTACGAGTGACGAGGGCGGTTTTGGGGAAGGTGGGAAGAAAAAAAACGAGCGGCGAGGTTTGGGGGATATGGAAGATCGGGAGAGATCCGAGTAAATCGGCACAAAGAAAGTCGGGAGAAGGAATGGCAGTCGGGAAGCAAGCTCTAAGTTCACCGAATCGAACAATGGAGTTGTTTCCTGCAGCGAGGCAGTCCGAGTCGCGTTGTGGACTGGAGGTTCCGAGACAACCCCCCAAAGCCTAGACTCCTAAATTTTGTCGCACTAGACAGATCGAGCGCGCAACCCACTTTTTTTCCACCCCGGAATCTGAGGAGTGATGGGATGAAAGCGACACGTGAGTTGTCGAGGACGAAGGGGGTGTTCAATTGGAGATGAAAGAAGAGAAAGGGAGCGGGAAAGGACGTCAGTTCGACATGGTTGTGTGTAGCGTGTAGCGTGTAAGCGGTGAGAAATCAACAAAGAAAAAGAGGAGGGAAGAAGGGAAAAAAGGGAAATGTAAAAGTTGGAAAAAGAGCAAAAAGAGCAAAAAGAGAAAGAAGTAAAAAACAGTCCAGAGCTGAGGACAGTGGAGGGGCGAACACGGGGAAGGGGCTTCTTTCCTCCTTCCAGAAGGCCTTGGGGCGGGACGGGATGATCCTCAGGTAATCTGAGTTACAGTTACAAGTGACTTAAGTTACTAGTGAGGTATTGATTTTGGGTTATTAACATATTTTCTACTCGGTCGTCTCGATCTATCTATGGCTATTATACAGTTATACAGGTAACTCATCATCTATATACTATATACTATCTCTTCACTGGCAGAGCCTCCGATCGTAACCAGTGGACCCAATGACGCCTCTTTTTTTTTTCTTTCTAGAAGGTCAGCGGGTTAGTAAGCGCAGATTCTGTAACACAATACACCTGGGTGCTGGGGTGGCTATGCAGGCTAGAAGAACATAAGCTCTGGTATTTTGTTTTATACCCCGGGCATAATCTCTTCTAGTGATATATACATATGTTTAAAGATAGTTAGACTATTAACATCCAGATTTTAAAGTATATTGTAACCATATTGTAAACCTAAGTATATAAACCCGTCACACTCTGCAGAATCGTAAAATAAAAAAAAAGTGAAAAAGCAAAAAGCCAGAAGTGGAGAGGACGTTTGGGCCCATTTGGGGCCAAATCTGACGGAAAACCAAATAATCCGAGGTGATCTCATCGACTGATTAGTCGACTTTTCCCGTCTCCACTTCCAGAAATGGATCACCTGCAGCCTACAATTGCATGCAGTTGTCTTGAACGTGACACATTACTTAATTTTATCTAAATCAAGTAGTGTATTAAATATATTAAATATATATAAATGATAGATATCAGAATGATATAAGTATACTAATGTCTGATATGATAGTTAGGTAGCCCTAGGTTGCGATCTTACCTAATTTCCCTATCACCCACGGTTCAGTTGCTGATCGGTTCCATGTGATTGAGGACGGCCAATCACACGTGACAGGGATACCTGCATGAGGTGGTACTTTCAACCTTCAACTCCCTGCAAGCTCTGCATATACATACCTAGGTACATACCATGTATGTAGTATGTAGTATGTACCGGATTGTTGGCCATAATACTTTGTACCAAGACCATAGACGGTCTGGGGCACCATAGATAAGCCACTTTGATTGAATCTCAAATTTCTCAAGTGTCTATTTGACCGCCAAGCATATATTAAGATCTACCTAGGTACTGTCATTTATAGAACCTAACCAAGCAGTCGTTTTTTCCCCTAAGGATATAATCTCCACAAGCATGGCACCGGCATCCCAGTCCGATAACAACATTCTTCAGTTCTAACATGAGTGTGGTGCCAGTTCTGACCAACAATCCCATATAGGCCACTGCTTATATGACTGGGGCAACATTTACAGATGTTTTGATTCACGAATATAGCTTGAATAAATCGCGGAACTGCTTCACCTCACACGGCTACAGTTCCTGTCCTGCAACAGACAAGAATCAATATATTCCTATTGTTAAGCGCGGGATTTGTGATCCTGTATCCAGCTTCGGCTTTCTTTTCTTACGTCAGACTTAGCCTGAGGCGAGGCCAACTGAAAATGAGACCTTTGTAGTATATATGTTGAAACTGACGTGTTATGAGACGCAAAATATCTAAAATATGACGTCAATTCCTATGTATACACGGAGGTTATACCCAGCTACACCTATGAACGGATGCATACTAAACTGCTATATAAAGACCGCTCACTTCTGAAGTATAAATCTTTGACAATTCAACATGAAAATTTCCCCCTCAAGGGCCAATCCCATTTCAACGTCCAAATAGCATTATATATCGTCACACATCATGGCAGAGACACATAGCAATAACAGAACTATGCGGTCAGTCATTTTCGATGGCCATCCGTTCAAGATTCACGTCCGCGATATCCCAAAGGCAAAAGTCGTCAGGCGAACGGATGCCGTGGTTCGGGTTACTACAGCTGCTATCTGCGGCTCCGATCTGCATAACTACCACGGCGTCTTTGGCAGCATCAAGGTTCCTTATCCTATGGGACATGAGGCCATGGGTATCGTCGAGGAAGTCGGAGCAGATGTTGATTCCGTGAAGGTCGGGGATCAGATCATTATCCCGGACATTCCTAATGGCATCGGGCTGGATCTAGAACCAGCAATTATCCCAGTAGTTCCATTGTACGGAGAAGGATCCGACTTTGGAAATTTGGGGGGTTGTCAAGGTACGGTATTGCATTGCAAGAAAAGAGGACCTGTGTCTAACTGGCCCACGCCATTTCTCAACAGCCGAATTTGTCCGTGTTCCACTTGCGGACAAATCTTTAATCGTTCTCGATAAGGAATTTGATGAGGTCAAGGATAAAGATCTGGTTGTTCTTTCAGATATCTTCCCTACTGCCTGGGCGGGGGTCAGTTGGTCTGGCTTCGAGGCCGGAGATAAGGTCGCGATTTTTGGCGCAGGTCCAGTCGGACTTCTTGCTGCGTATTCGGCAATTCTCCGTGGTGCCTCCCGGGTGTATTCCATTGACTGTGTCGAAGACCGACTCAAGCTCGCGGCTTCCATTGGAGCCATTCCGATCAACTTCACAAAGGGCGAACCGTCGGCGCAGATTCTAGCCCGGGAACCCGGTGGCGTTCGGCGCACTGTAGAGTGTGTTGGGGAGGAATGCGTCAACGAAGAATTGAAGCCTGATCAGTCCTTCGTTATCACACAGGCGGCGAAGTGCACCAGTGTGAATGGTGGGTTAGGGGTTATTGGAGTACACTTTGCTGAGCCGAATTCTGAGGGAGTTCAACGAGGAGATACCATCTCACCATATATGATGTTTCCGATTACGATCTTCTGGGAAAAGAACATGACCATTCGTGGTGGTGTGGTGGACAGCAAATTATTTGTTGAGCCACTGCTGGAACTTGTGAAAAGTGGTGTAGCTAACCCGGGCTTCGTCTTCTCCAGCACCATCGATATCGAAGAGGCACCAAAGGCATATCAACGATTTTCTGACCACCTGGAGACAAAAGTCATGATCACATTCTGTTAGGATAGAAGTCAGGGGCATGCTCGGCATGCTCGGTTTTACTCAAAAAGTAGCAAGGGGTAAGCACTGAAACGGAAAGGGAAAGCCGTCTCGTGTATACCATGTCAAATTCCAATACAGAAGACGTTTGCTGGCCCATACAGTCATGTCATTGGCCGGCTTAAATACAGTGCTCAGTGGTGCCCTTGATCACAACGAACACCCCAAATGATATCGTAATCCCGGAAATCAATATCACGTTCAGATACCGATCCCCATTTGAGCTGCTTGGTCCAAGCCCCAACCAAACCTGACTTCTCACACGGGGCGAGTAGGCCGAGGGCGCAGCCTCCGTAGCCAATCCCTGCGGATGGCTTTCTTCATTGCGGTATCGTCCGGGCCCTGACTACTGCGGCGTGTGTCTTGGAGTTCCGAGGCGATGCACCTTGCCCTTGCTGTATCTTTCAATTCCTCGGGCCGTCCCTGTCAATACCTCTTTTCCCACCTCCATCAACCTCAAAATGTCCTCAATAGATGTGCCTCCTGCGCCCTACTCTGACAAGTTCAACATCTTGAGAGACAAAGCCCACAACTTCTTCTCGCCCTCGGGATCGAAAGCGTGTGGTGCAACACCGACCGCCAGTGTACCACCCTCGGGGATCGGGCCAGCTTCCTGGCAATCCTCCAGATAGACACCACCCTTGCCTTCCCATTCCTTACCAAATGCAGCCGTTATGGTGGTGGCAGCGCCCTGAGCCGGGTTCTTGCCATACTTTTTCGCAGGCTCACTCGAACCCCACTGTTTCAACGTTTCCGGGTCGACGTGGCGCTGTAAGCCTGTGGCAATACCGCCAGGCATCAACGCGAGGCCGTGCAGACCCCTTGAACCATATCGGCGCTCGATCTCGTTCGTCATCCAAATACAAGCTGTCTTGGCATTGCCGTATGCCTTCCACGCCTCGTACTCGCCATCAAGGTTAATGTTGTCGAGGACAACAGAGCTCATGTGATGGCCAGCGGAAGAGACGTTGACGACGCGGGATTGGAACTCGGGCGTGGAACTGGACAAGAGTGTCTGCTCAAGTAGCTTGTAGAGAAGGAAGTGGCCGAGATAGTTGATTGCAAACTGCGACTCGAAGCCATCCGCTGTCTTCGCCTCTGGGCATGCTATGATCCCCGCATTGTTGACCAAGACATTGAGCTGGGTCGACTTGGACAGAAAGGTCTTGGCCGCGGCGCGGACGCTTTCCATTGAGCCAATGTCCAGCTCAAGCAGCTCCACACGACCGGGTTCGAGGATCTCTTTCAGAGCTTGCTTTCCCTTCTCCAAGTCACGAACGCCAAGATACACTTTACCACCAGTTGCGGCGAGCGCACGACCAGTTTCAATGCCAACCCCTCCAGAGGACCCGGTGAGAAGAAAGACCTGGTTATGGTCACTTCCAGTTCTTGTTTTCAGCAGCAGCAATGCTCACCTTCTCCTTCATGGTACCGATTCGGTCGTTGTCCTTGAGAATGTCAAGAGCTACAGGTCGAGCGTCTCCAGGCCCATTCTGCTCCAAGAAGGCCTGAGTGTACTTGCCTTTCTTGCCATGGTGATTACTAATGAGCGGATTGGCCATTATGGTGATTGTGATGATGGAGGACAGCTAGTAGATTGATTTTGCAAGTGGGTGATAGGGAGAAGGTGTATGCCTGGCGGAGCTTTATATAGGGGGCGGGGAGAGTGTGATAATGGAGTGACTTGCACTGGCACGACTTGGAACATGGGTCAAGAGCTGGACCGTTCGAATTTCTGGCTTCACTTCGGAGTTAGGAGATAAAAAGGGTCTTATAAAAGATGCGTAGAGGTAAGTAAATTATAGGTAAAATCCGGTTAATCGAGTTAAATCGGGCCTGTAACCCATGAAATAATATACTATAGAAGTAACATGTTAAGTAGTATATATGAACTTTATAAGAAGGAAAGAAGATCGTAAATAAGCGGTGATAGCGTTAAGCGCTAGATCCTTCTTGATTCCATGGTTCGTATATAGGTTAGAGAAGGCGAATATATATTGGGAGCAGCTTGAATTGAAATCCCATCCTAAGATATAGGATCCTCGAACTTGTATGGAATATGTGATAGAAGCGTTAAACTATATCGACGCCGCTAGTCCCGATTCCGTAGGAGTCCTGAATCCTTGTTTCGCTTTGGGCGTTGCTTCGGACTTGTTTCGGATTTTGCTTAACACCATGCATACAGGTGCCAGGGTGTATACAAGGATATGTTCAGATACAAATTCAGTATTCCTTTGTTAACCGCCCAATTAGGCTTAACTCAATCAGCCGACTGCTATATTGGGCTTAAATCAGTATTCTGCAAATGGACAAGAGTGGAGTTCTCTGCATTGTCGATCTCTTGGCTGCAACCTATCAGATTATGTAATATAATATCATCCATCCATGGATGGATATCAGTGATAGTTTTATGTACTAGGTAACTATTCCATGCTATTGAATCTACTCAAAAGCAACAATAATCTTCCCCTTAGTAGTGTTACTCTCAAGCAACTTATGCGCCTCCTCAATCCCCTCAAAAGGAAAGACCTTCTCAACAAAAATTTTGAAAGTCCCATCACAGAACCGAGGCAAAGCATGCTCAACAAGCGTATCCCTCAATTTCCGCTGGTACTCCAGCTCCCGACTGCGCAGCGTACTCCCCTCAATCCGCACACGCTTAAACAGCAACGGCGCAATATTAACTCCCTCCGGTAACTTGCCGCCGCCCATAAGACCGAGCAGCACGATGCGACTGTCGCGTGCCGCCACGTCGAGATTCCCCTGGAAATACGTCGCGCCGATGAAATCGACGGTGAGATCGACGCCGGCGCCAGATGTCGCGGTTTGGATCTCAGTTGCCCAGTCTTGGGTTTTGTAGTTGAAGGCTTTTGTTACGCCGAGTTCTTTTTCCAGGAAGTCGATTTTCTCTTGCGAGCCCGCTGTGGCGTAGATGGCTTTTGCGCCGGCGTCTTTTGCGAGTTGGATTCCTGAGATTGAGACTGAGGATGCACCCGCGTGCCAGAGGACGCTTTGGCCGGATTGGAATTCGCCGATTAGGAACAGGGCTTGGGAGGCTGTGATCCAGGTCTGTTTGAGAGGGGGTTTGGTTAGTGAGGTGAGGTTCTGGGGAAAGAAGATAATCTGCATACCTCCGGGACTCCCGCTGCCTCTTCCCATGATAACTGTTTGGGCTTGTGCACTAGCATATGAGTCGAGACGGCGATGTACTCTGCATATGCGCCACCGTATGCAAGACCAAACACTTCATCGCCGATCTTGAAGTCTTCGTGTCCGTCTGGTCCGAAGCTCTCGATCACGCCGGAGAACTCTACGCCCATGGTTGGTGGTGCTTGGGGTGGGAGGGGGTATAGGCCCTCGCGCTGGAGCAGATCCATGCGATTTAGTCCGAAGGCTCGGATCTTGATGATGGCTTCGCCTTCTGCGGCGGTGGGCTTGGCGATCTGGTCGATGAAGAGGTTTGTTGCGGGGCCTTTGCCGCCTTTGATGCCTGGGGGTTGTTAGTTTTGGTTGACATTATACGGAGTGTTTAAGGCGTGAATATAGAGGAAAGGGAGTCAAGGCAGTGGATTGAAGGGCAGATGGGTTGATATGGTTCATGTATGATCCTCAATGTAGTAGCTGATATCAAGTGGGGGAATGTTCTTCAACCCCGCGTTCACTTACCGATAGCTCGCATGGTGTCGCTCATCTTGAGTGATGTGTACAGTGTTCAGTATTTAATGGGTACTTTCTATGCAAATATTGGCAGAAGAGATCTTTTATATCCCCGGCAGCTAAGAGCAATCCGGTTATGACGAACTGACCTCATCCGGGCATTTGATCGGCATTTGTCAGCATCGACAGCTCCCGAGGTCCACTATACAATCCATATCCAGGTGCCGGACAACCGAGTGGATAATGTAGTGAAGAATCAGAAAATTTAGATCGTAGCAATGCTAATCAATTCAACTAGCTGGAAATAATGGGTAATGGTAATATCAATCATAAAGTGACCCAGTCCTACTCCATGCAATCCATGATTTTCGACGATATCAGGCCCTCCAACCGCTCCATAACAGACTCCACGGACTTTTCCCAGGTGCCGTAATTCAAAACGCCGGAAAGGAAAAACAAGCACATAAGAAAAGAAGAAACCATAAAGCACGAAAGATGGTGGCCGACAGGATCAACCGAGAAATAACTTGGGATCTCTGAGGCTGGAAGGGGAAGGGGGAAAAAAAAGGAAAAACAAAGAGAAAGCACACCAGAAAGGAAGCCCAGCCCTAGACACACTTTTTGTTCATGGGATGCCGTGGCATGCATATGCAGTAGCAGTAAAAGCAAATAGGAAAGGACATAGGTCACTATCATACAACTCGATTATGAGCACTCGTGTGGGATATCGTTATGAGAGAAGGTTCTTCAGCGATGGGCTTGCGCTCGCTCCGGTCCCGGCTGTTGTGCCATTGACCCCAGAGTGTCGACTGCTTGGTGGCACGCCCATCAGGGCAGGTGGTGTGTCTTCCGGCCGAGTGGGAGGGGTGGCAGTGGGCCCCCGCGGGTCAATGCGTGCCTGCGTCACTGGTGGTGAGTGAGAGGGAGCTGCTACCACACGCTCGACAGAGTACATGCGAGGAGGCGGTCCGCCATTGAGAGCGCTCAGCGAGGTCTGGGGTGATCGGCTGATCGTTGTCGCTTGCACGATTGTAGGGGACGCGGACGCTGCGTATGATCGTGGCGGTGGCTGCGAAAGATGCGGCGAGCGGGCTTGCACAGGACCATACGGGCTCTGATGGGTGGGATACGGTGGCGGTGGTCCCGAAGGCCCAGCGCTGGTATAGTGTTGAGGTGGTGGGCCTGCGGGGTGAGGTGGCGGATAGTTATTCATGTGATGCGGGGGTGGCTGTGCCGGGGGATAAGGAGACGGCGACATGCCGTTGCGAAGACCGATGTCGGGCGTGTGGCGCTGCTCGTATGGTCCAGTGTATCCTGGTCCGGGGAGTCCGCTGGGTGGGTGAGCGGGAGGCATCGGCCGCCCAAGCACACTGCCAGGGGGAGGAGGATGCGGGTGTTGGTGGGGATGTGGGTGCGGCAAAAATGTATGTCCTGCATGGCTTGCATGACCTGCATGACCTGCATGACCGGGCATTCGTGAAGTGGGTATCATGGGACGTTGAGCAGAGTAAGGCGAAGGCCGTTGGTCGGGCATAGGCTCTGGTACAGGCGGAGGTGGAGGAGGCGCTGGATTCTTCAGGTGGCATTTATGGCATTCATATGCCAGTTCGCAAGGATCTCCATTGTGTTGAGGGAAGGCACCTTGAGGCGGATGATGAGGGTGCCCGGAGCCATTAGCCATGGGAGGTCGTCGCCCAATGGCCCACCACCTGGGACTAAAGCCGGTGGCACAACGGACGCATTTGTGATTAGTCTCCACACCAAGAGCAGCCGGTCGCGGTGCAACATGGTTGTCGGTATCGATGTCCATGGGATCTTCAGTCACTTGCTCCAGAGCCGGTTGAACTTTGTGGGTTTCCTTGGAAGCTGGTGTAGTACTTGTCGAAGCCCGACGGTTCACATTGGTGGAAGGATGCGGGGGAGCTCCAACAGATTGATGCATGTACGCTGCTTTGCGAACGGTTCCAGTAAGGGTAAGATCGGCCTGTTTGTAGGTCTGGGCGAACAACTGGAGAGCGTTCAGATGGCCCTGGTTTGTCTGCTCGCCAATTGCGTGCAGAACAGTCGGCACGTTGTGATTGGGACAGTAAACAGCAGGTGTCGCCGCTCCAACATCTTCGCCCAGACGGATAGCTCGCATGCTGTCGCGACGTGAGCTCTTAACGGGTGTGATATCAAAGCCGAACCGGTAGTGTGCTTGGAAAGCACAGCCCACGTGGAAGTGAGCATTGCAGCCAGCAAAGCTGCATGGCACGCATGCACCCTTACTTGACTTGCAGACCTTGCACGTCTCGCGCCACCGCTCCTTGGGAATAGATCCGAATCCTTCCGCAGGCTCAAGTTCCTCTGCATCGCCGTACTTCAACTCCGGGGTCCACAAGGTGCAAAGCACGTGGGCCCAGTTGTTGCCTGCAGTACGCTTCAGTGGTTCCCGAGGACCCACAGGCTTACCAACGGCCTCCTGTCGCTGGCGATAAAGCTTGATAGCTTCAGCAACCATCTCCTTCTCCATGCGCTCCTTTTCCTTGTCACGTTCAGTCTTTTTCCGGGAGTTGTTCTTGGGCGTCTCCATGAGGTCGTGTTCGGTCCATGAGACTGGACAAAGAACGCAAGTGTAGTTTGTAGAAATCGAGGGAGTTCGGTCATTGGAGCACATATCACACAACCATTTGTTACTAGGGCGCGAATCCCGCACACCGTAGCAATTGCGATGGACTGTAAGACGGCAATCCCGACATGAAAGATGCTCTTCACCCGAAGGTTCGACTTGGTTGCAGATTGAACACGGGAGAGTCTTGGCCTTTGGCGGGTCGGGAACAATCGGAGGAGCTTCCACCACTTTCTCGGGGACTGTCTTCTTCTTCGGCATAGGCTCGACAGATGTCGTGGCTGAAGGTGCAGGGGTTTCCTTGGCCTTCTTTTTCGTCGGATCCACCTTACCTTCCACCTTTGGCTCCGGCTTTCCTTCCAACAAGAGTCGAGGGTTTGTATCAAGCGGAATTCCCATCGTGGTAGCCGTAGTTGCCGTAGCAGGGGTAATCGTGAACGGGGTTTCGGTAGCTACAATCAGTTGCGCGAGCATTTCCTCGTCGATGCGGCGTCGCCATGACTTGTTACCGCTGCTTGCAATCCTCTTGGCAACCTCGTCAACATCCTCATATTGAATCCCGTACTTTCGCCATAGCAGAGCGCAGCGAAGACAGAGTGCAACGGTGAGCATAGGGCCCTTGTCTTTCTTGTTTGAGGACTCAGACGGAATAACGGTGCCGGGTGGAACCAAGGGCGCACGGCGCCACTGGCGCGAATGGCGGGTGGTGCAGAACTTGCAATGGAATCCACGCTTCTGGACAATGGCTTTCTCAGAGTCGAAGGCGGAATCATCATGATCATCGGCCACGTCGTCGACGAGTTTAGATGAAATCACGCTGTGGCGGCGTACCTCCTTCTTACCACGTCTGCCTTCATAACTCCCCCAGATCTTCCGACCGCTGGGTGTTTTTTTCCACATGTAGTAAAAGCGAACGATCTGATAGATATGGACAGTCTTGACGTGCTTCATGATATTGCGCCATTCGGATCCATACTTGGCGACACCCTGTTCGAATAGCTTGAGCTCCTCCGGTCGAATGTGGGGCTCCTTAAGATCCTTGTACTTGTTGGTCTTCTTCAGCTTGGCCAGGGCAGCCTGAACGTCGAAGTTCTCAGAGTAAAGAAGTGCAAGGGCTCTGTCGAGGAAATTCGTGGAGTGTTTCTCAACTCCAATACCAGGGGCCAGTTCCTTGGCCTGGCGCATGTAGTCGTCGATGAATTTTTCTCGATCCGCATCGCTTAAATGAGAGCCAGGTGTATCATCTTCGCCGCGGGCGGGGATCTGATCAGAAGTGGGCATTTTGAATTGAAGTTCGGCTGTGCGCGCCTGCTTTCCGTTGATTGCGACCGGCTCATCCAGACCACGATGCACATAGCCCGTTGGCTCATCTTGAACCCACTTTGGTCGGTTTGCCCTCTCGTGCTTTGCGGCCTCCAATGCTGCCTGCGCATCCTTGGAGAGCTTGCCATCCTTTTTGCCACCGGAAACCTTTGATTTTTTCTTCACATCAAGAGGCTTCACGTATTCCACCGCACGTCCTGGCCAAGCGGGAACAATTGCCTGGTGTCGAGTTCCTAGACGTGAGCTAGCTCGGGGGTAAATTCGATCATCGTAGTCCAGAGCATCCTCCACGCGGCAGTGAATACCCAGGTATCGGTAAGGCCACATTTTGGCCTGCGCAATTTGTTCCACGGTTGCAGGCTGAGGCATGGAATCTTCCTCGGCTCCGGGAGTGCTGGCGGAAGTACCATTTTCTATACCATTCACATGATTATGAGGATCCTCTTCCTCCTCTTCTTCCATGATCACATCTTCGCCATCTGTTCGGATGCTGCCAGTTAATGGTGTGTTGCGTGCCTCGAGTTTGCGCTCTTGGGCGCGACTGCAAGCGGCGCAAGCCCAAGCGAAGCCTCGAGCGGGTTTCTTGGTCAAGGCAGGTCGTACACATTGCATGTGATATGTTGAATGACAAACTGCGCAATCGACGGATTCAGAGTTTGCAGCGTATAAACGGCATCGCTTGCAAGTCTTGACGGCACCCGTCAATTCTTTTCCCTTGCCGATTTCGACGAGAATGAATTTCCAGCGTTCGTCGAGAACCTTTTTGACGTTCCCCGGCACGTTAATGATATCTTTAGTCGGAATGACATCGTAAAGACGATGGATATATCGGTCGAACATTTTGTCGTACCAGAAGCTGTTCCTTGTCTTCTTGTAACAACTAAGGTCCTCAATCTCTGACACGTGTCGAATATCACACTTGCCCCGCAATGAAGAAAGGGGGCAGGTGTCGGAGTGCATTGAAGCAAAAACAAATCGACTGTCAGGAGAATGGCGCTGGATATCTCGTGGACGATAATACCAGTTGACTCTCATCGCCTCGATGAAGCCACCTGGCTTGGTTTTGGATGGAAGAAATTCCATGATGCGGGCTAAATAATATGGCTCACCCGGAGGTTCGCAAATTAAATAAACGTGGTCTGTAAAGAAATGATTAGTTTTCATAATAATTACTTTGAAGTGGAGACTAACCATTGAGGGCAAAAGTGGTGCCATCATCGGCTATTAATTGGCCATCCTGCAGATAGGGCCCTGAGTTTTCGAAACTCATCATATTGGTGAAATAACCCCCCTCTGAATCGCCTGGAGGGGTGGTGAAGATCTTCTTCACCGCGCCACCCGAGTTGGGAGTTGAATTTGGCGTGCTGGCGGGTTGTTTGCGTTTTCTCAAATTAGATCCATTCACATCCTCCGGTCTGGCGGAAAATGAAGAGGTACCCGGAATGGCATCTTTTGCCGAACCATTTGCGTTCTGGCCATTAGTCAGGCTCTTTCGTGGTTGCGCCGATGAGGCCTTCTCGTCGATATTGGCGCCGTTGACAATGTTGTTGAGTGCCACGCCACTATTTCTTTTGGCCTTTGAGTTTGGCGCCGAGAGATCAATGTCCGCGTCCAGATCACGGTCCTCGGCGTAATTTGGCCGAGGGGCATTACGACCTCTCGATCGCGTGCCATACGCGGTGGCGGAGCCGTTGGCCGCGTCGGCCACTGCCTCCGGAGAGTTGGGAGTGGTCATTGAGTGCGTTCCTTAGTCATCCACGGGCAGCTGAAGAGTGAGAATGAAAGATGAGAGAAGGGGAAATATAAAGCCAGCTGTGGCGGGTGATTAGTGGGAACCCGTAATGGAGAACTTTAAAAGAGAAGTTGTGGAAAGTGGACGAAAATCTCAAAATACGGGTGGGCAGATATAATTCACACGCGAACAGGGAGTTGCGAAGGGGAAACCGAAAAATAAAAGTGGGAAAGACAAAGAGTGGACCGTGTCAGATCTTAGACTCTGCAGGGGTGAAGGGCGTTTTCCGATATCAAGAACAATCATAGAGGCATAATTGATAGGGGACTGCCTAGAACACAGCAATATTGGGGGAATAGAGGGATGATAGACGAGAAGACGAAGAATAGTAACTTACATAAATGGATAGAAATAAAAAAAAAAGGAAAGGGATTGAAATCAAGGGGAGAATAGAAAGAATAGAAGAATAAAGAGAGAGAGAGAGGAAGAGTAAAGGGAAGACAAGAGTAGATAGAGTGGAGGGAGGGATGGGTCGGGAGAAGCGGGTCAAAAGTGATTTAGCGGGAAAAAAAGACGATATAGCCCAACGGGGGAATGGGGAAGGGGAAAAGAAAAAAGAAAAAAGGGAAAAAGAGAAGAGAGAGAGAGAGAAAAAGAAAAGAAGTGAGGATCCCCCCTAGTCCCAATATGTTAATATGACGGATCCCTAAGGACATGGGAACCAGAACCTCTTGACCTCCCTTGCTCGATCTACTTAATATTTTAGGATGTCAAAGTACGGGAATGCTGGTATGTCGAATCGGAACTTCATAAAAGGGGATGTTATATATATGGCTGGTTGGAGCTCTTAAAGAACATGAGTTTGAACTGATATTGGAGAGAAAAAAATACCAGATACCTGGCCAGTACTATGGACACTATTTGGGTGAGTTTTCCCCGTTCGTCTGATCCTGTGCGACCAAACACCGGATTGGCGAATCTCGGGAGAGGCAAAAGGGGGGAAATCATCTATAACCTGTACAATAGACGACTTGTGGGTCCTGAGGACGCGATTATTGGATATTGTATGGAATACATATATACAAAAGCAACCGGTGAGAGTATTAGAGTGTCAGAGGGTCAGAGTATCAGGTCAAAAGTAATCATAATATATCCATACAACATATATGTAGGTAATTTAAACTACTCTCTCCAATGACGATCGATGCCGCCGAGAACTGGCCGAACGTCTGCACTCTTTGGGTATAACGTGCCGGACTACTCCGTTAGGAAATCCACCCATGGGACCGGGTAATTTGATGGAATTGAATATAATTGGAATATCATTTGAATATGGTGTAGACGGAGTAATATGTGTACACATATGGTTGACCTAGGGTTGAGGTGGGAGACATATATAACGGCGATCAGACCTCCGAGGGAACAACAGATCCCATTTCGCCTAACAAACAATTACAGTTATCATCTCTACCATTGGCTTGAAACATATTCCCCTCTTCGTATCAGACGCGACTTTGGAAACGTCCCCTTGCAAGCTTCTTCCAGAGAGAAATAAGAATACCTATTGGGATATATATCACATTCCATGCACTGAATTCCATATTATCGCCATACAAAATACTGAAACCTCACAATCTTAACATGGAATACTGCTAATCCTATCCTACTGCATAGGTGGTACGCGCAACTCATGATACAGTCGTTATGACGCCTCCACCCCGATCGGGTCTCACCTGGTTTCGGGATGGGCACCTAAATTTGGAACCGTCGTCTTTTTTTTTCTTCTTTTTTTTTTCTCAGTTTGCTTTTCTCAGTTTGCTTTTCTATTTTCCCCAATATAAATTCACATGTACGTAGATGTTATACGTTGTAAGTTCCGAGCATGCCTTCCGAGGATGCTTTTCCCGAGGATGCCACGATGTCTTCTAGCCGCGTGCAAATCCACTAGCCCCAGATCGTCAGCCGACCCTCTCGGCTCCGACGACACAGGATGGAATCGCACCAATTGTTCCTAGGCATCCGTTGACACGGGGCTACGAATATCCGTATTTTGCCTATTGTGCGCTTCTCCCCATAGGCAATAATCAGGGCAGGGCTTGGAAGAACGGCATCCACATAAGCCTCCACATAAGTACGATCTTGTACAAGGTGTAGTCCCCGAGCAAGGGACTCCAGGTTTGCCACATCGGAACTACAGTTCAATCATGCAGAGTTTGGGGACATGGGAGTATGGGAGCATGCAATAAGTGTAATAATCCCGCAATACGCACATTGAAAACACAACGATCGTCGTCTCTCACATCAAGTTAAGACCCAGCCACGGTCCCGGGGGGGAGCGAGGATCCCGGGGCCATTAGAGTGGATGACATAACTGCTGATATAATATATCATGCCTCAGGCAGCAAAAAAGACTAAACCGCGTAGAATAAACACAACAAAAACATGGGGGGAAACAACATCAAAATATTACATGTAAACATCAAACATTCAAAATTCAGACATCTGGAGAGATGGCCAATTTTGATTAAAATCAAACTTGGTTTTATCCCCCAGACGAATGGGCTAGTGTTGCAGGCATGTCGACCTCGGGTCAAGTCCAGTCTCGCTTCCAGACATCCATTGATCTCGCCCGTCGACAAGCGTATCGCGTAGCGCCCGTGGCAGGACAGAAGCGACCACCGACAGAGCCCACAGAGCCCACAGAGCAAGTTCCCGATATCTTACCTCTTGGTCCAGTCGTAAAACAAGCTATTGTCCCTCGCCAAAATGTCAATCCAGACACCATATTGGAATCAGCTCCGTTGCAGTCTGCCCGAGATTTGCTAACCGCCCCTGTTCATCGCTTTACCGCTAGCAAGATTTATCCTGGTGCGGGCGCCGTGCCACCCCCGGATGATCATCAAAAGGCCGTGGCTGCGACTGCCCCGCCTTCTAGTCAGAATCCTCTGCTCTCCCTGTCTAATCCAAAGTATGGCCTGCCGCCTGCTCTCACGGCTAATTTTGCCACTCTCGGCGTTAGAAATATCTACCCGTGGCAGGCGTCGTGTCTGCTGGCTAGGGGATTGCTCTCTGGTGAACGTCATTTGGTTTACACGGCTCCGACGGGCGGCGGAAAGTCCCTGGTTGCGGATGTTTTGCTTTTGAAACGCATTATTGAAAACCCGGGGCGTAAAGCGCTGTTGGTTTTGCCTTACGTTGCTTTGGTCCAGGAGAAGCTCAAGTGGATGCGTCGCATTGTGCAAGATGTGGAGAGGAATATCCCGGATGATGAAGATGACGACAAATTCCCTCGCAGGCGATGGAAGAAATTACATAAGAATATCAGGGTGACAGGCTTCTTTGGTGGAAGTCGGACGACGGCTACTTGGGCGGATACTGATATCGCTGTTTGTACGATAGAGAAGGTGTGCACGATTGCCGTTCAGTGTTGCCTGCAGAGTTCTGATATTCCTTTTCTTAGGCCAATTCGTTGATAAACAGCGCGATCGAAGAGTGTAGCATCGGAGACTTGGGAGTCGTGGTTCTCGACGAATTACACATGCTCGACGACGAACACCGGGGTTATCTCTTGGAATTGATGGTCACGAAGTTGCTCTTATTACAGCAGGACGTCCAGATTGTTGGGATGAGTGCCACGCTTTCCGTGAGTCTATGGTTCAATCCTTCGATAAAATACTCTAACACATCCCCAGAACACCGAGATGTTGGCACAATGGATGAACGCCAAGTTCTACATCTCCACATACAGACCAATCCCCATCGACGAATACTTGGTATATGAGAATGGAATCTACCCGGCTGCAACTTCGAGGCAATTGTTTCAAACGGCATCCAAGCTGACTGCTGCTGCGTCCTTACACGATACCATACCTCCCCACCGAATTATTGAACCTTCTACCTTCAAGCAACTCAGCAACTCCGCCACAAATGCCATGGTAGCGTTAGCAGTCGAAACTGCAGCCGCTGGGTTTGGATCATTGGTGTTTTGTGGTAGTCGTAATGCATGCCAGATTCACGCCGCGACTATCGGTGAAGCGATGCCGCCAGCGGAAGCGGAAGAGTTGAACAAGCGACTCGATCTTCTTGCAGAACTGCGGAGCCTCGCTTGTGGGCTGGACCCAGCTTTGGAGACGACAATCATCAAAGGAACAGGGTTTCACAGTTAGTATTCTGACATCCACGATGGAGCTCTTACTAATGACCACGTAGATGCTGGCATGACCACCGAAGAGCGGGAGCTAATTGCACAGGCCTATGACCAGGGCGTGATCAAAGTCCTCGTGGCCACATGCAGTCTTGCCGCTGGTGTGAACCTCCCAGCGAGACGAGTTATCATCAACGGTGCGCGCATGGGCCGCGAACTAGTAGGTCCGGCTATGCTGTAGGTGCCTTCTTCCTGGAGTTGGGAGTATGAGCTGACAAAAACAGTCGCCAAATGTGCGGTCGTGCTGGCCGCAAAGGCAAGGATGAAGCCGGCGAAACCTATCTTATCTGCGTGAAAGCTGATATGCAGGCTGTCTGCGATCTGTTGGACGCTGATATGCCAGCTATTGAGAGCTGTCTGGCACCGGAGAAAAGAGGCCTCAAACGGTATGTATTTCTTGTCCAACTTTATTATATTGTTCCCGAATCATTCGCTCACACCCCCAAAGGGCTTTACTCGAAGCCGTGGCAACTGGATTGGTATCCGGCTGCGAGGCGATCAAAGAATATGTTCGGTGCACGCTTCTTTACCGCACATTGGACAAGAAGCTCGCATACACCATCATGAGATCGGCTCTTCAGGAACTAGTCGACGAAGAACTTCTTATTTTCCGAGACGACGAATCCTACGAAGCCACACCATTAGGACAGGCAGTCGTGGCCTCGGCATTCTCACCCGAAGACGGCCTGTTCGTTCACGAAGAGTTGAAACGAGCATTACAGGCCTTCGTCATGGACGGTGACATGCACATCTTCTACATGTTCACCCCGCTCCAAGCAGCCATGAACACCCCCATCGACTGGCAAATCTTCCGCGATCAACTAGACCGGCTAGACGAGAGCGGTCTCCGAGCTCTACAATTTGTCGGAGTGCAACCGGGCTTCGTCAACACAATGTACGTCTCCTTCCTACACATCTCCACACACACCTCCTAACCCAGCCCATCCAAATCCTAAACTAACACTCCATCACCAGGGTCCAATCAGGTGCCTCCCTAAAAGAAAAAAACCCAACCCAAATAAAACAAGCCCGAATCTACCGCCGCGCCTACACAGCCTTCCAACTCCGCGATCTCAGCAACGAAATCCCCCTCTCAACAATAGCCCAACGCTACAAAATCCCCCGCGGCACAGTCCAAACCCTAGCACAGCAATGCCACGGCTTTGCCGCTGGCATCGTCAAATTCTGCCAGCGCATGAACTGGGGCATGATGGCGGCCGTTTTGGATCATATGCGCGATAGACTTGAAGCTGGTGCGCGTGCGGATCTGCTCGAGATGGCGCAGGTTACTTTTGTTAAGAGTTGGACCGCGCGGTTGCTGAGGGATAATGGGTTTAGGAATTTGAGGGCTTTGGCTGAGGCCGAACCGAAGGATTTGGTTCCTGTTCTTATGATGGTGGGTTCTTTTTTTTTGGGATGACTTGGAGAGAATTCTCAGGCTAAATGTGTGTGTGATCGTCTACTAACGTGTCTCTGGTGTGTCTAGGCCAATCCTCGCAAAGCACAGAAGAGCCAGCTTTACCCGACAGAGGCGGAGAGATATACTGCGAAGTTGATGGTTAAGGCCGAGACGATTATTTCACATGCGATCAAGATCTGGGGTATGTTGTACTTCGTGATGAATGCAGAATTTGTTTCAGATATACTGACGTGCATTGTCCACTAGAGCGGGAGATGCAAATCGAGGTGGAGGAATGAATACCAACAGTTTTTATATACCCCAATTCAATCTTCACTTATCGTCTATACCACATCCTCGTCACCTGCGTCCTCCGCATCTTCTTCTGCAGAAGAAAAATACCCTGTAAAAGCGCCTCTGCAGTCGGCGGACATCCAGGCACATAAATATCCACAGGCACGATGCGGTCCACACCACGCACAACATTGTAACTGTAGTGGTAATATCCTCCGCCGTTCGCACAACTGCCCATGCTAATTACCCATCGAGGCTCGGGCATCTGATCATATAGTTGTCGCACTGCCGGTGCCATCTTGTTGACTACCGTACCGGCTACAATCATCACATCTGCTTGTCGTGGCGAGGCGCGGAAAATGATGCCCAGTCGATCTTGGTCGTAGCGTGGCATTGAGGTGTGCATCATTTCAATTCCGCAGCAGGCGAGTCCAAATGATAAGGGCCATAGGGAGCCTTGTCTTCCCCAGTTTACGAGTTCGTCGGCCTTTGCACTGGGGTAGTAGAAAATGTTAGGTCTAGATCAGTAGAGTTGTGAGTTGGCGCAGTATTGACATACAGGAGATACCCAGACGTTCCATCTTTTTGCCTTTCAAATGGTATGGGTGTAGATGTAGAGCTGCTGGGCTCTGAGGATGTGCGTAGGTATCGCGTTGTTGCGATGGTGGGCAAGAGACACTGTGACCATTGCTTTGGATTGGAGTGACGGAGTATGCTTCGAGAGGGTGTATTCAAAAGCATGATCGCCAGCTAACCTGAATATTTTGTTAACTCGAGAAATCAAGTGTAAAAGATAGAATCAGTTCACTTCTCCCTTGGAGAAGTTTTATAGTTATTTCGAAACAGCTGGTATTGAGCATCCAATGAGAAGGCAGATATAAAGACAGTAGCCAATCAGATGCGCAAAAATTCGGCGACTTGGTGGGTCCCAGCTCCCAAATTCGCCGAAATCAAGACGCCGAACTTACTACAATCAAACAACGGCCTTTCACAATTATTAAATGCCGCGCAGCAATCCAGTCAAAGTCGCCTGTCGTCTGTGTCATGACCGACGAGTCAAATGCGATCGCAGTGAAGGCGTCGCGTGTTCCAACTGCCGGAATGCCCGACGCCAATGTGAGCTGATTATATCTCGTCGTGGAAGGTAGAATCCAAAAAGATCAAGCCATCATATTACGACTAATTCGGATATAGGAAACGAAAGCTTCCTCTTCTACCCACTGAAGTGGGCTCTGGCAGGGGTCCTCCACAGACCTCTCGCAATGTGCCGTATGAAGGAGTAACGAGTTCAAACGCACCTGTGACCACTCCTGCTCAAGTCAATGGAGATAAGCCACAGCAAGAGCCATGTTTCCCAGCTCTCGGATCAAGCGGCGAAACACCGTATGTTGGAGATCCTTCTAATCTCAACTACCTGATCCAACAATTTGGAAATCCTTTCGGTACGACGGATGTTCGTCCACTTCAAGACCATCTCCATGGGGCAATGCTGGCCCGATTGGGCAGACCGACGACGCAGGAAATTGAAAGGCTCCGCATATCTACCAATGAAAGCCTTAACAGCCAAGGCGCATTTGATCTCCCGTCACAAGAGACCAGTCAGGCCCTTCTCGACACTTACTTCAATTTTTCACTTGCTGCACTACCTATCCTTGACAGGCCGAGATTTCTTGTCTCTCTCCAGGAAGGCAAATTCTCGCACTTGCTCTTGAATGCCATTTACGTCGCTGCTACTGTATATTGTTCGGATTTTGTTATTGCTAGTGCTGGATTTGTGTCGCGATACGCTGCAAGTCTCACTTTTTACCAGAGGGCTAAAGCTCT
Organism: Penicillium polonicum; assembly: GCA_034423695.1. Classification (NCBI taxonomy): domain Eukaryota; kingdom Fungi; phylum Ascomycota; class Eurotiomycetes; order Eurotiales; family Aspergillaceae; genus Penicillium; species Penicillium polonicum. Next base: position 6,878,041 of record CP139885.1, on the reverse strand, counting down.
TTATGATGCTGGATATGAAACAGATGCCATCGTGACCATCCAAGCTACATTTCTCATGTGCTATTGGTGGAATGGTCTTCTAGAACATAAAGACCCTTGGTACTGGGTTGGTATCTCTGTGGGAATGGCACAGGCTTTAGGATTGCATCAAGCGTGAGGCTACCCATCCCTCCATCGTGGACTAAGGGCAACTAACCAGTATTGTAGAAAGTCATACATCCGTCTCGAAGACAAAGACCGAAAATTATGGCGAAGACTCTGGTGGATGGTATACGTCAGTTATTGCTTACACACACCCCTAGGTCTATTGCCTCTCTGACTTTCTGTACTAGGCCATGGACATAAATCTCTCTATGCTTCTCGATCGGCCCCCTCACGTACAAGGAAGACTTTGCAATGTCCCCCCTCTATCGGAAGCAGACTTTGAACAAGTTGAGTCTGAAGAGACAGAACCTTCCCGAGAAGGTCTCAATGAGGCAAATACCTTCGCGATACATGCTATGCAACTAGCTCGGACAGGTTCAAGATCCCATAGTCCTGTTTTGAAATTGTACTTCCTTGCTAACGAATCTTACAGTGGATCGCTACTTCACTATTAAATTCGACGAAGATACCGGTCACGCACAAGATATCTGCTTAGAGCAAATCTCCTTGTGGTCTTCATCCCTTCCCCCGGAATTCAAGTCCTTGTCAATAAATAGTAGCAAATGGGCTATATTGACTCATATGTTACACCAGTAAGTTGACTTTGAATGGACTCTTCTGAAGCACATCCATTCTGAACATCGAATCTACAGGGAATACCGACTAGTCCTACACCGAAGCAACCCAAGATTCTCTCTTAATACCGGACCAGACACCCCGACATTCGAGATATGCACGGAAATTTCCCACATGCTCGAAATACTCATGGCAAAGGATCTTCTATATGCAGCCGCAGCTAGCATGTACGTTCCGTCCACCCCCCCCCCCCCAATTATCCCGAACGGGTTTGCTAAACCCTTTCCAGAATCACTCCCGTGCTGTCCGTGCTCTCAGTCTATATAGTCAACATCCACAGAGGAGATACTGGTGTCCGAATGATCTCACAGCATCGCGCGCAGTTCTGCATGCTGATACTTGAAAATTTGCAAGATCGGTTCCCGGTCGTTGCGGCCTTCTATCCGATTTTTGAATCTCTGCTCAGGCGATGCTCTGCTGGTGTGCAGACTCAAGATGGTGCAGGGGTACCAGAGCGTCCGGTAACAGGATCCTCGATGGGAAATGGTCGTCAACTTGATGAAAGTGATATTGGTAGTATGAATACTACTGCGGGCTTGTTTGATGACCCGCAAGATGGTATGGGCATGGCGTTTCCTTTCTCGTTTCCGTTTGGCAATCTTTTTGAAGATGTCTTTCTGAACTCGCATTCTCAGTCTACACTTTATTGTGAAGATGATATGTCTTATCCTGAATAATATTGCTAAATATCCATGGATAATCCATGGATCAATGTACAACATCTACAAAACAAAAGCAAAGAAACCCCTCCCCAAAATAGACATCAAGTGCCATTCTCATATTTGCAATAGCATGTATGCGGTTTGTACATGATTTACAATCCCAAACGCCCTAGCCCAAACGCCACGTAGATACAAACATAAGAGCCCGCTCATGAGCAGCGGAGAAAGTGGTCAACCCCAAAAAGAAAAAAGAAAAAGAACAGAGAACGGTTCAGTTCCCATACAAAGAGTTCTACAATTCACCATGGCCACCATGGCGACGCTCACCCTCCGATCCCGGCGCAGCCATAAATCCGCCAGCGTGCACGCGCAGCGCAAAGTTAATCAAAATGATTGCGACGAGTCCGATACTGACAACCGTCGGACCCCAGCGCTCGTAGTAGACGCGCTTGACGTCGCGACGCTTGCGGATCTTGTCGACGCGCCAGATGTACAGGAAGAGACTGTAGACGAGGGCGCCGGCAGCGAGGATGGTGAAGGCCCAGGAGGAGATGAGGGTGGCATTGTCGGTGCCGAAGTTTAGGAGGGTTGCGGCGATTCCACCGAGGATGATGGAGAATTCTAACCAGGAGAGGAAGGTTCGCTCGGCGGCGAAGTAGACTTTGGGTTCCACGCGGACGGGAACGAAGATGCCTAGTTTGGTGTTAGTTTGGGTGATTGAGGCATGGAATGGCATGGGAGATGACTTACGTTTGCCGGGGGGAGCCTGGAAGCGCTGTAGCGTGCGTCGGTGGTTACTCAAAACAGCGATCCCACGCTGTTCGGGGGGAGGCAGGGATGTTGGCCGCGGGCGGGGGATTATCGCCATGAGACCCTGTGCGACAGCGTGACCAGTTCGAGAGAGGTAGTGTTTGGCTAATTGCTGCGCGTAGTACGCACCACCGATGCGACGGGCTTCTTCGAGTTCGTCGGAATAGACCGATTCGTCGTCTGAGTCGTACAAGGGGTAGTCTTCGTCGCCAGGAAGAGGCTGGGCGGCGATGCGTTCTTCGATATCTAGTTCGTTGCCATTGGTCTCAAACAACCCGTTTTGGTGCTCAATGACGTCTTCGTGCGGAGGTGTTTCGTGCGAATCAGGGGTTTCATCGTCATCCGAATCTTCATCATTGGCGGATATTGAGGTACTCGCCAGCGGTCTGTGGATACCGAATTCGCGACTGGCGGGTTTGCGGATGTCTACACCCATCTGTGGGAACCAGAATGGGAGTAAGTTGATGCGAGTAGGGAACATGGTGGCTGTTCCGTGGATGAACTTGCTGAATTTCGGGACTGCCTCAACCAAGTGACTGGCAGTCAAATCCCGAATCCACTGGGGAGGTTCCTGGCCCGCCTGGGTTTGCAGCTTCACCTCCAGTACGGCATAAGGGAATCGGTCGATATCCTCCGGAGGCAGTTGGGAGAATGGGAAGTCGACCCCGATATCCATACGACGCCAGTTCTTCCCAGACCGTTGGCGGCCGTCCAGGTTATCCTCTCGGATCATGGTCAATTCCGTATCAAGAGAGATTCGAACACGAGCATCACCTGGCAGCTGGAATGCAGTGCGATGGTAGAATGTACGGGTGACAGGCACCAGGCGGCGAGTGATGACGCGGTACTGAATCTCGCGAGCCAATTGCTCTAAATCATCAATCTCCGACGAACTCTTTTTACCCTCCCTGCGCATCTTGTCGAAGATCTGCTCAACCGTCATGCGGCCATCGAGATAGGCATTGACGTGCTTCTCCTTGAGCACGAAACGCGCCTTGACAGACTTTTCTCCCGTCCAGTCCTCGCGGTGGGTTTTCCGCTCCACGAAGATCTGGTCACTTTCCATTCCACCGTACCAACGCAGTCGAATTGCCTCAGCGCCTTCTGTCTTCTTCAGACGACCCTGATACAGCTCCCAAGTATCCGTGTTGTCATAGTAGATAGAAGAGATGGCCGTATCCTTCTCCTCGAACTCCTTGCTGGCATTGAAGACCAACACTGGCAAGTGCTTCAGGATCACCAGCTTCAACTCCGTAATATTATCCCGATGCACCCAATACTTTGTGGTCTGACGCACAAAATTCTGTTGGGTACCACCGGCAGACGAGTCACCTTTGACCGGGTTACCCTTGGTCCGGACCAGGTCATAAAGCTTGGACAGTTTAATCACGAAAGCGTCGTAGTTGTCCTTGAAGAATGGCTTGGCCTTCAGACGTGTGGCGAAAACCGGCTTGAGGTACCATTGAGTTTCTTTCTGTGCGATTGTTAGCGAATTGGAGGGGGGCCCGACTTGAAGATTGGAAGGAACACATACGTCATGCTTCTTGATGATCTTCTGGAACCCGGTGTAGTTCAATTGAGTGAATTTGGCCAAGTCATGAACATCGGCAATAATGTCACTGAGTACCTGCTCAAGCAGCAAGAAATCCGCATCCGTGGGCGTGGGGCGAGAAGCTCGAATACTCTGGCGACGGGAATCGGTCGAGCTGTCCAGACGGGAGACGACATCGTTCACCTCGAGCTCGCTTTCTTGAATGCGGGCGACAATCTCCTCGCTCTTGCGCTTCTGGAAAAGGAACACCTTCTCCAGCTCACTCTCGAGCAAGGAGACGAAGTGCGTCTCATCGTCCTCGGTCCATTCTTTGCGGGCGGGCTTGGTGTTATCGGAGGTTGGCTCGTCAACGAAATCTGTCTTGAGAGCTTTCTTGAGATCGTCGTAGGCAATGTAGTAAGGATAGAATTCCTTGATCATGGAAGAACGGAGATATTCACCGAACCTGTGAAACAATTGAGTCAGTACATTCAAGGCGCGGGAAGTGGAATGGCTGGAAGATAAGGGATTGGGATTGGGAGCTCTACATACCTCATGGTGGTGGTAAGGAGAAATGTGAAGAGTTTGTGTTTATCCCAAGCTCATGACGGGAAAGAGAAGAAAGAAAAAAAAATCATCCGGTGAGGGGAGCAGGGATGCCAAATTCGGAGGGTTCTAGCTTAGAATGTCCAAGAGGTTATAATGGGGTCCCGAACTCGGCTAGTCCGATGACTAGCGGGTGACGGCCCCATCCATCGAAGTGGGTGAGCTAAGAGTCAAGGCAATACAATCTGATTTGGTTTATTTGAAAATTGGGATGGTTGACTTGGGTAGCTGAGTGATGAGATTGGTATGTGTTATTTAGGTATAATAAGGTCCAATCTCCTTTCAATGGTTATATATTGGGGAGATATCAGGAGACTGATGCTGGCCATCTATATGTACATTGTGTAATTTTGATAATTTTGTAATTTGGGTAATTTATGTATGGTAACTTTGCCTCCCCCATACCTCCACCCCTTTGGTGACGTTAACAATCTGACCAGTCATCAGCGCACGTGGGCACCTTAGTCTCTCTCTCTCTGTTTAGGGTTGTCAGGTCTTCTCGGTGTTTTCGCCTCAATTTATATTCTAATGTTCATTATTCTACTTCGTATAGAGAGTACTTATTCGATTCCATTATTCTATTAATGAGAAATACAATCTTAACCATCCTTCCAATTTTTTAGTCAATGCTTGTTGCAGGGGGAAGGGATATGAGTCGCCATATGCAACACCCCCGACGATCGGGCCCCACCCGGGGCATTTGTGCTTGTTGAGGCTAGATCCATGTGACCTCGTACTTATGTCTCTAACAAAAGCCACTTTAGGGAATCCACCAGATTGGAAAATATTGGAAACATTACGATCAATCTACAACTCCGTACGATATACAATAATTCTGAGACCAAATCCCATTGCATTATCCATAAAAACACCAACGCCAGAACACCCTCAGTCAGAGATGACATGCAACCTAAATCTATCATCACATCATGGTATCATCGCAGCCACCTAGGACATGCTCATGGCCGCCCGGCGGATACTGCGACGAGCACCCTCACCGAAGACATTCACTGAGCCCTCCGTCTCCAGTGACCGCACCGCATCACCGAACTGGTTGTGGTCGAGTTTGTTGTCGCTCTGCTCGTTCACATCGCGATACAGGTCAGTCCAGCGGACCGCACCGCCACTCACTCCGCCACGTTCATCAAGGCGGGACAGCACTGCCTTCTTCAGGTCGTCGCGGAGACGACGGTCAGCGGCGCTGCTACCTTCGGTCAGAAGGCCCATGTCGATGAGACCGGTTCGGGCATCGGTGGCCGCCGCCTTGATGGCGGAGCGGATGAGACGCACGGCTTCCTCAACATCGGCCACGGTGACCTCAGTGGACAGACGCATGCGAGCGTGCGCCTCGGAAAGTCGGATCATCGATTCCAGCTGTCGAGTGGTGGCGGTGATACGGCGCTCTTGGGCACGGATGTCATCACCTAGCTGGCGCATAGCCACGTAGGCATCGGTGAGTGCAGCACCAGCAGCCGGGGTGATCACAGGGTGGCAGTTGGTCTTGGCGTATGTAATGTAGGCCGTAAGGAATTCGATAGGCTAGGTAGAACGGTTAGACATCTCACTAATTGATCGCACCGGAAAGGGCACTTACCAGAATCTCTTGTGAGCTGGCGTTCTCAGGGTTATCCTCCAGATACATGCCAACCAAGTGCTTGGCCAGGCGACGATCTTCCGTCTCGTCGACACGGTCAAGAACCAAGTACACCAGGTCGAAACGAGAGAGCAGAGTAGGTGGCAAATCAATATTCTGTGGAACAGCCAGTCTAGGGTTGTACCTACTGCCGATGGGGTTGGCAGAGGCCAGGATGGATGTTCGGGCATTCAGGGTAGTAATGATACCCGCCTTAGCAATGGACACGGTCTGCTGTTCCATGACTTCGTGAAGGACGGAGCGCGTGGAGTCGTTCATCTTGTCGAACTCATCAATACAGCAAACACCACCATCGGACAGAACCAAGGCACCGGATTCAAGAACCATTTGGCGAGTCTCCGGGTCACGGGTCACGTAGGCAGTCAAACCAACAGCTGACGAACCCTTACCACTGGTGTAGACACCACGCGGGGCGATCTTGTGAACATAGCGCAGTAATTGGGACTTGGAGGTTGAAGGGTCACCACACAGAAGAACGTTGATATCACCACGGTAGCGCGGGTTGCCTCCCTTTTGGAAGGTCTTATTAGTGCCTCCAAACAGCTGCAGCAAGATACCCTTCTTCACGTCGTCCATCTCGTAGATGCTGGGAGCGAGGGAACGAGACAGCAGGTCGTAGATGTCGGGACGAGAGGCAGTCCGCTTAATCTTTTCTTCTTCTTCAGCCGAGACTTTGCGCGCTTGATCTGCCTCCGCCGCTTGCTCGGACATTTCTTGCTCGACCGTGGACAGGTCAATGCCCATCTTCTTACGGTCAAACTTCTGCACATGAAGAACATCGATATACGTCTTGAAGAGGGACTTCTGCGAGCGCTGACGGGCACTGACACGCATGGGGTTGCACCGGAAGATACCGGTCACCTCTACACGGTCACCGGCCTTGCAAACATCGACTAGCTCATCATAGACACACAGGGACACCGAGTGAGGAGTCTGACCATCAGGAATGTTGTCCGGGGTTTCCTGGAGCTTGATGACTTGCTTGTCAGAGAAGGAGCAACGGTTGTGAAGGAGCTGCATTGAGTTCTTCTCTTTGCAAGAGTCTCGAGGGCAGACAGTTGGCTCGGCAATTCTGCCACGATCGATATCGACCTGCACACCATAGCTGCAGGTGCTGCACCGGAAGAAAGCCTCCTTCATATCGGGGATGATGGGGGTAGCACGAATGACCAAACCCTTGATGCTGACCAGCTTGTCCATATCGGCTGGGTCGAGGTCACGCATGTTCACAGTTCGATCCAAACCGAAGGGGAGTACCTTGAATGTCATCGCCTCCACTTCACCAACCAGATCAGGCACATCGACAGTAGGAAGCACATTGTCTGAGGTTAGGATGGGTTGACCACGTCGGTCACGAGGCTGAGCAGCGCGTTGGCTCTCTGACCGAAGAACGTCCATTTCCTTGAGGGCTAGATCGACCATCACATCTTTCAAAGCTTGATCCATCAGAGGGATGATTTCTTGCGGGTATGCGCAAAGTTGGTGCCACAGTTTGCGGGTCAACGGATATGACTTCAGGTTAGCAGCATCGAGATTGAATGTGGTCACACCGAGTCGACGCATGTTGTTACACATGGTGATGCACTCATGTCTCTCTGCTAATTCTCCCATAAGTCTGGTTTCGTCCTCGGTGGCACCGTCAGCCCAGAGGCGATATTTAGTGGCGAAATTATACAAGAAGTTCTTGAATGCCGACATTGAATCTTGGATCGAGATGTTGGTACCCCAAATCACACGAGTGGAGTTTCCGGCCATGGCCTCGGCCTCAGAGGTACCGGGGTTGATATTCGAGAAAGTGGCATCGGAGCGAGGCATGGTATCACCGGTGGGCATTCCATTGGCATCAACGAACACACGGTTACGGCGGCTGGGAGTAGACCCAAAGCCACCGGAGTGCAAATCGCTACGACGAGGACCTCCCCGTCGGCCCTGGCCTCCAGGCGACACAAATAATCCGCTGCTGGCGGTGCTCAATGCATCGGAGCGGATGTCGGAACGGATATCAGACCGACCCAAGCCTCGAGTTGGGCTAGAACTGGGAATATAATGAATGGGTGAAGAGTCTGGTTGGCGGTTAGGGATCTATACTGAAAAAAAAAAAGGTGCTGGTCTGCTAAAATAAAATCCATACCTCTCACACCGGGGTTGCCTCGCGGGGTTCTGTCGCCATCGTCTACCGTTGAGCTGGCATCGGCCATGCGTTCGTCCGGGGTCTCAGCATTGTTGTCTCCCTTGGTCGGGGATGATTGGAAAAAAATGGGGGATGAAGAGGGTGCGACTCCCTCGCCCATTAGACGTCTCGAGGCACGAGGGGTGGCTTGAAAAGTCGGGCTGCTAGGGGGCTCCTGTCGAGACGAAGAACTGGGCGATGCAGTTGAATTTTTGGAGGAGCGACCCCTCCGTCTTTGTGTTGGTGACGACATGGTGGATATGAATTAATGTGTTGATACCAGACGATGGTCAGGTGGGTTGGTGGTGGTATGGGATACAAGTGAAGAAAGGGAGAGCAAAAAGCTGTGGGCGGAACGTGGGTTCTGCCACACTCGACGCGACTTGGCGCGTTAAGTGGTTTCCTCTTTGGGACGACGTGTTTTAAACTTCAGCCACATTCAGTACCTGATCCTGTGGCTGGTGCCTGGGGGTTTGGCAATTACATAATACACAGCCACATCTTTAACCCATGGGCCAATCACCGCTCTTTCCCTTTTTATTTTCCCCACCAAACCCTTCAGGAGGCAATACTACCGTTGTATGTTGAAGGCATTCACATCCATGATGTATCAAGGTGTCATAGACGAAAAAGAAAAAGGTACTGTTCCTTGTTATAAATATAGAATATGAAACGATGAGGCGCTAGGTTACACAAAGCAGTATTATTTGTTCTCCTTTTAGAGTCTATCTAAAGCCGCCGTGACTTAGCTGTTTCACCTAGCGCCTGATGTCATTGTATCCTCGATCGGCGTTCCCACGATCCCTCCAATCATCCCTGTTCGTCAACGTCTCAATTTCTTGTTCAGGACTGCTAGCTCAGTCTTCGCGCCACTCACCTCATCAACCAAGATATTACTGAAAGATCAAATTGGACCTTATTGGCTCTCTCCTCCCCCACAGCTGATCAGGTTGCCGCCCTACGTCTGCTCAAGTGGATTTCTCTTTGTGATTTTTTTTTTCTCTTATCGCTGAGCTCCTTCTTATTCAACCTTCAACCCCTCAGTCTACAGGCGATTACTTTCAACATCCATCGGTGCCTATAACGAGATCTCGTGATGCTTCTTGCGGTGACAGCTGCTTTGATACCCCTTTCAGCTTCCTAGTTTCACCATTCCCCACGGGTTGAATTTCCCTCGGCAATAGCCGAGCCGATCGCCATGCCCTCAGGCTTGGAGGAGGCGCTGGAACACACCGGTGGCCACGGCCGAACCGCTGAAGGTGTCTCAATCTCGACTTTCCTGGCGTCGCTGGCGACGGCCATCGTCGTCTTCGTTGTTGAATTTCTCCTCTTTCTATTACTAAAGGGTAAACTAAGTCGTATATAGTAAGTTCCCTGAAGCCCCATCGGGAAGGAGAGCGCGGATATTGGACTGACCAAAATCAATATCTAGCCAACCACGAACCTATTTGGTACCAGATAGAGAACGCACAAACCCATCACCGCCAGGTCTCTTCCGTTGGATTGTCCCTGTCTTTCGTACCTCCAGCTCGGAATTCATCCAGAAATGTGGGCTAGATGCATACTTCTTCCTGCGCTATCTGCGCATGCTTCTGAAGATCTTCCTTCCTATGGGTCTCGTGATTTTACCCGTTCTACTCCCAATCAATCGTGTTGGTGGCAAGGGCCAGACATACGAACATGGTAACTCGGGCACGAAGTATTCCGTCACTGGTTTGGATCAGTTAGCTTGGGGTAACGTAACCCCCGATCACACCAGTCGGTACTGGGCTCATCTGGTAATGGCCGTGGTTTCCATTGTCTATGTTTGTGCTGTATTTTTTGATGAACTTCGGAATTACATTCGCTTGCGACAGGCCTACTTGACGTCTCCCCAGCATCGACTCCGTGCTTCTGCCACCACCGTGCTCGTGACTTCTATTCCACCTGATTGGCTCAACACAGATGCACTTGATAGGCTTTTCGATGTTTTCCCTGGAGGCGTGCGAAACATCTGGCTCAACCGCAACTTCGACGACTTGAACGAGAAAGTTAAAGCACGAAACGATCTTGCTCTCAAGCTTGAGTGTGCCGAGACGGATCTAATTGCAAAATGCAAGAAGGCACAGCTCAAAAGGGCCAAGGCGGAGGCAAAGAAGGCCGGCAAGAGTGAATCAAGCGCAGAGAAGAAAGAGCAAAAGGCGGCCGATAAACGGGCCTCCCAAATGGCTATGGGTCCTGGTGTCAGCTCTGGTAATCCTCATCAGGCCCACACGGTACGAGAAATGCTCTATGGACAACCAGAAGGTCCCCAAGAGAAACGGCCGGAGGACGGACCTCGCCGAGTGTTTGACCCTGCCTTTGCCGCCGCTGGAGCAGTTGGCCAAGGAGTGGGGAAACTGGGCAAGACAGTGCTTGGAGGCTTCAAGAAGGTTGAGCAAGGCTTTGAGAAGCCCTTGTCTCGAACCGGGGGCTTCGTTGCCAATACGGACAGCATCCTCCCGCCTCGTTCTCGTTCAAATAGTCCCCCAGGCCGGGATGATTCCGCAACTACAGACACCGTCCCGCCTCGCCCAAACACTCCTCCAGTCCCCGATCCTATTGCCTCTGACAGCCAGTCTGCTACAAACCCCACCAGACCCGTAGGGCTGCGGCGAAGCCAGCATTTAAGTTTCAATTTAGGCCAGATCATAGGATCGGAATCAGGACAGGATGCAGGCCAGGATGACACCATGGGTTCTGACACAACGACTCCGGCGAAGCCACCATTTTGGAGGCGAAAATCGTCTCATACAAAATCGCAGGGTGTGCGTGAGACTGACGAATATCCACTGACTGCACCTGAAACGCCTGTAACTGATGCACCCCGTCGTGACGTCAAGAAACCCGACAAAAACGAAAAATCCGAGCATGGTCGAAAAGAGGGGGACAAAGTGGAAGGGGAAGAATACCCCATCGCCTACAATGAAAACTTTGAAAATGAAGACTACGGAGAGCCGCTGTGGAAAGAATACATCCGGCCCAAGGACCGAGATACCATGCGTCTACCCATATTTGGTTGGAGTTGGATGCCTTCGATTTGGCTTTTAGGCCAAAAGGTTGATACCATCGATTACTGTCGAAAGGAGCTCGCTCGTCTGAATCTGGAGATTGAAATCGACCAACAGCACCCTGAGAAGTTCCCTTTGATGAACTCAGCCTTCATCCAGTTCAATCACCAAGTCGCTGCCCACATGGCCTGCCAATCTGTCAGCCACCACCTTCCCAAACAGATGGCACCCCGAGTCGTGGAAATCTCTCCTGACGATGTCATTTGGGATAATATGTCGATCAAATGGTGGGAACGATACCTGCGTTCCTTCGGCATCATCACACTAGTTTGTGCAATGGTCGTTGGATGGGCGTTCCCCGTCGCGTTCACCGGACTATTGTCGCAATTGGCATATCTGGAGGGGGCATTCCCGTGGCTTGCCTGGCTTGGCAAGCTACCAGACTGGTTCATTTCAGCCATTCAGGGTATTCTTCCTGCGCTGTGTTTAGCCATCCTGATGGCACTGCTCCCTCTCATCCTTCGCTTCTTGAGCCGCACACAAGGCCTCTTCACTGGCATGTCCATCGAGCTCACCGTCCAGAACTATTACTTTGCCTTCCTCTTTGTACAGCTGTTCCTAGTCGTCACCATCGCTTCCAGTTTCTCGACAATTATTGAGAACGTCACTGATGTGACCAGCTGGCCTCAGATGCTCGCAGTGAACATCCCAAAGTCTAGTAACTACTTCTTCTCTTACATGATTCTACAAGCCATGTCTGTGAGCGCTGGTGCTCTTGTACAAATCTTTGGCCTGGTGAGTTGGTTCATCTTAGCTCCAATTCTGGACTCTACTGCCCGGAAGAAGTGGGCAAGAACAACAAATCTCAACCAGATGCAATGGGGCACATTCTTCCCTGTCTACACCACCCTAGCCTCTATCGGTAAGTCGTCTCGTCGTCTCGTCGTCTCGTCTTTTTGATTGAATCTATTGACTGATATTCTCCAAGGTTTGATCTACTCTGTGATCGCACCTCTGATTTTGATTTTTAACATCATCACCTTCGGCCTGTTCTGGTTCGTCTATCGCTATAACACACTCTATGTCACCAAGTTCCGCTTTGATACCGGTGGCCTTCTTTTCCCTCGAGCTATTAATCAGCTATTCACTGGAATTTACGTCATGGAAGTCTGCCTGATCGGCTTGTTCTTCTTGGTTCGGGACACGGATGACGAAGTCGCCTGCAAGGGACAGGCTATTTGCATGATCGTGGTTCTAATCTTGACGGCCGGTTACCAAATTCTTCTCAACGAAGCGTTCAGTCCACTGATCCGATATCTGCCCATCACCTTGGAAGATGAAGCTATTCGACGCGATGATGAGTTCCGTCGTGCTCAGCACGCTCGCCTCGGTCTCGCTCTTGGCGATGACGATGACGAGGATGGTGATATTGAACACACCCTCGCTAAGCGTGAACACGAAGAGCGTGACCACGGAAAGGAGATAAGAGACAACATCGAGCTGAAACCTCTGGAGACCAATTTCCCAGACCAGAAGCGACAGAATTCAGATCTCTTGTCAACCCCGAAACTTGGACACAAAAGTCCATCATGGGCCTCCAACTCATCAAACCGGAAATCTAAGTATTTCGGCCAGAACTCAACACCCTCCACCCCGACACTACGGAACATGCGGGAAAAGATGGCCCAAGACACTGAGGCCCAGGGACCAGCCCCCAACACAGTTGGTCAAGCCCTCTTTGCTGGTATCCACGATGAATTAGAGGATCTTACGCCCGATGAGCGTGACCAGCTGGTGCAACGTGCCTTCCAGCACGAGGCCCTTCGCGCCAAGCGCCCTGTCATCTGGATTCCGCGTGACGATCTGGGTGTAAGTGATGACGAAGTGTACCGAACACAACGATTCAGCAAACATGTCTGGATCAGCAATGAGTACCAGGCGCTAGACGGCAAGTGTCGGACGATCTTCAGTCGCAGTCCTCCAGATTTCTCCGAGGTGGATTTGATTCAGCTGTGATACCATTTGTACATTGTTCCTTTTAGCCATTCTATAGCATTTTCAAGCGTCGCATTCAGTCATAGACATCCAATGTCCTTTTTCCTTAACATCCCATTTCCATGAAATCATCCAATATGTCTTTTTAATCCATGAACTTGCACAGGGGCAATCGGTAATCATCAACAACCCAGTAAGCCCGACGCACACCCTCCCATTCACCATCCAACTTGGGCACAGCAATCTCCTCCCACTGAACATCAAACCCGGCCTCGAAGAGATCCATCTCCGCAACCTTCTGGTAGACATCATATGAGATCTGACGATCAGCACCCATGCCATTAAAGAATCCCCACCGACCCTCCTGCTCCAACAACCCAATAACCTGCTCAGAGAAGAAGTCCCGGAAATCACCATACGACTCCGCAAACGTATCGTAGTAGATAGCATCGAACGTCTCCCCAGCCGCAACAAGACCAGGAAGAATATCCTGCCAGCGACCCTGGTGGATAACAACACCGGGCTTAGTATCCCACCCGCGTCGCTTCATCTCCGTAACAACCTCCTCGTGCGCTTCGACAATGTGGTGCACAGCCGGCCCCTGTTCCTGGAAGAATCCGTCCACAATTCCCATCCCGTGACCGATGTTCAGAACTTTCAGACCGGGTGTCGGGAGCAGTGCTGTCGCGGACTTGCGCATGATATCGCTTTCCCAGGCCATCATCACGCCATTCTGGTCTGCATCCAGGATCCGGTCGTTCGAGATATTCAGACGCGACTCCAGATACTGCGAGTTGGACACTTCGGGGTTGGCAGGGGTGGCTGTGGCTGTGGTTTCTGTCGTGGGTTTGGCAGAGGCATCGACGAGTTCAGGTGCTGTCTCGGCCTCAGCCTCAGCCTCAGCCTCGGCTTCCTCCTCTTCGTCATCGTCATCGGATAGCTCTTCGTATGCGTCAAGGCGGTTCAGCAGCAACTCTGCGCGGACACCTGCGTCGACAATCAACTCGTATAGCTCGAGAGCGCCGATGCGGCGCGCGATACAACCGGGTGTCTCGTTGTTTGCGTCGAGGTCGTTCCAGATAGCGCCTTCCTGCAGGAGGAACTTGACCGTCTCCACTGCTGATTTCACGGTCTCGGCGTCAAGGCTGGGTTTCGAGTCTGAGGTGGCTGCGCCATTGGTGCCGACGGTCTCTGTGTCGGGCTCGCAGGCGGCGATTGCGGCGTGCAGAGGTGAGAAGCCGGTCTCGGTGTCTTTCACGTTTGCGGCGTCTGGCAGCATGGATTGGGTGCGGAGGAGCTGGCGCAGCTTGGACTGGTCATGCTGCGATGCGGCGAGGAGGATCTCTTGCACGTCAAGGTCGATGTCGACCTCGGTGAGGTGCACTGCGGTATCGTCGATGACTTCGGGCATGATCTAGGTGCTGTTAGTGGGGGTTCGCGAAGATTTATTTCCCAAAAATAGGATTCAGCTGTTTTTTTCAACTGATACTCACAAATTAAATGTGATACTTGCTAGTCAATGCTAGTTAGGTGTATTGAACTGTTATCAGACCGGAAGTGGTGCCCCTCTGAATCAGAAAAATCGTCTCGCCGCCTTCGTCCCCGCATGGCGAAAATATATATCAGCCTTGGAGATCTACAGCTACCACTTACAACTTACCAAAATTTACTATGTTTGAAGAAACCTTGGAAAATAATAGAGAAGAGACCACATTCAGATGCTTGGTAATCCAGCTATTTGTACAATAATTCACATCCCTCCAGCAGCGCCATTAAGTATCAAGCGGAATGAATTTATTTGCCCTCCTCGTTGTGGGCGTTGACGTTCAGGCCCAATCCTTGGCTGTCCAGGTAGAGCTTGTTCTTGCCACCACTCTCGTGCAGGATTTGAGCAATGTGACGGGCATTTTCGATCTTCCGGAGCTCGATGTAACTCTTGCTCTTCTTGATGGCGTCACCAATAAGCTCGGCGGAGCGGGCCTCACCTTGTGCGCGGACAATGAAGGCCTGCTTCTCTTGGCGGGCCTTGTCGACCATGAATGCAGCACGCTGAGCGTCTTGCTGTGCCACCTGCTTGGCCTCAACTGCGGCTGTGAACTCGGGGGAGAAGGTCAAGTGCTGTGTGGAGATACCGTGTTAGAAGCTGTTTGAGCTAGAAGTGGAGAAGAAGGTACGTACTGTCAAGGAAACATCGTCCAGAGCAATGTTGAAACGGGCAGCCCGGCGAGCCAGGTTGTCCCGCACTAGACGGGCAACGTTCTCACGCTGTGTGATCAACTGGCTGGCGTTGAACTGAGCAACAACGCTCTTCAGCACCTCGTTGACGATGGAAGGCAGAACACGCTCATCGAAGTCTTGACCAAGGGTTCGGTAGATCTGGGGGAGAGCATCCACACGGGGTCTGGATAGGACACGGCAGGTAATGTTCACCATTTGCAAGTCCTTGGTGCCGGTAAGAGAAGGGATGCTGCGAGGCTTTGCGCGGACATCGTAGATGATGGGGGTTTCGAACCAAGGGATTTGGAAGTGAGTTCCTAAAGTCGTTCGAATGTCAGATAGAGCTCTTTCCTTCGGCTAGTGAGTTTTCATACCTTCGTTGTAGATCTCCTTCTGGACACCACCCACTCGCGAGTATTTGATGGCACGGTGACCACCATCCACTAAAGACTTGTTAGAAGCTTGATTCCTTGAGTATATGGGTGTAACGTACCGTTAAACAGAGCATTAGATGCGACGTAAGTGCCAATACCGGCCAGAACAAGAGTTCCGACAAGTCCCATGCCTCCTCGGCCACCACCGGATGGGAATCCGCCACCGAAGCCGGCCTTGCGCTTCGACAGCATCATTTGCAGGCGCTCCCAAGCCTCCCGTTGATTTTGAGACATGATGTGTGGAAGTGCGCGGAGAGTATTGGAGATGGATAGAGACTAACTTGGTATGATGCTCGAGCGGATGAGGTGAGGTCGCAGGCGGTAAGAGAAAGTCGGGCAGAATCAGCGGTTCTTTGCTTGCCTCGACTTCTTGCCTCTCTCACTCGCATTTCATTCCCTATTGCAATCATGGCGCCCGATCGGACTGGGAAGAGTGTATTTCTGGGGAACATCCCCTACAGTATGTTGATGCAGCTCTCTGTCTAATCTATGCGATTCTAATCTTTCTCTAGACCTCACCGAGGAACAAGTCAAAGATATCCTCAGCACGGCCGGTACCGTTACCAAGTTCCGATTGATGATGAACCCCGAGACTGGCAAGCCCAAGGGTTATGGATTCGCAGACTTTGCGGACGCCGATGCCGCCGCCTCGGCGGTGCGCAACCTCAACGATCACGAAGTCATGGGCCGCAAGATCCGTGTCGATTGGCCTCACAACAACGAGAAGGATTCCGTACCTCCAGATTACTCGCAGCAGTCGCAACCAATGATGAACCAAGATCCCACACAGCAGCAACCGATTCAAGGTTCTGCGCCGCTGCCTCCTCTCCCCCCAGGCGTGGAACTCCCGCCTCAAATCGACTGCCCCAACGCCATCTCCCACACTCTCGCATCCCTCCCACCAAACCAACTGCTCGATGTTCTGACACAAATGAAATCTCTCGCGGTTGCCGACCCGGCGCGCGCCACTGAGCTGCTGCGCCAGGCGCCTCAGCTCGCCTATGCCGTCTTCCAGGCGCTACTCCTCATGAATCTGGTCGAATACCAGCTGCTTGGTTCCATCGTCGAACAGGCCGCTCAGCCTCCCCAAGTTCCCCAACAGCCAACTCCTCAACAATTCCAACAGTACGGTGTTCCTGGTCAGATATCTACACCGCCTGTCGCCGGAACTCCTTTCGCCCCTCCCCCGGTTCAACCTGCCGCCCCGATGCACGGCCAGGAGGAGCTCCTTCAGCAAGTCCTCAGCATGCCCCAGGCTGCTATTGATGCTTTGCCTCCTATTGAAAGAAGCCAGATCATGCTGCTACGCCAGCAATTGATGCAGGGCGGCATGCGGTAGGGTATTTTCCTCTTGATACTGCATATGGATTCGGATATTTTGTGGCTTTGCTCGTCAAGAGCAAGCCTGGCATGGCCAATAGTTTATTTTTCTCCTTTTCTTCTAGGCGAATGGGTGGCGCAAAGGGGTTCTCATTTTTTTTTCCCATTGACATACCGGGTCAATCTCAAGCTCTACCTTCAGAATAGTAACAGAATGATATCTTGATTCTCTCAGTCCTTTTATTTCTCTAATCAATATCTATCTTGCCGCCCCTTCGGAGGCTTTATCTAAAAGACAATAATATGCTTCAACCCGTGGACGTATTAGGCGCGTTTGTCAGTGGAAACCTCCTAGGGTTACTTCAATTCGCGAGCTTAATAAAGCTGCATTGGCAAGATCTAGAATTGGTACTCTAGGCACTCTCTTGCCATGGCTGACAGACTTCTTACAATGATGTTTCGGCAGATCCTACATATGATCTTCAATGTTCAGTGAATAACTGCCAACCCATTAATTAACCGGCACCAATCACGTTCAAGACCGGCATAATTCGTAGTCGTAATTGCAATCTATAAGGCTTCAGAGAAGACACCAACATCAATATATGATTGTAATAGAGGCGCGTAAGCTCATTAACTCATTGATTCCTATATAATTTGTTATAATAGCCCGTTACCTGTAATTTATACCATGGGAACATCCCGTGCCACTCAAAATAGACCAAACGACAGACAAGCAGCGGGAATCTAGCATATCTCGTCCCCAGAACGCATAGAATTAGCTGACAAATGATAATACATATGCAGTGTTACTTGAAGCTCTGGTCTATCGATCTATATTGGTTATATCTTCCACTGAAAGATATACTGGGATCTGTCTAAAAACCCATAATGTCTGTTAATAGTCCATTTACCCCCGTTCTAGTTATATTGCCACAAGAAGCATGTTGTTGTCGGAATGAATATTGCACTACTTTGGCTCCGGTGTTTGATTAGGGCCTGGGGTCCATTGTAAAGAGATCACGCAAGGATTGATATCAGAGTCCTGGAATGGGTGTACTCATCAACATCGGCGTCGGCGTGGCCGGTCTGTCATCACAGGCATATCACCCATACAGGGGTAGTTGAGTGTCGCGGAGTATCCAAACTTGGTTGTCGTCGCAGTATATGTCAGCGCAGGTGTATGTCTCGCGGCTCATCGCTGTCACATGCTGTCGCGCCGAATCGGGCGAGAGCTACTGGGGCTGCGCATGGGAAAATAGGTCACTGTCGCATCTAGTGCCTACCTGTTCTGACGAGAACGAGACCGTTGCCTGGGCGTCACGCATATAAGAGTGTCTCGTCCTCTTTCTTCCCTTGTTCTTCTTTCTTTTCTCTCCCACCTTTCCAAACAATCACCGCTCCACCATTGATTTGCATGTTCGCAGCTTTGCTTCGTGCTTTGAGCCGGTGACCAAGGTCATCACACTGTTTCTACCTCGGTTTCCGGGGTTTTTTCGGCGTGTTTCTTCTTCTTGACTGGCTTGTCAGTATCATCTAAATTCCGACCACCTCAACTTCTCGCCCCCTCCACCAACGCAGGTCATGGCGTCAAAGGGGGTTCCTCAGCAGCAGTCGGCGGTGGGTTTGGCAACGGATGATCAGGAGCCTAGGGCCCGGGCCGATGAGATTCCTGAGCTGCGGCGGGGATGCATGATCCCTCGGGGTCGGTATCTAGCCAGTGACCTCCCGCCTCTGCATACGCTGACAGAAATTTTCGCTGACATGGCATCGAACGCCCTGAAAATGGGATTCGGGCATGTCCTCAGTCGGCTCGGCAGTCGACCACTTCGGGTGGCGACAATGTGTTCAGGAACGGAAGCCCCGCTTCTAGCCCTGGAATTGATCCAGACGGGTAAGTGCAGTGTCTTGTTTATTTTTGCCCCCTCCACTTGTTTGTTGCTTCTTCGATGTGTCATGTTGCTTGTAGGAAGGTTGTTGCTTGTGGGTGGTTCCATGGTTGAGGTTCCCTGTCGCGCGCGCGTCCAAGTCACATGTCTCCTTCCTTGCCCTAACTTCTTTACCTTGACTTTGCCATGACTTCCATGTCATATGGCTTAAGTCTCTGGTATTGATACATCACTTGTTTTGTATTCATCTCATTCTCACCTTTCTGTCTGATATCTCTCACTTCTTGCTTGCTTCTCCCTGGAATATGATCATGGAACAATTGCTAATAATAACTTGACAGGTTTGGCAGAGGCCCAGCAACTACGGGTCTCGCACGCTTTCAGCTGCGAGATTGTTCCGTTCAAGCAATCATATATTGAACGGAACTTCCGCCCCCCTATCCTCTTTCGGGACATCACCGAACTTGGAGGGGACGTGGCGTAAGTACTTATTCATCTTTCTCTGACCTGACCCTCATACTGACTTTGATTTTGCAGGCGGACCGCCTACGGGTCATCGGAAGTGATTCCCGGTGACCTCGACATCTTAGTTGCTGGAACTGCCTGTGTCGATTTCTCTCCGTTGAACAACCGCAAGAAGACGCTGCAGCAAGGCGGCGAGTCGGGAGCGACGTTCGACGGTCTCTTGCGGTACGCGGAGAGATATCGACCCCGCATGGTCGTCCAGGAGAATGTCCGGAATGCTCCCTGGGATCAGATGAAGGGAAAGTGGGAGGAGCTCGGATACATGTCGGTTTGTGTCAATGTCGACACAAAGCATTACTACATCCCGCAGACACGCGAGCGCGGGTACATGGTGGTCATTGACAAGCGCCGCTTGGAAGCAGCGGGCCTGCTTGGAGGCCCCATGGACCAGAGTGGCATTGACAGTGTCACTCAACGCGTTCGTGAGCTCGCTGGTCAATTCAAACGGCCAGCGAGTGCGCCGGTGGGGTTGTTCTTGCTGAGTGACGACGACCGCCGACTCGAGCTCATCGAGATGAGAGCCCGCCTTGAGTCCAGAAGCGAAACGAGCTGGGACCAGTACCAGATTCGCCACGAGCGGCACCGTGGCGAACTGGAACTAGGCATCGAGAGGCCAATCACTCGATCCCTGCCCGGAATCAATGACCTGAAGGCACCGGACTTCTATTGGCATCGTTTCTGGAAGACACAGCCGGAGAGAGTGTGGGAGACCGTGGATATGAATTTCTTGAAGAAGATGCTTCAAGATTATGACATGAACTTCAAGGAGTAAGTTTTTTCAATCTTCTCTCACTTTCACTTCACTTTCACTTCAGGAATATTTTGCTAACAATTCACTTCACAGGCGTTGGATCGACTTGTCTCAGGGAGTCGATCGAGGGAATGACAGTCTTGCCGGGTCCGGGATCGCGGGGTGCCTGACGCCAAAGGGCATCCCATTTGTGACCACCCGCGGGGGGCCCGTATCTGGCACGGAAGCCCTTTCGTTGCAAGGTCTGCCTCTCGATCGAATGCTACTCACGAGAGAAACCCAAGCCGATTTGATGGACATGGCAGGAAATGCAATGACGAGTACTGTCGTGTGTGCAATCATGCTGGCTGGTCTGATAGCCGTGCATGAGATTCTTGACGATGACGAGGAAGGTTCAACCAACCCCGGTGACGCGGAGGCCAAGTCCCTTCTCGTTCCCAGCGAGGTCCACAGCCTCGTGAGAAGCAACCTCCGAATCGCCGAAGCCCCCCTCGTCGACCATTCTGTTCTCAAAGCCAAGGCAGCGAGCAGCGTTCTGTGTTGTTCCTGCGAGAGACAGACTGGGGTTCAAGATTCAATTTACAGTTGCACACTGTGCGGACATACCGCTTGCAAATCCTGCCGTGGAAATCCCACGCATTCGTATCTACATGTTTCCCCACTTTCTCGACAAAAGCCGTCTGAGTTTATAGCGAATTTGAAGGGACTTGTTCCCATGAAGCTTATGCTGTCTGGTTTGTCCGCGTTGGATTTCGAGACGTTTAGAACCCTTTACCCTATCGACAACCTCCTCCAGTTTTGGCCCGACTTTATTCTGTGCGTGAAGGCAGCTGTGCACGACGTCTTCCGGTTTTACGAGATCAAGCGTGGAAAAAAATGGCGTGTCGTTTATGATGGCACGCACTCCAGCTTGTTCCTTGATATCGGTCCGGACTCCATGCAATGGCTTTTGTACGCAAAGCCCCCCAAGTCCGCGAGCACGAGAAGCGTCATCCGAGAAGTGCTAGCCAAGCCAATCGCCAGAATGAGTCCCACCTCTGGGTCGTTTGTCAAGGGTACATGGGAAGTTTGTGCACCCGTTAGCACCCCATTCTCACTTCGAATTTCTGGCCGAGGAAGCCAAGTCCAATCATTCCAATCGGAGTGCGGTCTTAAAGCCGCCAAATTTGTTGATGCAAAAGTTTGGGACAGTATTCTCGTGGAAGGATTCAGTCATGATGTCGCAGTTCTTGATCACGACGTCCGAGGAACCTACCGATTCCTCCCTGACTGTGGAACAGCGCTTGGTGCATTGTACAGAAAAGAAGCCACCGCCCATGCGCCTCCAATGTTCTTATTCCTTGACCCGATGAAGACTGGACCCCCTGACGAAGATGCCTGTGTATTCGCTCTTGACCACAGCCGTCTTCCTGGATATGATGTGAGAATGACGATCGCCGAGTTATCACCAGCTTGGAGATCATTGGATGTCACCCCGGATTCGAAATATGTAACAGCGTTCTGTCGTCGATGGGCCAAGGCCCCCGAAGCGCGGTTGAACCATTGTCCTGCCGAGCAGATCACCCTCCGCACATTGCAACAAGGAATCCAAGTCTCGATTGAAAACCAGCACTGTCATAATGCTTGTATTACCCTCACCTCGCTGTCAGCAACAGCAGCGATTCTCAACTTGCCCGACGCAAATTCCGATTGGCAAGCCTGGAATCCCGATGTCTCCATGAGAGAATTGAAAGGTCTCGCCTGGTTGTTCCCAAAGATTGCCGCGTGGTCCGACTTCGAAGACTGGAACGAAATCATCCGTCCAGACTGTTCAGACCTCAATCATCATTCAAATGGCAATTGCAACACCTGCAACCCACCCACCCCGAGTATCCTTTGGGGCCGCGACAACAAAGACCGAATCATCCCATACGAGAATCCCCAGGACGCTGCCGTCTACGAACGTGCCATCAAAAACCGACCCTCGCCATTTTTGGTCTTCAGACGAATCAACGAACATGGAGATGCTGAATTGCGTTTCACCCTCAATGTTCAAGCTCTGGCGCACCAGGCACATGGAAAATTGGTTGGCACCGCAAGCCGCGAGACAGTCACATCTCACTGGCGACTTCTTCCTCATGCGTACGACATGGCTCAAAAAACACCTGATATGAGTCAAGCCACCCCTGACAGGTTTACTTTGAAGAGCAACGACACCGACAGTCCTTCGCCGCAACCTCCCAATTTCAAATTCCAACTGCGTGATGAACAGCTTCGATCATTGAGCTGGATGATTTCACAAGAAGCAGAAAACATGGAACCGTTCATGGAAGAGGAAGTTGAAGAATCCATCCTCCCCTTGATGCCCTGGCGCGCCGAAGTCAAAGCGACAATGCCAAAAGTTATTCGCGGTGGTGTGCTAGCTGACGAGGTTGGATATGGCAAGACAGCTGTCATTCTTGGTCTCATCGACGCGCAGTATGAAAGCGACACCAAACCCCCTGAGGACGACGGGTTGATCCCAACCAAAGCAACCCTGATCATCGTACCCAGCAACGTTTTCAAGCAGTGGGTCTCGGAGACCAAGAAGTTCCTCGAAGGAAAATACAAAGTTTTGGTGATAACGTCAATCAACAAGATCACCATCCGGGAAGTCGAAGATGCAGATATCGTGATTTTGTCATGGGGTACCCTGGCGAACGATGCATACTATAGCCGGCTTCAACAATTTACCGGAACACCCCGGGCTCCCGGCAAATCGAGCGGAGGAACAGGTCGAAATTTCGATAGCTGGTTCCACGACGCTCGTGCTTCCTTGCGGGAGTCCGTTGACATATTGAAAACAGAAGGGCCTGAGGCGATGCTCCAGAAATTGGAGGCCAGACGTCGCCGAGTTCAAGAGACACAGGCCGACTTCACCTACGTGCCCTCTCGACGCCTCCGTGGCCAGGCATTCGCTGATGCTAATAATGGTCGTGACGAGTCTGATGCAGAAGCAGAATCAGAAGAGGACTTGGACTCTGACGGTGACCCCGGGTTCGATAACCTTGGTGCATCTGGTGTGAGACACTCGACCGGAACAGCGAGTTCTGTGGGCCAGCGGAAGCGGAGGCACAGTAGGAAGCCAGTGGAAGATTCAGACGGAAAGCGACAAAAACGCCAATCGACGGACCCGGCAGAAGTGACCGATGACAAGAAGAAACGTGAAGTCAAATCAAAAGCCGTGAAGGATGACCGCAAGGAGTTCGATATCAAAAAGAACTCCAAGCAACAATGGCGCGATATCAAAGCCGTATTCATTCACGCTTTCAACTTCAACCGTTTGGTTATCGACGAATACACATATGCCGGAGAAGAAAGACAGGCATCCCTGCTCTCATTGCAGGCACGCTCCAAATGGATCCTTTCTGGAACGCCAGGTCTTGATGAATTTGCCGACATCAAGAGTATTGCACGTTACCTTGGTTTACATCTTGGTGTGGATGACGATGGCGATTGCGACAAGCCGTCGCAGAATCTCAGACTACGAAACATCCGGAAGAACCACACAGCAGTTGAGGCATTCCAATATTACCAGGCACCCCACAGCAATGCCTGGTACCGAAACCGCCGAGAACATGCTCAACGATTCCTGGACCGGTTTGCGCGTCAGAATATCGCACGCATCACACACATTCCATTGATACCGCACCTTGTCATCACCGAACAGTCGTTCGCCGAAAAGACAGTGTACGATACGTTGTTCCGAGCCGTCAAAGAAAACAAGAGACGAATCGCTGGTCCCCTGAGCGCCATTTTATCCAAGAGTCAGTTCCCCCAGGAGGCTCTCATCATGTCCTGCGTCACAAGTCAAATCGGACAGCCCCCATGGAACCTCGAGAAATGTCTCAAAGGCTCGGTGAACGACAAAAAGAAATCTACCGAGATCTGGACTAAACTGGACTCGATCACTCGACAGGCAGTGACTGTTTGGTATCGCGAAATGAACAATACCAATCCCGAAGACTGGCAGAACGCCCTGAGTGGCGTCGCCAAGGTTGATTTCGGGGACCCGGAACTCAATCAAAGATTCAACGATCTCTTAAAGAAAATCATCCACACATACAGCGAGTGGAAACTCGTCTATGAACACCGGCCAATCGAAGGTTTGCTCCAGGGGCGATTCCAAAAGATCCAGAACGCGAAGACTGGCAACACAGCCACTGGAAGATCGATTTGGACTGCTGTTGAAAAAGCATTGTCCGCTGATGCTACCTCTCTCTTGAAGCAACTCCTCGACATTGATCGGGAATACCGATTCTACGAACATCTGGTGAATATCCAAACCATTGGAATCCCACCATGTCAAAATTGCAAGCGCGGTTTGCAAGAAAAAGAAGATGTCAACGTTCTCAAAACCTGCGGTCACGCCCTCTGCAATGGTTGTCTTCACACCGCGAGCAACCAACCACGCAAACCCTGTCCCATATTTGGATGCAGCGCCCACATTGCCCAATCCAAGATCGTGCCCGGTGAACTCCTCGTCAGCGAAGACCAAGCAACCCAGAGCACCAAGCTCAACAAGCTTATTGAAATCATCCGCAGTGTCCCAGAGGACGAGCTTGTTATCGTCTTCGTGCAAATCAGCCATCTGTTGCCCGTTGCATCGAATGCCCTTAAAGCAGCGAACATCGAACACCGCATGGTCACACAGACCAACTTGAAGGGAATCGGCGAGTTCACTGATCCGCCCAAACCAAAGAAGGGTGAGACCGAATCACCTTCCAGACCGAAGGCTTTGATCTTGAATCTCGGAAACTCCATGGCAGCTGGATTGTAAGTTATCTCGCTCTGCTGTCTGTTATTCTTTGTTTGAAACATTACTAATCTGATATGATCTACAGGAACCTCCAATGCGCAAATCATGTCATCTTCCTGTCACCCTATTTCGCCTCGTCTGACCATGAATACGATGCGGGCATGACCCAGGCAATTGGACGTGCTCGGCGATTCGGGCAAAAGCGCGAAGTCCATACCTATCATCTGCTGGTGAAAAACACCTACGAAGTCAACATCTTCCAAAAAGCTCAGTCAGGCAAACTCGTTGGGCGTCAAGGTGTTCCAGTATTGGTTCCGGAAGGACAAGTATCACCAAACGACGTGACATATGAAGGGGAGGAACTGCCAGAGTAGGCCACCTCCCTAGGGCTGCGGGCAGGTGCCGTTTGTGCAGTTCGGCATGACCTTGTCACCTGACAGTCACCCTTTTTTTTGTGAATTTAAATTCGCCGGTCGACATGGTGGACATGACGATGGACATCATGATGATGGTGGACACGGTCGCGCGCTTCTTTTTTTTGCAAAATTTTTCAATTCGCCGGTCGACAAGGTTGACACGGATAAATGAATTCTTGTATGTGATACATATGTACCTATAATAATGCATCTATACGGAGTACTCCGTACTTTCTACACATATGCCAACCCCGTATGGAGTAATCTTCCATACATACATAGTTACCGAGTGGTTCACTCCAAAACACATAGTGAATGCGACAAATTACAACCTCTCATCTCAAACAACGGTAGTCTATACATGTAGTTACTCCTCTTTTCCCCCCATCCATCAACTCGCCAAAGCTGTGATCTATACACAGCTCATATAGCAGCTCATATAGCTACATGAGCTGGTTTCCCTGTTTTCTATGCGTCTGTTGAGACCTCTGCACCTGTTATGAGCGGAGTTTTCCTATCACTGTTCCGATGCCCACGTTTGTTAGCATTACTATGTATTCTGCTTATGCCACTATTTATGTACCTTAACGGGTCTCGTATTCACGTTTGATCGAGAGTTTCCCACGGGAAAGCATGGAGAAAGGGTCTCAGTTTTCGATCTACACGGGACGAACACGCTAAACACACTAAAAAATCTCAAATTAAGTGTTTCAGACTAGGACACTCTAACTAGTCCTCTTTTGGTCAATTGGGGGTTCAAATGAAGTGCCAATCTCTCAAAGTGCCAATCTATGTTGTAGAAAGCTGCTGCCTCTGAACAACTTAGGTAAGAGATCTCAGAGGTTGAAAGTTTTGCTAATCCCGGCAGGCATTTCACATCCTGCGTAGATGAACTATGTAGTTTCTTGTCTCACGTTCGTATGTTGTAAATGAATACTGTTACCGCTTAATATATAGGAGACTAGGAATGGTTCATTCTAACATCGGGATGGCTGTCACGGGGTGAGAGCTTGATCCCTGGGTGGTGGAGTATGGTTTTTTGAGACAGGGGAGTCTTGGCTGTTATTTTGTGGGTTGCAGCGAAGAAGATCACGGCACTACAGGATACAAAAGCGAAACTACACCACAATGCTATTGATATCTGCTTTGATCTCTTGTATGAACCGCAATGTTCGTGCCAGAAGTGCCCATGAAGTGTTCAACTTCTATCTACAACACAAGTCCTTAGTAGCAGGAACGACTCAATCATGGGGTTGATGCCTTCTTATCGCATCTATTGACATGATCGGCCCCCCGACGGTGAAACACGGGGCGAAAATCTATAGAAAGACTAACGAAACATAATGAAACGGCTAGAGTTATGCACCGTTTTAAGTGATATACTACTCTATAAAAGGTCGATGTACGGCCCTGTCGATAGATTATCTTCTCATTAACAAACGCCTTTCTTTCTACCTCCTATACTCTCGTTAAAAGCAAGCCCTGGTGGCCTTCAATCGTTACTTCTTAGTCAATCGTTTACCATAACCAGCCTTCTGTTTCCATTACCAAATCTCTTTTCATCCTAGACATCAAAATGCGTTTCTTCCAAACCCTTGTCGCTCTCCCTCTCATCGCAGGTGCTGTCGCCAGCCCTCTTGAGGCACGCGCTACCCTTGAGAACTGCTCTACTGAGAGAGCCCAAATGATCGACAACGCACTCGCCCGCGCCGCAAAGATGGCCCGAGCCGGTGCCAACCTCATCCGCAGCGAGTCACAGTACTCCAACAACCTCTTCCAGAGCTTCTTCAAGACCAGCGACGCCCAGGCTCGCAACCGCGTCGCCGGTGTCTTGGACAAGATCGCTACGGAGGCCACGGACGGGAAACAGGGTGTCGTCAGCTACTACTGCACTCCGGAGGGCATCAATTGCATTGACAACCACTCTTTCACCATGACCGCCTACGGCGAGACAGATGGAACTTACGGAAGAATCCGGACCTGCCCTGCGTACTTCACCAAGTTCCCTGCCTCGTCGAACGGCTGCGGTGTTCTGGATCAGGCTACCTCTTCCTTGCACGAGATGGCTCATACCAAGGGCATCTTCGGTCCTGAGACCTATGGCTATGACGCAGTGCACGGTTTGAGCTCTTCTTCCGCTCTTGAGAATGCGGAGAGCTATGCCTTCTTCTCCAAGTGTAAGTTTCTCTATTGTTTACATGGAAATAGTATATCACTAACGTTGTTGATAAGCTGCTTTCCTCAACTGCGAGGTCACCAACTAAGCGGATTCCTTTGGGGAGAACAATTGTGTCATAGAGCGGTTGTTAGGGTGAACTCAGGAGTAGAATCGAGATTGCATTTTATTATCCTTTTTCGTCAGATCACATTCACTTCGTCACAACGTCAAAGATCCATTGATCACGTTTCAGCTCAATCTCTCCATGAGGACCGCGCACACACTTTGTATACCGTAACATCTATACTAGGAGTCTCGTAACTGCCGAGAGGGGCTGAAGACCTTAGGCCTCTCGGCATGGTATATAAGGGCTCTTATAGCTGTTTTTGCCCCTCTCGTGTTGGATGGAACCTCGCTTTTATGCAGTGGAGTAGTAGGATGAGGTGAGGTAGTATAAATTGGCACTTACCTATACCCACTATCGGACACTTTGAAACAACACTTATACCCAGAGGAAACAATGGAACTTTGGTTTGTACTCGTATGTTGAAAGTCGAGACCAGTTTCGAATCAGCGGGGGAGGTTGACATCCGTATGTTGTCCTAAAGAATCTTAGGGTCTAACATACATATACCGCCGCAGCGACAATCGGATTGTTGTTATAATCTTTTGCCCTAGCGGTTAAATATATTGTATAACCACCTAGGTGCACACGGTTACCTACATGGCGGCCTGAGTTGACGTGGGATGGAAAGAAACATTTGCATGAACCAGCTGGGCAGCTAAGGAGCTTAGGCAGATAGCCCTAACTCAGCCAGTTAGCAGAGAATGTCGAAGTGGATATCTCAATATGATAGCATGGAATGCAATAGGTTTCCCCCATACAACCAGCAGAAACGAGTCACATCCTTCCCAGTGTACCCAGTGTACCCAGGTACCTACAAGCTCAACACCCAGTATAAGAAAAGGAGGAAATGGAAAAAAAATCTGCGATTGGTCCTGCCGATATCCCACAGCGACTGGGCCAGATCTGCATCCGGGCTCCGATCACGCCAAGTAAGAGCTAGGAACAAACGTACTGTACATGGTATGTTGTAGACAGACAAAAAAAATAGGACGCCTCAAGAGTGGTTATCATTCAAGGCGCCTTAGGGCGAAGGGCGCAGTGGCCTCTAATCATTCCCCGGCCTGACCGCAGTGCCCCAAGGCGGCTTTTGCTCGTCCATTCGAAAAAAAAACACAACCATTATAATATCCTCCCCATCCGGAATTGACCCACGGCAATGAAGAGCTCTTTTTAATAATCTTTCTTTCTCTTTGCTCTTCTATTGCTTGGGTGTGGCGTCCAATGCATTGTCCTGGCGCATCATAGTCTCTGGGTTCCACACCACCTCAGTCAGGTTAGTCAGGCCGGCGCTGTTCTCGCAGGTATCGCGCCCGCTCAGCGGGCCGGGAGCGGGAATCTTGGTGCCGGCGCCGGCACCGGTAGCGGTGGCGGAGTCCTTGAGGGCAGTCAGGATGGTCTTGATGGACTCCGGGGTCAGGTCCTCGTAGTAGTCATCGTTAATCTGGACCATGGGGGCATTGACACAAGCGCCCAGGCATTCGACTTCGATGTATGTGAAGAGACCATCCTCGGTGGTGTGGCCGGGGGTGATTCCGAGGTGTTCGGTAATGGCCTTGACAATGGCGGTACTACCGCAGCCGCCGAGCTGGCATGGGGTCTGCATGATTCCGAATTAGGAAGAGCAGGACAAAGATTGATTTTCAGGTGCTTACCGTGGTGCAGATCTGCACGAAGTACTTGCCAACCGGCTCGCGGTTGTACATGGTGTAGAAGGTCGCAACCTCGTAAACGCGCATTGGGGGCATCTCGAGCATGCGAGCGACCTCGTTCATGACGCTGATGCTGGTGAAGCCGTGCTGGCGCTGGCCGAGGTCAAGCAGAGGCATGACAGCAGCCTTCTTGTACTGGGGAGGGTAGCGCTTGAGGATCTCATCGGCGAGTGTGAGGTTCTGCTCGGAAAACTTGAACGGGAGGGTCGGGTTGTTGTTGGGCTTGTTGCGGTGCTATTGGAGACAATCACAGTCAGTATATGGATCTCTGATTCTCCAATCCTGAGACGCAATTGGCGCTTAGAGCACAGGAGGGGTCGAAAGGAATACGCACCACCGAAAGGGAGTCGCTGAACCGTTGCGAGCCGGCGGAGAAGGCTCTGTATTGGGGTTTGGGGAGCTGGTGAACCAACTGGCGGCCGACCCGCGGGACTGAGAAGAGTTTAGAGGCCATCGCGGGCAATGGGTGAGGGTCAATTGGGGGGAGATGAGGTTGGAGGTTGGAGGAGAAGTCAAGTTGACGAGGCGTTTTACTTGGGGCGGGCCCTGGGCAAATCAGCGTCCAGGGATTACTACCGCCTTACCAATCCCCTGCCATACAGTTGCCCTTCAATGAAATGAACACAACATTCATTTTTGGACACAATCATACTCTAAATTTCTTTTATCGAGACTGGAAATTTGTCGAAATATAGATTGGAAAACTGACAAATGCAGCAAAAGATAACTACCGTCCCAATCGCATCAGTGTATTGTGCCGCATCCCATCAACCACATCTTCAGTCGACCAACTAAACGTTCTCCATCTTATAAACCTCATAAGCAACCTCCTCGTACGGATGCGCCGAGATCAAAGCATCGACTGCATTTAGCATAATGCCCCGACCAAGGCACATAATCTCAACCCTGACCTCCTCGCACCGTTCCAAAGCTCCGACAGCTCCGACCGCCGGTTCTGCGCCCTCGTTGGGCAGAAATTGGCCCGTGCCAACAGTCTGGAAGCAACATTTGGTATATTTACCACCTGGGAATGACCCTGCGCCTGTGGCGAAGATGGCTTCTTTACAGGGCTCCACGTTGGCAGTCGGGACGAAGAAGATGAGCTTGTAGCGGTCTGGAGTGGAGGTGGACATTCTGTGCTTTGGGTGGATGTAGCTCTGTCTGCGACTTCGTTCGGAGAGATTAAGTAGCCCTGCGCTTTGCTGGGGGTTTGTTCTTGGGTTGATTGCTGCGAAACACGATGCTAGACGCAGGGCATAGGGTGTCTGGGATTGTAGTCGGGGCGGGAAAGTCGACCTCGTAAGGCTTCGGGTACCGCAAAGGATGTTTCGGGGCATCAAATACTGTGTTGTGCAGGTGTACAGCAGGGCTGACTGTTAGACATTAAGTGCACAAAGTGAGGAGTCGTCATGGGTCCAAATGAGGCCTGATTTACAAGGCATCAGTGATATCAACCCTGCTAATCCCACGTCGAAGATTTGTTGTTGGTGGAAGGCCCTCGAAAAGGAGGGCTGGGCTACCTCCTCCAGCACAGCTACCTTGAAGATTTTCTCGTGTCCAGAAGATGGCCCGGGAGATTATTTATATCGAAATCGCTTATGGTGAACATCCCTCGGTCAAATCTGGCTTCTACGAAGTCGATTGTGATGTAGGAACCAGGAGGCAACGCTCTTAGTGAGGTAATATAAAGATAACAACTCCTTAGGGCGCGGTCGAATAAGCAATGAAGAAAACCACAGAGATCAGAGCCCCCCAATGCCCGTAGCCTTCAACACCAGGGACAAGTTACTCACGGTAGAGTTTCCTGATGGATCTAAATGATCTGGACCAGATCGGACAAGATATCTTTGATAGAAAGAGGCCGATCAATTTTTGAACAACGGAGCTTGAATTAGTTGGCGTAGGCCAACTACCATGGCTCTGGATGCCGTATTAGGCGGCGGCTGGTAGCAGAAGCTAGGATACATATAAATGTTCTTCTGCTAGTTTAAACCCCCAATCCCAGATTATTTTTCTTTTCAAGAAATTTCTATCTTCTCCTTGATACAAATACTTCCAATATACAAGAATCGTTTAATCATCCCTAAAAATGTCTGAACTATTGTGTGAAAGCCAAGAATCGAAGACAGGCCCCGGCTGTGACGACCGCCCTCCACAATACGACTCATGCCAGCCAAGCCAAGATTTACTCACCTCCGTTATTGAGAACGAGCATACTCGCCGGATATTACTCCAACGACTAGACAATCTGGGGACAGAGATCCTTAACTTAACAGATAAAAACCCCACCGACACTGATTACCTTCTGCTTGACGAATTGTTTCAAGGCATGGCTCGGTTATGTGCAGAGGGGATGTATACGGCTACAGAGTTGGCAAATGTTTACAAGGAACGTATCGTTGGAAACACCGAACTCTATACCGCTATGGTAAGGCTCACTGCTAGTGAGTTCGACCAGACCTATGCTTCTTTGCGGCGGGATCCAAACCGGCAGATGCGACACGAGGGATACAATTCTCAACGCTCTTTACGGACCAAACAAATAGAGGCAGCTGGATCTCCGTGCTCTTGTGACCCGTTCTTCGAGCTCTCGGCAAAGGTGGATAAGATCAATGATCAACTCGGCCAAAGCCTTCAATCCCACGATACGGCCAATGTTGGGAAAACGACTCATGATACTCCCGCAAAGCCACCCAGGAGCTTTTGGAAGAGGATTTTGAAGCATTTAACTCGGGATTAATGGCAAAGTGGAACGAGGGTCTCTAGAGTGATCAAATTATGACAAAACTGCAGAATATTGGTGTATGGGTTGTTTCTGAGGGCTTGCTTTGAGATTCCAACACCCTCTTTTTTTTAAACACTTTGCTTATCCTGCGAGATAGAACATTTTATATCAGTCTAAATGTCCAATGCTCAATACTTCAAGTATGTTTTCAAATCTATCACGATGGTAGATCAGTGAGGATTTACTACAAGGTCTAACTCTGGTGGACAAAGAGTTTACAGTGAATAGCGAAATGCATGTCCAGGAAAATCAAGATGCCCCAAGGCGCTGACAGTATACATTCAGACATGGTCACTTCCGAAGAGAGCCTTACTTCACTTTCACCTTAGCTATCCTTCACTTTCACCTTAGTTATCCTTCACTTTCACCTTAGTTATCCTTCACTCTATATAATACGATTTAGGCAAGACCAGACCGGACTATCCTCATAAAATAGGAAGCTACAGACGTAGTTACGACGTAAATAGTACAGATTCGGCAGGAACCTGCCAGGTAGAGGGTATATCCTGTTTCCCCTGGCCCCAGATGTTTTTTCGTCCGTACACAAACACTACCACAGCCATGAATACTGCTCCCACCACCATTTTCCGCACCCTCGTCGTGCACGAGCCCTCTGTGCCCTCCTCATCTCCTCATTCCCCGACCCCCTCCATCCCCAGGTCCTCCACCGCCGTCGAGAACCTGAGCAAGTTGCCAGGAGGCCTTTGGGCCTTAATTATTCTCGTGGCAGCCGCCGTGGTGAGCGGCATAGTTTGGTTCGTTTACATAACGAACAAGAAGAAGGAGGAGGAGAAGGGGGAGGAGGGCAGTAAGCCCAATGAGACCGAGGAGATCCCGTAAGTTAAAGACCATAATCCTCGTAGTAACTCTTTTGGGAGTATTCTGGAGGCTCTTTATGCACATTGGCTGACATCTCGTGGCACAGCCTCGATACCTTGACTGTGGCGGCCGCGATGACCCCCCAAGCAACCCTCAACCTCCAGTGGCTGCGGGAGAGCCAGGCAGCTGGTAAGTTACGGCCCAAGAGCCTTATCATTGCCCCTATGCCCTAGTAGTAAACGCTGACAATTGTGGATGATGTTGAAGCCAAACCCGCCCACCCCCTCCCCGTCCTACTCCCCAGTGGCCCTAATGCGGCCCCACCCGACTCCGCCAGCCTGACTGGCGACGAGGTCAAGTTCATCCCGGTTCCCCCGGGATATGCTCTCCCCCCTCCCCCTGCTCCCGCCCCGCCCGCGCCCACGCCCGTGGTTGTGCCTGCGGCGTCTCCCCACCGCCCCCAGAAGCGGGACCCTGCTGGGGTCTCTGCCACCACCACCGTGCGCAACATCGGCCACGGGTTCAAGAAGAGTACCGCGGCCGTTGCCCCACCGGCATGAGGAGATGTTTTTTTTTTTGGCGTTCCT
Organism: Penicillium polonicum; assembly: GCA_034423695.1. Classification (NCBI taxonomy): domain Eukaryota; kingdom Fungi; phylum Ascomycota; class Eurotiomycetes; order Eurotiales; family Aspergillaceae; genus Penicillium; species Penicillium polonicum. The sequence goes on along the minus strand of CP139885.1, from coordinate 6,844,290 downwards.
CTGTTGTTTTGTCCGTTTTCTTCACTCCGAGAACCTTAGCGAGGTGAGCTTGAATGAAAACGGAAGTACCACACATATAGGGGACGAGGAGGAGATGTGTTTTTTTTGGCGTTCCTCGGTTGTTTTGACCGTTTTCTTCACTCCGAGAACCTTAGCGAGGTGAGCTGAATGAAAACGGCATATGAAGGGGACGAAGGGTTGATTTTTTGGTGGCGTTCCTCTGGGGCTTTTTGACCGTTTTTGCTTCTCTCCGAGAACCTCAGCGAGGTGAGATGAAGGAAGAAAACTGGGTGAAGATGTGAGGTGGAGGGTGAGAGAGAGGTTGCTTTTGTGTTTGCTTTTGTTTTTGTTTTGTTCTTGTTCTTGTTCTTGTTCTTGTTCTTGTTCTTGTTCTTGTTCTTGTTCTTGTTCTTGTTCTTGTTCTTGTTCTTGTTCTTGTTCTTGTTCTTGTCTGTCTTTACTTCTGCTTCATCTCTCTTTTATTTTCCTTTTGATTTTGTCTCACTCTGCTTTTGTTTTTGTCTCTTTTTACATCATGGATACACTTCATATTGGCAAACGACGATATTGTTTAGCGAATCAGAATCATGAGCGTATACAAAGCCAGGATGCCGGGTCGTCAGCTTCCACGTCGATTAATGTGAGAGGAATAGACTTCCTGCTTATAGGGCTCAACATCATCTCCTTAATGACATGTCTATAGCTTTGAGATAGTAAAATTGCCCATAAATATATCCCTATATAAAGCCCTAAATAAAGAATACCTTGTTGACTAGACAGATATACTCTTAGTTCTGTAACCCCATCACTTCAAGGCAAAACATCTCTCAACACTATCAGCGTTGTTACCCCACCAATGAACCATCTTGGCACCGGTTGTCCCTAAAAAGATAAAGATGAACAATAGATTCGCGTTGAACCCAGTGTCCAATGCTGCACCACTGATATAAGCCCACTTATTCCAGAAAACCCTCCTATAACGATAGAGAAAGAAGTTGGTAAAAGTACCGACGAGAAAGGTTGTGAAAGGCCCGGTACTGAGGTTACCATAGAAAACTGCTGCCGATGCGAAGAATATAGTCGTATTCCACAGATCGAAACGAGCGCGAGGGAATTTCCTGTGCAATAGCCATATTACAACGGGGGCAAGCGCACCTGCAAGGAATCCCCAGAGAATGGGTCTGAAGAAGTCTGAAGCGAAGAGCTTACGAGGGCCAACGAGAGCATACTGGATGCCAGCTGTGTTGTACGACTGGAAATCTTGACCGGTCCACTGGCCGAGGGGATCTTTCTTCTTGCCGCTGACGTAGTCGAATTTGGTGGCGATAACCCAGCGCATAACGCCATAGTTTATGGGTAGTGCAAGCATATTGGCAATAACTTGGATTCCAATGACTTGTCGCGGAGGTAGGTGAAGGTAATGCCCAATCTGGAATCAATAATAATCAGTCTTCTATCACCAATGAATGGTACGGTAAATAATCGAACCTTCTGATCTTCTAGAACTATACGAGCATCGTACCACACATTTCCGGAGATAATTCGATAAGCAAGCTGGCCCAATGGATGTCGTGATGAACCCTTCACATCAATCATATCTGTAGAAGTGAACCAGTCAGTTGGAAGTAGAAATGGAACATAGAATCACGTCAACTTACATCCATAAATAAGCTCGTTGAAGTAGCCGACCTTTATGGAGAAGCCCGATATAGCATAGACAAAGCTCATCGGTAACATTGATACTGCACCGAAACCCAATGCCACAAAGTACGTCCAGATAGGCATGTAGACCGTCTTGGAAACAACGACACCAAGAAGCATTAGGGTCGGTACCAGAGTAAGTGCAACCCATTCCCTGCCATTCCTTTTAGTTCGAATCGCGACAAAGGATGGGAGGATCTTACCACTTCGTGATGCTGGGATACCGGTGGATGATACGACTAAAAATCGTCAATTACAGTATTCCGATATGGAATTGGCACCATGCATAAATACCTCAACCTATCCTGATAATAGGCTCCTGATTGCTTTCTGGCTATCCACATTCGGTATATCTTTGGACCTAGAAACAGACCGCACCAAACGAAAGATGACATATACGAGGCCACCCACTGCGAGGATGTCAGTAAAAGAAGGATTGTAGCAATGCGAAAGTTGTTTACCATGAACATCTGCCACGTATACTGAGCCCCCGAGTAGGCAAGGCCCACTTCATCGTATTTTGTCTCGTTAAAGTGTTGCATGCCGTTAGAATCAAGGTAGACTTGAAAATCGTCAGTATACGTCTTAATGTTTCATAGCGAGATACCCACTTAGATCATTGAACGGATAGACTGTTCCATTTTTCATGAATACCCCGTTAGACATAATGTTATAAGTCGGTGACCCCCAAAGGTTCCCGAAATACGCAATAGGAATCAGGATCCAACACTGGAACAGATCAGAAGATAACCTTTCGACACAAGATCTTGTATCAACTTACCGTTAAGACAAATGCCAAGAAGATGATCACTTGTACACTGTAAGGATATGTGATAACCACCGAAGTGATGTTGGACCAATCAAGCGTTATGTTTAGCAATCCCATACCACCACGCCCAGCTCCGATAAAGTTGACAGTATGATTGCGACTAGCAAACCAGCACAGCGGAGCCAGAGATGCTACAAAGGGAAATAGGTATTCCGGTAGGAATTGCCAAACAAATGTAGCCAGGAGTAGAATCCAAAATACCTAATGACAATATTAAATTAGCCGCTTTAGAGGAAATGTGAGCATGGCCGAGAGAAATACGTACCTTAACCTGCTCCCTCGCTCTTGTCTGGTTAGGTCTATTTTTGGCATCCATGCTTCGGTATAAGGTCACTTGTTGCAAGGACAGAGGAAATACGAATTCGGGATCATCAATCAGGACTCCGCGAACTAGATAGGTTAATTTTCATTCAGTACCAGATACCATGAAAAGGACCTACCCATTGCAGCAAATGCAAAACCAAGCAAGGAACTACCCTGATCTTGAATTAGCATGTTATTTTAGTCTGCTGAGGTTCGAGCCTACCCATCCAAAAAATAAGGCAACCGCCGGGTTCATAGTGATATTGTAGTATAAGGCAGCGTTTGTAGGCAAAAAGGCTTTTGAGATTAGTAAATGCTGGCATATCAAGAGAAATTTTGATTTCTTACTTGCCCATTGACCCTGACTTCCGGCATTGGCGGCAATGCCAACAATTGCGTGCTCCTTGGTCGACCAAGGGCCCGGGTTTAGAGAGAACGAAAATCTTCCCAATGGTACCCTATAGATAGGTAGGATACGTGCCATAAATCGACCGAGGGGGTCAGACGCTAGAATCACAAAGAATACTGGAAACGGAGCATATGTTGTTCGAAAGCTAGTATGTTGTAAGCTAAAGCGTTTGCTGCCAATTTTCCGCCAGCGAAACTCACTAGGATAATTGAGAAACTATACTACCAATTGCGCAAAATACTGCTGATAGGATAATCGAGCGGAAGGTCAAGACTGGAAGTGATGGGTCGTCCTCAAAGCCAACGACCGTCCGCACCAGCTCGGGTATGTCCTTGAATTCAGCGGAATCGAAGTCATATTGCGACTCGTCGAAAGAGTCAACTTCCTTTTTATCAATTAAGGCAATATTTTTGACATCTAGGGGCTGAAAGCTCTCAGTAGGGAGCTGCTGTGGTTCTTGTCCTTGTGCCATGTTGGTGTGAGGATTGCTGTCTGAAGGGATGCAGCTGCTGAGGTCAATCGTTTCCTACTTAAGTTGTGCTCAGACGAGCATTTCCCGGGACTTCTGTGATGATAGATAAGAATCGTGCAATGCTTGGCCCAGATGGTAACAGCACTGCGTGGAAGAGGGTCATAGATAGGAAACCCTCCACTCGGGATATAACATAGTCTTCTAACTAGGTGAAGCCCATCCACTTTTTCCGGGGGTAACTCAAACAGGAAAGGTGTGCCATAACGGACATTTTTAAACCATCCGCAATGATTGAGGAGAGTTTTGTAAGTATGACACAAGAATGGGGTGAAAGGTGCAATGAGGGGAAGCCGAGTTCGGCCTCGAGAGAGCTTGTCAAAGGTAAATACTAGCTTCACCCTCCACTGATTATCTCAGGCCTCAATCGTAATGGCATAGGATTTATGAGTTGCCAGTTTGCCTAGCTTTAAGCCGGTTCCTATTTTATCTCTTCCCTGCTCCATCCACAAGATAAGGTCCCATTTGCTTCAAATACATTAGAACAAGATGTTCTGTTCAACAAGAAAGAAATGCCAAGATGTCAAAGCGAAGAATAGTTGAGACGACATATGATGACGCCATGGCTGGGTTATATTAGTTGCTGCGTATGTACTTAGTATGTTGTACTTCATGAAAGCGTACCCGAACTTAGCATGAACTCCATGCATGTCGTAAACCCTTGGTGGTATTTCATCATCAAGTCTTAACTTAATAAACTACACCGTAAATATTTGACTGTCTTAGTGTCTTACTGGTTGCCCATTATCATTTCCCAGGATTTCCCCCTTTTAAAGTGCCACTCTTGTTAAAGCCGTTTTGTTCTCTCTTCATTTCCTATTATTTATCGATTTATATCGTGGAAGTGGGTTGACCTCCGAAACTTACCTAGAAACATGGGGTCTCTACGCTTAATGGTCCTGGCAAATGGTATTGTTGGTGCTTCGGCTTTCGTATTGCCCTTTCTTGGTCAGACTCCGATGACAGTTGGAAATCTGGGTTCTGATTTCATATGTGATCTACCCCCTATTCTTGATCCTGCCAATGATGGGTTACCGTCGGCAGTGAGCCTGTTTTCGTCAGATGAGGCGTTGGAACGACAGGTAAAACGTCATCAGGCCATTGTGCAGGTTCCGTCGGTCTCCTACGACGATTTAGGCGAAATCGGCGAGGATGAGCGATGGCTTCCGTTTTACAAGCTTTTTCCAGTTCTCCAAAAGTCGTATCCCACAGTGTAAGCTAGAAGCCCACCCGGGAAATTGTCCTCGCAGCTGATCACTTCCAGTCACAAGCGTGCAAAGCTAGAGAAAATCAATACCTTCGGGCTGCTTTACACATTTGAAGGCTCGGATCGAACTCTGAAGCCAACCCTTCTTACCGCCCATCAGGACGTGGTTCCCGTTGCTGATGCATCCACATGGATTTATCCACCTTTCGAAGCTCATTTTGACGGCGAATATATCTGGGGCCGGGGTGCATCTGATGATAAGAACAGTCTTACAGCCATCCTCTCGGCCATAGAAGGTCTTCTGTCCGTGTCTGAATGGAAACCTAGACGAACGCTCATCCTAGCATTCGGATTTGACGAGGAAGTTGGTCTCAACCAAGGTGCTGCACGGATCAGTAAGGTACTCAAGGATAGATACGGTGACGATAGTTTTGCTATTATCCTTGATGAGGGCGGTTTTGGCTCAGAGCCACTTGATGACAATACCATATATGTCCACCCTGCAATCACTGAGAAGGGCCATTCCAATCTCTTCTTCGAGCTTCACACCAAGGGTGGCCACAGTTCTGTCCCCCTTCCGCATACGGGAATCGGCATCGTTTCCGAGATTGTTGTTGCGCTCGAGGCCAATCCGTACCAGCCAAAAATTATCAAGGACAGTTCCATTCACAAACGTCTGATTTGTCAAGCGCGATACTCTCCTAACACCCAGCCCAAGGTCGAAGAGCTACTACGAAAGAATGATTTTGATGGACTTGCCGCTGAATTCGCCAGCACTAGCTCATTGAACCGGTTCGTAGTTCAAACCTCACAGGCTATTGATCTAATCAAGGGCGGGGTGAAAATCAATGCCATGCCAGAGGTCGTTACCCTGGCTGCCAATTATCGCGTTGCACACCATGAAAGGCCGGTACAGGTTCAACACAAGGCTATTCAAGTGATTGCAAACGTAGTGGAGAAGTATGGTCTCCAGGTGGATGCATTCAAAGGCGACAAAGAATATCAGGAATATGTCGCAGAGCTTTATCCTAGCGATATACTACATCACAGCGATCTAAAGCGCCGTGATGAAGTTGACTACAACGGCACTCTTGTCATCAGAGCCACAAAAGCCGGAGCCGCACCGGTGTCTCCTGTTAGTGGTCCTGTTTGGGATGTTTTTTCGGGGACAATCCAACACGCTTTTGCGACAGACGATAAGACTGTCGTGCCAGTAGGAGACGTCATGACCGGTAATACCGACACTCGGCATTATCTCAGTAAGTCTTACTCTACTTCAGCGTATATATTATATACTGACTGTATTATCAGGCCTCTCCCGCAGTGTATTTAGGTGGACCCCATCTATCAGGCGGGGACTGGACAATATTCACACTGTCAATGAGCGTGTGAGTATCTTTGACCACTTGAGCGCCGTTAGATTCTACTATGACTTCATTCGCAACTTCGACACTGCGGATGTATAAGAATATGTCGGGTTCATTACAAACCCTTTGCTCGGAGTGGTACAATCGCTTCTCGGGTAGGCTGTGATACAATTGATCGTCTGGGCCACATGGTGCATGACAAGGGTGGCATTCCACGTCACTTTCATTGATATACATATAGGGTGAGGCAAGACAGCACAGCAATAAATTTTGTTGATCTAAATTCGACGCGGTCTATGCTCCCTTGCAAGGGAGGTGGGTCTATTACTTCTCCCACCGCCATTTACTGCTGAAGGGCTCATCTGAAGAAACACCGTAAACTCTCCTTGTAAATTTGTCGAATGCCGCATGAGCCGACTTTTCGTCTCTGTAGATCAAATCATTGTCGGTGAAAAAAGTTCGATATAAAACCGAGCCTATACGTGGTTTAACCTTTCTACTACTCATAAATTAGCGAATAAGGTATAGCAAATCGCCACTAATCGTGCCACGCGCTTAACACACATACTATGTACAACATATTTGTTACAGATGTAAGATGACGTCGAGGTTCTGATGACTACGATAATGCTCAATAAAAAGAGAAAATATAGTGTTTATTTGTTTTAAAAACAACCCCCAACGGGCCAAAGGGACCCGCCGATTGTACAGAGAGCCATAATACACCGCACTGTACCGTGTGCAGGGAGCCAAATAGCCTATCACAGGGTTAAAATCTGATACATCCCATAAAGAAGCGGTAAGGGATTTGGTGAAGCCTTGCATCTCCATCGTTGAATAATGCAGTATCCTAGTCGTCAGTGGCAAAATGTACTAAAACCTTCATATTTAGTTCCTATCCGCTGTATTATATGTCCTATTTACCAGGCCGTAAAAAACGTTAGATTGTTAAGGAAATCCAAACAAAATATCCCTTAAGCAATTAATCCGGCTTTGAATATCTTTTGGTTTCTGCAATGGACGATCCAAAATTTGAGCCACGACTACTGGCACATGTTTTGGACCAAGAGGCCCTTCAAACCCCCAACCGTCTGTTTTGCATACACTCATTGTCACTCGAGTGCATCGACCACGGATGGCGCGAGGTGACTATCCGTGACTTGGCTTGTGCGGTAAACAAATTCTCATCCTGGATCGAAAAGACTGTTTCCTCAAAGGCAGCCCCTACGAGACTTGTTTACATTGGCCCAAATGACATTCGTTACGCTATATGTGTTCTTGCGTGCTTAAAATTAGGTCATTGTGTGAGTGCTACTAATGGTGTTTTCCTTTTATAATCAGCTAATAAGACGGCCCAAGGCAATGCTTCTGGCCCCAGGCACATCACAGTCCACGGCGAACCAGCTCTTGCGATCTGGGAACTGCTCCATATTATTATTTGCGTCTGAGTATCGTCAGAAGGCGGAACGGATCGAAGAATCCCAAGAAAATCTTCGAGCATGGGAGGTAATGGACCTCTGGAAGTGGTTCGATGGCCCTAGCACCCCGAAGACCGTATCATCGTACTGTCGCGAATATACACGTGCAAAAGAGCAAGAGACTGCGGTTATACTTTACAGCTCTGGGACTACGGGTAGGATCTATCAGCTAAAATCCTCGAACATGATTACTGACCTCAAATTATCTCGCTCGTTCAGGGTTACCAAAGGAGATTCCTTTGCCTCACGGATACTTCTCTGCTTTGGACTATTTCCAACACCTTCAACTGCCTGAAGGCAGAACCTCTACGATCCCCTGGCTAAGTGAGCCGAAACACCCACATTTACTGAAGACCAATTTGTTCCATGGGAGTGGCATTGGGACATGGGCTGCTGCACTCTTTCACCGGACACACTTTGTCATAGGCCCCGATATACCACTGACAGCCGCGCTGTTGAAGCAGATTGTGACAGAGACAGGAGTAAAGACAGGCATATTTCCACCACACATGTTGACGGCTTTAAGTTCCTCCGCAGAGGGACTTGAGGCTATGGCAGGCCTGAGGTGCGTTGGTTTCGTCGGTATGCCTTTGCCCACTTCAGTGGGGGACAAAATATGCCAGGTAACCAGGTTGCAATCCTGTATAGGAATGACCGAAGCTGGGTATTTGTCAACTTTACAACCCCATGAGCCAAAGGACTGGGAGTATTTCGAATGGAATCCTTACCACCCAGTGGAGATGCGAGATCAGGACTGCGGATACTTTGAGCTAGTCATACCGCGCCCCGCTGGGCGTTATACCCAGTGTGTCTTCCTTGTGCTTCCGAATCAACGCGAATTCTACACTGGAGATCTATTCATCCAGCATCCACAAAACCCAGTTCTTTGGAAGCATGCTGGCCGCCATGATGATGTCTCCAAGCTACAAAACAATGTGCTTCTCTACCCTTGTCCAATTGAGAAAGACTTGGAGGGGCACAATATGATTTCCCTGGCTGTGCTTACAACTGATCATGCCCTTCGCGTGGTACTCATCGTGGACCCCGACAGAGAAGTGGTGGGGTGCCCTTGTTTGCCGGAAGACTTTGTTGATAATATTTGGCCTTTGGTGGAGGAAATCAATTGTGGCCTCCCTCCTGAAGCTCGAATTACGAGGGACCATGTTTTGGTTGCTTCTATTGATAAGCCTTTCCAAACTACAGCCAAAGGCACCGTGCGACGTCGTTTTGTGGTTAAAAGTTACTCTAAGGAGATAGAGGCCATCTCAGGTCTAAATTGATTTGAAGCCTTTAAATGCGTAATGAGCATAGAAAAACCAATTGGCTTGATATATTATTTTTGTTTTACCGAGTGTAATCTTAATTTTTAATACGAATTGCCATCGTACTGAACGATATTTGTTATATATCTGTGCGTCTCCAATTTATTCTGGCACAAAAGGTTCACTAAATTAATATGACAACATGACAACATGACACCACACAGCAAGAAAGTTGCGTCTGAAATTTCAATGACATCCTCCGGAGAAAGTTTTTTCAGATTGTATACCAACCTCTCTTGACTTTCTCCAGCAATGCCCGTGTCGGTATACGAGACCAATCGATGGCAATGCGGCTGCCATGGTCAACCCGATGAAGGTAAAAGACCAACCCCAGCCCATGGTAGACAGCATATAATCAATTACTGCTGCGGAAATAGCACCCAGCCAAGATCTTATTAGATCGGCCGATCCTGACGTTGCTGCAGCTTGACGGGGAAAGATATCGATCAACAGTGTGTAAATAATTCCCAGCAATGGTGTTCCACCCACACCGATGAGTGCCTGGAAGGTCAACGACAAAGCGAGTGGCATTCGTGTTTCTATAATCCAACCATAGGCGATGAAGGAAAACGTAGCCACTAGCATGAATGGAATTGCAACTTGGAGTCTAGCAACCTCAAACGGAAAATTCGTACGTTGAATTTCCATTTCAGTATTGGTAGGACTTTTTAGTTTTTTGGAAATTCGTTGATAATTCAAATCAATCAACTTTCCACTCACTGCCGAACCTAAGCCCCCGGACACTCCAAACGGTCTAGGTAAGAAATATTGTGAGCTTTGGGGATATCATTGGTTATTCAAGTTTGCTTACAGAAATGACAACCCAACATATAGGGTATTGAGGTCGTATAAGGTGCCGAAATGGTTTGCAGTGGTTGCCCACAAGGCAGAAATGCCGAAGTAGAGCAGGCTGGTGTAGACGATGAGGATCAAGGCGTCCTTTTCTTTGAGTATAGTAAACGCCTTGAAAATATCTGAAAATGTAGTTCGCTGAGAATCTCTTGCCTGCTCGGAATTTGATGGTTGGTCTTGTTGTACGCATCCACGCTTAATACTCCATCGACAAGTTTGAAAGATTTCAGTCAAAGGTCTTCTCCACCAATTTTTCGGATTGACAGAGCCATTTCCGACGACATTTCGAGCAGTTTCGGGAATAACGATAATATACCCCAGCAGAAAGGAGCCACTGGCCGTGGCCAGAAACCAAAAGATGCTTCTCCAGCCAAGCCTGTGTTCTAGCAATCCTCCAATAACTGGGCCAAACGCAAAAGCAGCCATCACGGTACCTTGCATAGGTCCTATGTATCTTCCTCTTTCCGCGGGAGATGAGATATCTGCGACAACGGCGAAACCAAAAGGGATCGCACAGCTGCTTCCGATACTCTGCAGGCACCGAAGGGCGACTAGTGCAATGTAGCTATGCTGTAATGCAAGTAAAACATTCGCCATAGTATATAGTGACAATGCAAGTATCCATGCCAAGCGCCGCCCTTGGAGATCAGAAAGCGCAGACATCAACGCGGGCGAAAGCCCTTGAATGATCATGTACACAGTGATGATCAAATTCATCTGCGCTGGTTTCATACTGTAATCCTTTTCGAGTACAGGTATCACGGGAAGGACTATGTTGGTTGCAATCATACAGATAATCATGCCCAAACTGGTGAACGAGACAATGAAGACCTTCTCGTACTCACTTCTGATGCAATAGGGTTCGCTTTCTGTTGTTGTTTCTTTCGATGCTGAGTTATCTTCCCCATCATCCACATTTTCCAAGGTGACCGGTGCTCGATTCAACAAATGTGAATTTTCTGTTCTTGTGGCTGGCCTTGAACCAATGCCACATCTAGGTTTATCGTCGTCAAGCATGTTGGTGGGTTTTGAAGTGTGTTGCAAGATCAAGAATCGGGAGGTATCTATAAGGCTGGTTGATTGGTGACGAACAGGGTATATGTATGTGGCGTTGCCAAGGGGTGGAACATCCCCTTACTTAAAGTAAAGTCTTAAACAGACATACCAATACCTACCTAGGTAGCTTCCAGCCACACGCCTTCTCCAAAAATGAATGGTGTGGGATACAGAGGCCAGGAATAACTTTTTTATATCTTCCACTAGCCCAAATAACTAGCCTCTCAACTACGTAAGGGCCTGAGGAGTAGTGAATACTGAGATACCCATGCTCCTCTCCATCTGAGCGGCGTCTGACCTGTGTAAAAGCCATGTCCCCTTGATTTCTATCCCCTGCCAACATGGTCCGAGCTTGCCATTTGGGTGTTTGAAAGATATAAAAGTCGCGCCTTCCTCATTGGAGAATTACTCGTACAAAATATTAAAAAGTCCATTTTCCCTCACAAATACACGCTACCTTGCCTTCATACCGGTTCTTCCTAAAACTACCACATACGAGCATGTCGATGATTCAAGGCCATGCTTGCAGCTCCCTGTGCTTTATTCAGGGCAATCGAGTTCATGGTACCAGAGCGAAACGTGCTACCGTCGATGGCTCTGACAGTATAATCGGTTCCAGTCCCACCATTGGCTTCACATGTAGAATGCTTAGTTATTCGATCAGCAGTATGCTTTCCTAAAATATCATCATTAGGCCAATTCCCACATTCATCAACGATGCACAGGGCAGGCATGTGGGTGGATCGTGCCGAGGCAGATCGATCTATGAACTAATTTCATTTCATACGGTAATTTTTAGTACGAATTAAAGCTCTTATTACTCGCAATTTGACACCCATTATCTGTACACGTTGTGCAACATTATTTCAATGTGAGTTTGTTCTTGATCTGCATCAGACCCATATAGCAACGCTCCTGATCATCGCATGTATCGGTCTGCATTAATATACGCCCGCAATCTGTCTAGAACCAGCTCCCAAAATCGAAAAATTCATCTATGTCTCCAAGATTGAATTCCCCAGCATTGAAAATATCTGTCAACGATTCCTCGTTGATTTCCAAGTGGCAGGCATTGTCAATATCAAAACCATTGCACACGGTCACAGCAGAACCATCTTGGTGAGAGCGAAAGGTTTGAGCTTGCCAATGTTGGTCAGAGGGCTCTGGGGCAGTCGCATTGGGCATAGGTGAGAACTGAGTGTCTTCAGTAGCAGCCTGGATCTGTAAATGGGGGGTTTGTAAGGGCGACTGGGGACGTTGGTTTCCAGGAGCATTGGTTTCTGTGGTTTGTATCTTCGGTTGCATTGTAGCCCACTCAGTCGCTTCATTCATTGGGGAAGACAGCGCCTGACCTATCTGCAGATACTGATGCTTTTCTCTCGCGAGGTCCGATTTAAGAATGCCCCCATCGGAGTGTTGGATCAAGCCAGCACTCAATGGAAGGAGATTGGGCCTTCTTAGGCGAGAATCGGGCCTCGCTGAAAATACCATCCCCGCGAGCGAAGCAGTGTATGAGTTATTGGAAATACCGCAATTGTGTTCAGGTGTTTCCATGGAACGCACATTCGGGGCGTCGGAGTCAAAGTTAAACAGCCTATCGCGAACGTGTTGCAGACTTTCCGGAAGGGTCGAGGTCATGGTCTTCAGTACCGTGTCAGACAAGGATAGATATGTATGGCACGGAAGTAGGGTTGGCACTCACCACTAGTATGAATTTGAACCGACTAGCAGAGTAGCTTTGCTTCGCTAGTTGGTCTAATAACTTCCTCCCAGTTGCCAAGCTTTTGAACAACGACTCTGGTTGGAATGAGCCTCGGGAAGCAAGTATAGTGTAGAAGAGCGTTACGACGGAGCTGCATAGCATGCGTGTAGCTGGCCAGTTGCCTCCACACAGAAGGCCTCGCTTACACATGTCTTCACATAGTAATACGATATTTTGGCTAGCTTGGATGCATGCGATGGCATAGCAAGACGGCTCTTCACCGTAATAAGGACTTTGCTCGGGATTCCTGAACGTATATTGCAGAAAGGGCCGATGGAGATAGAGATGAACGTAAGCATAAGAAATACAGAGTATATACTGAGCCCTAGAAAAGGTCAGTGATGAGCAAAAAGGTAGTGAGAAGTACGTTTACCTTAGTAGTCTCGGTTCTCTGCAACATGTTCCTAGCAGGTACCCCCGAGGTATGCTATCAGCCCATTCTTTGAGGTCACCTTTGATTCCGCGTACTTTTTCCAAATTTGCAGCATATGCCGTCGAAGCATGCAACTGGTCATAGCTCAAGCCTTCAGCAGAATACATTTGCCTTGTGACCTTGTCTCGAATCATTTGAAGTCGGTAGGAGGCATTTGCACCGGAAATATAGCAGATCTCTCTTGGTGGCTGTATCGACATATATCTGCTTGAGATGTAAACATCGTTGGCCTCTCTTGGAAATTCCTGGTCTATATCGTTATTACTCAAAATTCTTGGTAATCCGCAGCAGGAGGCGACATCATTGACAAGCAGCCACAAGGCCCAAAATAACCTCTTGCTGATTTCTTGAGAGATCAGGTCATGGTTAGTCTTGAGAGACCGATGGAGGCCCATTCGAACCGCAATTGACAATGAAGCACAGAGATGTGTGTAACAGGTCGAGATTCGGTTCGTGGTGAGAAGGAACAGATTCATGAAGACGATGGCTTGAAGGGAGACAAGATCTCGACAGTTCGCGATATCCTGTAGCTGCCTGCTTTTGAAAAAATATTCTGAACTATCGGAACGTAAGTGGCGGGTCAAAGGCATCGTGGCACACTGATAGACAATACCCCTTTGCGATCATTTCGTAGCCGTCTTGATTTTTTGAATCTGATCCCATAAACAAACAGCCATAGGCAAGGACTGCGTAAAGAAGTGGCAAGAATAGCACCTCCCTTGTCCCATATTCCAATCTGTTAAGGGAATAGATGGAATTGAAGGAAACATCAAAGCTTGGTCGGTGTATAATAGGGAGCAGTATCTGTGCATCCAAAGCTGCATCCACGAGTTTCCTTGCTAGTTCTTTCGTGGGCAAGGTAACTTGATCTGATGTTTGCCTTTGGGGCTCAAAGAGTCCTGGTAAGGACCTGTCTGGAGGGAGTTGACTGCATGTTATTTCACCGCCATCCCAATCACACAGCTTTGTCTTGAGATCTTGAATGAACGTTCGATCTCCAGATTGGCCCTGGAACTCGATTTCACCTTGCTCGATGGTATGGTATGCTGTTCCATACTTTCTAGTTTCTGGTGGGTTGACGTTGCTATTGTTATGTGGCTTAGGGGTAGCGGGACATTTTCCGTAATTCGCACTGTGCGAGCCGATGGACGATGTTACTGTCGGGACTGTGACCGTTGAAGGCTTTGCCGGTGCTAGCGGCATAAGTGACTCCATGGTCCTCAACCTGTTTTCGGGGAAGGCTATCCGATCGGAAGAAATCCCTAACTTCTTCTGTCTTCGACGAGGCTGGACGTAGACGCAATCTTAGGAAATCAGTTTCATCCAATGCACGCAACTTCTGAAGCTCCTAGCATACCATGGAACGATGACGTGCATTGGCTGCATGGATTTCCTCTGTCACATTTGATTTTGCGCTGGCGACAAGATTCGCATGATCTCTTTTTTCGGTCAATGTCGCCTTTTGCGGTCTGGGCTTCAAAGGTTCTGGTTTGACCGCTGGTCACCGAAAACCGGGAACAATGATATTGACTGTTAGAATCACTGGAAATTGTAGTCTTTGAACTCCCTTCAAGCGCCATGATCAAGATCTAGTCCCGCCGATTTGAAGGGCAACTGTCTTGTATGCGGAGAAGAAGGAAGACAAGAGTGCTTGTTTCCGTTAAATCCGAGAAGCTGCCAGAAAGCACCCCAGTATATTGCACCCAACTCAACAGTCATGTGATAGGTATGCCGCCTTTTATACTAATATGCTAAGAGACACAGTACGCGCTAGTTCCATAATAGACTAATGGTCGGCCTGATATGACATTTAACATAATCTGTGCTCACCAAGCAGTGTATGGCTTGCAAAGCCTCCATCTAAACTGCAGCAAATGAGTAACCAGATGGGTGCTATAAAAATTGAGCAAGCAAGTAATATAAGCTTCCTCTTCTCTGACACCATATACCTTTTATAATCACTGTATGCTCACTGTATTTACCCCCTAATGTTTTGGCAAAGACAACAATAAATATCAGATCAGTGGACCTGATAAGGTGCTCGCAGATACTGGAAGCAAATAAAGTGCTCTGTTATTTGCCCTTGTGTATCTGCCAAAAATTAAAATCCCACATCTACAACATGGCTCCCTCCAGGGTGTGATCATTTCTCCATGGAGGCTTAAGCTCTTGAAAAAAAAATTTAAAGCGGAAGAGAAACCTTACTTTCCATGTGGTCAATGTCTAAGAGCATAAAGCTTTTTGAAAATCACTGGCCGATGATGGACCGAGATGAACGCTACCTTCTATCAACTTAGCAGTTCTATATGGAGCGAATGAACATATCTTGTTTATGCAACTGATAGCGAATCAACAGAAATGGGGCTTGGTGTGTGTGCCTGCTGAAGACAAAGTGCCTTATAGCCATCGATCGAAAAAGGCGGCCACCTGCTTATATCTGCGCACTGTCAGAAATGAAAATGCAATGTCCCCATGTGAAATTACTTACCCTCTAGTAAACTCCAGAAGATTCTTCTCGTCCTCGAGGTTTGCTCGTGCTCCCATCCAGCCATGGAACATCGTACCGTATAGCTCAAGTTCGGAGTGGTCCGGCAAAGCTTCCTTATACGGTTCTAAGATGTCTGCAGGTTCATCAGGGGATACCAGGCAAATGTGCGGTATGGCCATGCGTTTAGCATCTGCAACGTCCATAAACCTAAGCATGCAGTCAGCGATAGGTGGGCCTCTCAATCAGGAAAAAAAGGCATGCCACTCACGCAGGATGGGTTTGACCAGAGGCCACAAATGGCGTCTGATCAGCGGAAGCCAATGCAGCGAGCTAGGCAGTAGGTTAGTAAATTAAATCCCCGAGGCTTTCTCTGTTGGTGAAAATGGAAATTCGTACCTTTCCACCCCAGCATAATCCTAATACAGCCCATTTTCCAACAGCGGCATAAAGACTCTTAGCTTCGTTTGCGACGGAGTAGAGGGTTGCTAGGTTCTTTTCAGGGTTTGCCTTTTTCGCAAAGAACCCCATCATGCTGTCTCTTTTTTCAGCAGTATCCATCCCCACCCATTCAATATTGGCTCCTTCCCCATTGAAGAAGTCCGGGATAATAACCAGACAGTCCAATTCTTTTGCAAGGATCGCGGCTCCTTGCTTAGTCTGTTGGTAGAGCCCGAAGATATCATACACAAGCACCACGCCTCGTTTGGCACTCCGATCACCGAACACGTCTGTATGTAGAGACGTTAGTAAATTATAAGATATGTGTATTCAAGAAATTGCACGCACATAGGTTAATTCCTGCCGCTTGGTCGATTTGATCCTCCGATACAACGGCTGGCTCTCCTTTGGGGGGATTGTTGCAGCATGCTTGGCTTGCCATTGTGTCAGGTAGAGATAAGAACTAATGGAGTTGAAGGGCACAGAATATGTGAATGTAGAATATTTCTTTACTTCGCATTACTGAGCAGTACTAAAGTATATGTACTACTCGGATCTACAGTATAAGCATTCTATGTTCGGAGATTAGGCCAATCTGGAGATAAGGGTAAACTCCGTCTGGTGCCTGATTGGCCTTTTTGTCCGCAATTCAGGTTAGACTCGCATTTTCTCGCATTTTCTCGCATGTTTGGACTGTTCCGAAATGGCGCTAACCCCCAGTGCGCAATTTGCTGGCACCAAAGTCCTATGTATGTGGTTCTGTTGATGTATCTTCTACTACGAGAAAAGAAAATCATTATGGCGGCCATAAAGGTCATTGATCATCACCATATACTTTGATTGGACAGTTTATTCTTTGTTTTTCCCTTCATCTTCTCTATTTGTAAATGTCGATGAGTATGCAAGGTTATATCCACCTGGGCAGAGAAAAGCCATGACCTTTACCGCCTATACTATAGCTACAGCATCAACCTTGGAATAAGGCGGAAAATATCTAAAAGACTGCTTGTTATGTTCCTGGTATATACTTTAGTTGAAATATAGTATACAAAAAATGTTGAAACACAGGGTATCAGATGCACCGCACACGCCCACAGCCAACAACTCCAACAGAAACCAATACATACACAATCAGACTTTACACAGCAATAGTGTGCATGCGTGTATACTTGTTGACATGCTCTTCAATGCTCGCCAGCATTTCAGCCTTGCGCGAATCATCAATCCAGCTCTCCTGGACACTATTCTCCGCAATGATCTTCCACTCCAACACATTCAGGTTAAAAGCCTCCTGCACAGCGCAGTAGTTATCAAGGATATAACCGCCGAAATAAGCAGGATCATCGCTGTTAATCGAGAACTTGACTCCAGCCTCCAAGAACCGCCGAATAGGCACCTCCTTCACAGAGCTAACACAACGCAGCCGCACATTCGACAACGGACACACCGTAAGCAGGATACTCTCACGCGCAACACGCTTCATCAACTCCTCGTCCTCAACCAGCCGAATCCCATGATCGATACGCCGGGCACCAAGCTCAAGCGCAGTGCTAATATAAGTCGGATCACCTTCCTCGCCGGCATGCGCCGTGAGCGGGATATTCTTCTGCGCGGCTGACGCATAGATCTCACGGAACATATCCTTCGGCGGACCAACTTCTGACGAAGACCAGCCGAGTCCGTGCACAACGCCGGACTCGAAGTGCTTGTGAGCCACGAACTCCTCGTAGACTTCCTTGGCCGATGCGACGGGGAGATGCCGCACGAAACATAGGATTAGGCGTGTGCTCAGGCCGAGCTCGGTCTCGGCGCGCTTGCACCCCTTCGAGAAGCCCGTGACGATCGTGTCGTATGGTACACCGCGGCTTTCGTGGACTTGTGGGTCGAAGAAGACTTCTGCGTGGTGGACGCCGTCTGCATGCGCCTTTTGGAAGTATGCCCAGGCGAGGTCGGCGAAGTCTTCTTCCTTGCGGAGGACGGCCATGCCTTCGAAGTAGAAGTGCAGGAAGTCGTCCAGGTTGCTGAAGTGCTCGTAGCGCTTCTTGAGTGTCTCGACTGAGGTATAGACTGGGTCGGTCGGTAAGGTGATACCATTGCGCGCTGCG
This sequence comes from Penicillium polonicum, assembly GCA_034423695.1. Lineage (NCBI taxonomy): Eukaryota > Fungi > Ascomycota > Eurotiomycetes > Eurotiales > Aspergillaceae > Penicillium > Penicillium polonicum. The sequence continues at coordinate 6,826,011 of CP139885.1, read as the reverse complement.
AGCTCGAAGATGAGTTCTGGCTCAAGGGTGCCCTCGAGATGAACGTGGTGTTCGCATTTAGGGAGGCCCTCGAGGAACTCGTGTAGAGGAGATTGACACATTTTTGCAGGTTGTAGTGAGGAACTTGTTTTTGGATGTGAGGATTTTCAATGTTCTATATCAATGCGGGATAAGGGCCGGACGAGTTTCCTTTTTCCCCCGCCGGTGTCTCGGGGTTATCGTGACTCTTCTTTTCGTGACACCGTTTTCCCCCTCCTTTTTAATCCCAAAATTAGGCTCATCGATAAGCTTTTCTCCCCGGAGGTCTCCGAATTCCGTGTCAAAATGATGATCAACAAGGTTTACTAAACGGGTAAGTCCAAGAGACTCCAATCACAGCTCCTCTATAAACTCCGTGCACATGAAATGTCGACCACACACAATATTGTATGGTAAAAATATGTTTTAATCTAATATTGACACTTTTAAACGTCTATCTAAACCCCTGAAAACCCCCCGGACTTGGAATAAAAGAGGATATATACGTAATCATACCCCATTTTCAAGGCTAAACCCGCATTTCAGCACCAGCAGCCTTTCGTAGCCGGTTCATGACAGCCGCAGCCAGGTCACCCTCGCGATCTGACACACCTTCCACGTAGATAACATCGACATCAAGTTCATCCAGCCCGCGTAGGGCGGCAAAGAGACCATGCGCGATAGAAACCGCATCTGAGCCAAGATGATAATCATATGCCATCTTTGTACGGTTACTCGCGTTTCCATTCTCCAGCACGGGGATCGGGAACCCGACAATATTCTCAATGGGAGAAGGCACAGGGGTCATGGTATTGGCGATTTGGTCTTCCGAAGCTAGCTCCAAGCCAAGCTTCCAGTTCCGCGTGCGAATAATACCAACTTTGTGTGCGCCAATGGCCGTATCATTCAAGTCCTGTTGGACATGCTTCCTCACTCCAGCTGGGTTGGATGTCGACTCGAAGAGAACAACCCGTGCCTTTGGCGAATAGTGGCGGTACTTCATGCCCGGTGCGCGTGGGACTTCCTTCACATCTAGCGTGCCGTCTTTGTAGCCGACTGCGACATTTTCCCATCCTTCGCATTTCCGGATTTCGTCGATGCCAATGCCGCCGGGGCGCAGAATCGCTGGTGGATCGCATAACCCGTCGACCACGGTGCTTTCAACGCCAACGCCGGATGCGCCGCCGTCGAGAATCATCTCGATGCGGTCTTTGAGGTCGTGGTATACATGCTGCGCGGTTGTGGGGGATGGTTTGGTGGATGCGTTTGCCGATGGCGCGGCGAGGGGACGGTCTGTTGCGTGGATGAGTAGACGCGCGAGTGGAGAAGAGGGCATGCGGACGCCGAATGTGGTCAGGCTGGAGGTGACCTCTGGCGCCAGTATGGATCCGGATGGGTTAGGTAGAATGATTGTCAGTGCGCCGGGCCAGAATTTGTCGATTAGAGGCTTGTAGATCGAGGGGAGGGCGAGTTGCGGCGTTTTGGTTGAGTTAGAGCTACCTTCGGAGGTGGGACTAAGGAGACGCTCAAGCATGTCGAGTGAGTCGACATGAACGATCAAGGGGTTGTCTGAGGGCCGCTGTTTGGCGCGGTAGATTCCCTGGACAGAAGCACTGCGCGTGGCATCGGCACCTAGGCCATATACTGTCTCGGTAGGGAAGGCGACGGGGATATCACTTGACCGGAGGAGTTTGGCGGCTTCTTCGATGGCCTGGGACTCGGGTGTTTTTTGATTGCGCTCCTTCTGCCACCATTCTGCCAGAGATAAATCGCCGGGCCCTTGGCTGAGCCGTTGAACGGGGACAACCCGCGTCTGTGTAGGCATCGTGTTCAAGAATCTGGCACAACTGCGCTGACAGTGGCCGGCAAAAGCGCGAGTGAAAAGCAACGTGATGTTTGAGAAGACCTCAATGACGCACTATTCGGGCGCACACGTTATCAGATGAGGGGCGAAATGATGCCCGAGGGGGCCGGGTTCTGGTTGCGCGGGGCAAAGTCTCTTTTCTCTTGGCTGTAGAATCAGAGGTCGTCTCTAGCGTACACAGTCGACTATCATTCTGCACAATGCCGTCAAAAGCAATAAAAGGCCCTATATGGAAGACCGCGAGAAAATCGGTTCGGGTCATGACGTCGGATGACTCAGCGCATCAGGAACCCCGTCATATCGCCAACGATTTTATTGGCAATAGATTTGGAAAGAATAGGGGTTATTTATGATTTTATGAGGTTGAAATAAGTGTAGATGAACCAGTCGAAGCGGGGTTGTGGCTGATCAGCTGGGATAAAGAGACCAGGCTTCCAAGGTTGGTATACATCGGCTCAACACCAATGATAATATCTTGGTTGAATCGAATCGGCCGAATTGAATTCAAAGCTCTAATCTATGTACTCTCGAATGTATACACTAGACTCGATCATTTCTTCTTACTCTTACCACCTCCTCTACCACCTCCACCTCCACCACCACCCTTTCCACCTTTGCCCTTGCCCTTATCACCACCACCACCGCTTCCAGCTCCTGCAGTCATGATGCGCACCTTGCCCACAACCATAGTGTTGATAATCTCTGTATCCTTCCATCCCTTGATGAGTTCCCCCTCCCGTTCCCGGAGACGCTCAGCCTCGATACGGGAGATCCCAACATCTTCGGCATGCTCCTTCTTGACCTTCCCGGTGGTGGTCTCGGATACCCATCGACCAATGATCTCCTTGACGGCCTTGCCCTTTTTTACGGAGCCTGGCTGCAACTTGACTTTGTATTTGTACCGTCCAAGGGCAGCCCATGGGGCGCAGACTGGAATAGCAGCAATGATTTCATCATCCGTAGTCGGTGTACCCACCAAAGCTGGAATCCAAGTAAGATCCGCAGCTTCAGCGGCAGCTGTCTCTTCGTTATAATCATCCGTTCCATTTTCCGTGAATTGGGCCTGGCGTTTGCGCTCGGCTTCGGCAGCGCGCTCATGCTGGGCCCGTCGTCGTTGCCTTTGCGCCTCGGCCTCTCGTTCGCGCTGTTCCTTGGCTTCAGCTGCCTTAGCCGCCTTTGCGGCTTTGCCCTTGTTGGCACCCACCAACCGAAGAGCAAGTTCTCGCTCATCCTCGTCTTGGTGAGCATACTTAGCAGCAGCGCGCTTGTCCTTCGCCCGCTTGCCACGAGTGGGGGCGATGCGTGGTGCAGCTGGTTCTTCCTCGCCGGGACGATCGAGAGGCTTGCCTTGTCGCAAGGTACGTCGCTCTCGGGCGTTCAAGTTTGATTCTTCGTTTTGCTCGGGTAGAGAATTTTGACCTGCTGTTGATGTAGCTTCTTCTCCCTCCGGCTGATCTTCTGGAACTTCTTGCTCCAGCTCATCCTTGGGTTCTTCTTCTGGCTCAGACTCAGAGTCCGATTCTGGAGTTGGTTGAGAGGCCAGAAGCTCGGAATTGCCTCGCTGGAGAGGGTTTCTGGTGGCGGCTTTCTCATCTTCATCCTCCTCTTCAGATCCCGCATCTTCCTTCTCTGCGTCTTCGGTGGTTTCTTCGGTGGCCTGTGTCTGCTCCGGGGCTACTGGCTCCACGGCCTCCTTCGGCGCAGAAGCCTCAGTCTCGTCTGCAGGAGTTATAGCAGCGTGCGGAACGTCAGAAGTGTCGAATCGCTGCTTATGGTTCCGAACGCTTTCCTGGCTGACTTGGAACATAATACCAAATCCAAGCACCAGTTGGGATGGGGCCAAGAAGTTCTTCTCTCCCTTGATTTGGAAAACACCCGTGGGCATGATTCCGCTGCCATTTTCTGCGATCTTCGATACCTGATGAGCATGTGCCCACCAAGCAGACATGACAGCCTTAGATTCCCAAGCAGTTGAAGTCGCGACGCAAAGGTTGCCGGCTTGAGATAGTGTGCTTGGAGAAATCGGTGCGTCTGCGCTGCCGGCTCGATTCTTCACCACGATTGGCGTCGCACCTTCGAGGTCAGCATGCACAAAGATATCGCCCTTGGACAAATAACGTCGGTAGAGCAATTCGCTCTGCATGGCGTCCCGTGCACTACTAGGATTAGTAGATGTCAGAAAACGTTGTTGAATGGAGCGACGTACCCTATGACCAAGTAACCCTCTGAAGAAATGAAAAAGATAAATTTCTCGAACCAGAATGGTGTCCGAGCCTGTCGAAGCACTTGCTTCTCTTTCTTCAAGCCTCGCTTGAGGTCGGTCGTCACCTTCTTCTCGTGACTCTTCAGTGCCTTCGTAGACGACTGGGTTGTCCTTTGTTCCTTCTCCGAGGCTTGCTTTTTCTGATCGTAATATTGCGATGCGTTCGCCCATGGGCTCAGACCAAGGTCAATGTCAATGGTCAATAGCTTAGACTCACGTTCCGCGCGGCCTGTCTCTTGCTCTGCTTCGTTCTCCGAGTCGGAGTCTGATTCATCGCTGCTAGAAAACTCCTCCTCTTCATCCTCGTCGTCGCCGGCCTCTCCAAGAAGTAGGGTGACCGTGTTTTCGTACAGTTTCAGGGGCAGCTTGATAGTCTGCGCCACTGGATTGCCGCGATCCTGTTCCATCTCAATCAGGCGCGCAATCTCACCCCAGTCCATTCCCTGGGCCACCAGTCCATTGACAGCATCCATTGCCTCCTGAACTCGGTAAACATTGTCCTGAATAGCATCCGCTTTACGGATGTGAAGCTCTTGTACATTCTTGAGCTCATCAATCCGCTTTTTGTGCTCTGATCGCACAGATTCGAGCTTTTTTTTGGCTGCCTCCTCGCGCTCTGTCAATCGCGACTCTAGTCGCTGAGATTCAAGAGATGAGAAGTACTCGTCGACCGTAGCATTGAAGCGCTCGAACTCCAGAATCTTTATTCCTGGTTTGTTTTCAAACTGTCGAGGCTTGAAAGGGTGGAAGTCTTCATACAGCAGACCCGGGGCCTTTGACGAAGTCTCTCCTTCCGGGATGGGTCGCGTGTCTTCTTTCGCAACAATATAGCCCGGATGGCTGTCGCCAGAGTCAAAAGTGTTGGAAATTCGTTGCGACTCTTCTAGCACCTCTTTCACAGCCTGCAACAGATCTTGGCTCCCCAAAACTTGATCCAGTGGTGTTGTAGTATCAAATTCCTTGATCGCAAAGACGTGGTCTAGAAGCAAGGGAGGATATTCAGGAAAGCCTTGCGACAATGCCTTTCGCAAAACATCCGTTCCCTTTTTCTTAAACTTTTTGGGCGCATTACCCTCTTGAGCAAAAATCCCCTGCGCCTTTTCCAGTGTTTGCAAAACTCGATCCGCTGTAATGTCCGGAACCCCATCATAGTTCTGTTTATTGGACACAGTGTACTTGAGTCCGGCCTTAATCTCCTCCTGGCCCACACCGGCAGCAACTTGGCGGAAGAAAGCAAGAATGTTGTATTCGCGGTCCGTCAAGATAATGTTACCGCCGGCGAAGAATTCGAGGAAGATATGGTATGCACCATCGCTGAAAGAGAAGTCGATGATGCGATCTGTTCCGATTTGGGAGATGCCTGTAATCCGACGAGACTTCAGGTACTTTCGGAGACGGGTCACAAAAGGTGATGGTGTGGTTGCCGCCGTTCGCGAGTATTGGGTGACATGGGTGCGAAAACCGGAGTCAATAATCAGTTGGCGCCGATGGTCCGGCTTAGCGAGTTTGAAAAGGAATATACGCTAATAGAAATATTAAATCAGCTCGGTATCCTTCGATGGCAATAGAGAAAGGGATTGAGCGTACCGAGGACAGGTCGTAGATGTTGGACACTCGGAGGTTGACACACTCTGACGCCAATTCCTGCGTGATAACCTGGAGTTGTTAGTGTATATCTTCTTAGTGGTAGATTCGAAGGTACCTTGACGTCTAAAGACGAGAATCTCTGCTTCATGGCTGTGTTTGTGAAGAGAAAAGGGATTTTTGAGGGTGACGTATGCGGGGCTGGAACTAGCTGTACGAGGAAACCGACCATGCGAGTTAATACTGCCCGGCAAAAAATTAGTTATTTACCCCACTCACCTGTAATATATATATCCCGAACACTGCATAAATGCGTAAATCAGTAGGACTTTATGAGGTGAACTGGGATTTTCCCGTGTATAGATCTAAGGAATAATAGCGTATAATAGGGAAAAAAGACAGGAGATTCGATTGAACATCCTTCCATATTTCATCAAGGCGGAATCAATAGCGGTGTACAAAGCCAACCAATCAAAGTTATCCAAGGATTTTCTCTCGGGGTCCTAATTTGGAATAGCGGCAATAGCGGCCATCGCGCACTATTTATATACTTCATCTCTCTATAACCACTATGCACTGTCTTCAATGGGCTATACTTGCAAGAAACCCTATGAATATACCTGTATATGGAAGGTTCTTTGTGGCCGGATTCTATAGGCGTCCATGGGTCTTTTGCCGTATGTAGGTCATACGCCATGGGTGCTCCGAAGTTTTTGATCTGAGGGAAGAATAATGAAGAAATGAAAAACCATGAAGTAAGATAATGCAACATCAAAGATGATGAACTGGGCAAACTCTCCGTAGTCAAGGTAGACGACACAAGAGGGAAAAAGGTCACATAAATTTAGATAGACAAATTAACGGGGTCAAGGTAGCTAGGGATATGAGGCGAGGGTGCGAGAGCCTTGGGTATAATTAATTGTGATTTCTTTATGGGGGTGGATATCCCCAGATTGTTCTTGATCGCATAGCACCAGTGGGCCGTTCGTTTGGTTTCTTGTCATATGTACAACGAAGCAGTACCATTGAAACTACTAAGCAAATAATCTTGAAAGTACAATGTATGCTTCAATATCAAATCTAGGTAGTAATGGAGCTGGTCATGGCCCGTTCCGAGAAATGAAGCAACATACCTACACACAGAGTTACATTAGAGCTCTGCACTCAATAGTATTCCCGCAAATAATTCGGCTAATAATTTAACGAATCAAAAGTGGCAACTTATTGAAATTTCTTGTGGTCGTAAAGCTATCTCTCTCCAAGTGGTCAGCAAAGAGTGCCGAGTCACATCACAAAATTCAATATTCGCCATGGACATTCAATTAAGTCGAAATAATATTCTATATACTATCTCTGGACAAAAGATAGACGTGGTATTCAATATATTATCCAGCGTTGTAACCTTGAGATTTCCAAACGCTTGGATGGTCTCACATTCCAACGAAATCTCATTCCACAGATCACCCAGACACCGGGTTTGTTGACGCTGAGATACCGACATGATAAAGAATGCATTGTCTCTCCTAGTACTCCGCAAATATATTGACTATTAATAAATCGAGCAAGGGCGTCCGTCCTGTGTTCATCAACTCCTCCACTTTCATACTCCAAACCTCCTACCACCATACCACTACTAAGCCCACGTTCAACATCCACCCAAAATGAAGCTCACTATCTTCTTCCCGCTGGCTGCTTTCCTGTCATTGACTGTCGCTGATCCTTCGGTTGATATCAGTCCCTGTCTTGTACGCTGTCCCTATGTGCGTGTATGATTTGGACTCAGAAGACTAACCACCTTTTCGTACTGCGAACAGTCTCGCTGTCTCAACGAAGCTGCTGCTGTGGCAGGATGTATCTCCTCCATTGATTATGAGTGCACTTGCCCAAGCAAAGCGTTCAAGGATACCCTCGGTAAATGTTTGGAGCTTTCTTGCAGCCCGGATGACTTGACAGGTATATTCTCCTCACCAGTTCCGATTTCGAATCAGTCACACACGAGCTTCAAATTGTTTGAAGACTTGGGCTAATTGTTTTCCTTTAGCTGCCGGAGAATTGCACAAGGAACGTTGTGGTGAGGACCCGCCTCAGTAAGGAGGTTATGTATACTTTGATGCCCATATGGTATTTTTCTCGAGAGTATGGATATAGTGGGATGAATAAAAGAATCGGGCTTGATCTTGAATTAAATTACTGGTAGCAAACATAAATATGATCTGGTCCTAGTACTAATGTTGGTGGTAGATGTAGGATGAGTGACGTTATATATATTGAAAACCTACGACTAACATTTAGTTTACATTTCTTTTTTGTAATCAAATTACACCTAGCTTCTTGAATTATGCACCTGGATATAAATATTGAGAACTCGAGGGAACTAGCAATCCAGTATTAGGGAGAATATCATACGATGGATGGGTAATTTTGCATTCTTGGTGACTTGACCTATATTCTAGCTCTATTTCATCTGTGCTCTGATCCTTGAATAAAGCCCACTATGGACTTGGGTCTAGACTTCTGCTAGTTTTGATATATATTATCAATATCTATCCAAGGATTGCACCTCGCATGATACATGCATGGTCGGAAAAGCTGAAGTATTACCTACTCCTAGGGTTTGAAAGAAGGGATTACGTAGTTACGGATGTCCACCTGAGCTGGGAGACGAACAGTTCTACAAGTGCAATTTAGGTGAGCAAATGAAAAGACCCCTGGAAGAACTCCATCATTGCGATTGCACGAGATATCAAGATGAATGGGACAAGGTAAAGACAATAGAACATTCAAGTATTTTTGTTCTGAACTTCATATTCTGATCAACCCATCAACATTTATGCGGCGTTCTCGTAGGCAACGGGGAAGCGCTTCATGTTCTTCTCAACGGAACCGTGGCCACGGAGGAACTGGACGTAAGCACCGTCCTGGAGGAGCTTGCCCTCCTGGCGGAGCTGGAGGTACTCCTCGCGGCGGACGGGGGTGAAGCCCCAGTTCTTGGAGACAATGATCTTTTGGCGACCGGGGAACTTGTACTGAGAGCGGCGGAGGGCCTCGAGAGCGGTAGCACGGTGGGCGTCACGGGTGCGGACGGACAGAATGATCTGACCAATGTTCACACGGGCGACGAGACCCTGGGGCTTACCGAAGGCACCACGCATACCGGTCTGCAGACGATCGGCACCAGCGCAAGACAACATCTTGTTGATACGGACGACGTGGAAGGGGTGGACGCGGACGCGGAGGTGGAAACCTTCCTTACCGGCGATCTTGACAAGGTACCTATTGAAAGTTATATGAGATTGTGTCCATGGATGTCAGGCGAGAGACGTGGGAGCGGATCGGGTAACGTACTTGTTGGCGCAAATACGGGCGGCCTCGAGAGCCTCGGAGGACAGCTGCTCGTACTCGTTGGAAACCAAGTGGATGCACATGGGGAAGTCATCCACGTTGGCCTTCTTACGACCAAGATCGAAGATACGAATCTTAGGGTCGGGAACACCACGGTTGAACCGGGACTTGGGGTAAGGCTGGATGTTGAAAACCGATGTCAGCAAAACCGCCCATCTTTTTTTTTTTAATAAAAAAAAGATCCAAAAATGCGCAAGCACAGTGCTACAAGGATCGCTCCCCATAGCAAAGTGATATTCCGGTCATGGCGAGGTGGTCGTTGACGATGTATTGATGCACACTCCCCACCACCAAGATAACCCGCACAAATCTTCAAAAGCTCGCGAAATCGAAATCCGAACGCACCTTGTTCTTGCAGTAGCGGTAACATCTCGCGGGACGACGGGCCATTTTGAGTGCTGGAAGGGTGGTGATGGCACTTCCTGCGAACTGGGTATAGGTTGTCGGTGGTTGTCGAGGGTTCGGAAGGAGAAAGAGAAAAGAGGGTCGATTTCGCTGTGGTCACGGGTCTTGATTTCCAAGCAGCACTGTGGCAAAAGGGTTTAACCCTATTAATGCCTGAGCGCTCAGGCCCCCACCCAAGGCTTCCTAAGCACAGATTCACTTTATGATTGGTTGAAAGCTTTCTCCACTAATCCCGTTTTGGCCCACTATTATCGTGCTGATAAATGGAGAACTCCCTCTCTTCGATGCACTTCCAAGATTGACAGCCCTGGAGGATTCCTTTGTTCCGGTTATTCAATTCCCCGGGTAATTAAAGTTTGCTTGTATTAGGAGAGATATGCCCTCCGTCATCAATATATGTTATTTGATGAATTATTTAAAAGCCTGCCTGGAAGACTGCTACTGAAAACTACCCTCTATAGGTCAGGAACAAGACGGAGAGTAGACTCCTCCGAAGGAAACAACCAAGTACAGAGTGCAAGATTCCAAGCAGGTTGACCGCTTTCAGACACTTTTCAATCGCATTAAAATGGATGTTGTTTCACCCTGGGATCAACTAGTTAGTGAGCTGACAAATGTTGCAGCCAGATCAGATGTCACAAGCCCCTCGACATCATCTCCACGTTCTGAACGTGTTTATGACTCACTTTTCCTGCACGTGTCAACAGATTTCTTGCCACAGGAATCCATTTGTCTGGTATCACATAGCCCCTTGGAAGGTTTAGTCTTTAGGGAGGTTATCGTAGTGGCCGGCAGCAATGGAAATGGGTTTCCGGGTACCTGCATGGGTTCTCTTTCGTCTTCATTTTTGCATTTGATTGAGACCCTGTTTGCTCAACGATTCTCAGTGCTTGATTTGCAAATCTTAGGTATCGCCATGTTGGTGTTATGGGATCGATGACCTCGAACCCCGGGGGCGGAGCAGCGGATGACTAACAATCCCGAGGTCTGAACCAAAGTCCGATATCTCGGAGTTAAAACCCTAACTCTACCAGAGAAGCCAAAAAGAATGAGACAAAAAAAGGCTTTGTCCACCTGTGTTGTAGTTCATGTATATTATTCGTATCTATAATGTATTTACAAAAAAAGGATTTGGCGCTTAGTGATCGTGAAGATGCATGTCCTGCCCGTATATGACATATTGATCGGACTGTTAGCTACATATATCTATGTAGTACCACCTCCAGACACCTTGAAAATCATTCCTATCCATTGATATTACCTCGAGGACATTTCTGATACACAATATCCGTATATGTATATTTGCAATGGTCAGAATCACAAAAGAAGAGAACAATTTACACATCTTGCCGCTATTGTTAATGCTAACTACAGATTATAGAAAGCTAGGGAGAGCAAACCCTCATTCGAGTTACTGGACACATAATGAAAACCCTGCCACCATCGCTCGTCCAACTTGCGTGTCGATGCTTGGTCATCCTGTTAATGCCATGGATCAGCGTTGAGGCTCGCTGAGCATCGCTGAGGATCGCTGAGGCTGAACTCCGGATATCCCGAACTCCGGCCTCAATTCCGAGACGAGGAATCAGACGATCTTCAATTTCCATCGAGATCAATTTTGTCCTTGTTGAAATTTATCTACATCTCCATGATGAATGCAACCTGGACAGAAAGCATCTCTCAAATCCTTGGCTGGGCCTATTTCATCCTGTGGTCGCTATCATTCTACCCGCAAGTCCTACACAACCACCACCGCCGCTCCACAGACGGCTTCTCCGTTGACTTTGCTCTGCTCAACGCGCTCGGATTGTCCGCATACACCGTTTCCAACGCCTGCTTCCTCTTTTCGCCGGTCGTGCGAGCCCAGTATGCCCAGCGACATCCGCAGAGCCCTGAACCAACCGTCCAATGGAATGATCTCGTCTACGCCCTGCACGGAGCGCTGATATGTTGCTGGATCTGTAGCCACTTCCTCTGTGCGCGGTTCTGGAACTTTGATTCCAAGCTGCAGCGGCCGAGTACCTTGCCTCTCGTAGTTTTCTGGGGCTGTCTGGGGGTGGTCCCCCTCGCCATTGTTTGCGTTTTGGTGTCGGCATCGTGGGAATGGATTGATGTGGTAAGAGGGCAACCCGATGGATAAAATCATTTACTAGTCAACGTATACTGACTGAAATATATGCGCAAGGTCTATGTGGTCGGCATGATCAAGGTGTTCCTGACAGCCGTCAAATACACACCCCAGGTGGTGATGAATTATCGGCGGCAGTCAACAGCGGGGTTTTCCATCGTGGCGATCCTGCTAGATCTATCCGGTGCGATTCTGTCACTGATGCAGCTGGTGCTGGACTCTTCGATGCAAGGGGACTGGTCAGGCGCTGTCGGCAACATCGCCAAACTACTGCTGGGCAACATCACTGTCATATTCGATCTCCTCTTTATCTTTCAGCACTTTGTTCTGTATCGGAAGCGGTTTGCAGAGAATACGCCAGGGTTATCAGAGCACGATCCTCTCCTTGATAGCAGGAACGAGGCATAGACATGTACATCCATATGATCGGGAATCTTTACATAGATTTGCAACATAGCCGAGCTTGGAATGCTATACGAAGGACCTTTTGATTCCGAGAAAGTGCCCCCCTCGTCCCTGGTATATTAAATATGATGAGAACAGAATAAAATACCTCAATGAGATCTAATCCTGAATACAGATAGGTGTAGCAGATGTCACATGGGAATAGTGCTCAGCTATGAAACTGGAAGTCCAATCGCTTGTTTCCTTCATCGGTAGTAGTGCTCAAATAAGTTGCCTTCTCCTCTGGGGTGAACTTGTCCCATTGAGCCTTCTTCCATTGGTTCCTGCGCGTGTAGTATAACTTTGCCAGAACATAGGCAACCATAGTGGCGACGTTGACAGCGATGAGTTGACCGTTTCCACGACGGTAGTTTGGCTTATCATCTGCGCGGTAGATGTTTGAGGACGCAATTCCGGAAAGTTGGATGGTCACATTGAAAAGCGCCGCACTGATACTTCGAGTTCGCACAGTATTACTGATGCGTGAACACCAGCCAACATGTGTTGCCTGCGGGTTTGGCCAACCCACCAGAATAAAAGAAACCGCATACATGCTCCAGTGTGACAGCGATCCAACTGAGGTGTAAAGGACGATGAGAAGTGGGAAAGTCCATATTTGGGCGAGAAGACCGACGAAGGAGACTTGTTGCAAACGCTCGGACAACTCGGTTATCAGAAGCAAATTAATAGAGGCAAAAACAGTGACAGGGATTGTCAACAAAGTGGTCTCGAAGGTGCTAAATCCAATCCCTTTAAGTGAAAGCGTCAGATAGCTCTTCGGTGGCGAAGAGGGTATTTCGAAAATCATTCCAATGATGTAAATCGGCCACAGATCATAGTCCATCAAACTTTGCCAGAACATTTTGAGAGAAAGGGCCTGGCGATTGTGCATGTCGCCCTTGGACGGATCATCTCGCAACACCTTATTCACAATGATCTTCTCTTCTTTTTCGGTGAAGTATCCCTTAGGGTTCCACCAAGTCTTTGTCTGGGTAGGACCCGGTACCAAGAATAAGAAACTGAGGAATCCTATCACGAGACTAATGAGTGCCTCGATGAGGAACAGCCATCGCCAACCTTCGCGGCCATCCACACCGCGCATGTGCAGAACACCATAAGCGATAAATGAGGCAACAACACCTGACATGGAATCAGTGAACCAAAACAATGCAAGACGGAATGGCATTTCGGTTTTGGTGTAGAAGTAAGAAAGGTACAAGATTGAATCTGGGATGAAGCCACCCATGAACAGGCCAATGAAGAAGCGACAAGCGAAGAAGCCCGAGCGACCCTGCATAAAGAACTGGCCGCCGGATGCTAGACTCCACAAGATGATCTGAAAGGGAATCCAACGATCTGGTCCCAATCTCTTTCCAAGCATCTGGGATGGGATCTCAGCAATAAGGAAGCCGACACGATACATGTTTTGCGCGTTGTTGTAATCGTTGGTGGTGATCTTCAGATCGTCGAGCAGGTTATCAGCCGCGGCACTTCCTAGATTTCCCCGATCGAGATTGAGACCAAAGAACATTATAAGGATCCACAAGAGAATCTTCCAATCGGTCTTGCGGCGCACGGAGACTTCCTCACGGTGAGTCCATCTTTCGTCCGGATCGAATCTGTGCAGATTCTCGTAGTCCGCACAAGGCTGGTAAAATTGCGCCAACTGGGGATCATCGAACACACTTCGAACTGTCGCAATAGAGTCCGGGTCGACCTTGCGCTTCCGAGAGAAAAGCGCACCAAACAGCGACAGGGACTCCCGTTCCTCCTCTGGCTCGGCAAGGGTTGTCACCACAAAACCATCTTTGTGTTGATGACTCCCGTTCTGAGGCTCAGAATCTGACCTAAGCTCTTTGGAAAGTGTCGATGTCATGGCTATCCTCGGTGTACAGGCCCAAAATCAAGGACAGGACAAACAAGGGTTCGAGACTGCAACGTTGGCACTGGGTTGAATGCTATCCATTGTTATTGAGATCGAACACTTTATATATCAAATGAAATGAGCAACAATATCAGGTTGTCCTGGCGTAAAAGGTCGCATGAAATTCGTGCTCAAGTATCTGCATGATGCCATCCACGCCAGCGAACGGATGAGACCCTAATGGAGAGATGGCGAATTTATCCTGGTATTTGAAAAGAACGCTATAACAGTCTAAAGAACGCCTGGCTGGTAAGTTCCAGGCAAATATTCAACGGCATGAGTCAAAGATAAGATGTCTTGGTGAATGAACACAAGCCTTGCCAATTAGGCGATGTTTGCGCCATGCTCGCGTCTGATTGCATCAGTCTTTGCCCAATCAACTCAATGAGCGGAGTCCATTTTGGATTGTATTTGCTTAGATTGGTGGAAAATACTGTCTTACAATAATATATCTAACTTCTTGATTTCTATGAGAACTGAGGGTTCCCACGCCACCATCAATATCGGCGGTCCCAAGGCTTGTTCACCGGACCTTCACCTCACCGGTTAATTTACCACATGGTATAAGCGCTGGCGTTAAAATATTGCTCTACTGACGCCATTTGAAGGGGCCTTGGCTTTAGCAAGCTTCGCTGAATTGTGGAAGGCTTAGAAATACGTGGTTGGAGAGCTGGGGATGACGGCGTTTCTCGACCTAGGTAGATATTGGGCCTATCGTTACAAAACAATGTAGAAAAAAATAAATAATAAAAAATATCTTAAGGTCTTGGAAGAGTCTTCTCTTTTTGACACGGATAAATGTAAAATCAGATTTTCTCACTTGCACATGCATTCGACTAAATCTAACCACTGCAACATCCTCCAACTTCCACCAACCCCCTCGTGCATACCAAAGATCCTTGCGACGCCAGAGAATATCCTCTCAATAAGCGTATAATAGCATTCCCCAATGATAACCTGTCATTTAGAAGCTTCCCCAGTAATGCAAATCATAATCCACACCACCTGGGCGCCACAGAGGAGCTGGACTATAGACCGGAATGGGAGATGCCGCTGTAGAAAAATTAGTTATCCGATAGAAAGAGAAAAAGAACAGAACCGGGCAAAGAACTTACTTCCATAACCTGTACTAGGCACAGCCCAAGTAGGAGTCGCGGGGGCCTTCCAGCCAGTTGGGGATGCTGTGATGGTGTAGGTGCTGGAATAAGGGGAAGGCGATTCTCCCGCACCGAGAGACTTGATACCGTTGCTTGACCCGTAGCTGTCATCTCCAGTGCCAAAGATGTTGCTGATCTTGTTTACAACTGTAGTACCCGATTCTGTCCACACTGAGAAATCTTCGACAGTGACATTGGTAGCGAATGAGAGGTCATTCGCAACGAGGTAAAGTGGAGGGCGCTTGACTCCATCGGCAACAGAGCCTGATAAATTTTGTTAGAATACTGTTAGATATAAATCTTGACAATAACTTACCAGAGAAGTTTCGGAAAACCAGGTTGCTCAATGCAACGGCACCAGTGTCTGGCTCAAAGGTATTCTGCCAATATTGGTTGATATCCAAGCCATAGAGACTTCCCAACGAGCGGAAGTTCGTAAAAGTGATGTTTGTAACATAGCCGGATCCACCAGGGTATGTTTTGATGAAAGCGATGTTGTTACCTTGGATAATGCTGATGTTGCGTGCTTCCTACTGCAATGTTAGTCACTCGATGGGATATCCACATGTGGTTGAAACTGACAATGTTTGAGATTTCGGCAGACGAATTCAAACTGCCAATGGATATACCAGAGCCTGCTTGATTGCACACCAGGTTCTCAACCAACGCATGGTGAGAAGGACTCTTCACCGAAACACACTCGTCACGATTGGTAACCTGCACTATGTGTTAGTTTTGGCGAAACACGAAAAGTCCCACCGGAAATGCCTACCTCATTGTCGTGGATCCAATAGTTGGTTCCAATGGCATCAATGCCATCGTAACTACCCAGGTTTGCTCCCCGGATAGTCAAATGGTATGCTTCAACATTAGTGGCAAAGTCCAAGATAATGTGGAACTTGGGGCTGTCGACTAGAATCAAGTCATGGACGGAGGCGTTGGTCGGAGAGATCAAACGCACCAGCCGCGGGCGATCCGTGCTAGAATTCGATGTGTTAGCTTCACAAGATCTCATAGAAATGATTGAACGGGTCCATAACTTACTTTCCAAGATTCCGGTAGATATAACCTTGTCCTTGGAAGGCACCTTTGCCATTGGAAGAATAGAACTCGAAATCCACAGCTGCTTTGTCAATTTTAAGCTCTAAGAAGGGTATATGGAAATGTGAACTCACCATTGACAATGACAAGCACATCTAATAAGAATTTATTATCACCCTCCCCGTTGATAGTGGCATTGATGATCTCTGTGCCTGCAAACCCCTGGAGTAGCAACTCACGCGCAATATTCCAATCGCCGCCATATGCAGCTGTGATCAGCCCATCCAACTGGAATGCCCAATTGGTGCCATTGAGGAGAGTCACACCTCGCTCGATGAGATACTCTCCTTCGGGAACAATGAGTCGGCTACCCGGATGTTTGCGTACACAGTCCGAGAAAGTCGTCTCCAGTGCGGTGGAGATGTCAGTCTTGTTATCAGCTACAGCGCCATAATCAAGAATGTTGCACTCGAATGTTTTATCTTGAAGGTCGGTTGTTGGACCAACGGGGCCAATAAGTTGGCCCGCAGTGATACGCAACAAGGGAAGTAAGAGCAAACTGGTGAACCTCATCGTGAAGTGATGAAAAAGTGCAATTCAATTTCCCTCCACTCTTGGTTCTATCTTATTGTATTTCTAGTCAGGGATCTAGTCATAATAGCTACACTGTTTCTGATACAATTGGGTTGTATAGGGTTTCCAATCCCTTTGATCAATATCTTTAATAAAAGACGCCATAATCCCTCCATCCACTAGTATCGCGATTGGCAACTAACAAGTGAGACAAATCCACTATAACCATTCAGTCCGATAACACCGGTTTATGCGGGATTTGTCCCCAAGCTGACGTAGGATAGTATATCTCTATGAAGAAAGGGGCTTGTTCATAGGACCTCGGTACGATTGCCAAAGATTTCTACAGATGGCAACATTTTTAATTAATATTTGATCAAAGATTTCAAGGGACTAGACATTAGTGGCGTTGTAGTTGAAATTAACAAGCAAGCACCTCATCTTGCTGTCAGATGGCGCTCACAGCAAGCCTAAGAGGAGCTAGTTCCAAATGGCAAAAATCCACCAATGACACAAGACATACAATAAGAACATATCTTTCCAATCGGTGGGTTTTCTTTCTTCAAGTCCTCACCAAACCCTGCTCAGAAAC
Organism: Penicillium polonicum; assembly: GCA_034423695.1. NCBI lineage: Eukaryota > Fungi > Ascomycota > Eurotiomycetes > Eurotiales > Aspergillaceae > Penicillium > Penicillium polonicum. The sequence goes on along the minus strand of CP139885.1, from coordinate 6,808,616 downwards.
CCTCTACTCGAATTTACCGAGTCATCATGTCGAGCAGAAAGAATGTGTTGTTGATGGTCGCCGATGATCTCGGTAAGCAACTTGGTTGTTACGGGGCATCGACTATCAAGACACCCAATCTCGACAATCTCGCTGCAGAAGGTACTAAATTTGATTATGCCTTTGCAAGCACCGCGTCCTGCAGCGGTAGCCGCTCCGTGATCTATACAGGCCTGCACACCCACCAGAACGGTCAGTATGGACTTGCCAGTCACCGCCATCATTTTGTCACCTTTGATCATGTGGAAACAGCACCACAGCTGCTAAACCAAAGCGGATATCGGACTGGTATTCTGGGAAAGATTCACGTCGGACCCGCGCCAGTCTATCCCTGGGAGGTCACCAAGGAGAGCGAAACGAGGGATGTGGCTGTGATCGCTGATCAAGCCAATGGCTTCTTCCAAGAGTCTCTGGCAGATGAAAGGCCTTTCTTCTTGACCATTGGTTTCCATGATCCGCATCGCGATCGTACACGCGGTGGATTTGGCAACGACCAAGAATACGACCCCCGAATCACGAAGGGCACCTATACCAGTGATGCTGTCGAGATTCCTTCCTTTATTAACGACTCTCCCGGTGCCCGGTTCGAGTTGGCTGAGTATTATAACTCAATTCATCGCCTTGACCAGGGTATCGGGTTTGTTTTGAAGGCTCTCGAAGACGCTGGCTTGGCTGAGTCAACTCTCGTCATCTTCATCAGCGATAATGGCCCACCTTTTATCAACTCTAAAACTACTCTTTTTGACGCCGGAGTGCGATTGCCTCTTATCATCAAACACCCAAAGCTTCAGCCAGCGGTCAACTCGGACATGGTCTCATACGTCGATATCCTCCCCACTCTTCTTGACTACGTTGGACATCCGGATGTAGTAGACCCGGCGAAGAAGCGCCTTGGAAAATCGCTGCTTCCTATTCTTGGAACTGACGCCAAACCATCACAGTGGAACCAAGTATTCGGCTCGCATACTTTCCATGAAGTCACGAACTACTGGCCGACGAGATTCATTCGGGATCGACGATACAAATACCACCGAAATCTCGCATGGCGCCTGGACTTCCCATTTGCGGCTGACATCTATGGGTCTCTTTCTTGGGAAGATATTCGGAACTCATCGGATAGCGAGATTATGATCGGCGAGAGAAAGCTCAAGGATTACTTTTTCCGTGCACCAGAAGAGCTGTATGATCTGGAGAACGATCCAAATGAAGTGAACAACCTTGTCAAGGACCCGGAACACGCTGCTCTGCTCGAAGATCTGAGGGCGAAACTGGAAACATGGCAGCGACGGACAGAGGACCCTTGGCTGTACCGGGACGGGGTGTCGACATGGTTTGTGAGATACCATTTCCCGGCTGGGTTGAAGATCCCTGACCGTTTGGACTTTGATGCCGAGCAACCAGGCAATCAGAACCAGAAGGCGTTCGTGGGGAATGTGCCATGGGGTGCTGATGTTGATCAGGCTAAGGACACAGTTGCTTAGAAATGGATTGAAGTGTCTATTTGTTAGACTTTTGACTTTCTCCATACACAAAAATCAAGGTCGACCCCAGGCCTAAAGCGGACCTTCCGGGGGCACCTCCGGAATAGCCTGCACCTTAAATACCGATTTGTGGGTCAGCTGACCCCTATGGGGTTTCAATATTTAGTGCCTCATTTCTCATTAGGAACCAGTGCTTCTAGAAATTAGCAGGTAGTAGTGCGGTTACCGTCGGTACCTATAAAAGAACATAAGTAAGATGAGATTGAATGAAGGTTGCTAGTTATGTTCTAACCTTGGAATCTTCGAAGAGTTGATCGTGTATACCCATACGTGTTTCCCATCTTTAATCTTAAAGATACATAATAACGGTAATATATCCATAGATTTGATCACTCCCACTAATCTCTAGGGGGCGAGAGGTCTAAGAGGTGGTAGGGTCATGTTGTTTAGTTCCTTTGTATGACCTGGTGCTCTATCGAGAAGTACAAACGTACCCTCGAGATCAGTCCATGGTTCTAATCAAGAAAGAGTCCATCAGATCCTCTCTACGCAGAGCTCGATCCATTGTTATCATCCCTGCTCCCCTTAGTCCACTTAGACGGTGCCAGAGGATGTCCAAGTCACCCGACTTCGATTTCTGGTGGCGCAAGTGGTACCCAATTTGATGTGTTGTTATCCATTGCCGTTATTAGTCCACGTTGTTCCGACTTTGGCGCGATAACAAAGAAGGTGACTCATGTGGTTGCCCGAGAGATGATGCCCTAGGGTCTTGGCGGCACTGCATGCATCCGTACGCGTACAATATACGGAGTATTCGAGTTGAAACTGTTAGCAGCGACAACAACCAACTGGCTTTGTTCCAGTGCACAGTTTTCATAATATGTGTAGCATTTAGGTGATATTGATGGACTTCATCGATAGGGTGAGGTTCTGTAATTGACTCGATATAACCTGTTGGGCCGCCATGCCTGATTACGGAGATGTAATGTCGGGATATGTGCGTATTGGAGGCCCAATTTATGGTTCTTAAGGACTCAGAGTGTAAAGTACAACTGCAATGTAAGTACTACTACTCTGTAACCTGGATTGAAGTGGAGAGCGTACAACATACAGGATGTATGGAGATCTCAATTAAATGTGGAGAAGGAAGTACATTATTCCGGTTTCATGCCTGAGGCATCTAGCTCCTTTTCGGAAACGGCTTGCGCTTGTATTGGTTCTTTCATGGGCTCATGCCATATCAGGCTATCCCCTACTAGATTCAAATGTTCACTGAATAATAAATTCAACTCTCACAACCTCCTTATTTCAGCAATTCCCTGGTTTTCTCTTTTCCTCTAGAAAGTCCTTACTCTCTCGTATTGCTCCAGCCCCCCAAAGCCGTTGCGTATTTTTAGATACAGTAAGGGGATCCGCATTCCCTAACAAGACAACTTTGATTTAAGGTCTGCAACCATCACTTTTCTCAATTTCTTTCTCATTCCGATTTTCAATTGTTGCCGATGAATCTCCAACTCCGATCAACCATGTGGCACGCAATCAACCTGTGACAGCTTTCATTACATTCCTGGCCTTCGGGCTTCCCATACAAGCGCTCTCCACAAGGTGTCCACTCAGTTTTGACCGCTCTTAATTACACTTGCAACCCTGGAATCTTCTTTTCCCTTCCCCAATTGAAGTACAATAGGGGGCTATATACGTTTTATTTTTCTTATACACTCAGCGTTGGACTCGGCGCCTTTCACCATGTCAGCAACGCCTCGAAAGCCTGGAACTCCCGGTAGTTCCAGCAAATCATCAACCGCAGATCCGCACTCCAACAACGGGTCCACACGAGGGCATGCACGCTCGCCCAGCGCAACCAACAGTCTCAACCGTTCCCCCTCCTTAAGAGGTTCAACTCCTGTCTCCGCGCGCGCAGCTGCAAGAAAACCTGGCCGTTCCAACCTCAGCATGTCCAACGTTCCACGAGTTTCCAACGACCCCTCCGAAGAAGAGGCGCGGGCTCAGAATGCCGCCCTCATCGAGGAACTGCGGGCACAACTCCAGAAGGCCGAAAATGCCTCCGAACAATACCAAAAACAGCTCGGCGTTCTGCAAATGCGCCTCGATGAAGCGATCAGTGAACAAACCAAGTTGGAGGATCAGGCGCATGAGCGAGATAGTCGGATTGAGGCCCTCAACAGTGACATTCGGGACCAGGGTCGTCAGATCCGGGATCTAGAACAGAACCACGAGTCGGAGCGGAATGCTATGCTCCAAGAGAAAGAACAACAGACTAGTCGGGAGGAAGAGATGCAGGCGACTATTCAACGCTTGAAGGACTCGATGGCACAGAAGGAGCGCATGAACGCAGAAGGGGATCGCAGCCAGGTCTCCCGATCTTGTAAGACACCCATAATCCTACAAACGCCGTTGATTAAATTCAAAGACTAACCTCCGGTATAGCAAGCTTCCGCAATCGATCTTCTCCGGACGTGGATGGCCAATTTGCGCCCTCCTCCCACATCGAGCGGAGCCCGTCCCGCAACAACTCTACACTTCTCCTCCAGAAAGATAAACTCATCGAGTCATTACGCCTCGAACTGGCCGAATCACAGATCAAACTCGTTGAGATGGAGAACGCCGGTGGTGGCCGTCAGCGAGAACTAGAGAAAGACTTGCTCGAGGCCCGCGTGGCCAACGCTCGCTTGATGGAAGACAATGAAAGCTATCAACTTCTTCTCAGCGAGAAGACCCTGACCGGAGACTTTGCCAAGGGCGAATTCATGCGAGATGCCAACCCCACAAAGGAGTCGGCAGGTGGTCTGGGGTCCTTAGCCGATGAGCTTGAATCTGTGGATGAGTCGCCCGAAACCGATGGCGCTCAACCGGACGGAGAGGTGAAGGCTCTCAAAGATCAGAACAAAGCCTTGACACTCTATATAGAGCGTATTATCAGCAGACTGCTTATGCATGATGGATTTGAGCACATTCTGGACTCGAATGATGAAACCTCTACCACGAAGACCGCGGGCAGTGAAAAGGAGCTCCCCCCAACCCCCCCGGAGAAAGATGACGGTTCGTCACAAAGTCTCCTACAACGAGCGAAGTCGGTTGTCGGTGCTCCAACTTCCCGCCCTTCAACCCAACCTCGGTCGCGTCCAACCAGCATGCTGCCTCCACCGCAACCATCTGGGAACAACCCCAACGAAAACCCCAACACTGCGCCAAGCATTCCATTCCGTACGCAGTCTGTAAGAGCTAGCCACCGTCGCAGCCGCTCGGAACAAGTCGATCCAAATGCCGCGAGTGTCGTTGGTCACATGTACCGAGGCGGACGCAACTCGGGTGGACCTATCAGCCCGACTGCAATGGGCCCTGGATCGCGCCAGAGCATGTTCTCTGGAGCCGCCAGCTATATATCCAGCATGAGCCGCGCACCCTCTATGTCCAGCCAACCAGAGCGGTTTGGTCGCAGCAGCTCCCCTAGTGTCACAAGTGATCCCCACGGAGATACAGCCTCTACCGGCGCTACCTCCAGCCCTCCTCGATCCAGTAGCGGCATGAACAATTACACTGGAGCGGTGATGCAGCAGGACAAATTGCGGCCTCTACGCCTTGTCAGCGAAACTGCTAGAATCAAGGAGGAGGAGGAAGCGGCACGCAAGAAGGCGAACCGCGCCAGCTGGATTCCGTGGTTGAATCGCGCCAACACCGATGAACCTGCGACGCCGCAGTAAGCCTTGTTTTCTGGGCAGTATGATTTGATGTGATCTTAAACTGGTCCTTGACCATATTTTTAACATACCCATACCCCCCTATGATGCACATAATGCAATCTCATGTCTCGAAATGTTCGCCTGTATTTCAAGGTCCCCGATTTCTCATGTTTCCTTTGACCCGATATGATCACGATGTTTTCCCCATGCGAGATGGTTTCGAAGGGAGTCTGATACGTCATGGTTTATTTGTTTATCTCGATATATATTATTCCCCACGTCTCCTTCATGATGATGTCTTTCCACTCATTTTATGTCATATCCCCAAATCTTGAGGTGTATATCTTATATTCCAGTATTGTAGTATTTCAAATGAGGACAAAGGGCAACGAACGGCTGGTTATATCTCCATATATGTCAATTTGCCATTATTACACCGATAGTACAGGAACAGACTAGAGCACAAATAAACCCAAGCCGACTGAGTACTAGCAATAAGTTAAGGAAATTTATCCAAGTATGGATTTATTCCCAATCACGTACATTGTGCCAGTTCAGCCATAGTATATGGAGCTCGGACGGAACAACATTAGTGCGTCTCCGCCTCCGGCCAGATTGGCGGTTGAGAGCATCAACAATCACAAGGACAGTATTTCCCCAATTGCTCCCCACCATAACGATAATCACCATGACCGGCTCTCTCTCCCTCTTCTCCGTCAATGCGGTCCTTGTCATGTCCGCCGACGATGGCTCCCGCATCTACGCAAAGTACTTCTCAGCACCACACCCCCCCGCCGGCGCTGCACCGAACTCAACTGACTACCCCGGTGCCAACCCCTACCCCACCGTAAAGGAGCAGCGTGCTTTCGAGAAGGGTCTCCTCGAGAAGACCAACAAGTCCGCAAGCGATGTCATCCTTTACGATAACCGCATTGTGGTCTTCAAGATGGAGAGCGACGTCATGATTTACGTTGTTGGAAGCGCCGACGAGAACGAGGTGCTGCTGTACAATGTTGTGCTGTCACTACGGGATGCTCTGGGAATCTTATTCAAGTATGTTATGTTTTGATCCTAACGGGGAAATTTGTCGACCGGTGCTAACATGATCGTTTATCAGGGGCGCAACCGACAAGCGCACTATCGTCGAGAACTACGACCTCGTCTCCCTGACCATTGACGAGACCATTGACGACGGAATCATCCTCGAGACAGATCCCGTTATGATCGCTTCACGTGTCAGCCGCGCACCGGCTGCAGATGCACCCAACATGAAGAATATCGATCTCACGGAACAGGGTCTAATGAACGCCTGGGAGTTCGGCAAGCGGCGTCTTGCAGAGGGATTGCGACAGATGTAAATGGGACACCGAATTTTGTCTTGCGTTGGAGGGCTATGATGTCTTTACGCCCTCATTGGAGCATTTCTTGACTGTTGTTTTGTTTTTCTTTCACCCGCTTTTTTCCTGGCTGGTCCTGGCGCTTCATGGCTTTTCCTTTTTTTTGTCTGCACGACTTGGTTGTTTCCAGGCATCGATGACATAGACCTGTTTCTTTTCATTCTAGCATCTTACAAAAGGTCTTGGCTACATCATTGTGTTATTGTTCGATATTGACAATGTTGGGCCGGGACACCGCATAATTCATGATACTATGTTCGAGAGACTAATATGTGCAACGAGAAAATCAATAGCCTCGTGAATATTTTTGAAGATGTCTCTCGCGCTGAAGGCTGGATGAGGGACTGGTGTGCATTCCCGAGGTCATCTCTTCCAATTATTAATGCAATCAGCCCAATGGACTAACAGGGCTGTCGTTCAGTGGAGGAAACATCGATTATTTTTCTCGAAGAACCGAAAAGCCGGGGATCTAGCTTTGAAATGGTTTCTTCGTCGAGCTTTTCCAAAGCAAGATCACCAGGAGTTCGGCCCTCATTATCAGTAGCATACGGGTCTGCATTTTCGTGATCAAGGAGTGCCTCGATGGTAGCAAAGTGTCCATTCATGCTAGCCAGGTGCAAAGGGGTGAGTCCCATTATATCGGGTGTTGTAGGATTGGCGTTGACGACTGTAAGTAGAAATATCACGGTCGAAGAGTGTCCATTTATCGCGGCTCGATGCAAAGGAGTCCAACGCAGGGAATCCCTTGAATTGACATCGACCATGCTAGAATCAAGTGACTGGTGTTCTGTCAACTCACGGTCATTTTGAGCGAATAGATGTAGTTGCTCGGGGTGGGACCCATCGAACATCATCATGTCATTCATATTTGCACGCTCTAAGAGAACCTGTATCATTGCACCGTGTCCTTCGCCCGCAGCAATATGCAGTGAATCCAGAGTCCTATCTCGTTCTGTTGATGTCATGGTTCCAGAATCAAGCAATATCTTGATCAAAGATGCATATTGTTTTTTTTTTTTGCGGACCATGGCAGTAGTTTGTCGATATCTTCGTCGTTTATGTTGAGGCCGAAGGGTACCCTTCGGTCTAAGAGTCTCAGTAGTAACCTGTGCATGGCTTCGAGGAGGTCGAAGGCGTGCACGGCATGGTATAGCCAGAATGATACTGCGTAATTGCGGAAGTAGAACTACTCTTCTGTATACTGATTCTGGAGCTTCGTCTCTGCGATGATCTTTCCAATATCAAAGCCAGACCCTTTGCGAGATCTGAGGAGTTTGATTGCTATGTTCCGGACACCAGTTGATCTCTTACTCTTACTGCTTACCAGGTGAGCCCTTTGCCCTTCTCTTACTTTCTACTCAATTGATCTCTTACTTTTATTACCTACTGGGCGAGTCTTTTAACCTTCTCTTGCTTTCAATCAATCAAAGTTTAATTAACCTGTTGCAGTCTAACTAGTTGCGTATGACTATGCAGGCGCTTCTTCCAAAGCAAGAACTCGAAGCCAAACGCCGAGCTGGAAGCATACAGTGCTTCCAGAGAGTATACAGATGCTGATTGTAAAGAGTGCGGAATCAGCCCATTCCTGTAACCCATAAACCCATAAATCCCAGATCCCATACATAAGAAATTGTAACATAATGATTGCCATGGGGTGCACCCCCCACCTTCCATCTCTCACTTCTCTCTCACTTCTCTCTCTCCCTCTCTCTGCACTCTCCCCTGCCTCATTTTCAATTGATGGTGGCGTTGTCATGGCCAGTTGTTCTCTTGCTTTCTACTCAATTGACCTCTTACTTTTATTACCTACCAGCCGAGTCTTTTAACCTTCTTCTCCTATCCACTCGATCGGTCTACGCTATCCATCTAGATTACACCACTTATCAACATTTTCGCTCCGCTTCACCACTTTACATTATCTCACCACTCTACCAAGCTTGTGAGACCAATATTAGCCCGTTGCCATAGCAAAATGCCTCGCATCATAGCTCTCACGGCCCGAGACGTTCTCCGTACGCCTCTCCCAAGCCTCCTAGTAGGCTCCTTCCACACAACTAGTGGTGCTCTGCACCAGGTGCAATTCACGGGCTGATTGAGGCCATGGCGAAATTTCGAACGCGATGTAATTGCCCTCGTGTCCTCCAACATACGGTGGTGCCGTCGCACAATCGATGTGGCTATGGTTGGCCAGGGTGCAGAAAACTCGGTGTCACGAGAGCAGCTGGTAGTCGGAGACGAGAACGGTGTTCATGGTCGTTTGAATGAACGCCTTTGTCAGGCAGTAACCTCCTGCCTCCAAGCACAGGGCTACAACTGACGATGTGGGGACTTCAAGGCGGGAAACTCACCTGCACAAATCGCAACCGCAAGAGCTCCAGACATAGTCGTGCTTAACGCCAATGCCGCCATCAAGGTCGTCGGAGAAGTGAAGACGCCATGGCCCCAGGACCACGTCGAAAGGCTGAGCCTTGGGGTAGAACAGTTCGAGGCGGGGGATGACGACAGGCTTCGCCATATACCGCCTTCTCATGTCCTTTGGATGCTCTTTTGGATGCTCTTTTGGATGCTCTTTTGGATGCTCTTTTGGATGCTCTTTTGGATGCTCTTTTGGATGCTCTTTTGGATGCTCTTTTGGATGCTCTTTTGGATGCTCTTTTGGATGCTCTTTTGGATGCTCTTTTGGATGCTCTTTTGGATGCTCTTTTGGATGCTCTTTTGAATGCTCTTTCACCTCTTTTGATGGACTACATTGGCCTACTGTTAAAACCAGAAACACCGGCTGTAATGGACATACCATTCAGCAAACAGTGTCAGCTCCCCGTCCTCGAATTTCCACTGGACGAAAACTCAAAAGATATCCCAGCACCATACCCAGACGTCTCTGATGGTCTCCGTCGAAGCCAGTTTGTTGACTACGAACCAGCCCTGCATTACCTGAAGCAAATTTCTTCGCCTATTTCAAGAACTCCGAACTTCGTTTCCCCATGCTTTGCTCTCGAGGTCAAAGGTGACAGCGGAGGGATGGATGCAGAAACCCAGAACCGCCACAACACAGCAAACATGCTGTTCAACCTAAGACAGCTTTCGGTTCTCTCAAACGGGGAAGAAACCACGCATCTATCATTCGACCGGGTTCTCAAAGCCTGTTCGGCCACAGTAACGCAGCAAGGAATGACCATCTTTTGTGACTGGGTTGAACAGAACGAAAACACCCAAAACCTCATATTCTACTCGTATCCTGTGAAATATGTCGCTTTCGGTGCGATGTCGTATGAGGATTGGAATCGCGCCGTCATGTACCTACATAATGCCATTTCCTTTACAGTGCAAAAGACACTCAGCCAAGTCAAGGAGGACTTGCCAAGATAGGTTGGTACATACATAAAATACTGCTATTAATCAGCTACTTTATGTATACTAAGTCTGTATTTGTGCACAGAAATGAGCTTTTGATGGGCAATGGGCCGGGGGTCTGGGCCCATTTGTGGGCTATGCATAGGTCTATTCCTGATCGGGTTAGGTTGAAGATTTTGCCATACCTAGGTAGTTTCTACACTTCATGGTAAAGAGGTAAAGACGCATGCATTTTGTTCAGAAAGAAATTGTATATACTGTTTGGTCTAGTGCCTGATTTAGCATACGAGGTGAGGTGTGACAATACATATGTAGTGACTTGCCTAGACCTTGCCAACTCCCATGGGACTAAGAAAATTTTGGTCCCATTACCATAGTGGTCCTATGGGAGTCCCACGGGACTAACAGGACTCCTATATAGTCCTATCAGATGCATATTTTTGCCAAGCATTTCCTATTTTGGCTATATAAAACTACTTACTTATTATACTATAATTACTATATCTCAGCTTCTACTAGTTCAATTTAATTTAAAATTTAATTATATATAGATAAAGTGATTTAGAATATATATTCTAATTTTGAACCTAATATGACCGGTGGAAAGTGAGAAAATAAAGAAAGTTATAAACTTTGGAACTAGATCGGAGTATAGTATAAGATAACTCGGAAGAAAACGGATAGAGCAGAGGCACCATGCAAAGAACAATATCACGTGAGGTCAATATCAAGTGAGGTCAATATCAAGTGAAATTCATATCAGAATCAGGTCATAGTCAGGTCATAGTCAGGTCATAGTCAGGCTGATGAGGTTGTTAATACAACCTCCCCAAGTCATTCCATCTTTTCAATCTTTCCACCCTCACCCTCTTTCATCCTCTCTATCTATATTCTGATCACTTGGCTTGGCTATTAGCTATCAAAATGAAGATTATCAGATCATTGCCTTCCTTCCTCCAAGGCTTTCCCTTTCGATTAGTAAAGCAATACTTAAGGTTAGATTCATCCATGGATAGTACCTACCTAGGTAGGTAACCTAGGTAGGTAATAGGCTAGGTACTATTACCGGTTAATTCTCCTCTGTACCAGTACCTGTTATCCTCACTATTGATGTACCTGAGGTATGTAGGCACCCACATGTAAAGAGTATGTTGTATGATAATAAATAAATACTACTCATGGTTTCCATCTTTTCTCATCTTTTCTCATCTTTTCTCATCTTTTCTCATCTTTTCTCATCTTTTCTCATCTTTTCTCATCTTTTCTCATCTTTTCTCATCTTTTCTCATCTTTTCTCATCTTTTCTCATCTTTTCTCATCTTTTCCCATCTTCTGAATTTTCTTGCCCATCACACGATCCTCACCATTCTATATACGCTTGATTACTGCGTCTAGATATCAAAAATGAAGATGATCCTTGGGTTTTTCCTTTTCCTCTTTGCCTTCTACGTAAGTAATTGTGGAAGCGTTAAACAGGAAAAAAAGGACCTGAGCACTAACTGAATACCAGAGTGCCTTCGCCGAGACCTCGCTTTCGATTTATGAAACCGCAGCGGCCACCCTGCAAACAAGGGTAGAGCCGGGCAGCACTAGTGTTGCCCGAAGACTGGCCGTGCTGGAGGACTTCCTCCAGGAATCGAGGATCGAGGAGATCTGCAAACTTGCAGAGATGACCTCCCTAGGCGATTATGTGCCATAATCTCCAAACCCACCCCTGCCGGTACGAGTAGACCACCCCACCCCCATTACATGTGGAGCGTACGGAGGCTGACGTATAGAGTAAATATAGAGAACAAGTCAGAGTGCAGCGATAAAAAGGACAAGATGAGTGGGGTTTATTTCACCCCAGCTACCTGGATCACCAATGCGGGAATGGAAGTCATCAAGCCAATTGTGAACAATGTTCGCAACAGGCTGCTGGAGGTGATCCGAGCGCAACTTGAGGAAGGCACGTATGCCGGTTGCTGGTTCGTAGCGTTCTTGGCCTTCCTGGTCAAAAAATACCGGCCGAAGAAGACCCGAGAGGAGGAGGATAGAAGTTCAAGGACATAGTTCATAAAATCAATACCAATAGTACGCAACTCAGTGTATATACCACCCTTTTCCTCTTTGTTTATTGTATACAAAATAACCCTTAACTATCAAAACTTCTTTCAAAGGTTGGAACCGGATCTTAGTGTTCCGTCTCAAGTGTGCATATGACTTGTGTACTCCAAATTGTATCCCAGTCGTACGTTGGATTATACTTGTCAAGATATGAAGCATATCAAAATTATTCAGGCCATTGAAATCCTGACCATCTTTCACGTGGGTTATATGCGCTATAATTGCATCTTCTATAAAGTCAAAGTATGTATATGCAAGAAGATAAACAGGTCAAATTATTTTTGGATATGTTTTTTTTCCGTTCTAGATTCATGTACAAAGGTCTCATTGATGTCCATGTTTCATCAAGGACATCCAAGTCTCTCTTTTTTTTGACGGGTTCTTCGAATCCCAGAACTCCAAACGCTATGCTGAAACCCAAAGAAAAGCAAAAGATGGAAAACAGCCTCCGTGAGAAACGGTAACCGTTTTGACCACTACAACAGCTCCTCGCATGTCCAATCCTCATACCTAAAGTCAAACACTGTTAGATATGGTCCGCCACTCATTTTTGACAGGGTATTGCTTACCATCCATCGGGCAGGTATCGGCGAATGATCAGGGGAATCTTCTTCTGGTTCAATTCCTTCATGGCGATCTGCAGGGGATCGGTTTCACCCTCGAGGTCGACAAGAACAGGAGCGTTCATACTATGCCAAATGTCAGCAAGCCCAATCTAACGAAATATATGCGCGGTTGTCTGCATCACAAGCAACGTACCTGATCTGCAGGGCACGGGTGCCGAGAACACGCGCGCGCTCGTACTTGGTCAAGTACGGGGTGGTGGTGCGCTGATCATTGGGTACTTTCTTCTCGCGCGACTGCTCCATCACTTTTCCTGCGTATCCGGCATTGGGATCGCCAGAGACAACAACATTATCGCCGTTGGTGGTGGGGTAATCTTCTCCCTCAACCCCGTCTTCGCCCTCGAGGCCTTCTTGTTCCTCCGGCTCCTCATCAAACACATCCTCGCCGGGCTCGTAGTCGAAGCTGCGCACACCACATTGTTAGAAAATGGGGTTATACAAGTATGTGCGAACACATTGTGAAGCTGTCCGGCGGCAAAATGGAAGCAAAGCTCCTTTGCGCCTGGTCCTCGGGGCAATCTGGTGAAGGGAGATAGCTTACGTCTCTTCGACGTCGTCGTCGTGGCCGTAGTCAGACATAATGACAGTTAAACCTGTAAAGGAGCGAAGTATTCGTCGGCCGAAGCGAGCGATGAAAGACCCAGAGGTATGAGAGACAAGTTGAGGGGGGTCCGAGGTGGGATTTGATGCTAAAAATCCTGGGAGCGGAAAAACTTCCTCTGTGTTGACCGTCACCGCCTTTCCGGCAAAAATAAAATTATTAGTTCGACATTCATGTTCGAACTTCCTTGTGCCCTGCGATACTTTCTCTTTCTCAATTGTCCCTTTCAGGGCTTCTCATGATGGCCTTGAAACGGAAGGCATCATTGGAGGGGGCCACAACCCCCAAACGACGCCAGAAGCAGACTGTCCTGGACAATTCCGGTAAGTTTACGTCCTTAGAGATAAACTGATCCAATTGCTGACAATTCCCCAGACATGATCTATGAGGAGACTCACTCCGACGCCGAGTACTCAGCTCCTGGAACTCCAAGCTTAATGAGCGAAGATATGGACGAATCTCCAACGACCCCATTCTCGACCACCTCTTCCCGACGTGAGCGATACCCATCCGAGTGCAAAACCCTACCTTGCCCATTCGAAGGGTGCGATAAGGCCTTCAATCGTCCGGCTCGTCTCCAGGAGCATCTCCGATCACACAACAACGAAAGAATCTTCAAGTGTGACGTTGAGGACTGCGACAAAACATTCTTACGCATTACCCATCTTCAACACCACGTCAAGAGTGCACATACAAATGTTCGAGATTACGTTTGCGACTACCCGGGCTGTGGAAAGAGCTTTGTGAACGGGTCACGGCTTCGCCGACACGTTGCTACGCACGAGGGACATGATAAGTACCGCTGTACCGAGTATCCACCTTGCAACGAGACATTCCGGAAGCACTCGACACTACAGAAACATGTCACAGTTGTGCACTTGAAACAGAAGCCATTCCCATGTAATTACGTCGACCCAACCACGAAGGAGAAATGCGACATGGCTTTTGACAAGGCTGGTAATCTACGGACTCACCAGAGCAGAGTCCATTCCGAGAAGCGATTCACTTGCGCAGAATGTGCCGAAAATATGGAAGCAGAATCATCCGAAATGGCCGATGACAGTGCAAAACAGGATGTTTCATTCCCTACGTATGCCAGTCTACAAAACCACATTCGGATTGTTCATCCTCCCTCATGCCCCGAATGTCCATTGGTATGTTCCACAGCACGGGGTCTGCGACAGCACCTCGAGATAGCCCATGGCAACGTCACTCTCGAAGAACGAAAGATCTTCCCCTGCACCGTTCCTGGTTGCGGGCAGAGCTTCACCAAGCCAGGCAACTTGACCGTCCACGTCCGCACAGTCCACCAAGGCGAGAAACGGTTCGTCTGCGGCGAAACAGATCTCTCAAAATCCACCAAGCTGGATGGATGGGACGGCGTCGGTTGCGGCAAGCGCTACGGCAACAAACTGACACTCGAAGAACACATCCGCGTTACACACCTGGGTCTCCCGAATGCCAGGAAACGACGTCAAGCAAAGACGAGCAAAAAGCCGACGCAGAATTCCGTTTCCACTCTTTCCGCTCTCACGGGTCAAGGCTATGCCGAGGAAACAGGACGACAGATTGCATGCTTCTACGCCGAGACGTGCCCACATCGTTTCCATCGCAATTACGATTTGTGGGTACACATGACGACCAAACACCACTGCACGGAAGACGAGGTCCAGAACCTGTTTATGCAGCGCGCATTGCTTACCGATGAATCCAGCCCCGGAGTCAACTCGCTCGGAATCTACGGTCTTGGATATGATCAGGATGGTCGGTCTTACTACCAACAATCCCAATCATATACGACAGGAGACCACTCCTCGGATGTTGCTTTCGGCTCACAATCGAACGACTCGTCCTATCTCCCTAGTCAGCCGGGGTTGGATTCTGATTATTTGATGCAAGACGATCTCCCAATGAGGGCAGTTGACAATATTTGATTATTTGATACCCGATATTGATTCTATGATACCCAGCCGTAATTAGACGGCTCTGGTTGGCCCTATCAATGCTTACCATGCGATGGAACAATGATGAAGGGCATTTATACGATGTTATGATTATGTACCTAGCGGTGTTGATGCGTACCCATGGACGTTTCTTTAAAGAAAGTCCCTAATTCTCGACGGCATGTTGACTTCCTGTGTGTTCAACCCGACAAATTCCAATCCACGAAGGACCAGCTTCAACATGAATTCAAACTTGATACGAACCATATACCCAGCTTTTAGACACCGTACTGATATATCAGGTTTATAGACAGAGGTGCCTTCGTATTATTATAACTGGCTTATTCATATTTTGATATTACCCCCCTGAATTCACATGTGCTTTCCAAAGTTTGAAAGTATGGCATGTGATAGTTATCAATCAATCAATCAAAGTTCAATTAACCTGTTACAGTCTAACTAGTTGCATATGACTATGCAGGCGCTTCTCCCAAAGCAAGAACTCGAAGCCAAACGCTGAGCGGGATCACTCCCAGAGTATACAGATGCTGATTGTAAAGAGTGCGGAATCAGCCCATTCCTGTAGTAACCCATAAATCCAAACCCATCCAAACCCGTACATAATAAATTGTCATATAATGATTGTCGTGGAGTGCACCCTCCACCTTCCATCTCTCACTTCCATCTCCCACTTCCCTCTCTCACTTCTCTCTCACTTCTCTCTCTGTGTAAACCCCTGCCTCAGTTTCAATTGATGGTGACGTTGTTATGGCCAGTTGATTGGCATATTGGTCGACTTTGGCTGAGTTTCTCGCTTCACAGCATCATTTATCGTCATTGGCTAATACCCATCGTCTTCCACACCTAGATCCATTGCCGCTAGGCCTGTCGGTTCGTCGTGAGATAGTTATCTAGAAGCTACCAAATACTACATGTTGTGAAAACTTTGGATCTCAGATAAGTCAGGCTCTTGATGTAACTGTGTATGAATAGATGCGATCTCCCATCTCCATCCATCAGTATTCAGCCGTCTTTCTTTCTTCTCGGTATCTTCTTTTCATCCTTTGCCCTTTCCCCCTTTCTGTCTCTCATTCTTCACCGCAGAAATTGGCAGAGTGGCCATCGGAGTAATCGGAGTACTCACTGTTGAACCCCACGAACTGCGCCAGCCAATGATCCTCGTAATCCCCAACCCACAAGCCTTCCTTCATCATATCAACAAGGCCCCAGGGAATGTGTCTAGCATGGTCCTGGAAAGGAGTAGACCTAAGCGCAAGCACGGGGCCATCCTCCCTCTCCCCCCAGACAAGGGTCTGCAGGGGGAAGTCCCAGGCAATGGCGTTATCGTCCCTACACCAAAGTGAGGGGTAAACCATCAACTGCTGCTCGGCCCAGTTGTTCCGCGCATTCTGATTCTGCATTTCTTCGGGATAGAGCTCGTGTGCCTCGATCTCGCTTTCCAGATAGGGAAACAGCGGTGGCAATTCGACAGGGTCCGAGGGGAATGACGACAAGCCAGTTAAATGCTTGCAAAACTCCACTTGCACGGCGTTTGCCACGTCGACGCCGTAGATGGTGAAGAGTCGGACGATGTCGCAGAACAGATGGACTGCTGGGAAGTCGCGGGCGAGAGCTAACCATTGGCTGATCCGAATCAGTATGATCATGATTTGGTCGTCGTAGTGGTCGAGGTCGATAATGCGTGCGAGTTCAATGCCTGGTTGGCTTGAGACCAGGACTGTTGGTGGTTGAGGGTTTTCTGGTGGCAATAATCCGAGGTTTTGAGCGGCTTTCGGATCGTTGTCAATGACGGATTGCTTTGCGGCCAGGGCTTTCCTGTCATACTGCTCCTCCACTGGGGGCCAGCGGTCCCAGTACAGTGTCCCTTTGCAGGTTTGTAGGCGGTATTCCCTGAGATGCTTTGTTGCTTTCTGCTGTTTATCCCAAGCTGGACGGGGGTCATAGATTGTGTCTAGAGATGTTTAGAAAGTCAGTTCATTTGGAGGAAATGGACGGGGTATTTGCAGACAGTTCTTGCGGCGATTCCACGCGGTCTCATAGAGCTCCTTCTTGAAATCTTCGATCAATTCCTTAGATGCTAGGAAGCCATTGTCCATCTCCAGAGCGGTCTCAAGTCGGTCGGTGATCCAGTAGATTGGCTTGGATGTATCACGAAGAGGTTCCACCAAGTCCCGGAGCATTTGCAGCTCGCGAGAGAATAACAATTCGTCGCCTTCCCTGCACCATTCGCCATTCCAGGACGGCGGGAGCTGAGGTGCGAAGGTAGCACTGCACTTGAAATCCTGTGGCTCGCGATTGATGTTCCGGATTCTGTTTGCAAACATTGCTCGGTGTCGGTAGTCACTGAAATAGTCTGGGATATTGCGCAAAGATCGCTGGAGCTCGGCCACTTCCTCGAATGGGCCAAACAGCGAGAAAAGAAGATGCGCAAAGGACCCGGGGAGAGTGTCTGTTTTCCAACCAGGAAGATAGGAAGCTATCATATCTGGTAAATCATTTGGCTTAAAGCCGAGGACGAAGTATGAGACTTCTTCTCGCAACACATCAAGTTTACCACCCTGCTCAGCTCTCCAGTGCAGGGGTAGTGGCATGTGCCCTTCTGATGAAAGTCCAGGAGACCTGTACATGCTTGTAGGGGTTGATATCGGTTCATAGATCTGATCGGGATCCAATGCATCGAGAAGATGTGGGAGGTCTTCATCATCTTTAACATCGACTTCCTGTTGTGGAACCGTGTATCTGCGCATCTTGATCAATGCTCGCGGGCTGGAAGACATGTAAAGATCTCAATGCTTTTGCTCCCGGGTTGTGTACTAGAAAACTATTCAAGAGTCAGACAGAGTAACCGTAGTGATTGACCATGCAGAGGGAAGTATGCGGGTGGGGAAGTCAATCCCAGTTGAACCACAGCCCAACGGTCACATCTAACCATTGAGAAACTAAAGGGAGGCGAGAAAAGAAGAAAGACGAGACAATGAAGGATCTCAGATCCATATCTGTAGTCTCAGGTCTCTCGATATGCGTGCTTGTCCGCCTTTCACTTACTGTCTGTTCCGGGGTGACCCCACGAATGCAGTGCCCAGGTGGATAAATTCAAATCCGAAAATGGAAAGAACGATTAAGATGTTGGGTGGTGATCAGTGAAGCATGAAGTTGAAATGGTCTCAAAGGGAGAGTGAGGAGACAAAGGTTGTGATGAGATGGGGAAAGGACGAGAAAAGGTTGGTGATGAGGAAATCACAGGTGAACTACGCACTACCTAGGTACGCTTTCCAGGTGCTGGTTGCTGATTACTGGCCGGTACGCGTTGGCATTAGGTCACGCACCAAAATCCTCCATCTGTTCGTGTCCATGTTATATTGCCCTTGAATGCGTGACATTTACACAAAAAGGGGAATATACCCATACAAGACTGAATGATATACTGTGCCAAGGTTCATTTCCTTTAGCTCCCGAACTAGTGGCTGCGATGACAATGTTCTTCAGCTTGTCCAGTGTTCTTGTCGCTGATTTCTACATCGCAATTTATTTCCAGGCAATCCACAACGACACGCCCTTAATGAGCGGTGTTCATATGCTCCCAATCACCCTCGGTATCGTTCTGTTTACTATGATCTCGGGAACCCTGAGTAAGTGCTTCCTTCCACTGGATGTTTCATCCACTAACCGTCGCTGACACTAAAAAGTTTCCGTTTTGGGCTACTATCTCCCATTCCTTCTTATGGGGGTGTGATATCATCTATTGGCTACGGACTCATTTCGACATTGGATACTACGACTCCAGTTGCAAAGTGGATTGGGTACCAAGTTCTCTACGGTGTTGGAAGCGGTTGTACGACTGCAGCCGTAAGTTTGATGTTTCCAAAGTTGCCAGACAATAGACCCCGTGCTAATTCGTATCTTTCATTTAGCCCTATATAGCCATCCAAGGTCTTGTGGCGCCGGAGCAAATTCCCCTTGCTATGGCTATTATCATCTTCGCACAAAATATGGGTGCTGCTACCTCTCTGATTGTTGCAAACGCTGTCTTTAGCAATAGCCTTCGTTCGGAACTTCAAAAACGCGCTACACAAATTAGCGTTTCTCCGGACGCTATTATCAATGCTGGAGTCCGCTCTATCCGTGAGATGATGTCTGGCTCTGAGCTCACCGCTGTGCTCGAAGCGTACGCTAAAAGCATCGACAAAGTTATGTATCTCGGTATTGCTGTTAGCATCGCTGTTTTGGTGTTTTCTCCGGG
Organism: Penicillium polonicum; assembly: GCA_034423695.1. Lineage (NCBI taxonomy): Eukaryota > Fungi > Ascomycota > Eurotiomycetes > Eurotiales > Aspergillaceae > Penicillium > Penicillium polonicum. The sequence continues at coordinate 6,789,107 of CP139885.1, read as the reverse complement.
ACTTGGATGGAAGGATATCCGGAAGGCCAAGCTTCGGGTCATTACTGATAAGTCTCCTGATGCAGGTGATAAAGATTCGGCCGTGGTTGGCGAGAAGTAGGGTCGTTGGTCTCGGCAATGGAGTGGGGAAGCTTAGAGGACTATATTTAATCATTCGTTATATGGTTGCATATCTACCGACGCGGTAGCCAACTGGTTATTTCACTGTCTTTTTGGGGAAATTGGAATTGGCTTTTTTAGGAACCATGTCCGGACAGTTTATACACCATTTAATATTCTCTTTTGTCAGATTTTTCAATTCCCCATAGAAAGTTGTTCTATGAGAAAAGATAATACAAGTGATCCGCAGTCTGCTCGATCCAGTCTTGGAGTTGCTCTAAGCCAGAGATAGAGGAAGGTGGACCTGTTTATATGGGTGGATGCTCCACTGATTTTTATTGAGAGCTTCGTATCTACCTGTCTGGGTAGATTGATACCTAGGTACGAGTCATGATACCCAAAAGGACCTTGGAATAACTCTATTTGCCCAACTGGCTTATATGAACCGTGGAACCCCTGCCACGTTCAAAGCTGCCCAGGTGGAAACCTTGGAAGTTGGGGAAAGATATGAAAAAAAAAAAACATGGATGATCTACATCTTTTAATTTTTAAAAGTGCCGATGACGCGTTAGGTTAGATCTCCATGGGGCCACGCTGATCCTATGCTGCAGGTGAGAAAATCATTGATCCATTTGATCTTTTAATCTAATGCCAAGACTGCGACCAGCCATATAATACCTGGGCATTGCACGGAGTTTACCAAGGATTACTCCGTGCTCCGCAGATATTCATATCCACCATCTGTTGTATGTGCATACCTAATACAATTGCGTCGTTCCAGGGGTACCTGGATATTGTGGCTGGACTGCCCTAATGCAGGAGTGAAAAGGCCCGTGTGTGAAAAGTTCATGAACTACATCCGGGTCCCGGCGGGGTAAATAAAAGACAGGGAACAAGATCAGTACCTGAATTGTATGATGTACAGGTGGTAATAGAATCTATTAAATAATAGGCTCCCCCGTGGTGAAAGGGTATACGCATATTCAAGGCCAGATGTGCAGATGATATGTGGATCTGTAGGCAAGAAAGGCAACGTGTCAGAGTCCTGTGAGAGAGTGTGAGAGTCCGAGGTGGCAATGAAACTGCAGAATTTGCCAAGCCTAAGTTCACATCCGGCTGTCCTTTTTATATCTAGCGGGAATTAGAGTCTTGGCTACTCCGTACAATGGGGGACTGTTATAGAATTAAGGGGAAAATTGGAAAAGGGAATATCGAGTACGGAGTCGTAGGGAGTATAACTCAGGGGAATTGAATCATAATATACCTTATACTCCGTTGTGTTCGAACCTAAGACATCTATAGCTATATTTATCCACCATGCATATTACTAGTCTACTTATAGTCCCATTGTCTCTCCACCGATAATCCAAGAGTCTGGGATGACGCCAATTAAAAACCTTTGTTGAAGGTCTCAGTGAGAAGAGAAAAAAAAAAACAAAGTAGAAACTGGCTTGGCTTTAGTTTTTCAAGTGTCACACGAGATAATAATATAATAATACTCTCTATATAAGTATATTATTGGTGTAGCGTGGAATGTTTAGCCTCGTCTCGGGACTTGCCCAAATGACCCGTAGTTCTGGTTCTTTGGCTTCTCTCCTACCTCTTCTCTTCAATCCTATTATTCCAGTTTATCCCAATCCTCTTCTCTCTTTCTCTCGTTCTCTCTTTTGTCTCGAGAAATATAAAAAAAAATAAAAAGCAAGGGTCGTTAATCCCGGTGATTAGCGAAGACGTACCCAGCTTGTAACGTCATCTTCCTTGGCAGAGCTCGATTTCCCTAAACTCCTAAACTCCGACCCAACCTCTCGTTCTCATTCATTCTTATTCTTCCTTCACCTTGGGTTTTATGGATTGACCTCTCTCAAATTCGGTCCAGGCGCAGTCGCTATTTGACAGTCTCTCGTTCAGCGCAATTCGACCTACCTTGGACAGTTTCCTTTTAAATCCCACCACGCCCCAGTCTCTCTCCTTACTTTCAACACGTTTCACAGTCAAACCCAGTGGGGGGTAATACTCAAAAAGACTACTGAGGTTCTTGTCTGGCACATCACGTTCCGACGTCATGGGTCGTTCGCGTGGTAAGTCGATCCTTTCCGGGTATGCCGGGAAGTACACTAGAGCCCGTTATTGACTCTCCCTTGCGTTTTACTAGTTCGCTCGTTTATATCCAGTTTGGGGGGGTCGAGGCACAATGATTCTGCTAAAGAAAGCAAAAAGTTGTCGAAGAACGCTGCGCCAGTGGCCAACGTGACTCCGTCCGATACACCACCCCAGTGGCAAACCCCTCCCGATACACCGTCTCCTCCGACCGAATCATCGTCCCCTGTGAGCTCTGGACCAAGAGGCGGAAATGGCTCGCGACCGGCATCCATGATCTTCTCACGCAACCCGCCTCTCATGCAACAAGCGGGCGATACCCCACCGGAGCTATCGCCAATATTTTCGTTCCTCAATATCCACACAAGCAAGGTCTACCATGAAGGATACTTTCTAAAACTGAATGATCAGGATTCTCGTAAGTCAATCTCCACCCCCCGGCGCCTTGCGGGGAAAAGCGGGCTAACACGTGGCAGACGGACGACCTTCTGGTGATCGGCAATGGGTGGAATGCTACGCACAGCTGGTCGGGACTGTTCTTTCACTGTGGGATGGCGCTGCGCTGGACGCAGCAGGTGGAGAAGAGGTCCCGGCGACCTTTATCAATTTGGCCGATGCGTCTATTAAGATGGTGAGCTTTAGCCTCCTAGGATTGTCAGACATGAACTCACCAGTTACTCGCAGATTGAGACACTTCCGATCCAAAATGGAGCTATACAACCATTGAAGAACGTACTCAGCGTTTCTTCTGCGGGCAAAAATCGATACCTCTTGCATTTCAATTCTTTCAACTCATTAACTCAATGGACTGCCGCGATTCGTCTCGCGATGTTCGAACACACTTCTTTGTACGAAGCTTACACCGGTTCTTTGATTGCAGCGAAAGGAAGAACCCTCAACGGAATCAACTCTATCATGGCGCCCACCAAATTCAAGTACGAGGATTGGGCGCGTGTACGATTTGGAGCAGGAACCCCGTGGAGACGGTGCTGGTTTGTAATCAGCCCGCCAGACGAAAAGGAGCTCCAAAAAGCGCGGAAAGTCATGAAGAAATCGGCATATGACCGATTGACAATGCCTGTTACCGGAAACATCAAGTTTTACGAAACGAAGAAGACGAAAAAGGTGATCCCCATTGCAACGGTTACCCAGGTTTACTCGGCATATGCGATTTATCCACAATCCAAGGCACTGATCGATGCATCCACCCTGGTGAAGTTGGAAGGACGGATTACCACGCATTCGCCGGATTCTTCCTCAGAGGGCCTTGTTTTTATCATGCCTGAGCCACATGCTGCGGTTTCTGGATTGGAGATGATGCTGCGCTTCCTTTTCCCGACATTCGACACTTTCAATCTCTATGGCCGTCCTACTCGCCTAGTGGCAGACACTAATCACATTAAGAGTATCATGTTTGCCTTCCCCAAGGAGCGACGCTACGGTTATCTTGATGTGCTTGACATTGCCAATCTTCTTCAAACTCCGGGAAGCCAAGAATGGAGCGAAGCTCAGTGGAGGAAACAACTCAAAGAAGCAACACAGCGCCGAATTTCATCTGGCAGGAGCAGAACCAACAGTGTCAACAGCACGAGACCTCGTTATCGCTCGATGTCTGGCCGAGCCAGTGATATCCCTATGGACTCTACTCGCCGCCAGTTTGCCGGTCTCGAGAGCAAGCCTGAATTTAACAATTCTACTGAGGCTATTATTCATGAAGTCCCCCAAAACGAGGGCTCACCCATTGTGTATCGCAACCGCGTGGTTTCTGATACCACGGGCTTTAACGCTGGCTCTCGGCCAGGCCGGGGATCTTTACTTGAGGGCTCACCTGAGTCGTCTTCTCAAGATCTGATGCAGCCCGGTGTTCCAGCGGTCGCGCCTATCGCTGAGAGTACCAGCTCTGGGAGCGATCCAACTTTCGACCGTCCCCGTGGCCCGTCAGTCGAAGAGCAGCTCCCTCCACGCACCCCGCCGGCTCCTGTTGAAAGCCCACCCGCATTTTCGCATGGACCCAAAGAGATGCCCACTAACCGGCCAGAGGCTTCTTCGGAGCAGAGGTTGGCAAACAACCGGATGTCTCACGGAACACTATCGCAACTCGCATCAGTCGGAACGATGGGGCTGAGCGCGGCAGCCGCCGGTGCTGCATGGAAAAGCCACCAGGCACAGACTACGAACAACCAACAGCCCCAGAACCGGAGCTTCGACAGGGTCTATACTCCTGACCCCGTTGTGTCCACAAACTCTCTTGCAGCTTCATCAAGTGACGAGGGCTTAGGCCTTGCATTCCCTGTTCTACCTCCCTCAGTTCCGGAGCATCGCCCGAACACACCTAGTACTACCGGCAGCCCACAGCGGGTTTCTCCCCAGAAATCTTCCCCTCAACGGATGCAGATTGACTCCAACAAATCCGTGCGACGCAAGCCACTCCCCCAGAAAAACCTTTTCGTGGCAGAGCCACAGTCACCAAGCGAACCGAGTTTTGAGGATCTTCGCCATACGCTCGATGAAGATGCGTTGAATAAAATTGCTCCTCATCTTCCATCCCCAATCTCATCTACTGGGAAAATAAACGGGAACGAGGACGAGAGCGTCTATGATGATGCGTCGACGGTTTCGCCTGACTATGCTAGCACCCACGGTTCTGTCTACAGCAAGAAATCTATTTCGTCCACCAAACCCAGAATGGGTGTCATGAAGACTGTGGGAGTCCCAGCTGTCAAAGATTATGTCATTGGCGATGCTCACTATACTATGGACAAGCCCCCAACCTCAAATCCGGATATTCCCTCTGTTGACTTTGGCCCAACTATGACCTATATGCCTACTACTGGGCGGCCAACCACATCGGACACCCTGAGAAGACCAATGCACCAACGCAATGATTCGTCGGGCACCAAATTTTCCGTTCCTACTCAAGCAATCGATCAGGCTAATGCTCGGCCTTCCACCGGGGAGGAATTTCGACGGAGCATGCTGTGGCAGCCTGGAATGGCTTCCGGTCGCCCTGTTACTCCAGGTGGTGGTCTTACACCGGAACAGTTCGTGCAGCAACGGGCGGCCCCCAGTCCTCCGATGCATCTCCACAATCGCACCCCTTCCAATCCTATGTCAGTACACCGTCCCGTATCTGGCGACTGGACACAGCATGTCCGTCCCAATTCGCCCATGACCCCTCAGCGGGATCCCAACTATCGCCCTTCGTCTCGCGGTGCCCAGGGTATGCTTAACTACAATGAGGCTTCAGCCAATCTTTCCGCTCGTGAACAGGAGCACGTTGCCCGCATGACTGGTTCTTCATTCTTCAATATGTCAAATGACAACCGGAAACCACAGGCGCCGGTGAACCCTATGGGCCTTGTCTCACATATCGATGCTCGGGAGCGCGAGAAGCGTGAAATGCGGGAGGGAATGTCGAACCAGGCGGTTCAACAGGCCATTGCGCACCGTCAGCAACACATGATGAATCAGCAACAGTATGCGCCTCAGCAGATTGCGCCGTCGTTTGCGCCATCGTTCGCACCGCCGTTCGCGCCTCAGCCTATGCAGCCCCAACAGGCTGGTTCTGTGTATCCATCTCAACATGGTCGCCACGAGTCCATGTACAACATACCGACTGCCAGCCACACATGGGATGCCCTAAACCAGACGGTCCGCCCCGACGAACCCCGTCGATCATCCTGGTACGGACAGCTTGCGCAGGCTCCTCAAATGGCGCCTAGCTATCAACAAAGCCAGCCGTACGGCCAAGAACCGAGGTACTACAGCCACGCTAAATAGGCCGGTTCCTCCCCTCGGGTCTGACTGTTTCTGTCACCCATCCATCGTTTTATCACAACCGTGACTTTCTTTTCCGTCCTTTAACTCCTCATTCCCTACACATCATTAGCAGCGTCGTTATTTTTTTTTATGTCCAACTCACCATCCCTGCATACCTATCAACCTTTGCACTTGGCTTCCAACTCGCTCCTCCTGCACGCATTCCTTCTCCTTGTACTCTCCAACATCACTCATTATCATTTCTTTGTCTTCATTGCTTCTTTGCATCACGCATCCAACCGGAGTTCCAGATGGGCGTGGTGGGATCGTCCCTGTTTTCTTTTTCAAGTCGCTTGCTTATCTTTATATCGGGGTCCTTGCCTTTACTCTTCCTTGCCTTTACTCTCTTCTTTTTTTTTATTCACATGTTTGTTTAACATGTAGATCAGACTCGTGGAAATATGCGGATATGCGGCCTGTATGTACACGGTATAGATTGACCATGGATATCAAACTAGGCGACTACTCTTTTTCTTTTCCACTGCATTCTTGTTTCGAGTACTGAATTTCGTAGTAGTAAATGTATGTATGTTGCTGTGTTCGGACTTGTGGATTTCCTTGGAAATGTCAAAGAGATAATAAGCGCATATCATAGCATACTGCAGGTAAATTTCACTCATTCTGAATTGAATCCTACGCTGACATGAGAGATCTACAAAGATTTATAGTAAAAGTATTTTAATCAAATGACAAATTTGCAATTTGATCCAAGTACCTCATCTAGAGGCAAAGTAGTATACACAACAGGGGTTAACAAGTAGCCAACCAAAGCCAACAAATCCAATCAAAAGAGTCAAGAGTCAAAAAGCCTAAACAATCCGACTCAAAATCCCAAGCATTTAGCAGCTAGCACCGCTGGGAATACCCTTGCACTTCTTGCTAGTCTCACCACCGGTGATGCTAACGCCACTCCAAGTCCAGTCGGAGCAAGCACCAGAAGCACACAGGATGTAGGTATCGACACCGCCGCTGGCGACAGTTCCGTGGACGTTGTCGATAGTCAGACCGGTAATGGGGACACCGTTGGTGGGGGTTCCGGTAGGGCTTCCGTTCTCGTAATCCTGCTCGATGACGATACCGTACTTGGCGATTCCGGAGAGGGTGATGTCCTTGTAGGTGACGCCCTTGACGGAGCCCTTGGCGCCGGAGACGGTCTTGATGCGAACACCTGTAGAACTGGTGTTAGAATACTGACATCGATAAAGACTAAATGAAACGGAAACTGGTAATATCTTTACGTACCGTTGTCGGAGTCCGAGATGGTGCAGTCCTCGACGGTGACACCGTCGACGGTGTTGTCGGAGCGTCCGCCAACGGAACCGATGGAGATACCGTGGCCGCCGGTGCAGTGAGCGCCGGTGAAGTGGACGTTCTGAAAATATCAGTTAGATAGGTTCATCAAATAAGATAAGTCCCAACTTATCGGTATGTACATACAGTGCCGGAGTTGACAGCCAGACAGTCATCCTGGTTGTGGACGGTAGGGTTGGTGATGTAGACACCGTCACTGGAGCCGACGTCGAAAGCGTCGGTGTTGTGGCCGCCCTTGCTGTCGCCGTCGGCGTTGTCGATGGTGATTCCACTGAGAGTCAGCTCTGTGGCGCCGTTGACGCTGAAGACCTGCACGGGGGAGTTCTTGATGGAGATGTTCTCAATCTTTGAGTTTTTCAAGCTGTGGGCGTAGAAGAACTTGGGCTTTTTCTTGCCGCCGTTGGTTCCCTTGCTGTCCCACCAGCGGGCACCATCTCCGTTAAGCAGCGAGCCAGTCGCGCCCTGGACGGTGATGGAGGTTCCGGAAACAGAGACCAGAGGACCTTCCCATTCCTTGTAGCCGAAGGTGGTGGTTCCTTCGAAGATGACCTATGCGGTGTGGTTAGCATAGAGATTGAGGTCGGAGATTGTGATGGGCTTACGGTGGTACCGGTCTTCAGTCCTGTCAGGTCCAGAGTAGTTCCGGCTGGGACTTCGACGTTGTTTAGGGTAATGGTTGAGCAAGAGGTCTTGCTCTTGATGGCCTCTGCAGCACCGCTGGCGCCGGAGAAGGTACAAGAAGCACGAGAGGCAAGGAGAGAGGTTCCAAGGACAGGCTCTGCGGCGGGAGCTGCGTTGACAGCAGTAGCACCGAGTAGGGCAATCAAGCCAAGTTTGAGACTGGAAGCCATGATAAAGAAAGTATGAAATAGAAAGGAATGCGAGGTTTAAAGAGAGTGTGATTGTTTTTTTGTGATTCTTCAGGCAAAGAGCAGACAAGCAGAGTCTTATATACTTCTACGGGTTCATTCTGAAACGAACTTGCATCCAGAGCTAGGACGAAATTAGAACGAGAAGAACCTACTCCGTAGATTTTCCTTCGAGGTTGTATCTTGTTGAGAACAGGTACCGATGAATTTTCCCTCCAATGTGATGCTGGGCTTTGGGATTTATCCGTGCTGCGGGGCTCCGTTTCAGTTTCAAACCGGCTATGGAAGGTGTATTCCGCCAAGAGGTGGTAGAACAAGTCAAGCTCATTTGTGGTTCTAGATGGCTGTTTCGAATAAAGGCATTCAGATGTGTGGGGATCCACTATGTAAAGGGTGATAGCTCATATGGGCCTGGTTTGACGTGTGAAGCCGGTGAATCCTCGGATTAATCAATAGCAATAACAACCTGAAAGCCACGTGTAGGAGAGAACTGATATGTACCTGGCATGTACGGAGTACGGAGGACTCCGTGAAGTACTTCCGGGGCCATGGACCCAGTTTCATAAATTAAGCCTTTTGCCGCTTTTCTCCACCGATCTATGAAACTGAGAAGGGCGGGAAAATATCTGGAAAAATATCTATAGGAAACAAAAAGACCTACAAAGACATCTAGACATTCAAAAGGACTCCTAAAAAGGAAGTCCGAGGGTATAGGCGGAATATGCTGTGTACACTTTGCGGAAGACTCGGGAGGAACAATATATCTAAGCCTTCACTTCCCGCTCGGGCTATACCTAAAGGAGCACACAGTCTCCACTACATTTGCTTGTTAGGCGGATAACTTGGCACACTACAACATATACCCCTATCTTTTGAAACAGGGGTCTTTGATTGCGTTTCTCCCATAGAATACGAACACGAACCCTTACTGACAGTCCAAATTTGTTGGCTTGTTGGGATGGATGTCTTATATGCCTTGTTCCCCAGGCTTCATCCAGCTACACAAGGAGCTCTACTTTTAGTAGTAGCAGAAATCAATCTTTCTTTCTCCTTTCTCTTGCTCTTAACAGCCAGGTCAACACTTATTGAGAGGGGGGTGTTCCCCGAATGGTTACGCCGGTTTGTGAGGGATGGGGGCTGAAGAGGGTTAGAGTGTTTCCAGTTAAGGGTGTTGTAGATGCAGATCTCTCTGTATCTATATAGTATATCCTTATTTTATACAGTATTCAATGTCCTATTATATACTCTATAAGTAACACTTATGCAACTTGTATGTATATCCTTAAGAGTCCGATGCCCGAAGCGTAATCACGCAGGGTACAAAAGTCCGCAATTTTCCCCCGGTATATTTACTTCCCACCACTCATCTTCACAGGTCCTCACATTGTAGTGGTAAATCAAATCAAGTGATTATTATTTGTCTTTTCCACATTTTTTCTGTGTTGGAATTTTCCGGAGAAAGAATCTTGTAGTAAGGGGGGACCTGGAGGGTATGTACCCGGGGACATAGCAGGCAGCTAGTCGCCCTCAAAGAAAGCAATTTGATAATGTAAAAGATGGCTGTTGGAAAAAGTTGAAGATCAGAAAGCTCCGGCGTATACGACACGGGAGTACGTTATAAAGCTGGTATTTAGTTCCAAGAGTCGCGATATATATAGTTGGAAGATCTGGTAACGGAGTTATGTGTCTTCTAAGACTTCGCTATGGACCAAATCCAGAACAAACTAGCTTATACATGAAGTAGTAGTTAGCAAGATATATAAGCTACAACATGTTCTACGCCTTGTTATGCTTGCCATAAGTCTCAGCCATCTACACATATATAGTTCATATGGAAGATGAGCATAAACACCGGCCATTACCAAGGGAGTCTTGGTGCCAATTAGAATCAAGTAGACACATCTATATCATATGATAACAATTATTTTAACATACAAATATATCCGAGCTTCTTTTATTCGTTTACTTAGTCTGTGCTATGGCGCCCTAGTCTGGTGTGATGTAATGCCCTACGCCTTGAATGTCTATAGTCCATGCTTGTCTTGGATGATAGTTGGATATCAATGGTGTGGAATGAAAATTTTGCATAGGCTACTAAGTTTTCGCGTAAGAAATAAATGAGTAATGTACAACAACAATGTATATTGGTGTCACCTCGGTGGTTATGTAGGTTATGCACGATATAGAAGAATCCCTGGGCCAATGGGACCAACAAAGAGAATATCATGACAGCATTTCCCCACCTAATTCCCGATCTAGTTTATAAATGAGAATATTGAGAAATATATGATTGAACATAAAGGCTGCGTGGAGTAGATAGGATTGACATTTGACGTAGCCTGGGGGCTGGAATGACGTAGTGGAGCCTCGGATGTCGGGTTGCCGACGCTCCGGCTCGTCGGCCGGGGAGTCCAATGCTGGGGGAACAGGTTTTCTCCAGTTTCTAGAGGATATCATTGGATATTCCATCTTTGTACAAAAGTACTGTGTACATCTTAGTGATACCGTCGAATGACCATGGTCGCTATCCTGGCACATGGGGCCAGTGCACCGCTTCTTGAAAAATGTTAATAACCAGCCTGATATCATCTGCTGTGGAAAATCTGTATGCATAGTCTCTGTTTCTTATCCTCCAATTTTCAATGTTCCATTGTGGACCCGGTATATCTATACAATAGATCTTGAACACCACCTGCCAGATGGCTGCCCCAGTGGATTCCCCAGACCCCGAGAAGCCAAAGACAGCAGGCGTCAAAGATGAAGGCAACCCACAAGCAAATAATATCGAAGCAGAACGGGGGTTCGACACCCACGCCGAACACGCCTCCAACTCTGACGCAGCAAGCCACGACGATAAACCCAAGCTGCGTACCGGCGGTAAGCCCGAGCTAACAGAAGACGACTGCTACGAAAAGCTCGGCTTCTGCTTCCCAACATGGAAGAAATGGACAATTCTCTCCGTCATCTTCGTGGTCCAGATGTCCATGAACTTCAACACAGGCGTTTACGCCAACGCCGTCACCGGTCTGACCGAAGAATTCCACATCAGCGAACAAGCCGCGCGAGTCGGACAGTCTGTGTTTCTGGTTGCGTACGCATTCGGATGTGAGCTCTGGGCACCATGGAGCGAGGAATTCGGCCGCTGGCCCATCATGCAGCTCTCCCTATTCCTCGTGAACATCTGGCAAATCCCATGCGCCCTCGCACCCAACTACGGCACAATCGTCGTATGCCGTGTTCTCGGCGGTCTCAGTTCCGCCGGAGGCTCAGTCACCCTCGGTATGACAGCGGATATGTGGGAAGCCGACGACCAAGGCTATGCGGTAGCCTTTGTGGTTCTCTCGTCAGTGGGCGGATCAACCGTCGGACCCTTCTTCGGCGGTATGATCGGCGAATGGCTCACATGGCAATGGGTATTCTGGATCCAATTGATCGTCGGAGCGGTAACACAGATCCTGCACTTCTTCATCGTACCAGAAACCCGCACGACGATCCTAATTGACCGCGAAGCGAAACGCCGCCGCAAGAACGGCGAGGACATCTGGGGTCCGGACGAACTCAAAACCCCACGTCTGGACTTGCACGACGTCCTACGAATCTGGATCCGGCCATTCGAGATGTTCCTCCGCGAACCGATCGTCCTCTTCCTCTCCCTCCTCTCCGGTTTCTCAGATGCCCTAATCTTCGTCTTCACCGAGTCCTTCACTCTAGTCTTCGAACAATGGTCCTTCAGCGTGCTAGCCGTCGGCCTCACCTTCGCCTCAATCCTCATCGGCTACGTAATAGCATACATAATCTTCCTACCGGACATCCACCGCCAAATCCAAACACGCCGCCAATGCGGCGCATCAAGTCGTCTCGCCGAACGTCGTCTCCTCCTCCTCCTCTTCATCGCACCCCTCGAACCAATCGGTCTCCTCGGTTTCGCGTGGACGTCAACCGGTCCACCGATCCCCTGGATCGCGCCGTGCATCTTTGCCTGTCTGATTGCAATGGCGAACTATGCAATCTACATGGCGACGATAGACTACATGGTTGCGGCGTACGGGCCGTATTCTGCATCTGCAACGGGGGGTAATGGGTTTGCGCGAGACTTCCTTGCTGGTATCGCGACCATGTACTCCACGCCCATGTACCAGAACATTGGGAGTAAGTATCATCTCCAGTGGGCGAGTACGTTGCTCGGCTGTGTGGGATTCTTGGTTTTGATTCCGGTTTATGTGTTTTACTGGAAGGGTCCGAAGATTAGGGCGAAGAGTAAATTCGCGCAGCAGCTTGCTGCTGATCGGGATAGGCATACTGAGAGTAGGAGGGCAAGTCAGGTGAGAGCTTCGATTGGGGGGTAGTTGTTTTGTTGGTCGATGTATTATATTCTCTCTTCGCTTGTAAATATAGTTGTTGGACGACTACCATGGGTAGATGAATCTATTATTTATGATGACAGTTTTAAGAGTATCACTCTTATATTTTTGTCTAGATGCCATCAAAAGGGGCGTTTTGCTCTTGAATTTATAGGAATCTGGGGAAAGATATACTCCCGAAATGGGGAAAGTGCGTATGAATCACGTGACAATATACCCTGCACAAATAAACTCCAATACAATCGGCTGCAAATTCCAATGTTGCTTTTTCAATCACAAAGATTCGATGTGATTGATAGATGAATAGTTACATCTTAGCTCAAAACAGCGCAATGGCAAAACATTTATAAAGGTATCTCAAGAACGCCACAAGTGCCAGCTTCCCTCGCTTCCACGATGCTTCAACTCACCTCCTCACTCCGAAAAGCACCTACCTCATGCTAGAATAGATCATCCCATGCAAAGAGATGTTTTGTAAATACTAAATACTATCTTATCTCCGACTAGACTTCAACATCTAGTTCGAATGCAACTTCTTGACGCGCATGGCACCTTCATACAGACCGCGATCCAAAGCAGCAGCGACAGTCAGAGTACCACCAATGATAGCACAGACACCAGTGAGGAAGTTAGTGAAAGACTTCGGGCGAGCCTCACGGTTGACGACCTTCATAGGGGAGATATCGTAGTTGAAGAAGACACCTGGAATACCGCCGCCGGCATGTACACGCTCCTTGTGGCCCTCCGCAGCATCATTTCCGCCGGAAAGAGGACGCTTGTGAGAGGTGACCGAGTACTGGTGAGCCTCGATACTACCCTGAGTACCGTAGGCAAGGCCGTGGGAGCCAAGGGGGGCCTTATCGTAGGCGTTGTGGATGGAGGTCGAGAACTGTGGATCCCAGCCTAGAGGCAAGTACGATGTCGAGACAACCTTGACAAAGTACATGAAGTTGTAGGCGGGTTCATCAGTCTCCTGCTTGGTATCGTCAAGCGGGTTGGTGTGGTGGTGGTCGGTCCAGCCCCAGCGGCCTGCAAGCTCGGTGGGGAGCTGGGGTCCGAAGCGAAGCTCGTGGACGAAGTGGGACATCGTGTGCTGCTCTGATGGGCCTGCGTTAGGGACGATATAGGCGTCCAGATCGTGGACATGCATGCTGCCAGTGGTGAAGCTGCGGCCCGGTGCGATGTGGAAGTTGCCAATCACCTTGTTGACCTTCAGCACACCCTCGATCCGACATCCCTCGCGGCGCTGTGCGGCAAGTTTCTCGGCATATCCTTCACGCTTACACTGCTCGATGTTGCTCCCGTCACCGAAGGCCCATTGCTTCTCGGCGTAGGCTTCACGCACTTCCTCGCAAGTAGTACAGCATCCTGGTTTGATCACAGTGGGGGGAGGCGTTGCTCCACCACATTCACCACAGTAGTCGGGGGCCAAGTGCTTCGCAGCTTCTGATGGGGAGTGTCTAGAAAGGGACCATAATGAGGTTGTGATCACGATAGGAAGGATTTCGGGTGCAAGGACTGGCACTTACAGGTCCAAAGCCTGGACATCAATCACCTTGCCGCCTTCATTGTGTGGGCTCAGGCGGACTTTGCTCACGCCATGGGCAACACCGACCTGCTGCTCACCAGAGACATCCATCACATCCAAGGTCAAGAGCTCACATGGCAGGCGAGGGAAGGTCATGTTCAAATGAATCTCCATTCGCTCTCCTGCGCAGCAAAATTGAGTCGTTAGCGACCTTGCCCTATACATTGTATCGTCTGCAGGTCCATCGTGGGTCCGATCGAGTCCAAACTCTATTCATACCTCGCGATTTATCGACGACCAGCTCCGGCAGCACCACCACTCGTCGGTAGTCGGCCCATTCACCCCATACTAGCCACATAACAATCAATAGCGAAGCAATTGTAATGACGCCTCCGGAGTTCGTGCGAATGCGAGCATCTTCAACGGTCTTGGCGAAGGCATCTAGCCTCGTGAATCGCGACTTTGCGGACATCTCGCCGGTCAATTGACGACCATAGGATGAAGCGCAAAGGCCAGGCGATGGTTTGTGGACAGCGGCAGAAAATTAAACGCCTGTAAGACAAAAGGAACAGAATAGGTCAGCTACGTGGTCATTGGACGCGCAAGCTCTATTGAATGAGGGAGACCCCATTCAAATAAACAGATCAAACAAACACAGTGGAGTAAACAAAATGGGGGAAGGCAACCATACTAACAATAGAGTACGAGTGAGTCAATACAAACTCAATGCGACTGAGTCTTCCAGGCACCTGACAATAGAGACAAGAGCAAGGCCAATTTGAAGCCTCCAAGTGGCCAGGCATACTTGCAGGCTCAATGTATGAGGAGCATCTCGTGAGGACAGACGACAGCATGTGATTGGTTCACCTGAAACAATAAGATGAGTCATCGCCTAATAAGGACTAGTTGGAAACAATGCTACCTAATCGGGACTAGTAGCAATGAAACGCCGCCTCATCACGTGCCAATCGTCACTTTTTCTTTGAACTCACTTTAGTTATTCACGGCTCGATTGTTCTTTGGTCATTCACTGTCACTTTATTATTGTCTTGCAGCTGCACTACATAATCTGCAGCCCCCCCTCTTCTCCAGTCTTTTCAGTTTACTCTTTCTTTACCTCCCACCTTCCCGAGTCACCTTTCCACTGCGATTTCCGCATATGCCAACAACTTCTTTTTGCCTGATCTGAGGCGCAAAGCGCGCTGCTCGCTTCAACCTAGCAGTTTCAGATTTCTTTCACCTTAACCTCCCTTACAAGAACCTCCGATACCCCACCAACCTCTCAACTCTCTCCTCCAACCACCATGAGGAGCATGAAGTCTCGCCGCGGCGGCAATGATCGCGGGGGAATCCGCAAGCGGGGCCCTACTCGCACCGACCGAGATGGTGATATGGACATGGATGCGGGCGGTGCTCGTGCAAAGAGAAACCGCGCCGACAAGTCTGCCTTGGGTGGCCGCGCCGCTGGTACAGGCCCAGGTGGCCGACCTGTAGGAGCTGGCAACCGGGCCCAGGCTCGCAACAAGCCCCGGGACGCGGATCTGATCCAGAGAGCCATTTTCAGCGCCGACAGCCAAGCAAGCATCCAAAGCAACAAGAAAAAAACCGGCGGCGATCTGGAACAGTTCAGTGTCCGAGGATGGAAGTCAAGCAAGGCGGCAAGCAACCGTGATGGCGGCCTCGAGAGCCTCATCGCATTCCTCGAGCGACGCATGAACTCCTTCATCAAATCCGGACCCCGCGCAAAGATTACAAAGGTATGTCTCTCGTTCACAATGGCGGTCACCAACATCGGTCCTCGACGTTTCTCGCTTCACTGTCCTCTCGTTTTCGAGGACGGCCCTCCTACAAAACGACGATCGACACATTTTGGGCTTTTTGGCGTCCTCCCCTTTGGGTGACCGTGGTTTTTGAGGCCCGTTCGCACCTTTCTAACATTCAAATTAGTCACGCACTGAAGGTGACACTCTTGTGGCATTCGTTCGACCTGATCTGGCGGGTCACATGCTTCGTATCAACAACAATGTTTTCGCTGGAGCTCATGTTACCGTTGAAGAATACACTGCCGCTACCGCACTCGATCACGAACTGGCTGCAGTGGACCCCGTTCCTGGCTCGACCGCCGATACAAAGGTCAAGATGACTACTATCCTCGGCAAGCGCTTCTTTCCCGCCACTAAGCTGCTTAACTTGTCGAAGCTGTCAGACGACCCCGATCTGAATCAGATGGGAATCTTCGACACTGTCTCTACCAAGTCCAAGTTCTTCCCTGCTCTCATGAAGGTCTGGGAATTGGGCTTCAAGACTGTAGCTGAGCGACGCGAGGCGGTCGAACTTGTCAGTCTGGCGGAAAACAAGCTCAGCAACATCGCCTCCGTGACAACCCTCGCACAATCTTTCCCCGATATCCAATACCTGGACCTCTCTAAGAACGACATCAAGAATTCGCAGGCGATGATTGGATGGCGCTGGAAATTCCGCAACCTCATCTTCCTCGACCTGACTGAGAACCCGATCAGTTCCGATCCTACTTTCAAAGACACCATGCTCAAGTGGTATCCCAAGCTTCAAACCTTGAACAACGTGCAAGTGCGAACCCCAGAAGAGGTCGCAGCTCAGAAGAAGACTCCGATCCCGGTCTTGCCACCTCACTTCATTGACGACTCTCAAGTCGGCGAGAACTTCGTCCGTGCTTTCTTCCCTGGCTATGACAACGATCGCAACGGCCTCGTCAGCACTGTCTACGATGACCAATCCACTTTCTCGCTGAATGTCAACACCACAGCTCCCCGGGCCGGTCAAACCGAGGCAGGAAGTTGGGGTGAATACATCAGAAAGAGCCGAAATCTTGACAAGATCAGTCACCTTTCCGCACGCATGACCCGCTCCTTCAAAGGCGTCGAGCAAATCCGCCAGGTTTTCAATGAGCTCCCGCCCACTCGCCACCCAGACCTTGTTGCTAAGGCGGAGCAATGGCTCTTCGAATGTCACCCGGTTCCCCATCTCCCCGACCCTACTGGACAGAGCCCCACTGGTGTTGGTGGCATCTCCCTTATGGTGCACGGACAGCTTGAGGAGAGCGTTGGCGGTAAGGTTGAGATCCGCAGCTTCGATCGAACTTTTATTATTGGCCCCGGTAACACCCCCGGTGGCATCCGAGTTGTCAGCGAGATTTTCTGCCTGCGTGCTTTCGGTGGACATGAGGCATGGTCCCCTGAGATCCAGGCACTTTCCCAGGCCCCCCAGGTGCCAGCTCCCGGTCCTGTTCCCACTGCCGTTCCTACACCCCCCTCTGTCCCCGCTGTCCCCGCTGTCCCTGCAGCTGCCCCGCCTGGCAATGTTGCTGAGGGATACGCTTTGCCTCGACCTGGAAAGTCCGACACCCAGCTTCGACAGGAGCAGATGGTTGCTGAAATGAGTGGCAAGTCGGGTATGACCTTCGAATACTCAGAGATGGCCCTCGCGGGGAATGACTGGAATGTCGAACTGGCCTGGAAGAACTTCGAACAGCTTAAGGTAAGCCAATTTCACGGATAGTCCCTTCATTTGCCATGGAATCATACTAATGACACTCTACAACAGGCCACCAATGCACTTCCTCCGACCGCTTTCTTTTGAGCAATTGCTCTTCGGCTGTTCCCTGGTTTCGTTGCAACCTTCCACGCCCACTCCCGTTTCAATTGTTGTTAGCTAGTGGGAGTGGTTTCGTGAATGCATCTAATGTGACAATACCTTTTTTTACTTGCATGGCTTGGGCGAACGGCAATGGTTTGATTATTTCGAAATATGGACATGGGCCACTGGGCCAGGAACTTGATTTAAAAAAAACAAAAAATTACCAAGAAAAAAAACAATCAAATGAATGAATCAAATGAATAATCCATTCCAATTTTCCACTCATAAATATAAGTAGCAAAGTGTAAACTTGTGAATCTCAAGGGTTGTCTCTGTAAGTGCCTAAGAAACAGCCCTGTGATGGCGGCAGTTGCGGAAGATGCCAAGCTGGCGCGCTAGAGGCCATGCGGGCGGCGATCAGCATCCCCCATTCAACTTCTCCCTCCCACGAATTCCGCATTGGCCTCACAAAAAGCAAGTTGAGACCAAGGGCAGGATGATTATGGTGAGCTGATGGGATGACGATCACTGCCACAACCACCGGCCATATGTCGCCAAACGAGGAACCAAGCCTCGACGCCTTGGATGCGGGTGCGGAACAGTTGACCTCGCGTGCTCATTGCTGTTTATGCTAACATACATGGTACATCCAGTGGACTACGATCCGATTGAACACTTGAATGCCGTTTTCTCCCATCCATCCACCCTCTCCTCCGTTTCTCAGATCGCCGACGCCCTGAACGAATGCGAAGATGAGCTGGACGATGAAATCGGCATGCTAGTGGAGGAGCAGGTCACCTCCAATGCCGATAGCGTGGAACGAATCCAGGCAGCGAAGGCTGACCTGTCGGAGCTATTTAAGAAGATCGATGACGTGCGTGAGCGCGCATTGAAGACCGAGCAGGCAATCACCGACATGACAGCCGACATCAAGCAATTGGACAACGCAAAGAAGAACCTCACACTATCGATGACGGCACTTAAGCGCCTGCAGATGTTGACTACGGCATATGACCAGCTCCAAGCTCTCAGTCGGACGCGGCAATATGGAGAATGTGCACAGCTACTCCAAGCTGTCATTCAGCTCATGGCCCATTTCAAGTCATACCGATCGATTGACCAAATTGCAATGCTCAGTCGGAATGTTGCAGACATACAACGAGACCTGCAAGAGCAAGTGTGTGAGGATTTCGAACTGGCTTTCGCTAAGGGCGAGGTAGGCTCGAAGCGCGCGATGCTCGCGGAATCGTGTCAAGTCGCAGATGCTCTGGGTGAACACGCACGGTCCCGACTGGTGACTTGGTATTGCAATACACAGCTTCGTGAGTACCGGCAGGTCTTCCGGAACAACGAGGAAGCTGGATCATTGGACAACATCTCCCGCCGATATTCATGGTTCCGGCGCATATTGAAGATATACGACGAAGAGAATGCGGCCATCTTCCCGGCTTCGTGGAGAGTAAATGAAGTCTTGGCAAATGTCTTCTGTGAGGGCACACGAGAGGATTTCAAGGGTATTTTATCTCGATCTGTACGAAGCGGGCAGACTATCGATGTCAATTTGCTCCTTTCGTGCTTGCAAGAGACGCTTGATTTCGAGCATTCTCTTGAGCGCCGCTTCGCCCCTTCATCGCGTGCATCTGTTGATACATTCGCCTCCGCCGAGCCGCCTGTATTCAACCAGTCAATTTCCGAGGCCTTCGAGCCATACCTCAGTGTCTGGGTCGAGGCTCAAGACAAGCAACTCGCAACCCTGCTACCGAAGTACCGCCAACAACCCCTCAAAGTACCGGACGAGGAATTCAACTCGCATATTGTGATTTCATCCTCGACTGAGCTTTTCACTTTCTATCGTCACGCTTTGCAACAATGTGCAAAACTCTCAACTGGTGGCAGTTTGGCGGAGCTGGCCAAGGTGTTCGCCAAATACCTGGATCAATATGCCCAGCAAGTCCTTCTCAATTATATAAGTGAACGACCAACACTTCACACGCCATCTAGGGTACCCTCGGTGGAAGATTACATCTCAGTTTTGAACACTGCTGATTACTGCTACACGACTTGTTCCCAATTGGAAGAGAAGATCAGGGGTAGATTGGATGAGAACCTGAAGCAATCCGTGGATCTGCAAAGTCAGGCAGACTCTTTCATGGGTATTGCATCCGCTGCTGTACGAGGTCTTGTGCGCCAAGTCGAAGTCGATCTCGAGCCTTCCTGGCGCGAAATGCGCAACACACCTTGGGCTAAAATTGAGGCAGTCAGTGATCAGAGCTCGTATGTGGGCGAGATGCTCTCCCGGACGAAGGAGAAGGCAACTGGGATTTTACAGTTGTTGCATAAACAGCAATATGCGCGTGCCTTCTCCGATCATCTGGTGGAGCTCATATCGAGCCAGTTCATTAGCAATGTGTTCCAATGTAGGCCTCTTTCAGAAACTGGCGCAGAACAGGTATGATGTCCCCCTCGGAGATGTAATTGTATGTCTCACTAACTCGGTTCATAGATGCTTCTCGATTCCTATACTCTCAAGAGCGGCCTTTCATCCCTGTTACCTGCTCCGGCGCCCGCCGGCTTCGTCAAGCGTGTGAACAGCAGCTTCTTCAAGATCGAAACTCTCCTCAAAACCCTCCAGGTCCGGCCGTCACCACCGGAAGCTCTTGTGCAAGCATACCTCATCCACATTGCCGACCGCAACAACAACAACTTCCGCAAAATCCTCGATCTCAAAGGCATCCGCAGCCGCCAAGATCAGAATCACCTTGTGGAGCTATTTCAACTTCACCGTGCATCAGACCGCTATGCATCCAGCCTACAGCAGAGCAACCCAATCCTCGCCTCTCTCCAAGGGCCATCTGCCACCGCCACGGGCTCAGTATCCCAAGGCCTAGGTCTAGGCAGCGCCACCGCAGCCATGCCCTCCCGTTTTGATGCCTCTATGCTCGGCTCTGCCATCATGTCCGCTGCCAAGGACGGCGTTGATCGCTTCGGGAACCCCAGTCTGAGCACTCTGGGTGCTGGTGTGACTGGCGCTACTGGGACAGCTACATCTGCATCTGGCATGACCAGCCCATCAGGCGCCTTATCCCCTTCCCTGGCTAACTCCACCCTACAATCTAATCCCATATACACTCCAACAGAAACCGCCACAGGAAATCTCAATGAAAACCTGAAGAACATTGGCAAGTTCTTCCGCCGCGATCTCGGCGGGTTTGGAGGCCGGTTCGGGCGGAGTACTGAGGATGGGGCGTAAGGCATCCCCATCTATTTTCATTGTGTCTTATTTCTTTCTGGTTATATCTTGACTCGGGCGTGGATACACCGTTGTAGAAATTTCCTTTGCCGTTTCGGCTGATCTGTTCGGGTCACTGTATACCCGAAGGTCTAGTTTATGTATGCTCAGGGCACCCTGTCTTGACCTCATGTTTTGCAGTTGTATACCACTTGGATTGAATGCATTGAATGCGATATCCGTGTTATCTTGGATCTAATTCGTCTATATTTTTCTATCGCACATACCAAAATCCAATTGTATGGGTCAATTCTCTTCCAAACTATGCTCTTCTAGTCCACGCCCTTCCAATGACATGTCGCCATAAGGGATCTATGTACATGTACGCAATAAAATACATCTATGTCCACTTTCTCCCGTCACCCAAAATCATTTGCAACCCCAACCCATTCAAACATCCACTATGAATCCCAAAACCTCCCAAGAACCCCAATGTCCGGGATATACCCTCCGCACCCACCGACTAGGGGATATAGGCCGGATAATCCACCGCCACGCAACACTCTACGAAAAAGAATACGGCTAGGGCACAAAAATGGAAGCTTTAGTATACAAAGTGGGCGCAGAAGTCCTCGACAACTACAACGTATCCAAAGACCGGTGCTAGATCGCCGAGCGCAACGACCAGTTCCTCAGTTGTATAGTTCTTGTCCGAGACAGAGAGCTCGTCAATACGGCCAAACTGCGTCTCTTACTTGTTAAGCCTAGTACGCGGGGTCTTGGGCTCGGCCGTGCTTTAATCGAGCAGTGCACGCGGTTTGCGCGTGAGACGCTGTATGCGCGGATTCGGCTTTGGACGCAGAATGTGCTTGTTTCGGCTAGGAGGTTGTATCCGAAGGAGGGGTATCGGCTTGTTAGTTCTGAGCATCATGGCGCTTTTGGGGAGGGGCATTTTGGGGAGTGTTGGGAGTTGGTTTTGTGAGGGGGATATCTGTTTCCGAAAAGGGAAGGTGCCTCCCAGTCATATGGTTGTGCTGATATCTGAATACTTTCTCTGTTTCTTCTTTTTCTTCTTTGTATTCAAGTGCTATCTTGAGATTAGCATTTATATGAATAAGTTATGATGACCTTGGGAGGTGTGTACGATGTACGATGTGTGATGTAGACCTTGGAAGAGGTGATGTATCAAGTTGGAATAAGGTATGTGGGTCAACCCTATGTTGGGCTAGTGGTCACATGGCATGGAATTTGTATAAAGTTGAGGCATATTCCAGACAATAGTATTGCGGTCATTGTGTCGTATTGTCTATGCATGCTCAGGTGGTCAGGCCAGTCAACGTGATTATAAAAAGCGGATACTGTCTTACAAGTGCCTGTGCTATTTCTCGCTCCTCTTACAAGAAAGAGCTTTTTCAATATTGCTTCTCTGCACGATTAACATCCCAAATGGAGAGTGCCTTCAGGAGGTAGGTAATCCAAGATAATCTTGTCATAATCTAGGTCTAACACACTTAGGTAGCTTTCTTCCCCTTTTTTCACCTTCGTAGTAGGTGACGAAAAGAAGGAAATAACCGTCCATTCTGCTGCTTTTGCAGCGCTTTCCCAAAGTCTAAATGTACTTATAAACGGTGACATGATCGAAGCAAAAACGAGCCGTGTTGACTGGCCTGAGGTTGACGTTGACACATTCACTCGGTTATGTGAATTTGCCTATTGCCGAAACTACACACCCCCTTCATTTCGCCTGATAGACGGCACGCCTCCTCGCTCAAATGCAAAGCAGCATGAGTGTAAGTCTGAACCCAGGCCTGCTTTTGACATTGACTGAAGAACCCCCGAAGACAAAACTCGCCCAATCAAGACCGGTCATCTTGAAATCCCATATAAAGCAGGAAGTGTCTGGACTAAGCAGTTGAACAACGTATTTACCGAGAGCCTCGTCGTCCCCAGCCCGCAAAGCGACGACTTCGACCCTACTTTCACACCATCTCAGAATACCGGGCCCTGCGAAGACTTCACACCTGTATTTCTCAAACAAGCCCAACTCTATGTCATCGCCGACATATATGGCATAGAACGGTTGCGTCAGAGGGTCCTTTTCAAGTTGTACCAAACGCTGAGGACCTTCAAGCTATATGACACGGGAGTCAATAGTATTATTGGGTTTCTTCAATTCGTCTACTTGAACACACCACCAAATCATAATGGTAAGCTTGACGCCCTTAGGAACTTAGCAATACGTTATATTGTTTCTGTTCCTTGGACAAATTGGTGGAAATGAACGTTTCCAGAAGCTTTTGGAAGTAGGGGGTCCTTTCGTCTCTGATTTCTGGAATATAATTTGGAGTGTTGCGTGAAATGTTATTCCGGTGTTTTGTGAGTCTACTCCGGGGATTATAGAATTGATACCATCAAATTCTAGGTCTCTCTTAATCTAGTCATGAAATTCTTGCTGCCATACTCCCAATTCTCAAGCATCGTCTATGCCCCGATGCTATCAAAGTAAAGCTCCCGCAGAATTGTCCTTTGGTCTATTAGCTCAACTAAGATTGCAAAGATAACGACCCAAATGTTAGGAGGTCCCTCATATAATTTGATATTGTAGCATTTCACAAACCTCTGCTATAGTCTCGCGCGCCCTTGCTAAATGCTAACTCAGCCCACTATTCAAATCATAGCCGTCTTTCTCACATAGCTATGACGTTCTCTTCCTGGTTTTCACCAGCTTTGCTTCCCTATGGACAGAAAAATATCATCAATCGGTGTTAATTTGTGGCGTTCATCATGATTGGTTTTGGTGTGTCGGTGCCTTTTCTTATATAGACGTACGGTGGTACGCTTAGAGATAAGGGGAAACAGCAGGCAAAAATGTATATAACTATATATTAGTCCGATAAAAGTGCAAATTTCTCAATCAGTTCAGTTATCTTATCATTTCCTAAGAGAGAGACTAAAAGATAATTCGATACGCAACATGCCTGTAAGCTCGTAGTGGACGATGAAGCCGAGGACCTCGCATACATACTCGGTAGAGGTCGACTTAGGTCGAAGTTCCATAAAATATTTAAATTGCAAATCTCATAGACTTGACTTTAATCTTCCAAATGGTTGATAGGGATGCGATTTCCAATTAGAACAGGGGTTGCATCCAAATGTTGGCTAGCGCCCTTTGATTTAAATGAGCGGTCGCATGACTCGCTAACATTCCCCTTCTCTCTCTTATCTCCTACGACTACTCAGTATGCTTGAAGAGACCTCTCCACTGCTTGGTGGACAGCAGAAAATCACGAGATGGTCCTCAGTCTACTGGTTGTCCGCGGTCGTCTTCTGTCTATCCGCTTCAGGGGCTTTGCTCAATGTACCTCTAACACAACTAGTCGAGGACAACATCTGCAGCCGATATTCCCAAGGGGCCCCAACTGAAGAGCTCTGCAAGTCGGATAAAATCCAGTCTAAGTTGGCTTATCTCAATGGCTGCCTTCCCCTGGTGGAGGCTGTAGTTGGTACGTACTTTGAGTAATTGTTTACCAAGCCGTCCGACACTGACCGGTGCTCTAGGTCTTATTGTGGCATTTCCATTTGGAGTTCTGGCTGACAGGTGAGGGTCATTTTTGAATTGGTTTGAAAGGAATAAAAACTTACTTGTCTGTAGAGTCGGTCGGAAACCCATTATTGTTCTGTCAATGATTGGAACCTCACTCACCTTGGCCTGGGAATTAGCTGTAATTGCTTTGCCTAGCATCATTCCAGTTCAATTCATCCTAGCTGGTCCATTGTTTGCAGTCATTGGTGGTGGAAATACCGTGCTCATCGCTAATCTATATTCGCTCGCATCGGATTTAGTGGTTCAATCAGACCGGTATGCTTTAACACACCCGTGGACTCATCTTGATAAACCATGATATCTAACCTATATAAAAAGAGCATCCACATTCTTCCTCATGGCTTTCGCCAGTCTAGTTGGTGCCTCTGTTGGACCAGCTATTTCATCCATCTTTATGGAAACCTTTTCACCTTGGATTTCAACCTTAATCGCCTTCTTCACCAACCTGGCCGCTCTAATCCCCCTTTTCTTCGTACCCGAGACGTTGTCGCCATCAAAGCTAGACTCCAACTCCGAGCAAGATGCAGAGCCAGAAGAAGGGTCTCAAACCTTGCGATCGCGCCTATCTCAGTCCCTTCAACTCGGTTCTTCCATCGCACCGCTGAAGTCTCCTTCCCTGATTCTCGTATTGGCCACCTTTCTTACGGCCGCACCCGAGGTCCTAGGTACTTCCCAGTTTTTGGCGCAGTACATTAGCAAGCGGTTTGGCTGGCCTCTCTCCAAAACGGGCTATCTTTTGACCCTCCGTGGGATCATCCATATGGGGATCCTGCTATTTACACTTCCTTTACTCTCCAAGAAACTTTTGCGATACTACCCTGCACCTATTAAGGACTTGATGCTCGCCCGTGCCTCGGTTGCAATTGCCGCTGTCGGAGCACTCTTTATGGCTGGGTCACAGATAGGGTTGGTGATCACAGGGCTAGCGGTTCATAGCTTGGGATCGGGTCTGGCCCCGCTGTGTCGCTCGCTAGCAACCAGTTATGTGGCACCACAGGACACATCCAAATTGAATACCGCCATCGGTATAGTTATGACGACAGGGTCTTTGTTCGCTGGGCCTGCTCTCGCGTGGTTGTTTGAGACGGGAATGAAACTCGGAGGCACGGCGCTTGGGCTGCCGTATTATGGTCTAGCAGGCTCGTTCGTGTTGTGTCTGGTGGGTCTGATATTTGTTCATCCCCCTGCCAAGGAAGTGGAGACCGATGAATCTTAGGGATACATAGGCTTGGATTCTTATCAGACTTGGCAATTTAAGCTTCTCAGCCTCAATCTCTTCATAGTGACGTCATATATTACGAAGAATGCACCAACAGCCCCAGAGAATCAACACATAGCCATCATTCGCCGAACGCAGAAAACACAGAATGCAACAAGAGAGGTCCCAAGATACCCATCCACACCAGCCCTTCGCGCATGTCCAATTACCTGTACCACCCTTGCCATCTCATATTCACCATACGAGCCAGGAGGATGACACTAAGACAGAAGATTTGGAGATTCCCCACAGCTTTGATAGACTACTCAATATCGCGTCTCGGTGGGGACGGTTGACACGTGAAAGTGAGGGTCCTCATTCGAGAACAACCTTGTCAGGTCAAGGTTCTCCAGGATTTGCGACAGCTTCTCATCCACAAGAGACGGCTATGGATCAGACGCAAATACTTACAGAGACCAACAACAAAACAGAGGGAGAATCGCAGACATTGTTCGGAGGGGATTATGGGAAAGTTAACAAAGTCCTCCATTACAAGGGCTACAAAACTGTTGAATTATACGAAAAGAAAGTACCGGTTGATGATCAAAGTACATCGCCAGCAAAATTCCCGCAAAGCCACATCCTGGAGAGAATTAGGCGAACTTTTACATCCGATTCAATTAAGGAACTCTATGCAGTCAAAGTATATCGCCACGCCAAAACCACGCTATCTCCGCCGGCCAGACTGCTTCAAAATCAAAGTCGAACTATCCCCCTATACCACCCTAATATTGTCCCAATCATCGACATTCTCTATAATAAGCAAAGGAACCTCTGCCTTGTCATGCCGTACTACGCTGGCGGCACCTTGCACTCTTTGCTTTCACAAGAGAGGAAACCGAGCGAGAAACTGATCATCGAGGAGTTGGACTGTTTAACTATACAAATCCTGCGGGCAGTGGCCTTTCTACATGACAATGACATTGCCCATGGCGACCTGAGACCAGAATATATACTCCTAACGGCCCATGGCGCAGTGAAAGTGGGTGGCTTTGGTGAAGACGAAGATGCAGTTCGAGAACTAGCCGAACTATTACATAGCGGTAATCTCCCATCATCCTTTTCGGCACCAAACCCTAACTTAACCCGAGAGTCTGAAGATAAGCCAAATCTGTGCATTCGGAGAAAGGTCTCAGAGTCCAGTATTCCTTATCTTCCCCCGGAGAGGTTTTCCGATCGCCGTGGCTCTCGCCCTCAAAGCTATGCCCATGAAGATGTCTCCGATCTCAAACCGGGAGATATATGGGCATGCGGCATAATCTGCATGCTACTTCGATCTGGCAAATTCCTGTGGTATAGCGCCCAGAGAGTTGATCCTGATAAATCCTTTGCCGATTACCTCCACTGTCGTCCAGAGGAAGACGGGTATGGGCCCATACAGGTTCTTGAAAATGTAAGTTCTATATATCCTCTGTTTCTAGTGATACTAGGCACGAGAAAAGAAATCTAATCTCGGAATTCAAAAGCATTACCGAAATGTAATTTACGCGATGTTACATCCCGATTTAGGGCCAAGGATTACTGCGGCAGAGGTCTTGAGATCTGAATGGGCCCTCGGAGTTGCAGTTTGTGAGATTGGGGAAATGGGGTTTTGATCGAAGTTTTGGGATTTAGATGCGATAGATCTTCCTAAGGTGTCTCTTTGGCCCATTAAGATCTGAAATACTTAGTAAAACCGAATCTACCCGTGGACGTCCAGTCTTCTGTAGTCAACGAACGACTACTCTCACCATCGACGGCTCAAAAAGTGTATTTGGCAAAGTATAGCGGGTTTTTGTTCCATTTTTGTTCCATCGTAGTTCCACAGATGCCGTCCCCCGTGGGGCCAAGATCGCACACCTTGGAACCCCTCTCCAACGGAGGAAATTCGGCGAAACCCTCTTAGCAGAGCATAAATTGAACCCTTAGCAAACTTTATTCTTGTTTTGTTGACACCTACCCTCTCAAGATGCATCTAAAGACAGGGTTATTCTTGATCTGGGCAATTGCCGCAGCTTCAGGCTGGTGCGGGGAGGTGCCAGCCCAGCGATCATACATGTATGTTGGAGGACAATATATCCTAAATAGTGCTGGCCAACATGTCTTTGCGGATCAGATGTACGTGGAAAAGCTTACTCCGGCCGCGGGTGTGACCAAGCCATATCCAATTGTCTTCATCCATGGACAAGCTCAGACAGGCACCGTACGTATCATTGAAGAAACCACCTCTTTACCAGAGGCTAACCGTGATACTGGCAGAATTGGCTCAACAAGCCTGACGGAGGAGAAGGCTGGGCCTCTTACTTTCTGTCTGAAGGATATGCATGCTACATTATCGATCAAACCATCCGCGGCCGTAGTGCCTGGTTCCCTGGCAATGGGACAATGAGCACCTACAGTGCCGAGCTATTGCAGCAGCGCTTCACCGCACCAAAGCTGTACAATCTCTGGCCGCAGGCGGCCCTGCACACCCAATGGAACGGGACGGGCGTCATGGGCGACGGAAATTTCGACACATACTATGCCTCGACAGTTGAGTTCCTCAGTTCTGCAACCTACCAGCAATCGACCGTGCAGGCCGCTGGCGCCGCCCTGCTCGACACTATCGGATCCCCCGTCATCCTCCTCTCCCACTCCCAGGGCGGAATCATGCCGTGGCTGATTGCAGATGTGCGACCGAAACTCGTCCACTCTATTGTCTCGATCGAACCCACCGGCCCTCCCTTCCAGAACGCCATCTTCAGTAACTCTTCCGCTCGCGCCTACGGGCTTACCGATATCCCTCTAACCTACTCGCCCGCCGTGGTCGATCCGGTCAACCTCGTGAAACACGTTATCCCTTCCAACTCGCCGCTGTACTCCGACTGTGTAATCCAGGCCGATTCCCCCGCACCGAGACAGCTTGTCAATCTCGCCAAGGTGCCCGTCCTGGTCCTGACGACTGAATCGTCTTTCCATGCGTCGTATGACTGGTGCACGGTCCGGTTCCTGCAACAGGCAGGCGTTCCCGCGCAACATCTCCAGCTTGCTGATATCGGTATTCATGGAAATGGACATATGGTGTTCATGGAGAAAAATAGTTTGCAAGTTGCTGCTGTTCTGCGGCGGTGGATGGAGCAGAAGTAATTTGTAGGATATGACACTTTGTTTGTTTGGACAAAGCTGAATCTTCAATTATTTTCCTTCGCTACACTATCTAGTCTCGATAAAAGCATATGGTTTTTATAGAACGTGCTCAGAGTTCGAGGCAAGACCTTGTGCTTCCACTTCATATTCAAGATTCTGAAGCGCTCTTTGTACTACGTCCTCTGTGGCGTCTCTTTCTTCAGCCCTTTGCTCTAAGCTACCTTATTTGGGTTGGGTAAGTAGTTGTTGAGGCTGATGTAGGTTCCTTGTTAGAAAATTGCCGTCCTTCTCGAGTAACCGGCCCCTGTAAATTCTTTTTCAAGAAATACGGACCCTCGCAAGCGAGGGTCTATAATAAATGTAATTTATGAAAGGGCCGGTTATTTGGAAACTATCCACTTTATCCAAAGCGTGCCATAATTCAATGTCAAAGCTCTTCTTGGGATCATTGCTCCCTAGCGCAATCCAGCCACTTGCATATATTAGATGTAGAATTCATTTAGTTCTTAAACATGAACCGAAGTGTTACTATCGATACAAAGAGAGAAGATGCGCCAATCCCTGCTTCCCAGCTATTGAATGCCATCTTACCAATGAATGACAGAAGAACCGAACACACAGTGATCGCAGCCATAATCCTGAAGGTCTTTCTCTCCTCCCTTATGTAAATGGCTTGGATTTGCCAATAGCCAAAGCCACGGTAGAATCGTGTCGGATTAAGGTATCTGTTGGGTAACTTAGTGCAGTCCAAAAGATAGGATAGTAAGACCTACTCGTAGAGGTAGAAATATGTGTTATATAAGCTTGAATCCATAGCTCGCCCAAGTATACTCTGACCCGCGGCGAGTTGAGGATCTGAGAAGAGCCTTGCTAATATGAAAGGAACACTTTCAACATCGAAGAGCTGGCGCTCTAAGGAATCAAGCTTCTGGTAGGGGCAGTCTTCCCCGACGTGGGTAAGACAATCTTCTAAGTGGACAAAGTGACCTGGTTTAGAGTCGACTGGATAACAACTGAACTGATTCCCGGGTAGTGAGTCATTAATTCGTGCAATTTCGTTTAGTATATCTGATCGTCTCTCATTAGGATCAAGCCTCTGCAAGAGAGAGGTAAAGGAATAATCGCCGAGGTTGGGTGCACCAAGTGGGTGGATCTATTTGTTTTTTTATTCATGAGATATCTTGATATGTTTGCCACACATGGGTACGTTAAACTTACCTTCGCTTGTTCTGGGATTGATTCGTATAACCAGCGCCTAATAAATCCTCTCCGTTGGTCGAAGGTAAGTCTTATGCGCTCGAATACTTTTTTCTCGTCTTCGCGTTCATCCGCCGTCAATGGAACATCGACTGTTTTGACAAAGTTCCCATGAGACTCTTCCCAACAAAGGAAAATACAGCAACGAGCGCCCTTATTAGCACGCCTTGTGGTAAAATATTCCACGAACTGTTGCCCAGCCACAGGACAAATGTCATTATTTTCATCTTCATCCGTACTCGTACGTGGTGGAGGGAGTTGTACACCATTAGGATGGCGTCTTCTGCGCCGTGGCCGAGAAATTGTCTCATCTTCATGAGGAAACACCGCCAAATGGAGATGGGCAACTTCCGGCGTCGCAGGGGGAGAAATTTTTTCCATGTCGATTCAAATTTGGATATTGGAGAATGAAGTCAGATTTCTTCAGTTAACCATCTCCTATTTAATATAAGCAGACAGACATAAAGGCAGATGGTGAGGCAGACGGTGAGGCAGCAGTGAGGCAGATAGTGAGCACCCTGGCTGGCTATCCAGAAATGTGACATCGAGTGTAATCGAGGCTCTGCGGTCCGGCGCTCGGACGGCCATTATAGCCAATAAAGCCCTATCAAGTCAGACCACGACACTTTCCATTCTCAGCTCAGCACTGCGCGGCATAAAAGGCTGGAACACCAGGTGCAGCTACGGCATGCTACCAATCGAAATTCCCATTGTAGCCGCTATCATTATGTCTTATTAAAGGCTGAATAGGCGTAGAGAGAGCAACTCTTCAATCACGGTGCAATGCTCCGTAGGTTTCGCCGCGGCCCGCCCTAGCTTAGCCACAGTTAGTGCCCGCAGGGGAAGGTTACCACGCAAGGATAAACGAATAGGAAGCCAACACGAGCCATATTCTCCAGCCAATTCAATCTTCCTATCTGGTGTAAAAAAATGTTTGACAATTTCTCCACTGATAAGGTCCCAGTACTCAACCTTAGGACCGAGACCGGTCCACATAGAGACCTATTCCGGACTCCGGAGGGACTAAGTAGGGCGGTGGACGTGCTGTCCTAGGTCTAACCCCGCTCTATTTATTATCTGTCATCTCAGGGCAGTCGCATTGTGCTAATCCGAACACTGATACGCTATACCACAGCAAACCTCCTGATGTCTTTCTCTCTTACGACCGTTGTAGCCTCAGATGCTGAGTGCCTAATTCGAGACTGTGACTTCCCTGCTATGCAAGACCATCCCATCCGTCTTACAATGTTCCCTCGTTCTTGTCCCGAGTCACAGGAAGGAGAAATTCGGTGGATGGCAAACGGCTTCAGAAATGCTTTGGAAAAGGACAGTTCTAATTACCGCAAAGTCTGCACTGACGA
This sequence comes from Penicillium polonicum, assembly GCA_034423695.1. Classification (NCBI taxonomy): domain Eukaryota; kingdom Fungi; phylum Ascomycota; class Eurotiomycetes; order Eurotiales; family Aspergillaceae; genus Penicillium; species Penicillium polonicum. The sequence continues at coordinate 6,757,594 of CP139885.1, read as the reverse complement.
TGGGACTCCCGTGGGGTTTGCTGGCTGGTCGCTCCTCAACAGTAGCGCTGCCCGAGACGACCATAGTCAGGGGGGCCAGACTGGGGGTCAGACTGGGGTACACAATCCTGACCCAGAGACCTTGGATATGGATACCGTTTCAAAAGTTTCAAAAATACTCAAAGAAGAGCAAGATCGGATAATAAATGGCCGCTGGGATATCTGGTGTAAGATGCTTTCGTTCCTTTTCTATGATCCATGCTTACTCTTTTCTAGGCCTCAGTGTCGTTGCTGTGAATCCAGCGTATCAGCGTCAGGGTATCGGCTCTATGCTAATGCGATGGGCATGCGATGAAGCTGACAGAAATGGGAGAGACGGGTATTTACTAGCTTCACCGGCTGGGGTTAGCTTATACGAAACATTCGGCTTCGAGAAAGTAGGGGAGGTGAGGACGGCGAAAGGGTCACTTCACTCAATGTTCAGGAAGGCGCAAAACTGAGCCTAGAAATTGGTCTACAAGTTGGCATTACCCCCCAAAAGAAGAGATGCATGGTCTTCCATGGTATAAAAAGGCTCATTCTACAAAGTGCAGTTCAAGCCCAAACCCTCCCTTGCGGGTATTATTGATAGCTAGATGCTTGATTATCAAAAATATAACTATATACATATATGTATAGAAAAGTCGTCTATAGAAGGTATTGCTTTTTATTGCCTTTACATAGAATCCGAAAAGACATCTGAAAAGATGCCCAGATAATTTTTCAAAGCTTGCTTCCCTTTAAACAGAACCGAAGGATCCCAGACAAGCTCGACTTTGATTTCGTGAGAGAACTCTGGTTCTTGTATGGAGGTGTCCATCACCTCTTGGTCAATCTTTTCTGTCTGCTGCATCCATGCTGGTAGATTACTGTTTTCCACGATCAGTGCATTTCGTATACAACCCACTGTTGCAAAGCGGGTGCTCCAGATTATGATATAATTCACAAGCCGGGAAAACATCTTAACAATGAAACCAAGCGCGACCAACCTTGTGTGGGTCAAAGGATGGAAGTCTTTCGCTGTATAGCAGGCCACGACAAATTCCGCCACGGTGTAACTGAGATAATTTGGGGCGAGGCGCGCTTAGCTAGGGGCCCCCACGGATTCAAAGAATCTGCCGAGGGAAATGAAAATTTCTCGGACGAAGATGAAGCTGGAAACACTAGAGAGTGGGCCCAGGGATACGGCTCGTACGCCCAGGAGCAGATTCTTGAGCTACACGAATTCGAGGATGGATGTCAAAAATGGTTCAAACATGCATGCGAGGAAAACCTCGACCTCCTAAGACAGCGTAGGGGTCGAGATGTAGACCGTCCCGATCATATCGCGCGCCGAGAGCAAGTTTTCGCACAACCTGCGCTGAGCGAGCGCTGGAAGTATTACCAGCACTTGTTAGGTCAGCAAAAGGATGTGCTAGCTAATAATAGTGACGTGCACGCCTTCTTATACGGCGTGAAACAGTTCCCTGCTCTTAAGAGAGTCACTATCACGCCTTCGGCCCACAGCCATCTCTTTTCGCCGCTCTATCCTACGCCTATGATTCGCGCTTTTCCAAAGGGTTTTAATTACCCTATTCCGCGGGGATGGTTGAATGGCCCAGTTAAACCACCCGTCGCATACCATTGGAAAGAGTATCCCGAACTCAGAGAAAGGTACCGCGGCTTTAGTACTATACTACACGTACTCGCGAATGAACCGAACTCAGTTTCCGAGCTGGTTATATCTTCCAATCATCTACCGACTGGACTCAATTGTACGATCTTTGATCAGCCCTGCGAGGAGTACGACAACTTTGCGACAGTGCTGAAAATCCCGGGTTTCCGTCATCTAGCTATCACCTTTCTGATAGGCGGAGAAAGTGATGATCAACTCGATGCGTGCTGGCGAGCATTTTTGAACGGACGACTTCGCCATGCATTAGATAAGGCAAAGGATATAGAAGATTTTAGCTTGCATACTACAGTTATCAATAATCCCTATGATGACGAATATAGCGCCGGATCACCCGAGCGTCTGATTCCTTTACAGAGCTTTATTTCAGTGGATAAATGGCCGAAACTACGCTGTTTTGAACTATCGCGCTTCCTAGTGACACAGTCCGATGTCATATCGTTCCTTTGTGCATTACCAAAATCCATCCGATTTATCAAGCTGAGCATGCTGAAGTTCCTTGATGAAGGTGGAGATTGGCATGGTTTGCTTGAAGAGATGCGCACAATGATACGCGAAAATACACTATGGGCATACAGAGATACGCGCTCGCGACCAGCTATTTCGATTGGGCTGAAGCTGCAGAATCCACAGATTGGCCGTGCAGTTTGGATTGAAAAGGAGGTGCAAGAATATCTCTATGGAGAGGGACAAAATCCATTCCTTGAACGAATGCCGCTGGACATTCCATGGGGAATTGGAACCCAAAGGGATGCATTTGAGCCTTCTTTCGAACGACTTAATGTTCCTGGGGAAGAATTGAAAAATATGGGGATTTACGATAAGAACTGGGAGTATAATGCCTCGGATCCTCAATATTCAGGCTTTTCAATTATATGTGATCAATTCAAAGTGAGCATAGTACACACGTTCCAATACAATATAGTGACCCTTCGCGAATGCACAAACACAGGGTTTCACATAATCCAACCCAGCTTTTATTTTTTAAGCGCCTGAGTTGTATCCAATATTAGCAATTGTCAAGAGCCAAGCAGTTTGGCGAACTAACTGGGTATAGGCGTCGACACAGCTGTTGAGGTCACCCCTGTGGAAGCAGGTTTCGAGGATACTTACCCTTTTTCTTTCTCACCCAGGCGACACCCACCGAACTATTGACCGCATATCAGCCTAGTATTCTGTACGCTCAATACTTAATACGCCCTTAGTACCCAAGCGGCACTCCAGGGTGAGTGCGAGTGATATAGGTGAGAATTCTGGATACACATAGGTATTGGTGGGCTCACTTGGTACAACATGAGCATTACGAACAGAAACAACAGTTTGGAGAACGATTTTTCATTGAGCAACCATCTATTACGGCAGCTGCACAAATAGAGATAGCGAACAGGATTTCCGACAGCCTCCCAACTACAAAATTGTCTACGGCGACAACATATCGGCACTACTATCGCAGGTCATATGAAGGGCATCTGTAATCTTGTCACAAGTTAGCAATTGTCTGCAAATTGAGGAGTCAAAAGTCCAAGTCAAAAACATGTGAGGGTAAAGGCATGGCGTCATCAAAAAATTAGAGTGTTGTTGTTGCATTATTTTAATCTTCAGAGCGCCCCGGAGGGGGGCGTAAATGCTCGGGGTTAAAAATTTATAATCATCCGCCAGGGTGATGTGAGGTAGAGTGGGCAAGGGGGATGGGGAAAAAGGGGGGAAAGAATTGAAAACTCACCAATTCTGTGGAAACGAACAATGGGCGTAGCTACGTCCATCATACGAGTCCTAGGTTTCCAAGGGAAATCCATTGCCAAGACATGTTGTTTCATTCCCGGTCGCTATTTCAAGCGCCGGTTCAAGTAAATCTAATACATGGCATTCGCATCCCGTCGAGGAAGCGCTTAGTCGAAGAGACCGAAGCCCATGTCCTCATCGGACTCCTCCTCATCCTCAGCGGGAGCTGCGGCGGCAGGGGCGTCACCGCCGGAGGTGGCGGCGGCGGCGACAGGGGCAGCAGAGGCGTACGCATCGGGGTTAGCGATGCGGTCCTTGAGATCATCAATCTCAGCCCAGCTGTAGTCGGTGCTGATGGCGGCAGCGAGGACCTTCTTGTATCCGTTGATGAGGGAGTGGATAACGGAGGGAAGGGTGGGGTAGTTGGCAGCCAGGGAGACAGCAGTGATGGTGGAGATAGCCTGGGAGAAGGCGGCCAAGAGCTGCTCATCGGTGATGTCGAGAACATCGGCGCCGAAGCACTGACCGTTCTCGTAGACCTGGGTGATGGCCATACCGTAGGTGAACGGAGAGATGTTCAGCAGGTTAAGGAGGGTAGCCTCGGAGGCACCGACCTTGTTACCAGCCTCAACGAGCTTGAGGTCGGAGACAATCTCAATGGTACCACGAGCAATCTTGGTGGGGACACCGAGAGCCTGGAAGAAGGCGGTCTTACCGGGCTCCATACCAGTGTTACCACCGGGGATCCAGACATCATCGGGGGCGACGGCACCGGCACGAGCGGGAGCAGCGACACGGTTGGCAAGGATCTTCTCCTTGGTGGCCTTGAGGTCACCGTTGGTGAAGATGAAACCAACGTTGCCACGGACGTGGGGAAGGAGACGCTCCCACTCGGGGTTCTCAGCGACGAAACCCTTAAGGGCACGACGAACCATGGTGTTCTTACCCATCAGGACGACGGCCTCTCCACGGAGGGAGATACGGATCTCGTGCATCTGCTGAGAGCTGACATTGTCAACTCCAACGATGAAGATGGTGCTGTACTCATTGAGACTGTAATAAAAAAGAATTGTTAGAAATTTGGAACCGTGTCAATTGCGAGGCGCCATTGAGAACTAACAGAGCACGCAGCTTCTCGAAGTAAGCGGTCTTGGTTGCGGACTTGCCCCCCATTTCTTCTTGATTTCAGTGAAGATAGGTTGTTTAAGGGAAAGTCTGTTGTTGTGGTGGTGAATGGAAAAGAAGAAAAGAAGAGCTTGCCGAATTTGGGAAAATCAATTTTGGTGGTGCGCTCGCTAGTGGATCACGTGACCTAAAAGTAGACCCGCCCAAGATGGACAGAGATGGCCGGAATTCAATCAAAGGGATCTCGGGAGCTCCTACTTCTGCTATTTGTTGTCCTATTGGCTACAATTAGTACACAATTGGCATATTTGTGAGCTCATTTATTTTTCCCATTCTGTGAATCAAAGCAATTCATCATGGCCGGTCTCCAACACCCGTTCCAGTGTCTGCGATATGTCAACAGGCAGTCAATGGGCCAATCGGATATCCTTATTGCCACTGCTGGTCGCAATCTCTACTCTTACGATGCGTCCAGTGGTCGGCGCCTGGATGTGTGGCCTCAACCCGTAGACGCCAATGTGGAGGATAATGCGGAGGATAAAAGCTCTGACGCACCTCCCGCATCTGAAAGCCAAGGCCCGCCGGAAAAGCGAAGGAAGCTTTCTTCGACCTCCGAGGAACAGCAGGATGCCAAACCTGAGTCAAAACCTAAGGATTCGAACAAAGAAGCTTCCAACTCCTGGACCAACATTCCTCTCGTGACTGTTGCCCACAGCAAATATGTAGTGATCATGACCTCCGAGGACAAATGTGTTCGAGTCCTGAGTTTGGACAACGAAGGCAAACTCCAGCAATTGAGTGCTCGGTGAGTGACTATTTTTTCTATATGCAAGCTCGCCAAACTCATCATTTATAGTACAATGCCCAAGAAGCTCTCTGCGCTTACTCTGACTCCCGATGAGAACAACATCTTGACGGGTGACAAATTCGGAGATGTGTACACTTTCCCACTAATTCCGAGTGGAGAATACGTGAAGGTCCAGGCCCCAGCGAAAGCATATGAGCCATCTGCCACGAATCTCACAGTGCACACAAAACGCAACCTTGAATCATTGGAACAACAAATGCGACAGGCCGCTCTGTCGAAGACCAACCAAGCAGAACGAGTTGTGCTGAACTTTGAGCACCAAGTCATTATCGGTCACGTTTCGTTGTTGACGGAATTAATATCCGTTACCCGGCCTGCGGACTCGACCGTCGGCAAGCGGAATTACATTCTGACTGCGGATCGTGATGAGCACATCCGTGTCTCTCGAGGTGTTCCCCAAGCGCATGTAATTGAGCAGTTCTGCTTTGGCCACACTTCATTTGTTAGCAGTCTGTGCGTCCCTTCGTTCGAACCCAAGGTTCTCGTCTCGGGTGGTGGCGACAACTACCTGCTTGTGTGGGACTGGCTCCAGAACCAGATCTTGCAGAAAGTTCAGCTTCCTGGGTCGGAAGGAGAGATTACGGTGCGCGGCATTTGGGACGTTTCCCTTGAGCCTACCGCAGACAATGCCGACCCTGTGAAGGCTATCTTTGTTTCACTTGAAGGGTACGTTTCAGTAACCATCGATGATATCTATAATTCTCCTAACATTGAGAGCAGGTCTTCACAACTTCTTTACTACACTCTCGAAAGCGACAACACGATAACTCACCAAGATACCCTCCAGCTGTCTGGAAACGTTCTTGAACTCACTGGCCTTGGCTCAAGAGGCTCTATTCTTGTTGCCGTGGATACTTTGCGGCAATCCGATTCGACAAGTGCCTGGAAGTCGTCTTCCCAGCCTCCTCTTGAAACCTTCCGCTTCAGTTCTGGGAAGTGGGCTCCTGTAGAGGACTCCATGGTTATCAAAATCAACTCCGAAGGCACATCAAACCTCCCTACGACAATAGAGGATAAACAGCAGAAAGAGCTCAATGACTCAATGTACAATTTGGGCAACCTGCGCAAGAGAGGTGACTACGACGAATAAAAGCATGGATGCTTTTGATGAATGTACAGCAAATGATCAATTAGAATTTCAAATACATATATAATGCAGCAGTTTCCATTATAATTCGTCCAAAGCAAAAAAAAAAAAAAAAAGCATGGCCGTAAAATTCGCATCACCCTGATCAAGATATATATTTGGAAATCTTCCCGCTCTATCCCATCTCCTGACCCGGCCCCACTATGAAGAAAGAAAAGATATCAAATATCAAACAGACCAAAGCCGAGGAATGGGAGAAAGGCCCTTAGGAACTTTTCGAAATGGATGCCGAACCCTGAATTATAATCGTTGCTTTATCTACGGAGCACTATGGGAGGGCCCCGACAGGCTGAGACATCACTAACTCATCACGGTAATATAGATCTGCTGAGGATCTCCCGCGAATGATCCCATCCAATTGGACCCAATTCATAGTTCTTTAGTTAGACTTATGGTGGTTAGAAGCAGACTACAACATACGGAGCAGAGCATCTTTAAGCTCTCGGAGGCACCGGCGACTCGGCGTTTGATTTGTGGGGTAACTCTACCCAGGTAGGGCTACATAACTATCATAACAATGTAATGTTCTTGACCGATAGTAGGATTCCTCGGTGAATGGTCCTAGTAAATGTAAAAGGGCGGATAGGTCAACGTCTAGAACAAGTTGTTTAGCAGGAGACAATGTGGGCCGGTGATGTCCATAGCTAAACACACAAACATGTTATCGATTTGACAACTCAAATTCCATCTATATTCTAATTGACACGAAACTACCTAATTATCACAAAATAATAATAATAATAAACAGAAACCTCGGAAAGAAAAGTCAGGTATGAATGTATGACTGATGTTTTCCAATCACGGGCCGCGGCACCCGGAGAACCTTCCAAGTTATAATCCCACTTCTTCCCCTCCATCCCACTTACATATTCCACCAACACAATGCAGGAACAATTTGAGCCTTTGAAGAACGACTTGCTGCTGAGGGCTGCACGGGGTATGTTTACTCCGTGTTTTGTGTTTTAATCAGAGCTGACAATCGCAGGCGAGAAGGTGGAGCGTCCTCCGATATGGGTTATGCGACAGGGTGAGTTAGACTTATCCGTGGACCACTCCCCCCAAGAACAATTGATTGACATTTTTTTTTTCTTATCCAACAGCTGGTCGATACCTCCCCGAATACCATGAGGCGAAGGCCGGCCGTGACTTCTTCGAATGCTGCCGCACACCCGAAATTGCATCGACCTTGACCCTCCAGCCTATTGAGCGTTATGAAGGCCTCATCGACGCCGCAATTATCTTCTCCGATATCCTAGTTATTCCTCAGGCCATGGGCATGGTTGTGGAGATGCTCGACAAGAAGGGCCCTCATTTCCCCGAGCCGCTCGACTCCCCGACAGACGGACAGTACGAGAAGGTGATGGCCAAGAAGGTGGATGTGAAAGCAGAGCTGGACTACGTCTATAAGGCAATTACTCTCACACGATTCAAGCTGAAGGGCCGGGTGCCCTTGATCGGCTTCTGTGGTGCACCATGGACGCTGCTGTGCTACATGGTGGAAGGCGGTGGCAGCAAGCTCTTCGTGCAGTCCAAGAAATGGATCTACAAGTACCCTGCTGAGGCACAGGCTCTTCTGCAGAAGATTGCTGAGATCTGTGTGGAATACCTCGCGCTCCAGGTCGCTGCCGGAGCGCAGCTGGTGCAGGTCTTCGACTCATGGGCCGGCGAGCTGTCTCCCGTCTCGTTCAAGTCGTTCGCGCTTCCTTATCTGCGCCACATCTCCGCCAACCTGCCCAAGCGGCTGAAGGAGATGGGCCTGGAGCCTGTTCCCATGACCGTCTTCGCCAAGGGCGCCTGGTACGCTCTGGACGACCTTTGCGATTCGGGATACAATGTTGTCGGCTTGGACTGGCTCCACGATGCTGGCGAGGCCATGCGCATTGCCAACGGCCGTGTCACTATCCAGGGCAATGCGGATCCTGGCATGCTATACGGTGGTCCCCCGGCCATTACGGCCACCCTTGAGCCTATGGTCGAGGGTTTCAAGAAGGGCAAGCAGGGATGGATCTGCAACTTGGGCCACGGTTAGTCAAACCTTATACTTTGGGACTGTATATCATTTAACTAATCGTCTCTCAACACAGGTGTCACTCCATTCGTCGACCCCGAGAACCTCAAGTTCTTCTTTGAAGAGATCCACCGCTTGACCGTATAATTGTGTTGAACCTTAAAAGCAGTTGGCTTCTTCCCCGACTCAGATTAAAAGACTACATTGGATCTAAAAACATATCTTTCGGGCGTGAATATTTTCAATTCTCGGGGTATTTAAGGCTATGATATATGCAGGCCTTATGAAATTAGACAGCGATATCCTCGTTCCTGTATAGCAGACACTACAGTTAGTATTGATGATCATGAAACAGCCAACAATCCTCGAAGCAACTGCGAGCAGACCGAGAGCCGCTTTACGCATTGCGATAGACCAAGCATCAAACACAACATACCATAGCTCAGGCTTCTCCTTGATGAAGTTGGTCATCAATTCCTCGCACTCGGCATTATCCAAGACAACAACCTCCTTGCCCTTGTTGAGCAGAAGCTCCTCACCACCCATAAAGGTCTTGTTCTCACCAATGACCACCCGCTTCACCTTGTAGAGGATACAGGCACCGGTACACATATCACAGGGCGATAGGGTGGTGTACATAGTAGCACCCTCGTAAGCGGAGGCAGGAAGACGGCCGGAGTTTTCGAGGGCGGACATCTCGGCCTTGGGTATGTTAGCAGTAGTTCATGAATGCTGAATGCTAGTGGATATAGATATAGATCGATTGATATCAATTGGAGTATATCACGTTATACTGACATGCAAGACAGCGCTTCCCTTCTGGACGCGCATGTTGTGCCCACGGCCAAGGATCTTTCCATCCTTTGAGACCAGGGCAGCACCGATGGGCACACCTCCCTCAGAGAAGCCCTGCTTCGCCTCTTCGACGGCGGCAATGAATCCGGGATCCTGTTCCATTTTGAAGAGTGTAGTAATTGATCTGGGTGTGGGCTACGGAGTAGAAAGAGGGCAAGATAAGAAAACTACAAGATACGGGGAACGGCAATATACTCCAGGGTGTAATCGGAGAGTTCCGAACCCCTCTATGACGATGGAGCCGGGTGGACCGTGAAGAGCTTTTTCCCCCCTCGCCTCTTGGCTTATCGATAAGAAAGATATGTGGCTGGAGGGTGGCTGTTAGTGGCGAGGGTTCAAAATTTCTGCGTTCTGAGTTACTGGTACATTTACAGGGATGGTATGCAGGATACAATATGTAAAATCCCGTATATAACCCTTATATGATATGCCTATATTAAGCCAATAAATCACTATATCAACTGCTATTTAGAGAATGATCTTATTCTACACATCTCGTACAACTGGGCGCCTGATGGGCGAAATATATGTTAGTCAGCAGTAATAAAAACAAACATGGAAGCGCGGAGAAAACTTGCGAAGGCCATCGAAGGCCGCAGAATCCCGTAGAATCCGCGCTCGGGCCAATTCAGGATGTACATAGAAGCCACCAGAAGAGTTGAAAGTGAAGAATCGCCGGTATTGTCGAGCAATTTGTCAATTCTGGATTGAAAAATAGCAAAATCTGCTTCAAAGCGAGACAAAGAAAACTAGTGTAAAATCGTCAATCCTTAGTTGCCCTGGTAATTTATTGGGTAACTTTACGAGCCCCATACAGGTGCCTGGGTAAAAAAGTTACTCAGCCTTTTTTTTGGCTTCGATTATTATTGTTCAGATAACCATCTCGCCCTTTCTCTCCCCCTCCTCCACTTTCTCATCACTCCAGCCAGGACTTCAAATACCCCCAATCGTTGTCCATTTGGCATTTCTCATATAAAAGCCGTCTCAAAAGTTTTCGGCGCCTTCGTCTCTCACCACTCTCCCGCTTCATATCTGGATTCCACGGGAATACCTAATATTGATCTTCTTTTACACGCCTCTTGATTCCCCGCATACTTCACAATGGTCAAGGAAACGAAGTTCTACGACACCCTCGGGGTATGTTTAATCTATACTTAGGCTGGTTCTAAGACTAGTTTGATTCGTGCTTTGAAATCTGACTTGGTGTTTCTTTCATTTAGGTCGCTCCCACTGCCACCGAGGCTCAGCTCAAGACTGCCTATAAGAAGGGTGCTCTCAAGTACCACCCTGGTATGTGACAATCCCGGAGACTCCGAATAGCAGATATAGAAACACTCAGCTGACATCCCTTTGTCACATGCAGACAAGAACACCAACAACCCCGATGCCGCAGAGAAGTTCAAGGAACTGTCCCACGCATACGAGACTCTTTCCGACCCCGAGAAGCGTCAGCTCTATGATCAGCTCGGTGAGGAAGGCCTGGAGCACGGCGGTGGTGGCGGCGGCATGAACGCCGAGGATTTGTTCTCTCAATTCTTCGGCGGCGGCGGCGGCGGCCCCTTCGGCGGAATGTTCGGCGGCGGCATGCGTGACCAAGGCCCGAAGAAGGCCCGCACAATCCACCACGTGCACAAGGTTAACCTCGAGGATATCTACAAGGGCAAGGTATCCAAGTTGGCTCTCCAGAAGTCCGTCATCTGCGGTGGCTGTGATGGCCGCGGTGGAAAGGAGGGCGCTGTTAAGGAGTGCGCGGGCTGCAACGGTAGCGGTATGAAGACTATGATGCGCCAGATGGGTCCCATGATCCAGCGCTTCCAGACTGTCTGCCCCGACTGCAACGGTGAAGGAGAGATCGTTCGTGATAAGGATCGCTGCAAGAAGTGTAACGGCAAGAAGACCGTTGTTGAGCGCAAGGTTCTCCACGTCCACGTCGATAAAGGTGTGCGCGACGGCCACAAGATTGAGTTCCGCGGCGAGGGTGACCAGATGCCCGGTGTCATGCCCGGTGATGTCGTGTTCGAGATTGAGCAGAAGCCCCACGCCCGCTTCCAGCGCAAGGGTGACGACCTGTTCTACCAGGCTGAGATCGACCTGCTTACCGCTCTTGCCGGCGGTGCCATTCACATTGAGCACCTCGATGATCGGTGGATGACCGTCAACATCGCCCCTGGCGAGGTTATCGTTCCTGGTATGTGACTTACCTTTTTTTTCCCGCGCAAGCCTCGTGAAATTGTTACTAACAATTCTCTTTAGATGCCATCAAGGTTATCCACGGCCAGGGTATGCCCTCATTCCGCCACCACGACCACGGTAACCTGTACATCAAGTTCGATGTCCAGTTCCCCAAGAAGGAGGAGCTCCAGAACCTGGAACTCCTTGAGCAGGTCCTTCCTCCTCGCTCCGAGAAGGTTGTTCCCCCGACCGACGCCATGGTCGAGGATTTCGAGCTTGAGGACCCCGAGAACGAGCACGACCAGGCCCGCGCGCACGGCGCGGCCGCGGCCGGCATGGACGAGGATGATGATGACGTGCCCGGCGGTGCCGAGCGGGTGCAGTGCGCTTCGCAGTAAAAGGATTTCGGAGACAATTTCCATGCCGTAGATGGGGGTTGATGCTAGGCCAATGATGAAGACTTCGCTTATGATACCATGTGAAGGAGGCCCTCTCCTTAACCCCGATTTGACGCGGGGAACCTGTTTGTTTTCTTTTATGCTTTGCAATGGCGTTTCCTCCGAAGACCTGGAAGATATCATTTTCTCTTTTTTCTTCTCGGGTTCCATTTCCCAATTTCTCCTGTAATCCTCTTTCGAATTCCTTCTCGCCTTGTCCAATTCTTTTTCTCTTCTTCTTTTGCATACACGTTTCGGGTCGTTGATCCTTGCTTTTCCATTGCTTTTTTTTACTTGTGTCGCCCATTTTATGTTTTCCATGGGACCCGGGGTTTGTGTGGTGGAGTTGCGCTGACGATGGGAAAGAGTTATGAATCGAAGATGGATGAGACGAGACCACGATTGCGGGCCTGACTCTTGCCAACGGATCTAAAAGATCTATGTTGCCCATGCTGGCTTTGTCCTAGGACGAAGCTTTGGGACGAGGGTCGTGGCGTGATCATGATGGATTCGTGCCTTTTTTTTTGTTAGCCTGCACTCTGATGATGACCTTTGAATAGACATTGTATGTTTTCGTTCCAATGCATTTGCTCATCCTATGGATGGTTTGTTTGATATGAGACGTGTTGTTGGTAGTCGTACGTGTAGTTGTAAGACTGAAGACAAGGAGGTGGGAGTGCGACGGGATAGCTTCCTTGGAAGTCCTCAAGGTCCTCTTCGCCGTTGTGGGACTGACTTCCAAGGTCGTCTTGTGAAATTCAGTGGTAAGTATGTATGTTGACCAATGTACAATAGGTATATGAAAGAGTGTTTCACCCATGGATGGCTACATCGTAGTTTGGTGTGGGCTATTCAGGCAAAATTCGGAAGATATACGTTTGTGGTTTGTGGTTTGACGCGGTAGTTCATCCTTACCTCGGCAACAATGTTATTGAGAAACTCGATATTCAACGACGACAATCTGAACATGGTGTTGAGGCAGCCTTACTGCCTAAGGCCGCTCCTTTACTCATCATAGTAGTTGATCTTCTGTTCCCAGTCAACAGCTCAATTTAATCTATGATTTATTTCCCACCTTGCCTTCTCTACAGATGGCGATTGGAAGGATATGTCATACGTGGGAAGAATTGCCCGGAGTGCACTGGGACTTACCTACATACTTACTATATCGAATGCACCTAGAATGGCATCAAATGCATATTATCAAGTTTGTTGGTAGCTATTAAATTTCTTCCTCATCCTCGCTTTTTGTGTTCTCTATTGTGGGATTGTCCTATACTATGGACGTAGCAGCGCCCCCTATAAAATCGAATGGGAAACAGTATAGGAAAAACGCAAGAAAAGGGCTTGCTATATATAGCTAGATAAAAACTAGATAATGCTCAGGTCCAATACAGGTAGTTCCATGATCTACGCGAGCTAAAAACCTAACATTTGAATCCCGAATCATGAAACAGTTGACATAAATAACCTTCTCCGTCGTGATGCTCGGCGCATTTTGGTAATTGAGTCTATTGCTGGCGATTCATCGGGAAGAGGGGAAGGGGGCCTGGGGATTTCCAGATCATAAAATGGCCCTTGGAATTGAAATGGTTGGGCTTGATGATCTCCGAAATTCATCGAGACGCTACACCCGAGACTTGCACTTGTGACATCGAAAGAAACGGCGGGATAAAGCTTCCCTTCCAAGCCATGAAACGCGATGCCTATAGTAGTTTTAAAGATTGCATTGGTCAGTCGGATTAATTTGGGACAATCAAAGGGGAACAAATCAAGGGTGACTGACGAAGTGGTTTGCCGTTGATCGTGTAGAATGCAGTTCCTTGACTAGGATTGACGCAACAGCCGATAGTATCGCCCGTGGTATAGACGTCCCCATATTCAGTTCCAACCTCGCGTTCAAAAGATTTTCCATCGTCCCCATGATACCCCCAGGAGCCTTCATCCCAGCCCAGCATGCGATGAAGCGGCGCTTTCTCGTCACAAAATCCTACCCCGATAATGCTGTCATTCACATTAGCTTGAATGCAGAATTTCAAGACTTGAAATTGGCAAAGAATTCATACTTTTCCGCCGCTCCTTTCTTGATGGTTACTTCGAAATAGAAGATGCCGATGCCAGGCATGGGATAATCAGCCCGGATGGCGCCGCGCGGCTGATTGGTATTATAGGGGTCGATAGGACAAACTGTGTAACTGAGTTAGTATATTAAGAAAGGTGGAATAAACTTAACATACCACCACCAATGGTCACCTCCTTCCCAGTTTCGCTGACATGTAAAGCCGCATGCCTATCTTGGGGATGGAAGCGGGATGGACGCGGATAAGGCTCCGAGGAGGTAGGAATGTCCTCAACCGCGTTTGCATCAAGCAGTTGGCGCTCGATCTCTGGTAGCTTGAGATGTTGAGCTGTGAAGAGAGGGGACCATCCGTCCGGTGATGGGGCGTTGGGGTTGACACCGGGGTTACTCAGAAGCTTTTGCACAAAGTCGGAGCGCTTTACAGCAACAGCGGCTTGAAGGGCATCTTTACTCAGCGAGAGGAGGGATTCTGAATCTTGAATAGCCTGCAGGATGACCTCGAAAACTTCCGTGTTATCCGTTAGACAAGCCCAGTATAGCGGATTGCGCCCCCGGGCGTCTGATACCGCTAGGCTGGCTTGATGCTGCAAAAGCTCTTGGATGGTCTGGATGTCTTCACTCAGAATGGAATGAATCAGGGCTGTTTTCCCTTCCATATCGGGAATGTCTGGGTTGGCTTCCCTAAGCAACAATTCAGTCACGACGTGGCTCCCTTGAGCGGCCGCAATACTGAGGGCCGTTCTCCCTGCTACATCTTGCACATCCAAATTGAGTTCTTGGTGTTCAAGCAAGAAGTCCACGATTTGCTGTGCTTTGTTGAGAATCGCAACGCTAAGCAATGAGCGTCCGGCGGAATCACAGACAGCCAAGTCACTCGTCCCCGCCTCGACGAGAGCTTCCATGATGTCTCGGTTATTGGCTTCGGCAGCGATATGAAGTAATGGAGGAAAACCAGGTATGTCCAAGGCAGCTTTTGCTCCATTTTCAAGAAGCAAATTCACAAAGTATAAGTTCTCCCGTTCAATGGCAATTTTAAGTGCTGAGCCATGTTTCCTGCCCATGTGATTCAGGTTGGCTCCATTTTCGAGCAGCAAGCGGGCGACTTCAATATGCCCCGTCTCCAACGCAAGAGTCAAGGCAGTGTCATCCTCTTCATCAACACCATCAATGTTAACCCCCTTGCTTAACAGCAGCTCCACGATGTCAGCGGAACCACCCGCCGAAGCCGCGGCGATAGGAGCTCCCCAGCGGCTGCTAACTCTCTGTATGTCTGCACCCCTCTGGATCAACATCTCGACCGTCTCCTTTTGTCTATTTCGACAAGCACGGTGAAGAGCAGTTGCCCCATCTTCACCTCGAATATCAATATCCACACCGCTCACAAAAAGCCTATCCAGAGCCTGTATGTTACCCACAGCCGCAATCTCATGGATGGCAGCCATTTGTAAATTGACATCCTGCAGGGCTTGCTTTTCCATGGCTGAGATGAGTTCGTTGCATGTTTCTTCATAGTCATTCCCGAAAGCTAACGCAAGTGACGTCCTAGAATAATTATCCAGTATAAATGGATCGGCTCCAGCGGCCAACAAAGTCTTGACAATTTCAGGAGAGTCATACGCCGCATGAAGTGCGGTCCAGCCGTCAGAACACTGGAGATTCTGCTCCTCGCGTGACAATCGACTTAAAAGCACCTTGATTACCCCCAGGGCACCCTTGTAGGCTGCTTGATACAGTGGAGTGTCACCATAGTTGTCCAGATGATTAGGATTTGCCTCTGCTTCAAGTAGACACTGTGCAACCTTTAGAGAATTTTCTGATGCCGCGTAATATAGCGGTGTCCGCCCATATTCATCGACGTTGTCGACATCTGCACCTGCATCAATCAACATACTAGCGGCTTGCAAATGATCATTTTCAGCCGCATGGTCCAATGGGGTTCGCCCTGACATGTCACGGGAATTAAATTCCCATTTATGGTCGATGAAAAACCGTACTAGGTCGTCATGACCCCACAGAACGGCACGTTGGAGCACAAACTTGTAATATTCTGGATCCCTGACGAAGTGGTAAGTCTCATAGAGATATGATACGATCTCTGTGTGGCCTTGGTCTACGGCGAGAGAAAATGGAGTTTGTCCCTTGGCGTCCATCATATCAACTTCCGACATGACAGTCAAGAGCTGTTGCAGTGCCTTAAGTTGGCCCTCCTGGGCGGCGATATGCAAAGGGGTCTTCTCCTCGTCATCTTCATAGGCTATGACAGCGCCATCCTCGATCAGAAGATCTATAATGTCGTTATTACCAGACGCTGCTGCTTGGTGAAGAGCAGTCCGTTTTCTGTCATCGGTCATACCGACATGGAATTGATGATATTTCAAAAGCTCTTCCAGTGCTGCTCGATTCCCTCGCACGGCTGTCATGTGCAGTGGGGTCCGGCCCATTTGGTCCAGAGCGACGGGCCATTTCTCGGATTCTCCTCGCGGGAGAAGCTCCTCCAAGACCTCGGCATGCCCCCCTGCTGCCGCCTCATAAATGGCCCAACTGCCTTCCTCCCTTCCAATAGGATCAGAGGATTGAAGGAGCCATTTGACTATATCCCTGTGGCCATGCCGAGCGGCAATTGCCAACAGCGGCAGTCTGCTGTCTTCCGGGAACCGCCAAGTATCTTCCGTAGACTCATCATCACATTGCATAATGTCATCCGCATTGGAATTTGCAAGTCGCTGGATCAACTCTTGCAAGGCATGGAGGTTGCCTTGTTGAGCGGCTAGATCCAGGGGTCTGTATCCCGCGTGATTGCATGAAGTTACATCTTGAGTCCGATCAAGAATTATAGTGATAACAGCCAGGTCTCCGGCCTCTAAGGCCACATGGAGGGCATCGTTCCCGTCATTTGTAAAAGTCTCAGGGTTTGCCCCAGCTTCGATCAGTAATCTCACAATCTCACTTGATCCAGCACGGGCAGCAGCTTTCAGGGCGTCATATCCCGAGGCATCGGGTAGGTCGATCGTTGCATTGGATTTTAAGAGACCCTCTACCATCACATTCTGGCCGGTCATTGCGGCGAGATGCAGGGTAGTAGCCCCATCTGGACCCGCCTTGTCGATTGTGGCGCCATTTGTCAATAGCAGGGCAGTAATTCCAGAGGAGCCGGCCAAGACAGAGTAGTGAAGGGGCGAGTATCCCTTTCCATCCTCTTGGTCAACGTTCACGCCTGCATGGAGTATTGCGGCCACACAGCTTTCTGATCCAGTCCGGACAGCCAAGCTCAGGGCTCGCGGGGATGCGACAGCGCCATGGGAAAGAAGAACCTTAATGACCCCTTCGTACCCATATCTCGCTGCAATCTCCAGCGCTCCGTTTATTATGGACTGCGCATTCTCCGCCGCATTGGTTATGGGGATAAAATGCTTCACCAGTCCAATAAGTCCAAAGCGGCACGCGATTTGAAGCGGTGTCTGTTCCACCTCAGAAATAGGATCCCCATTCCTCTCAAGTTCGTTGTACCACCTTGCCCACACGCCACAGTGTCTCTTGCGGGACAGGAACTGAAACACGCGGATGACAGACTTGTCGGACTCGTCTTCTTGACAATGTCGGGGCCAACACAGCGTGGCATAACGGAGGAGGCCGAGCTCAGGGGCTAGTGAGTTGTGAGAACTTGCTTTTTTCAATTGTGGGAGGACAAGGTCAAGATAGTCCAGGCAACTTTCAAGCAAGGCCTCATGGCTAAATACTTGGTAAAATCGTCGGACAAGAAGAGAGTGACATGCGTCATGTAGGAAAACGTGGTTATCGGCAGATTGAATCAACGGACCGATGACTTTCGCAAGGTCCCCTACGATGTCGCAGGGAATGTGATCTCTCAACGTCGAATATGACTTGGTTTCCTAAGGCCTACGGAGTGTCACGGCAACCGCAAGCTCTCGAGGCGATAATGGTCTCACCGCATGTAAGACCCAATGCAAAGCAGCCCGAACCCAATAGTTCTCAGGCCTTTCTATCATCTGGAGTGTCACTTCACACCACTCCTCCAGCGATGTTGGTAGGCTTTGGATCAGGTCTGTCATTGTAGATCTCATCGGCGGTGACGAAGGTAATCCATTCCAGCCCATTTTAGCCAACCCTAATACATATGCGTTTGGAATCCCGGACAGGATCTGTATCAATGAAGATTCGTGGGTGTGCCAATGGGGGTTCTCTCCAATCAGACGACGGGCAGTAAGCTTTTTAATATCGCCACTGAGAGCTCTGAACCAATCTTCATGACTCGCGAAAGAACTTTCTGAATTGGTGCTGCATGCAGTATCATCATTTTGGGACTCGTCTTCAAGAACAAGGATTATCCTCAGCGGTGCCGGGGATCTCCCTAGACTCTGGAGCTGCCTTAAAAATTCCTCGGCTGACTTTCTGTGTATCTGCGAGCAATAAATCAGACAGAAGACAGGATCGTCGCTGGCAGCCTGAAAAAGGCTATCAAAGAGGGTTCTCAAATTTGCTTCGGAAAACGACGTCAATCGGAGTATTGCGCTGCCCATCCCAGATATGCGGGAGAACAAGAGAGGTTGTTGGAGGAGGAACTGTCGGCAAAGTGAAAGCCAAACCATTCGTGCTGTACACGTCACGGTGTGGTGATGGTCGAATGCATAACTGAGAACTGCCCCGCTCTCTCGGAGCTTCCCTGCAAGTTGTGATATGTGATAAGCAGCTGTGATGTAGCCCAATCCCTCAGGACTTCTGATTTGGAGAACCTCATCGTTCGGCGTGCACATCTGGTCCACAAATCCATTGCTAGCTGGGATTAACGGCGCGGTAAATGTCGGGATGATATCGTTGAAGCGCACGTGGTGGGTTTCTGAATCTATGAGAGACCATGCCTGTAAAGTCTGTCCGACTTGACCCAGATACGGTGCTATTGGCCTCGGTCAGATATTACTGCGATATCGCTTAAACAAGAGCATGGCTCGACTCACACTGCGAATGGACTTCACCCAACTCTCGAATTTTGTTGTAGACAATCTTTGCATCGTCATCACCGTCATCGCCATTTCCGCCTGCAGTGCAACAGATATCATCAAGATCACGGTTTATTTCCACAACCTCACCAGCTAACTGGGTCGCCTCCTAGATCGTAGGGGCGTTATCAGACTTTGGGTTCCAACGAAGCATTTTCCAGTAGCTACCTGGATAGCGAAGAAGAATAATGGGGTCATACCGATTGTGAGGGAAATACGTTGTGTTGCCATTTCACAAAAGTGATTGCCCGCGCGTTCCGCGATATCAGAATACAGTCCGTTTCGACGGTGGCGGAAGACGCCAAAAGGGTCCGCAACAGATCTGGTAGCCCTTCAATCTGCTTTGGGGTATACTTGGCTAGGAGGCTCATAACATGACCAGGCCAGAGTGCGGCATCCAGAGGAAGATTCGGGAAGTCAACGTAAAGCTGTACCCGAGTCAGCAAATTGATTCAGACGGTTAGGGGGGAGCTCTAAATACAATTCCGGCGATTCGAAGAGTGATACTGTCATAGTGTGGGCTTCGACCAGCTAGGGCTAGGATCTATTAGGGGCGGTTAGTGTTCAATTCACGAGGCGGGCGATGCAATCGGATGATAGTTTACCTGCTTTACGAGAAACCCACCCAGCTGATGTCCAATGAAAACGATGGGAAGTTCATCCTATCCAACTCTTGTGAGATTCTCATACGTTGCACATTATATCAGGACAAGGAACTGACCGAACTAGCTTGCCTTGCGCTTAAAATTCCCTCCAATGTATCCTGTGCTCTCTCCTGGAGAAATCCTGGCTGTGATATCTCATCGGTATATTCCCCTAGTAGGGTAAATTGATTGATTGTGGCCTGGGGGAAGTGATTTGATAGGAATTGAGTGCGTTGGCTGTAGGAAGCGTGTGGGGGGATGCCATGGATCCAAACTAGGCTGTGAATAGATCAGTGTCTGACCGGGAATAACATTTCATTGCCGAATTGCGTCTCACTGAAATAGTTTTGCCATTCTCACTTGTCATGAGCTTTTGTGAGCTCTGTTTCTGCTCTGTTTCTGTTTATGGCGAGGGGATGGGGGGGGGGGGGGGGGGGGTGACTAGCTACATGGGATAACTAGGCAACATTAAACTTGGTTAGGGCGGAAGCTGCATCATAGTGAAGGGCTTTGCATGATATAGAATGCTAGATAACAGAATACCAACATCTCTTGCATACAGTCACATACATGAACGCATGCATGCACAATGCGGTCTTCCAAATCAGGTATAGGGTGCTTATCCAACAAGTAGTGGAAACCGAAATGCTCCAATAATAACAGATTAAACAACTCAACAGAACCCAGATGCCAATACTCCGTACAGGGATTGTTGTTGGACATACCCCGCCCGTTGGTCACCCTTGCATATTCAGCTCCGTCGCGACCATCACGTCGGCTTGTTTGCCCAGATCGAGTATGTCAAGATGGGTCAGATTGACCGTCGAACCCAGGCTGTTGATACCTAGGCCTTTCAAATCCGTATTTGGGCCTATCTCCACGGGATCAACGGGATCTGAACGTTCGAGACCAAGTAAAGACCGCAAAGACCCCACAAAGTCGACCTCTGTCTGTACCTTGATGGTGAATTGGAAGGGTACATCGTCAATCCGCCGCAAAATCACGGCGGCACGAAGAAAGCTAGGGATCCCCGTATTTGTTTGCTGATCTTCGTCCAGTGACCAAATGACCGCGTTGTCACGGCCCATCTTTTCATCGAACATCCGCTTGATACCTCTGAGACTGGTATAGTGGACCTTATCCTGCGGAGCCTCCATCTCCCACTCGTACCCGAGATTTCCTGTGGCGATTGGGCTGCTCCCAGCACTCAGACCCCCACTGACAGTATGTTTGACGTTCCGGGTGGTCGTTTTCTTGTTTAGTGCGAATGCGCCTTCTGGCCACATCCGATGAATCTCAGGCTGATTTCTGGCATTTCCGCTAGCGTCATCAAAAGTGAGGGTTATTTTCGCATTGCAGAAGCGGCGACTTTGTTTGTGACAGATGAACCGAAACTCGAAGACCAGAAGTGTAGCTGGCTCTCCAAGTTCGTTTGTCTCCTCATTGTCAGGTGTCAAAGTTCCATGATCGATAGTGACAATGCTCGTCCGGGCCACCAATGTGTCACCACGGTCGACGAGAACGCGGCGAGCTTTCTGATTGCCCACGTTTTGGGTGCGAAAGCCTGAACCCTCATCCCCTTGGGGCAAGAGCAATATGTCGATGTCTTCCATGATATAAGGATTGTTTTGTTGGATAACGGTAGTAACAAGACAGATATCGGGGTAGATGCCAGCTCGCGGTGGGACCTTTTATAGGATGATGCTACAGGGACCCTCATCATCACCCCTTCTCGGCTATTCGGACCATACAGTTCTCCCTCCCCTCTTCCTAGGACATAGCCACTCCCATCACCTTTATCCAATAAAAGCTAAAACCAGAGGGACACCAGTGTATTAAGCGGTACTCTGTAGACAACTATAGCCCTGTGGGTCTGTGTATAACTACTTAGACAACTGCAAAAATATAGTGTGAACTACGGTAGCATCGGGCCACACCCTCTTTCATAAAAGCCTTAGGCGTGGAAGTATCACTCGAGCCAAGAGGGGTCCGAGTAGCTGGGGAACGCCCCTATATCATTGTAATTTCTACAAGCTTACCTCCGATTGGATTCATAGCTCATCCGATAGCACCGGATGACTGCGATACGACCTTGTTTATGGGTGGCGTTTGACAGTGAGCTAGCCAGGCGCCATATGAGGTGAGGTGTGATGAATAGCAAGGATTCCTGCATGCTGCAGCTGCCACGCCGCGTAAGCAAAAGTCTTTACGCTGGATAGCGTTCAGGATATTGATCTAGCTGAAATATGATGCCGTGCATAGCTCTTCCGTCATTTCCCGTCAAGGCAAATTTCAAGTCACCAACCTCAACACCACTATTACACGGAAATACCAACCCTCTCGCAATATGGTCAGAAATACGGTGCCAATTATGGAGCCAGATCCGAAGAAGGAAGACAGAAAGAAGCTTACAGGCTTGAGTATAGGGAGAAGGCGGGCAA
The DNA here is from genome assembly GCA_034423695.1 of Penicillium polonicum. Lineage (NCBI taxonomy): Eukaryota > Fungi > Ascomycota > Eurotiomycetes > Eurotiales > Aspergillaceae > Penicillium > Penicillium polonicum. The sequence goes on along the minus strand of CP139885.1, from coordinate 6,735,390 downwards.
AGTACGTGGTGACTGATGACACCCAAGACATCCTCAAGCGTCTTGAAGAAGTAAATTTCGATAACGCCGAAGCAACGAAAGAGCTCAAGGCACAGCTTAACGGGAAAGGGCAAAGAATCCTCTACCAAATGGCCGAGATAAAAACCAATGACTCCTGGTTTAAGAAGTCCTTGACCTGGCTCCTGGAGAACTACCCGGAGATGCTGGAGAAAGGCGAAGAGTATATTTCACCATTGCATAAGGCGCTTGCTACTGGGAATCACCAGTTTGTGGAAACAGTTCTAAACTTTGACAAGTTAAAGAACCTGGACAAAGTGCTGAGGAAATCCACACCGGAGAGGAAGAATTGCCTCCATCTTGCAATCGAACATGGATTTTCCGACCTGAAGGGTCTTATCGAGAGGTGCAAATGTATCCCCAAGCTCTTCATTGAGGGTAGTCTTGATGGATCCACCCCACTCCATTTAGCATTGAGATTTGAGCCAGAACAAGATGACATTGGTCGAGTTTTGGAGGAGAAAGGATTTTTGAGAAAGCCAGCCCCTACGAAAGAAGGGATCGATCCACCTTCCCTCCTCATCAGGCGTAGCACAGGGCTGACGACTCCCAATAGTCCACAGCCTAGGCAGCCACAAATCGCATCGGCTGATCTGAGCCCGAACGAAACGCAAGAATGGCTCGACGAGATCATCAGGCCGCTTGTTGAAGCAGCAGGCGATAGCCTTAAATGCACAGATAGGGAAGGGCGGACTCCCTACCAATTTCGCGAGTCTTTTCTCTGCGTTGATGAGGAAGTGGTGGAGATTCTTGATCGTGTCGAGCCTGGGAAGAGGGAACGCGCTTTCCGAGCAATATTCGTGGAAGACAAGCTAGCCAATTATATTCGAGAGTATTGTATGTCGAACAGCTCGCGGCAAACCACCATGACGTGTTTGTACAGGGCAGGAGAAGGTAAGAGATGTCGCAAAATCCTGTTCATATTGAATAGTGAATCCTAATAGGCATCCTGAGTCTCAGAAAGGCACATCAAATTTGACCTGGCCGGACTACCCAACCTTGCCATCACGAGAGCCTATCTGCAAGGACTAGCTAGACATATCCGATTTGAGAGTACTCTCAAGTATGTCGCTCTGCCTAGGCTCACATTTGAAGCACCTAAAGAGGTGAAACGCACAACAAGGTTGGCAGACCATTTTCTAAACTCGGTGATAATAGCGCCCATACTGACATATCACATTAATGCAGAAAAGCCTTGCCCACTCAGAAAGGCCGAACTGATTTACAAGAAGTTTTTCAGTGGCTCCGAGATAACGGTGTGCAGAAGATTATCAAGGTGATAGTCATTGATGATGAACATCCATACCATAGCGACACAGCCATTGAAGGGGCACTGGGTGGTTTTGGCGTGCAGATTTGGGATTGGAAGAAGGTAGACATCTGTTCGGACACAATTTCAAAATCCAGCAGGTCTGTGAAAGAGATTTCGCTCTATTCCTCGGGCAACAATGCCGTCTTAATGGGATGGGCCAGTCCAGCGGGATTCAAGAACACCGAAAAATTTCCTGAGGTAACGCATGAGTCCCCTTGTTGACTGACCTAGTTTTACAAAGGGGTCGTCTAACATGAATAATAGCTGGAAACGGTGAATCTGTATATACGATGGGTACGTTCCCCTAGAGTCAAAACAATTCTTCAGACTGGATCTAACCCAAAATAGGAAAATGAAACCGATGAGAGGCTTCAATCTAATCTCAATGCATTCAAGGAGGCTCTGGAAGAAACGTCACCCCAAATGGAAAGATCATTAACGGTAAATCCCTACAAGGACGATATGGCAGTGAGCTTTGTCTCGGATTTCTCCAACATGCGAGGACTCAACGAAGGGAACAGCCCGTGGATCGATTGTTTGCAAGACTTCAAAATATTCTTGAGCAACTCGCCCACGCTCAAGTCGCCTGACGGCCCGCGAGTCAAGATCGCCATCATCGATGACGGGGTCGATACCTCTCTCCCCATCCTTGAGAAAATGATCACTATCGGGAATTCCTTCTGCCGACATCCCAACTCGAAGGATCTCATGAGTGCCTATTTTGCACCCTCAGGAATGCACGGAACTTGGATGGCAACTCTAATCAGCAAGTTGTGTCCCAATCCTAGTCTGTACATTGCCCGTTTAGATGAACATTCCAACCCACTCGGTGATGGCAAGAGACAAATCACCGCTAAGTCGGCAGCCGAGGTAGGTCTGACAACTTTAGTCTCAGTGTGGCGAATATAATGCTGATCATCAATTCCTTTCGAATCAGGCCATTTCCTGGGCCGTCGCTTGTAATGTCGACATCATCTCCATCAGTTGGACCATCGAATCTAGCAACCCGGATAGCCAAGATATCAAAGACCTTGTCAAAGCAATTGACCAAGCCCACACCAAAAATATCCTGGTGATCTGTTCGGCGAGCGATCAGGGAATCGTGTCAACGGAACAGTGCTACCCGGCGTATACGGGTAACTGTATCAAGATCGGGGGAGCCGACCCCTCCGGCCGCGCTCTCACGTGGGTGCGTGAAGGCCTAGTCGACTTTCTCTTCCCCGGTAAAGATATTCCTTTCGAGAACCAGGAAGGCACTTTCACCTACGAATCCGGCAGCTCCATCGCCACAGCTGCCGCCTCGGGTCTTGCGGGCCTCCTCCTCTCTTGTGACCTTCTGGTCAATCCCACCACCGAGCCCTCATTCTTCCACCGCCCAGAGAACATGAAAACCGCCTTCAAAAATCTGGGAAAGGGGACCAAGATGCCAAATGTGACAAACTATTTCGACGCCGAATTCCAAAGGTTGCTGGCAAAGAAGGAGAAATCAAACCAGGGCGAGCAGCATGTTAAATTCGAGACAATCAAAAAGGGTGCCGTGAAGGAGACAGAGTGGAATGAGACCTCGCGTGATGTATTGGCTGAACTATTGGATGGGCTTAAGAGGAGATAGGACACCAGATATCTCCGTATCGGCCCCGGTACATGCAGGAACTGTGGGTGCTAAACCACTTATACAGTATGGTGTTGTGTCAATTATGGTCTCCTAAATAAACAGTGAGGTGACTTCCAAGCGATCACCTGGCATGCAAGAAGCTTCAAAATATCGAACTTATCTGACATTTCCGGGGAGGCGAGAGACGGTGTGGTGTGTTGGTGGCAAGATCGCAGGGACGAGGAAGACTGAGGGAGGAGAGTCGATTGTCTGGAGAGAGAAGGCCTCACAGAGCTAGCTAGGTATCAACCTACTGCCCTAAGCTACCTTGCTGTCCTGAAATCATAAACAATCCACACCTATCTTAGCTGGTAGTCAATAGAGGGAGATACGCAATGAGACATCTGTCGTGTCTAGCAGTACGTGCTTATTATGACATTTGGCCTAGTGTCAACTTGCATAGAGTGGGATCTCTGTCTCAACGCAAATTCTGAGGTAACCGGAGACTGGTGGGATAGAAACCTACCCGGCTCACCTGCCGGAATCAGATCAATATGATGAGTCTGTGGAGCAACTTCGATGAACTGAAATCTATAGCTGGACAAATGATATGACTAGCGGATAGCTAGCGATAAAATTCCTGCGGTCAGATCTCTCATACGCCCTGATATCAATGGTTCAGCGAGATGGGGCAAATAATATTTGGCTGATTGCTAAAGTACCTGCACTTTCCTGGATGACGAGATAAATCACGCGATTGTGCTAGCACGCAATAGTACCGAGGACTTGGGCCGGCACTAGACATTGAACTCTATGTTGTACTTTGTATTGACTTCAAGCTAATAAGAAGAAGGGTCCAAACACATTATACTAGGGACTTTGTCGATTGCGAAATATCACTATTGCTCATCTACGACAAAGTACGGAGTACTCCGTACCCTGATCTTAAGCTGTGAAACCATATATATCTGTGCATTACGCCCCAGTGCCCCTGAGCTCACCGGTATCGGAATAGGACATGGCCATATGTTCTAAAACAAAGCTAGTCTCGTGTAATTGATAACATGGCTGAGGTCTTAGATACGACCCTTTGCCGTAAGGGCCGGAGATCCTTCGGGGTAAATCCTGGAACTGGTGCTTCTTTTTCTCCGAGGTAATTTGCATTCCATTTCATGATCATGCTAGCTCTTCGTTAAGGACAGGGATTAGAAGTACTAGGTGAACAACTGCCCACCAAGGTCCAGGGATACTCCTTGCGTACAATTCAATCGGGCCGCCTCTTCGGGTTTCCCCACAAAGGCACCCCTGCATATACATGCATTCACGCGAAGACCAGCGAGCACCTAGAACATCTCGTGTCATCGGTCACACAGACACAAGAGATGGGATAGACGCTGTTCCATGGCGTGTTCTGGTAAAGATCTCCAAATTATACATAAGAAGAGCCCGTATCCAAATGTAGGATAGACGAAGAGGGGACTCGGAGGCCAAGAACACGGAATCCCGAGCGAGCTTAACGACTAATGACGCTAGGTTATATTGGCGGCAAGGGCGAGAAATGAATGCTAAAAAAAAAGGCCCATAATTTAACCACCTGAATCACTAGTCAATATAGAAGACAAGGTTCTCGTATAAAACAAGGCAAACGCCACTCCGTCTAGGCAAGACGAGGCTGAAACCGAAGAGCATCTCCGAGGAGGACAATGTACGATGTACTCCGTGTAGCAGAGATGCTTGTTCGCATGAGCACGGCTATACAACCCTAACCAGCTGCAGATCCGAGCATGTCTTAGAGTCAGGTGCCTAAGAAGAACGACACGAGCGCCACATTATTTCCTTTTTGCTTCTTCCTGACGCCTATTTCTTCTCTTGTATGCCGCTATAACATCTAGTCTGGTAGCCAAGAAAATCTAGAAGTCTTGGATATGTACCTATGTAACCTGAATAGCGGGAGGAATGTCCTGGGTGATATGGTCAAAAGTGCCGAGGAATGCACTAGGAAGACTAGCAAGCGACCAAAGTGGAAGATGTAAACAGAGAGAGCTGATACGTTTGTTGAAAAGGCCAAGAGTAGCATGGGTAGCCTCGTGGCACCATATTTTAAGTTAAGGGCGCAGCTCTACAGATGTATGGAGCACTGTAGCGTAGGTAACACTGCATTAGTACTTTGGTTCTTTGGAATATTCCGCTAGACGCGGGCTAAGGATAAAGCTCGATGACGTGATTTAGATCTTGATTGCACCTTTACAGAGTGGATGAAAAGGATGCAGGGGACAGGGGGAAAAGACATGCATATTCGAAGCTCCATATCAAATTTAAGTATATGGCTCAACTCTTGGCTGTTATAACAAAAAAAGGCAACTGCAATATACGGCCTTGGTTTCCCTCTACTCCGCACGGAGTGCTGGATTGAGATACTAGCGAACGCAGCCAAGGTTCTAAGAAGGTCGATCGCTTCAGATATGTGGCTATGTAAAAAAGCAACTGTCTACGGAGTACTCCGTGTCTATTAGATGAAATGGGTACAGGCGTTTTCTCCTACATATGCACCTAACAGATAGAGTAGCCCCAAGCCCAAGTCCCAAGTGGACCCCAGGTGAGCTTTTTATTTAATTTAAATATGAATGGACCATTCCGTAACAGGACCACGCGGCAGATGATCAATATAATTTAGATCCCGAGGTCAGTGTGGAGCTATGGGCATATTGTATGGTTCCCCCTTCTATAAAAAAAAATGAAGCTTTAGAATTATGTAACATGATATCCAAGCCCTGGAGGCGGTGGCCACGGACCTGGAATAAAGTTAATCAGTTAAGAAGATTCTTGAAACAATGCCAATCCATCACAATCCACCACAATCCACTATGAACGTACCATTCAAACGTGGAACCTCATTTTTTTCCTTTCACCATCTCGTCTCCAGATTGCGTGTTCTATAAGGTCCGTGATTGGTCTTGTGGCCCCACTAAGTTGATCTTCTTGGGGCAAATCTCATCAAAGCGCCTTGTCATTCGTCATCCACACTTCTTGGCACTGGGACGGCTCCTGCAGTGTGGTCCGCACTTTAGTCATCGTCGTTCATATTTATCAAATTGGGACGATTGGAACGATTTTACATGGGCTATCAGGTGCGGAAAAAGTCATGAGAACAAGGAATAGTTTAACGGCTATGTATGACAGTGCTTGACACAACTGGGACATAATAAGCCAAGTATTCCGTCTCATGTCGACCATGGGCCCCATGTTAAAAACGGATATACTCCACGACCCGTCGTCATTCTTCCAGACCGAGTGGGGACCTGCCGGTTTACGCTCTTCACTGATCAACTCGGATCGTCGGTGGACCCGGCGTGAAATATCCCTCCTGGTTTTTAACAACGTGGGCTCGCTTTCAACCAGTTTTGCTTTTTTTCTGATTATTTTACTTCGAGGAGCACTTAGTACAAGTCTAGCCCTCGTATAACCCTTGCGTGAATTCGACTGAATTCGACTCAAGCGAGCTAAGCGGAAATTTCCACCCGGGCAAATCTGAATTTGAATCTGGGGAGCTTAGATATTGCGCCATTTGCGATCGAATCACGCATATCTTGGAACATTCTTTGCCCTTTTTTTTAATTCTTTTTTTTGTCGTGCCATGCAAAGTGCGTGATCGTCTGATTTGACATTCTTTTTATATCCCTGATCATCACCACATTTTGGGGAGACTCCATCTTTCCAAACTTCCATCAACACACATCGTCCTTGTGGTGAAGCTTCGTCCAATCCCGGCTTTTGATATTGTCAACACCGGTCTGTACAAGCATATTCATCATGTCCGGAAACTCGGGCGAGGCCAATTCCAGTATTGGCCAGTCCCTGGCCAAGGTCCTCGGTATCAAGCTCGCATACAGAGATCCTCTGGGTGCTACGGGTGAGACCGTTACAAGAGGAGAATCGGAATTTTCCATGGGCACCGTCGACACATACTCATACAACGAGCCCGAGCCGACAAGTGTCGATTGGATTCGCGAGATCACCCCATCCGGAGCCCAACTAGGCAGATATCTGATCAGTCTATTCCCTTTCCTCACATGGATTGGCAACTACAACCTAACATGGCTGTACGGTGACTTGGTCGCCGGTATCACCGTGGGAGCGGTCGTTGTGCCACAGGGTATGGCCTATGCTAACCTGGCTGAACTGGAGGTACAGTACGGTCTGTACTCCTCGTTCATGGGAGTTTTGATCTATTGGTTCTTTGCCACGTCAAAGGATATCACCATTGGGGTGAGTGATACTGCGACCGGTTGAAAATAAAAATAACGTTACTGACCTCATCTCATAGCCCGTGGCCGTCATGTCAACTCTTACAGGAACTATCGTGATTAAAGTCCACGAGCAGTACCCGGATTACCCTTCCCATTTGATCGCATCCGCTCTTGCTATCATTTGCGGTGGTATTGTTCTAGTGCTGGGTCTCCTCCGCCTTGGATTTATTGTCGACTTCATCTCTCTCCCTGCTATTTCGGCCTTCATGACCGGATCGGCTATCAACATTTGCGCGGGACAAGTTTCGACTATGTTGGGCGAGACAGCCAAATTTAGTACGCGCGGTGCCACCTACATGGTCATTATCAACACCCTCAAACACCTCCCTAGTGCGAAATTGGATGCTGCTATGGGTGTCACTGCCTGTGCAATGCTGTACATTATCCGTTCAGCATGCACTTACGCCGCGAAGAAGCAGCCTGCCAGGGCCAAGATGTGGTTCTTCATCTCGACCCTTCGGACCGTGTTTGTGATCTTGTTCTACACCATGATTAGTGCCGCCACGAACTTGCACCGAAGGGATCACCCGGCATTCAAGCTCCTCGGGACCGTCCCTCGAGGATTCCAGCAAGCCGACGTGCCCACTATGGAACCTAAGATCATTAAGGCCTTCATTGGCGAGCTTCCAGCTGCGGTCATTGTTCTTCTGATTGAACACATTGCCATTTCCAAGTCTTTCGGCCGTGTTAACAACTACACTATCGATCCCTCTCAGGAGTTTGTGGCCATTGGTGTGAGTAACCTTCTCGGGCCCTTCCTCGGTGGCTACCCTGCGACAGGATCTTTCTCCCGGACAGCTATCAAGTCTAAAGCTGGAGTGCGAACACCCCTTGCTGGTGTCATTACCGCGGTCGTGGTGCTCTTGGCTATCTATGCCCTGCCTGCTCTCTTCTTCTACATCCCCAAGGCTTCTTTGGCTGGTGTCATTATCCACGCCGTGGGCGATTTGATCACTCCCCCGAACACTGTTTACCAGTTCTGGCGCGTATCTCCGCTTGATGCGATTATTTTCTTTGTTGGAGTCATTGTCACTGTCTTTAGTTCCATTGAAAATGGTATCTACTGCACAGTCTGTGTTTCGCTTGCAGTCCTACTTTTCCGAGTGGCCAAGGCCCGCGGTCAGTTCCTGGGCCGTGTCACTATCCACTCCGTTGTCGGAGACCACCTGTTGGATGGCGATGGAAAGTACGGATCGTTCGGAACTAACAAGACTCCCTCGGACGACGAGGAGCACCACCAACGAACCATCTTCCTTCCCATCAACCACACTGATGGTTCCAACCCCGATATCGAAGTGGAGCAGCCCCTTCCTGGAATCTTCATCTACCGCTTTTCCGAAGGCTTCAACTACCCCAACGCCAACCACTACACCGATACCCTGGTTCAAACAATCTTCAAGAGCACCCGCCGAACGAACCCCCACGCCTACAGCAACCGTGGTGAACGTCCCTGGAACGACGCTGGTCCCCGCCGCGGCAAGGAAGGTAGCGACGACGACTCACACTTGCCCCTTCTCCAAGCCGTTATTCTGGACTTCTCGTCCGTGAACAATGTCGACGTAACCTCAATCCAGAACCTGATCGACGTCCGCAACCAGCTGGATATGTACGCCTCTCCCCGCACCGTTCAATGGCACTTCGCACACATCAACAACCGCTGGACAAAGCGCGGCCTGGCTGCCGCAGGCTTCGGTTACCCGACACCCGTCGCTAGCGACGGCTTCCACCGGTGGAAACCCATTTTCAGCGTGGCCGAGATTGAAGGCAACGCCTCAGCCGCCGCCCACGCCGAAATTGTCGCCAACCAGCGCGAACAGTCCCTCCACAAGAACGCGGATATCGAATCCGGCCTCAAGTCTGATTCCAACACCATCGCGTTGGAGACCGACGGCATCGAGACCGCGTCCGAGAGCTCCGAGGTCGCCCGCGATGACAAGTTCAACCGCGATATCACGGACAGCAAGCCATACCAACGTCGTCCTAAGGTTGCGCTCGTGCAGGGCATGAACCGGCCTTTCTTCCACATCGACTTGACCAGCGCTCTCCAAAGTGCCGTTGCCAATTCCTCGGACTTGATCCCCCACGTTGAGTGATTCGTCTTGTTTTTGTTTTTATTTCTGCGCTTCATTTCCTCGATTTGCACTGCATATCCTGCTTGCTACTTGTCTGCATCGATCAGTTGTTCCTCCCTGGCTTGGAGTCTGATCTGATATACCCCCGATTATGACCTGTTAATATCGTGTTCGCTTTTGTCATTTCCGCTCCCCCTATACTTTTTTGTCACTTAGCACTGTCTATATTGGATGTGTTTCCATGGCACTGACTGTGGACATCCTGTTGTTGTGATAATATTCTTTCAGCACTATTCCCTTGGTTCGCGTGTGTTGGTTTATTTGGTCTGGGTCTTGTTTGTTGACCCTTTTGGATCTGGGAAGAAACGGATTGTTTGGAATGGAATTGTCTCCTCGGTTTCTTCCTAGGGAGATACATACCCCTTTTGCTTATACATAGTTATATCTATCTTTCATAGACACTTGGTGAATATATTCCACCTCATTGTTTGAACATGACCTGTGCACTCCGTAGTTCCTTAGCAAACCTCCGCGTAACCCATCATTAGTAAACCAGCCTTCAGATGTGCCCAGGTGTCAGATATCTTTGATTCATATAATCGATCATCCTGATCCACGCCCTGTTACATATTAATGATCTCCACTTCTTCCGAGCCTAACCGCGCAACCCCAATCTGATCCACATGTCGGCAAATTTCATGCTCTACCTTGTCTTTTGTCTAAATATTTCCAAAGGCTACTCGAGCGAAGGGAAATCTTTAATGGTTGGACAAATTTCAAGATATGTAATTGAGGTTTCAAAGTTTAAAAAAGGTTAACATGGTGACCTCTGGAGTTAAGATGATTTCCTATTCCGAACTAGCGCCTTCCAAAAGCATCCATGTATATCACGGGCATATAATTTTTAAAAATTCAATTAAGTTTCTTCGCAAAAGGACTAGGTGGATCCATAGTATTCCTTCCAAGGGTTAATAAAACTGATATTTCACAAACTTATCCCTCCTTCCTCCTCCATCTCCCAAAAGAGATAAGCTACACAGCACCAAAATGACAAATCCCCAATCAACAAGCACCGGAATCTCCCTCCAAGACCTGAACACAACAAACCTAGAAGAACGACCCACACGGACAATCCAAAATGACCTCTCAACAACCCCCTCGGAAACAGACATAATGCAACAATCCCTACTAGCAGACTCCCAAGTCCCAGACGGCGGCGAAGCCTGGGTCGTGATATCAGGTTGCGCAGTGGTAACATGGTGGTTCATCGGCACATCCTACTGCTGGGGAATTCTCCAAGCTGCCCTCGTCAAAGAAGGCGTCTCATCATCGTCAACGCTGGCATTCGTCGGATCCCTCGCAACGGCATGTATCTCCTTCCTGGGTATTCTGAATGCGCGCATTATCCGTAAACTCGGGACGCGCAGATCCGCCATGGCGGGTGTATTCTTTCTCGGTCTTGGAGAGGTGCTAAGTGGATTCTCGGCTATGAATATTGGGGGCTTGTTCGCTACGGCTGGGATTGTTATGGGAATTGGTATTAGGTGAGATTGATCCGGTGTGGGACTCGCGTCCATGTATATATAGTATACGTGCGCGCTGGATACATACCAGAGCTCCATGGCTACGAAATTGTTACTAACCAGCACTACAGTCTCTGCTTCATGGTCGTCTCCGTCACGCCGGCGCAGTATTTCCGAGCCAAGCGCGGAATCGCGAATGGCATCGTCTATGCAGCGGGTGGACTCGGTGGTGCTGTGATTAGCTTCGTGATGAATGCGCTGCTCGAGCGCGTGGGCGTGCAGTGGACGTTCCGGATTATCGGGTTCGCTACTTGGGCTACGGGCTTGCCGGCTGCGTATTTGATTAAGCAGCGGGTTCCGATCCCGCCTTCGGCTGTTGTGGATTGGTACGGTTCTACTCCTACATTACTATCATGCCTTTCCTTATGTTATACTGTCATTGTTAGCAAACTAACGCCCTCTACAGGCGTCTATTCCGCGACATCCGCTTCGTCCTCCTCTTCGCAATGGGTGCAATCGCCACATTCCCCCTCCTAGTCCCACCATTCTTCCTACCGCTCTTCACAGCTTCCCTGGGAATGTCATCCGGCACTGGAGCGGGTATCGTCGCAGCATTCAATTTCTCCTCTGCGCTGGGTAGATTAATTTGTGGGCTATGCAGTGATTTCGTCGGACCGCTGAATACGCTATTCATTTCTCTCCTGCTGAGTGCGCTGAGTATGTTGATTATCTGGCCTATCTCGACTTCCCTGGGGCCGTTAGTCGTCTTTGTTATTGTGAACGGTATGGCGAATGGAGGCTTCTTTTCAACTATGCCTACCGTCGTTGGGAATACATTTGGCTCGGCGAGGGTGTCTGTTGTTATGGGGATGGTCGTGACGGGTTGGGCTGGGGGATATTTGCTTGTAAGTTGGCTGGCTGGGGTTGTCGATGTGGTTTGATATATGAGCTTGCAGTACTAACTATGAATACAGGGCGCCCCCATTGCTGGGTTTATCCTGGATGCTGCTGGTGGGGAGAATAAGGGGATTACGGGGTACCGTCCGGCTATTTTGTATGCTGGTGCAATGGCTCTTGTTGCCTCTATCATTGGGCTTTCTATTCGGCTGAAGACTGATATGAAACTGCTCAAGAAGCTCTAGGGTGGCCTGGAAAAAAAGCAATATTGGTATGATGTTAGGATGAGCCACATGTAAAATTAAGAGAATTTAAATAGATCAATAGATAGAGAAATAGACACAGAGAAAAGAGGAGTCAAGCGAGGCATATGGCCGAGGTTCAACGGGGCCCCATAGTTCAAGTACTGCGAACTACGCCGCATCCGCCAGAACGTCAAGTCATTTTCATCAATTCATATTCACCTCTCGTTTCCCTTCTACAATATATGAAAATCTATTCAATTCAAAATGACTCTAAAAGCAGTTTGCCTGACACGTCCAGCACTGCACTTCAGAAGCTTGGCCATTCCACGTCAATCACCAATTAAATCATGCATCGCGCAATATAGCTCCCATTCACCAATGGGCTCCACAACCGCCGGCACACGCAAAAAAGTAACTCTTCAGACCATTCAAAACCTCTACAAAAAGAATGAACCCATCACAGTCCTCACAGCATCCGATTTCCCTAGCGGCCATGTCGCCGACACAGCCGGGATGGAGATCGTGCTCGTAGGCGACAGCCTCGCAATGGTCGCAATGGGCATGGAAGATACAAATGAAGTAACAATGGACGAGATGCTCCTCCACTGCCGCAGTGTAAACCGCGCCGTCAAGAGTGCCTTTACAGTAAGTATACCCATGCATAACCTCCATCCCGAATACATACTATACTACACGCCACCCCACCCCCACCAAAAGGCACCAAGTATCAACATCTCACACCCGCTATAGATCGCAGACCTACCAATGGGCTCATACGAAACAACCCCAGAAAAAGCCCTAACGTCCGCAATCCGGATGGTAAAAGAAGGCGGCATGAAAGGCGTGAAACTCGAAGGCGGCGCAGAGATGGCACCAACAATCCGCAAGATCTCACAAGCCGGGATCCCCGTCATGGCGCACATCGGACTAACACCGCAGCGACAGCACTCGCTAGGCGGGTTCCGTGTGCAGGGCAAGTCAGCCGCGGGCGCAGTGAAACTTCTGCGAGATGCATTGGCCGTGCAGAAGGCTGGTGCTTGTATGGTTCTTATTGAGGCTGTGCCGTCTGAGATTGCGGAGATTGTTACGCGGCGGCTGAGCGTCCCGACTATTGGGATTGGGTCTGGGAATGGGTGTTCGGGACAGGTGCTTGTGCAGGTTGATATGCTGGGGAATTTCCCGGAGGGGAGGTTTTTGCCCAAGTTTGTTAAGACTTATGCGGATGTTTGGGGGGAGGCGAGGAGGGGGGTTGAGGCTTATAGGGAGGAGGTTAAGAGTAAGGCTTTTCCTTCGGCTGAGTATACTTATCCGGTTTCTAAGGAGGTTTTGGAGGAGTTTGAGAAGGTTGTTGATGAGGTTGCGGGTGAGTTGGAGGAGTAAGTTAGTAGCTGATGTATCTTTGGATATTTAGTTGCCTTTCAAGACAATTTGTATATATGCCGAAGGCTTGGAGCAGTCTTGACCCTTGACATCTGCCCAGCAACGTAATATTCAAAGTGAGCTTCTAGCCTGCGGACATGTTTAGGATATACCAAAATATGAAAACTACCATCTCAGACAAAAGTCGCTTAAGTATCAATTAAAATGCAAATTCAATTCGTACAGAGCATATACAACCTCTAAACATCGCCCAACAAATCCACCCAGCTTTTAAATAGGATCCAGGATCCTACCAGCCGATAATTCTCTCTTTTCACCTCAAAACACCCCCAACACCCGCCCACCCCAGCACAAACCCACTAAGCGCCTCACTCATAACACCACCACCAAACCAAACATCCCTCCAAGCACCCTTACGAAGAATCTTCCTGGGACCAGCCTTCCCACCAAGCTGCATGCGCACAGCCTTACTCTTCTCATCCATCTCAATAACACCCTCGATCTCGCCAGTGTTACTACCAGGGAAGAACGAGCCTGCACCTGCGCCGCCGGAGCGGTGGATCAAAACCGCATGGAAGAGCCCTGATACTAGGATCGTGCCGAGGAAGTAGAAGGCGAAGCCGTAGCCGGATTGCAGGGCTAGGATTCCGGCGGATAGGCCGAGGAGGAAGGAGGTTAGGCTGTGGAGGGAGGAGAGGACCTGTTTTTTTTCGGATTAGTTTGGTGTGGTATTTGAATGGAGGTGGGTGTGGATCTGGTATTGGTGTAGGGAAGATGGATGTAGGATAGGGGTGGTTGGATGGGATGTGGGATGTAGGATGTGGGAATGTCATACGCGGTTGTTGTGTTGGACGGCCTCGGGTACGAGAGGGGTGATTAGCAGGGAGAGTTCCTGCTTTGTTGGTGCCATTTTGCCTGGCTTGGTGTCTTTTTTATTCCCCGACTTGTTGTAGTTGATGTTTGGTTTGAGAGGTCGAGCTATGGCTCTCGGTGTTCGTGGCGGGTACTGATCACGATTTGGGCGGAGGTTTGCTGAGCTTGACCAAGATCACAGGGGCGTTGCTCTTTAATGGCGATTAAATTGTTGCACCAAGAGATATTCTCGTGGAGGGGTGGACACAGCTTTCGGCTTGAACAGATGGAGGTCGGAGGTGGCAGCGAGTTTCTAGAAGTGCACGGGCCACTTCCACCTGGTCCATGATATTCCGATGCTTCAGACTTAGTATACTACATACGATATACTACACCACATTCAAGAGCGCAACACCATTTAGGAGAGTATTTAACGTAAATCAAATCAATCATGTTCATATCTACTATTAACCCGAATCCAATGTCCAATAATCCTGAGCCTTTCTCATGAATCTGTTCACATCACACCATTTGATACATTTGTCCTCGATTATGCTGCAAAACATAGCAGAAAGAAAATGCAAGTATCATGATGCCGCTGACTTTAAATTCAAAATATCACATTAAACTAGATTTTCGAATTTGCCATCAACACGGGCCTCCTTGACCTGCTCAAAGACCTGATGGAAACGTTAGTGGATGATCAGAATCAAATACCAAGCAATGCTTACCTTTAGCATCTTGTTGCGTGCACCCAAAGCGTTGACACCGCGATCTTCCAGGGCCTTGTCGTCCAGGTCAACCAGTTCCGTCCACTGGAGGTCCTTCAGGTTGTCGGTATATTTGTGCAGCCTGAGGGATCGCAGCCAGCTGGGGATATCCTTCAGAAGAGCCGGGTCTGTGGGGTCCTCGGGCGGCTTCGAGCTGCCACGGCGACCCCGCGGAGAGCGGCCTCGTGTAACCTCCGAGTGATCTGACAGATAGCCTTCATTACCCAGACCAAACTGCCCAATGTTCAAAGAGCCCAATCCATTGCCCATAAGAGGATTGTTGGGATCATACGCCGCCAGGAACCCATTGTTCTGTGGTGAGGTGAAGCCCATGGGGGTCAAACCACCACCGTGCATAGCAATGCCGGGCGATGTTGGGCGAGACCGTCTACCGGCCATAGCCGCCTGTTGCTGAGCCTGCAGAGCTGCCAGCTGCTGAGAGTTGAGGAGCTGACCGGCGACCAAGTGCTGCCCACCCAGGCCTGGGCTAGCCAAGCCCTGAGAGAGCATCGGGTTTCCATGCGAGTTCTTGCCCTGACCATCATTGGAGCGAGCACGGCGGTACTTGCGCGCATCATCCAGAGCAATGCGGTTGTTCACCGTCGACAAAGCTGCCAGCTTCATTGCCGTGGCATTGGCCACCATATCCGCGTGGGTGTTGGGGTTCTGGTGTGATTGCTGACCGAAAGTCGCCGTCATCGGAGTGTTGGTCATTGACGCCCAGCTGTGGTTGCCGACATTGTATGGCGAAAGCAGGGGGGGCTCGATATCGGCAGCGGGAATATTGGCAGTCTGGGGGAGAGGCGAGCGCATGCCAGAGGGCTGGCTGAACTGGCCCATAGGCTGGTGTCCGGAGGATGACTTGGGCCGAGCGATCGGAGGCTGCGTGTCTGAAACACCACGCTGAGTCCACGGAGAGCCAGGCTGTTGTTGGCCCAGACCGTCCGAATTGTTGTCAGGCGCCGAGATGGTGGGCGCCACGAAAGAGGCACGATCGAAGACTGCGCTATTGCGGTTGGACGGGGGTGCGTTGCCGGTTTGCTGGGTGAATTCGGCCTTCTTCTTCGCAATAGCCGCGGCAGCATCCGGGAACATAGCATTGATGGTGGAAGGGTCAAGGACAGAGTTGCGCTTCGCGCCAGGGGATGGCGGGGGTCGTCCGAGGGAGTTCCGGGAAGCGGTGTCCATATTAAGCTTCGACATAGCATCGCTCAGACGGCTGGACATGGCATCTAGACGAAAGATAGGTTAGTTACATCTCAGAGATGAATGGACAATTTGTCATACCTTTTTCGCCAAAATTAGCAGGGGAGAGCAGGCCGGACATCGGGTGACCCTGAGACATTTGCTGCAGGACTTGGATGAAAAACCGGATCTGCACCTGAGTGGTCTGCTGCAGCAAGGCATATAGAGCCGCAGTTCTCTCGGCTTCACTCAGAACACGGAACCATTGTTCGATAGCACTGAGTTCATCCTTAAAGTCCTGATCAAGCGTGGCAGCTGCCATTTCTTCCAATGTAGTCTCGTACTGATCAATGTCCGCAAGCCATTGTTGAGCGGCACGGTCCAAAGCATCTTCCGTCGCGTTCTGACCTTGGGTTTGTTGGTTGAAAAAGACCTCCGATGATGGACGGATGCTTCGGGCGGACAGCGGCGAAGGAAACCCGGACATGTCTGCCGACGCCCGCAGCTGGTGCGATCCGAGGTTTCGCGATGAGGATGGAGGACGGAGAGTTGAATTTGATGCTTCAGGAGTGCTGTTGCGATTGCCGATGATATGACTGGCCATGGTTTTTAAGGCGACGTGTTGTGAGGACTAGTAAATACAGTGGGGGAAATGATTACTGCAAAACACCTGCAGAACCTGCTGAGTTTGCGTAACGAATAAAATCAAAAATTCCTTGAACCAGGATCCAGGCTAAGATCCTAGGGTATCAGATGACGCTGAAAAGATCCAGATCTCTCGTTCGATGGCACAGACCAGTCCAGTGGGCTGCACCTCGGAAATTTGAGATAGGAAAATTAAGGCCTGGAACGAAAGGAAATTGAGACTTGAAGCAATAGTGTGTCAAACACAGTCAAGCCACCGAGTCTCAAAGAAGGAGGGAAAGGAAAAGAAAAAGGGGGAAGAGAAGAGGTGAGGTGGAGAGAGAGAGAGAGGAAGAGGAAGAGGAAAGAAGTCGGGGATTGAAGAAGTTTGGTGAAGAGGCTTTTCTGTTTCAGGCAGAGATCACGGGTTCACCGAGAACCTCGTCAACATTCTTTCTTGACTTCTCCATATCTCTGCTTTTTAATTCAAAGGACATTTACTATTTTATTTTCTTTCTTGGCAATTCACCTCTTGGTCAAATCTGAATATTTTCTTCAGCCTTGGTGGAGACAGATACTATGAACATCTGCCAAGCCTAGATCTGAACCCGTTCCTAAGTTCAGTGCACTTCAACCATACCGGATTGATAATGAACTTCCCTTGGTGATCTCACATTTCTGATGATTATCTCAAGCTATACCTTTTATCAGCAGTGGGAAGCACTCTCTATTGAACTTTGAATCATCAGTGGCCATGAGTTCCCAGCATTACCCGGACGGGATTCCTCTGGATGAGGAAATGCAGGAGGGAGAGTCGGCATATCCGGATATTGATGAAACAATTCACTATCCATGGCAAAATGAGCAATCTTTTGACGTCGGGGATATGCTTGCTTCCGTGCTTGATCCTCGTTTGTTTGGGGACCAAAACGCACAAACTCAACCCCAAAGCATCAATCAATATCCTCAAGATCCCAACGAAGGCCCAGGCGAAGTCGAAGAAGAGCAAGAGGCCGATGACTTCTATCTAAATGAATATGACAGTCAGGGGTATCCTCCAGTATCGTATCCTCCCGTGCCTGGCGATGGAGCCATGTCGGACGAGGACTTTGCCTTATCCGGAGACGAAAGCTCGAGGTATGTATGCTGAGATACCGCATCTCCGGCTTTATTTAACACAATAGTAGTGAGTCTGAGGAAGACGAACCAGCGGAGGATGATGACGATGATCATTCAGCCGCCAGCAGGCGCCGCCGTCGTGGAGGTGGACGCTTTTCCGGAAGATATGGCGCTCGCGGCGGAAAGGGCATCAAAAGAGGACCCCGCAAGCCGCTGGAGCCCAGTCCGGAATTCAAACATCTTCATTCGGGTGCTACCTCTGCCTTCATTGATGGAGACTACGAACGGGCCATTGAGCTGGTGATGCAGGCGATTCAGATTAACCCCGAGATGTTCGCTGCTCATTCTTTGCTCTCAGAAATTTTCCTCGCACAAGGAGAAAACGATAAGGCGCTGGCAGCTCTATTCAACGGAGCTCATACAAGGCCGAAAGATCCAGGTGTCTGGGTCAAAGTTGCTCGGCTCATCTTGGATCGCGCTGGAGAAGATCGGCAGTCCGCATTGCATGATGTTGCTTATTGTTACAGCCGTATCCTCGAGGTCAGCCCCGGCAACACCAATATTCGGTTCCAGAGAGCAGCTATCTATCGTGAGCTAGGCCACAATGGCCGAGCCGCAACTGAGTATGAGAGGCTACTCAAGGACTGCCCACACAGTGCCAGAGCACTGCGCCATCTTGCAGAGACGTACATTGATCTCAATGACGTACAAAAAGCAGCAGATTATTATGCGGACAGCATTGACCACTACCTATCTCTCAACCCTGAGGATTCCGAGTTCACTTGGTCGGATCTCAATATCTACGTTGAACTTTTTGGCTATCTCAAACAACCCGAAGAAGGGCTCATCTCTTTAAAAATACTTGCACGTTGGCTTCTAGGTCGCGGAGAAGACTCAGTGTGGGACGGCCAGGAAGATGACGACAGAGAATGGGACGCCGATGATTCGCCTCGACGCATCAAAACGGATGGTTTTATGCCTGGTCAGTGGCCTCGAGAGTCGTATGGGCTTGGTCTTCCGCTGGAGCTTCGTATAAAAATGGGTGTTTTCCGCCTCAAATTGGGCGACAAGCATCACAGCGAGGCATTAGTGAGTTTGATGCTGGATAACGATACTGATTGGATAGAAATACTAACAAAATACAACTAGCATCACTTTGAATGGCTTAACCCAGAAGATGATTCCGAAGGTGCCCGGGTTTTCGACTATGGTGATCTTTTCAGGGAAGTGGCAGATGCTTTAAAACAAGTCGGTCTCTTCGAAGAAGCACTCCGATACTATACGCCCATCCAGCAGACCGCTGAACATGCCGATATCAGCTTCTTCATGGCCATGGCTGATTGCTGTATGCAGCTGGGCAAGATGGAAGATGCTGAAAGCTGTTATCTACTCGTCGCTGAACACGATGCTAGTCATATGGAGTCGCGAGTACTACTCGCTAAGCTCTATGAGAGCCTCGGGATGAGCGAACAGGCTATGAAGTATGTCGGCGAGGCAGTTCTGATTGGCCGACAGGAAACTCGCAGCCGGGGAAGAAGAAAGGACACCAGACTTGAACAGCTTGCCATAGAGTTCAAGATGGCTGGATCAGAACCCCTCCGGTCAATCGCACCCAAACCAACACAGACAGCAACACTGATGAACGCAGCTCCTTCGGCCCCTGGCAAAGGACGGGCGCAACCTGGCGAAGGTACTAGGACTGATGATATTCAATTCTTGTATGCGAAGTTATTGGAGTTGAATCCACAAGTCAAAGATGGTGTCGCTGTAGCCATTGAAGATTGGCTGGACATTGCTGATGCTCTATTGCGAGATTTCCGGAACAATCGGGCGTTCTATCCGATGGATCGAAGTATTGCCTTTAGGGGATATTCGATTGGTGCAAAGTCCAAGAACCAGACCAAAAACGGCACAATGATGGATGAAATGCAGCAAATGGCGGGCCGTCTTCAAGAAACCTTGGGTATGTCATCCTGCTCAGTCCATCCATATACACCATACTAATGTTACATTTAGGAGATGTATCAGAGGAGCCTTTGCAAGGCGCCATTCCCACTGACTACCATGGAATACCATTCGATGAATGGCTTGACATCTTCCTGCAATACGCTCTACTCGTAACAGAACAAGGCGAGCCAGAAGAAGCTTATGAGACCCTTGATTCTGCGGCGATTGCAAGTATCTGGTTACACTCTAAGCCCAAGTCGCGATTAATTCATGTTTGCTGGTTCAGTGAGTTTATCCAATTCACTAACAAGTAATTATCTACTAACACCTTTATAGCATGCGCTCTCCGCGCACGAGATGAAGAGACACTGGCCAATGAAGCCCGCTGGTTCATCAAAGAATACCAGTTTGTCACCGACACTTATCGACTTTTCTCCATGCTGGGCCACCTATGTGGCGACCCTCACCGATCCCTTTTCCATTCCTCCGGAAACATGAAATTCATGCTTCGCCAAATCAAGGCGATAGACTTTACGATGCCACAAGATACCCCTCGACCCGTCCGGCATTCTGTCTGGAAAGAACGCGCCACTCTATCGACACGGGATGAAGCCGGTGAGCCCATCACCGCAAAATCATTAGACATTGCTCTTCTTGTGCTCTATGGCCACATGCTGTATTCCGGAAACAGTTTCTACCCCGCCCTGAACTATTTCTTCCGAGCATACGCCCTAGACGACCAAAACCCGGCCGTTCTCCTCTCCATTGCCCTCTCATTCATCCATCACTCCCTCAAACGACAATCCGAGAATCGTCACTACCTCATTATGCAAGGACTGTCCTTTATGCATGAATACCGGCTGGTTCGGGAGAAGCCAGGAACCCTTCTACCCGAAAAACAAGAGATGGAATTCAATTTCGCTCGTGTCTGGCACTCGCTTGGTCTGGCTCATCTTGCTATCGATGGGTACGACCGGGTGTTGAAACTCGGCGAGCAGATTCAAGAACAGGCCAAGCAAAAGGCTCTTCAAGAACCGGCATCTACAACACATGGTGCTGGTGTGGTTACGGGCGATGACAGCAAGCCCCAGGAGACTTCATCGCCCATTGGCCAGCCTTGCGTTGAGGATTTCTCCCGCGAGGCCGCTTATGCGCTGCAGTGTATTCACGTTCTCAGCGGCAATGCAGAGACGGCGAAGGCTGTTACAGAAAAATGGCTTGTCATCTGATATCAGTTCATGCTTCTACCTGCTTTTCTGACTGTTGCAAACAACTGATCTTCATTCTTAATGTGTATCATATGAACTAGAACTTCAAAATCAAGACTATCAAGTTAATTTACCAGCCCTTGTATTCCAAGCAGCCTTTGATGAATGCCATGGGTTCCCAGAAGTATTACAAAGTACGGCTGACTAACATCCTTCTCAGAGCATGCATAATATATTCAAGCTCTTAAAACTAAGCTTGGCTGACAACATCTCTTAACGGGCGTACGCTGTCGACACATGACTTGGTGGCACATATTCCAGGAGGGCCCTCGCACATGCCGCAGCCACAGCTGCAGCATATGGCTGCCATTCGTCGTTCTTCCTTTCATCGGCATAATCACAAATCCCCCGTATGACAATGCAGGGGAAGTCATTCGTCAACCCTGCTGCCTCCATTTCAACGCACAAGACTTTTCCTCCGAGGTTCTCATCGATACTATCACGAAGCTCGGCATTTTTAATGACTTGGTTGCCGGAGGCTATCAAGCCGCAATGCACATCACCGACTCCCCGTTGCCTTGGGTCCTGAGAACCGACTAGCCCCGAAGAAGGTGGTTCGCTGTACTCGGGCACTAGCGCTGGCCATCTTTTGCCCATCTCTGCTAGATATTGGGGTAGAAGACTGTTTCTCTTGAGCCTGTTTCTGATTCTCAATTTGCCCAGAGCTGTCAGAAGCACGGTTGGGGGGCTATTCAAAGCGCCGATACGCCTGAATTCCCCGCCACCTTTTGCCTTGCCAAAATCCCATTGAACAACTCCTGGATACTGGTCCACAGGCATGCTGATCACGACATCTCCGAGTTTGACTTTGGAAGGGATGCCACCACCAATGCCTACCATCAGACCGATCTTGATGGATGGAAAAGTGCTCATCATCTGCATCGCACAAGCGGTCGCTGCATGGGCGCCCATTCTTCCTTCTGGTAGACAGGCTATGACGATGTTGTGCTGCCCGATAGATCCAAGTGTGTACGTATTCGAATCACCAGGCGGCTTGAGGAGATCAGGATGCTCCTGATCTAACATAGCAGTCGCAGCAGTCTGCTCTTCAAACAATGCACAGATCCATCCGACAGCGTAATCATTGCGCGTCAGCTTTGTCAAGTGATGTCTCATCCTGCAAGAGATGGGAATCTCAGGAAAGATTTTGCTATCGTGCTGCACGGTGCAGGTAGCAAGATAAACCGCGGTGTATCGAGGGAAATTGATGAATGGTCAGGATAAATAAGGACTCGAGGAATTTGTCGAAAGGTCTTTGTCTGAGTAAATAATTTGAAGAAAGTAACAAGGAACTGATGGTTCACATTTAAGTAAATGGCGAAGTCTCTCTACTAAATACATACAACTTATGCGCCCAATCCCTTGAAATAGCCCATGTATCCGGGATCACTCCTAAATCAGGAAATACGGCGCTAACTATTCATAGCACCAAGATTTCCTAGGCTTATTTCTTACTTGCTTTACTTTTTTTCGGCCCCTGTAAAGGTGTGTTTGTGGATCATACCTACATAGGCTAAGAGGTGGGCAATACCCCCATCTTCTCTTGAGCCCCCTAGCAGACTCAGCATACTGTTGAACATGTGTTGTTTCTCCAGCTCCCTTTAAAGCTTATAGTAGACCTGGCTTATATGTGAAGGGCCTCACGACCCTCGCACCAGAAGTTGTTAAATATAAAGCCTTGCTTTGTTAATTGCCCGCCATGCTAGGATCACAGCCGATGCTTTAACGCCAGCGCCAATGTTCTAGAGCTTTGGCCCCCAGGTGATGCGCCCCTAATTATGAACCTGCATGCAATCGTGCGCGCGCGCTATCTGCCCTAACCGCTGGCCCCCCGAAAATTTAATTGGTTTGGAAGATGCAACCCTTGTAAGGAACCTCCTTGTCTATTCTATTCACTGTGGTCATCGCGTTTGCACAATTAATACCAGAAGTCTTGTGGATTCCTACAATAATCCTCGTCATGAAGCTGGCAATGAAAGGTCCTACTGCTCTGCACTCCCCTCAATCCAATCCTGATTTCATTTCCAAAGACTTTCTATATGCTGAATTAATTTACACCAAGTTAAGCAAAAATCAGACCCTGAAGATCCTCAAACCATCGTGAAATGTGTGTTTTATAGCTATTTACCCTCATAGATGCACGGGAATTTCGTTAAAGGAAGTCGGGTTTCTTCCGAGAAATACAAACGCCTAGGTATTCAGCACTTGTCTCTCATACTGCCTGTGCGTATGATCTTTCAAGACTCTCTCTCTCAAGCCTCCGAATGAGTATTAGTGTAAAACCGCCAAGTAGTGATCCGAAATAGTAACCAAGGTAGAAGGCCTCATTGGTTCTAGGGCTCTTATAGAGATCTAAGGTTATATTTAATAATAGAGGAATAGCGGGGTAAACATTTATATATACAACATAGGGAGGGTAAGTATTAATAGCGGATCTGCCCGCAAGAATGTGGGGGGGATGCGGAAACGCATGCGGAAATGGATGAAATTGAGATTCTTGCTAATCAATATCTCACACAATATATAAGCCTTACGGCTGTGGATTATTACTGGCTCAGATATTCCTAGTCTGCAGGTCGACGTGATAATTTTCTTCAACCTGTTTCGGCCCTATCTCGCATAAATCCCCTAACCCTAATGCTCATGTCTTTTGGCCTTCGTTGATGTCATTGAGTCATTGAGATAAAAAAGAGCATACGGCCACCTAAGATCTCAAGCCCTAGCAAATGACTGTAGAGGGCACCCAAAGAGTGGGAAACCATTCCAGCTCTCAAATCGAAAGTCCTGCAGAACTATTGCCGATCACCTCGGCACACTCCAATTCCCCCACAGTCCAAGAATTTGTTGAAGACGAAAAAGGCCATGATGTCAATATTCAAAGCTCGACAGAAGACTCAATAGGGAAGCGAAACTATTGGAAACGCTTTGTCGATATTGTTTCATGGACACCGCCGCGATGTCGATGGAATACGGAGAATCCGACTAAATTCGGCTTGCCTTTGAATATCCTGTTCGCATTCTCGGGGACTTTCACGGTATGGCATAGAAAATTATCAAGATATGCCATAATCACTGCTAATTTAGTCGTACAGGTTGCCAATCTATACTATTCACATCCCATTCTTGATGTTCTTGCCCAATTCTTCGACGTCTCGCATGAGCGAGCGTCATTGATCCCGACCTGCAGCCAGGCTGGATATGCGACGGGATTAATCCTTCTTTGTCCTCTTGGGGACTTAGTTCGAAGAAGGCACTTCGTCTTGCTGTTGACGCTTGTTACTGCGGCATTGTGGATCGGTGTCTGTATCACCAAGTCATTCGAGGTATTCCTTGTTCTAAGCTATCTGTCTTCGGTCACGACTGTTACTCCGGTAAGTAGTTCCAAGCAAGCAATATCCAATGCACTGGCCAGAACACAAATCTTACCGTCTATACAGCAAGTCATGCTCCCTCTCGTCGGAGATCTCGTCCCCCCAGCTCGTCGTGCAACAGCCCTATCAATCGTGTCTTCAGGACTCGTCCTAGGTCTTCTCTTCGCCCGTCTGCTTTCAGGTATAGTCGCCGAATACTCACACTGGCGAAATATCTATTGGCTATCACTAGCCCTCCAATTCCTCATTTTCGCCCTTCTG
This sequence comes from Penicillium polonicum, assembly GCA_034423695.1. Classification (NCBI taxonomy): domain Eukaryota; kingdom Fungi; phylum Ascomycota; class Eurotiomycetes; order Eurotiales; family Aspergillaceae; genus Penicillium; species Penicillium polonicum. Next base: position 6,710,606 of record CP139885.1, on the reverse strand, counting down.
TGGCTATTCATGCCGGACTACCCCTCAACAAACACCAACATCTCCTATTTCAAGATCCTATATTCCATCATCGGATACTACTGGAAATCCCCAGTGCTTGTCCAGGCAACTCTCATGGGATTCTTCCTCTCGGCCACATTCACCAGTTTCTGGACGACACTCACATTCCTCCTATCCGGCGATCCCTACAACTACCCAACCCTGACAATTGGACTATTCTCTCTGGCAGGTCTTACGCCCATGTTCCTGGGACCACTCTTCTCACGCTACATGATCGACAAATTCGTACCGCAGTTCTCCATCCTCGTTAATTTTGGCATCATGATCACAGGTATCAGCATCGGTACCTATACAGGCACATTTACCGTCGCGGGCCCAATTCTCCAGGCTGCGCTGCAGGATTTCGGTCTGCAGATGAGTCAAATTGCCAATCGCGTTTCAATATACAGTGTTGCGCCCAAGGCGCGGAATCGGATCAACACCGGATACATGATTGGCGTGTTCTGTGGTCAGCTTATGGGTACCTCTGTTGGAAATCGTCTGTACAGTCAAGGGGGCTGGATTCTGTCGGGAAGTGTCAATTTGGCGTTCATTGGGGCGGCGCTGATTATCTGTCTTCTTCGTGGCCCGGCTGAGAAGGGGTGGGTTGGGTGGCATGGTGGCATTCGCATCCGACGAATAGAGTGATTTCCTGCTGTGCTCGGGTTTTTATTTTCTATTTTATGGAATTTTCGCTCCTATTAGTATGCTTTGCACTATAGACTACATATATATAGAATTTTAAAAAAGTATCAATCCTTTTCTACGGTAGATTATACCAACTTCATTTGAGATTTAATGATCACAGTACACATTAACAGGGAGCTTATATAGGACAACGGTAGTTACGCAATTAGACACCTAGGTGCGACATTCGCGTCTATATAACCTAACTCTGTATTACTTCGAACCAAACTACCGCCAGCCTGAAACTGTTTCTCATACGCTTAATATAACCGAAACGAATTTGACAAGTGCTTATCTATGTTTTAGGTATGATGACGTTAACCAGTCCAATTCTCAATTCGGGGCGTGCAGACTAATTTAACAATGTTACATTGGACGAGCGCCTATCAGCTAACCATTACAGATCGATATCCACCTCTCTCTCTCTCAAACTTATAATTGTACGTAACTATAACTAGCTCCATGTACTCTGTATGTACAAAGCTATTAACCTGTTCCTACTATCTGGGCTCCTTCCAGCTACAAAAAAAAATAAAGTAAATAAAGAAGATGCAAAAAAAGATGGGGTAAATTGAGGAGAACAAACCCGGTAAATTTGTTATCGGAAAAAAAAGAATGCATCAGGAGGGAATCGAACCCCCCTCGCCAGTTAACTTGAAAAGGAAGAATCCTGATCATGGAAGACTAGCATCATAACCACTAGACCACTGATGCAGTGGAGATGTTGTTTGGTCAACCGTTAAGGTACATCAATAGTAAAATGTTAATGCAATCAAAGCGTACCTATGTTGTAGGTAGAGGTTCCCCAGTGTGGGGTAACTTTAGCAAGTAGATCGATCCCCGAACTCTATCTACAAACATCAGGTAGCATTCGAGCGCACTATCGGCTTGCGATCTCGCTGGTCACTTTCTTCACTAAACATTAGTAAATTAAAAGTTTTGTATCCAATTAGCAACATCCTATGCAGGGGGAATATTGCTAGGTCCTAAAGGGATGGCTCCTGGAGAGTACCGATTTGTGCAGTTTAGACCACAACAATTCATAAGTCTACAAATGCTTCACGCTGATATACAACTAACGCTAAGGCGCCAGCAGATTTATGAATATCGTGTCAGCTAGGATTCAATGCTGTGGGCTTCCAAATCAGAGTTATATATATGAGCGATGCCATCCTGGTCCCACATGTTCCACTCCCCTCATCCTAGAATCTTGGTTAGCACTGCGATACATTTACAATCCGCCATTCTGATAGAATATATAGAAAGTACGCTATGACCACTAAAAAAATAGGGTTCAGTAGGGGTCATGAAAAGGCCAGTTTTAATTCATTGTAGCAAATTATCTTTGGAATCGTAATTCACTGGAAGTTCTGCAGTACGTTGTTCATGTATCCTTCGTTCCTTACTCAACCTGTCGCCAGATCTCTGCTTCCAACGTACGAGTCCATTATTCGTGAGCCCGCAAGGCTGCCATGTCGGTAACCAATGCGTTCATGGTTGCCTCGAGTCTGAATAGGGCATGTAAACCGGCGCCATGGCCAAACTGTGCGTACTGAGCTATCACAAATTCCTCCCGCTGTATAATTCTTTTCGCCTGCCGCATTATCGCTCGGCAAGTATCGAGTTGGCGAGCTCGGCGGACCCTTAGCTGCATCAGCAGCTCGAGCTGCTCGTTGTTGAGGGTTGGGATTGGATAGTTGGCCACTTGATCATTGTCAGGATTCATTAAATAAAGGGATCATAGGTTGTGTGGCTCACTTTTCTTTGTTTTGATAGAGAATGAAGATTTTGAGAAGTGTCAAGTGCGTGACCTATGAAATGCCTAGTCTTAGGTTAGTGTTCAGTGACAGTATAGTAGAAGGAATCGTACCTCAGTGATCGTAGGTAAGAGATGCGTGAGATGTGTGTGAATAGCGAAGCTAGGAGGAAGGAAAGAGGATGACAAGAGAAGATCTTGGATTCTATGTACTTCCTACGAGAAAGCGCACCTGCATGGAGAAGGACCGAGAGCTGCTGTCACCTTAGGAAGGAGCGACCATACCCAGTGAAGCCTGGCCAATGCTTTCGTACTAGTAATACCCGAAAACCAGGTTTATCATGATGTTGGCACTTTAAGACAAGCTACGGTATATGTCGAGTGACGCAGAATTGATACCAATATGAGAGTTGTCAGAGGGCTGGTTGAAGAACTATATCAATACAAAGTAAAAGGAAACTGAGACATGTCGATACGTATGTATATATAGCTGACGGCGGCCCCGAAATTATTGCTTCACTACTCATCCACTACCCTGATTAACCTATTAGCCCTCTTCTCCTTCTAACCCCAATGTCGGTGCAGCCATCTAGCCCCCCTCTAAAGATTAGTTTATAGAAATGTAAGGACACCTATCATAGACTTGGGGGACATAATCTCCATCCTATACTCGACCTTCCGCCCTATATTATGGTAATTGCTATGCATTAGACTATTCTCTCACTAGAGCGTGAGCAGCCGATTATAGAAATCCATATAGTACCTGTTATACTTCATCCCACGTGGTATGGTTTGCCTGCAGACTGGGCTATTTGCTATTTTCTATCAGGGTATAAATACCCCGGTCCTCCATACGCCGAGCGTTGTTCTCGTCCGTCATTAGTTTGTTGATTGCGGCGATGCGCCTTCGGGCGCCTTCTATGATGGTTTGGGCGTTGCGCTTGTCGTTTGTCGGCTCCGGGGTGGCCAGCATGTTGCTGGGTGTTGGTCTTGATCTTTTGATCGCCTTGGCTCGGCCATGGGCGCGGTGTCGACCGAAAGACCCATCTGGGCACCGGGTGACCCAAACCCTGCCAAGCCATCCGCTGATACCCCCGAAGCCCGCGCGTGCGCATCTCTCGCAACAACCGTCGAATGGGACAACGAGGACCAATGGGTATCACCCCCAGCTGGAGTGAAGCTCAGCGACGAGCTAGCATACATCGCTACGAAGAGCACTATGTCAAATAAGACTCTGAAACAAATGTACCCGTTCGACTTCGACGATAACGGTATCCATAGATTAAATGTCAGCGATTCTCACTTCTTTATCTATACCTATAAGTAACGCGATAATGTTCTATAGGCGGCAGAGTGACCTCTAGTAAGAACCGGGTATAGTAGGGCAATGCGTTCTTCTTGTGTGAATATAAATGGCTACCTTAAAGGTTCTACTGATGACAGACGGGCATACACAATGAGATATTACTGCAACAAATTGGTTGTGATCGCATGGTCCTTCTCATGTACAAGGCAATGTTGAGGAGGGGATTGACCGACTTGCAGTGCAGCAGGTTTTCCATCGAGCTGCCACCGAATCAGAGAATACCGGATGAAAGGATGTCAATTGCCTCCGGAGGTCATGGACGGAGGGGTGCATTCCATAAAATTTTCAGTGCCATCTCACAGCAGACGGCATTGTCGTACTCAGATGCCGCAACTTGGCAAGGCCCGGGGTGGGATGATGTCTACCTGATGGCCCTGAATGGAAAGTTGAATCATGGATTCATTCAACATCATATGTAAAGGCTTTACATTGATGACAGTACTATCCGATTGTGGATAGTTTTGGCCTGTCATCAAGCTGACACTATGTGCCGCTTCCCTTGACCGAAATTTTAGAAACCCTCACCCACTCGTAAAGAAACGATGAGAGCAGCACCAGGAAGCTTGACTTCATCTATGTTGCTCTCTGAGACCTCAATATGTTGGGATCTTTGGGATCTGGAATTGATTGAATCCCATATCCACTTGTCAACACTGATCATGGGCCGCTGGCGATTTGACTTAGATAATTCAATGACATATTGTGGGTCTAGAGACACCGGCATACTGAAGTATGGTGCGTAGATACGTCAGAGGCTTGGTGTGTGTCCGCATGGTTGCTCATCATTGCGCAGACCGATCGCATGATCGCATGTCTCTTCTAGTATCACTGTCAGATGGTGCAATCGTCTGGGACGGCGGAATCGCAGCTGGGTAAGCAGCTTCAGCTGCTCGTTGCTGGGAGCCAGAAACGGGTTACCTGTAATATCACCCACTTATTCCTTTTATTGCTCCATGATTACCCTTTCCTGTCGGATGATTACTCGGCGAGCCGAGTTTCCCCCATCTGCTATCGTTATTGTAGCTTTTGGTCTCGGTGACTCTTCGTTTATAGCTAATGCCTTCTTACTAACACCTCCTCTTTTAGATTAGTCGATAGAATCCCTACGGTTGAGAATACTTCCTCTAAAGCTCGGAGAGTGGTGAGAGCTTCCCGGGCTGTGTATAGACAGTTCTCGCAAACTAAGCGGGACTAGAGGCGAGGCTGATTGTGCTAATTGTGTTTGTGCTGATGGTGCCGGGGTTGTGGATTCAGGTGTTGGCTTTTCTTGAGGTGTTGCCTGGCTCGACTCAGATTTTGGGCTTGAGCCCTAGCCGAATAGTGAGACCATTGTGTGTGAGGACGAGGATAGTGTGGTTGTTGATCCGAGTGTGAGAATAAAGCTGGATGTGCTAGAAAAGGAAAAGGTCGCCCAAGGAGCGAAAGTTGCACAATCGAATGAAGTGGATGGTTGGGTAAGGTTTCCTTCGGGAATAACTCAAAGAACACTGTACGTCTGGGGGTAATTGTTCTGTTGTGCCGAAGCAAATCAGTGCAGAGAAGACATTGTAGATCCCCTTGCACGTGACCCGGTTCTCACCAGGAACTTCCAAAGCTGCCTTGACATGGCGACGAGCAAAACGGGGATCCACGCCTTCATAGTAATTAGGACCAGCGTTGTTGGGCTGCAGGGGTTGCCCCGGCCGTGGGGACACGGTACGAGTATCATTTGCACCCCAACATTTGCACCCCAACATTTGCACCCCAACCCGCGCGAGCAGGAACCTAGGAACTCAACAAAGGGTTAGTGATCAGTTAAGGGTTGTTGTAAGGTTTTGACTCACCCAGGTCGGCTGTACAGTGTGATACTACCTAGGTATAATACATATTTCAAAGCAAGACTATGAGCTCAATCTAACTAGGTGGTTCAGTCGCCTCGCTTATAATTCCATCCGCATTCATTTTACCAGTGGTTTAAGTTGTATGAATATAACCGTGCAGCAGTGTTCGGTGTATTGTCCCAATACAGGGGGTGGGAAGGTATATGTAAGTTTAATATATATAAATGATCTACCTAGGTACATCTGGATAACAGATCCATGGATGACAAGAACTGAAAAAGGAAACGGTCATTGCGAGTTACTAGCGTGGGGCTACTCCGTACTCATTATTTATTTACCAATACCTCAACAGCTTTGTTTAATTAAAAAAACTAATTTCCTAAATCTCTAGTGCCGAGAACCTTGGAAGCCATTTGAAGCTACCTACATACATAGGGGCTGATGTCACTTTTGATACTCCCCCGCTCGGCCAAGCCGAATTGTAGCAGATGATGGTCTTTGATACTTTATTAATTGGCAAATTTACCCTAAGGCAGTTGATTAGAATATCTATCCTCCCAAACTTAGTATTCGTACAGATGAAGCTGTCTATGTACACGCATAGCCCATTTTGGTAAGAAAAAGACGAAGGAAGAGCGAAGTATGTGATCAAGTGCAACGGCCGCAAAATAAAGGCGAAGCCAAAAAAGATCAAATGCGTATCAATACGACATAAGACACCTTGCTATGCTGATGAAGGGGGGTAAGCGGGAAACAGAAAAGCAAAGACACTAGACAAGGACAACGTGTGTATTATCCGAAAGTGCCCGCGATAAGAGCCGCCTGTCATTCTAGATATTGGATATCCAAAGTAGCGGAAAGTATGACGAGATAGGGCTGCAGGTGCCCCGAAGTAGAAACACCCTAGTCTGAGCCACAAACTCTGACCGAGCCGCTCGAGCCGCTTGTATTTTTTATCAGATGACCACGGCGTCTTCGTCCCGATAGTAGTCCGCATCGTCAAAGAAAACGGCAGACTGGCGTCTTATTTCCTCGACCACGCTTCCCCGTCGGGAACCTGGGGTCTGAGGACGTGATGAGTTGGTTGACTGGGACATACTATCTGACAAGTCACCGAAACGGGACTCGCTTTTGTAGCTAGACCCATCGCGCTCGGGGAGATCTTCATTTAAACGCTCAACCATGGAGTCTGGAGGTTCATTTTCTCGACCGTGGAGTCGACGAGAGAGGATTGGGGAGAGCGCACGTCCACCCGTTCTGGATTCTTGCAGTCCTTTCATGATCGCATTCTCGACCTTAAGCCGGTTTCGGATAAATTGAATCTTGGAGAAAGCGCTTTGTTGGCCGACATGTATCATGCGGGCGAGCCGTTCAGGAGTAGGATCTGAAAGAATATGGATGAAATCGGAGGGGATGGTTTTGGGCCAAATAGTCACAGTGCCACTGAACTTTTGCAACCAGATCTCGCTCCAGTCTTGGCCCATAGGTCGTGGTAGGAGCTCTAAATGCCGAAGAACTCGAAGCCACTTGTTGAGGTCTAATTTGATGTACTGCTCGATTGCAGTGCCGAGGAAGCCGCCGCGCCAACCACGGCCCTTGCGGTGTGTGACTGGTCGCCCTACTGTCCCTCTGGAACTAAAGAAGAAGAGGTTGATGTGGGGGTTAACCTGGAGTAGTGTTAGTGGCAAAAGGGTAAAATGGTAAACCGTCGAAATTAATCTTACCTGGGATACGATCGTAAAGTTCACGTTGAAATGTAAGTTCAACGCTTTGATAGGTATGTCGGTCCGCAGGCTACCATCTTTCCATTTGTGTCCAAACGAATAAGGCGCAAGAGTTCCATCACGCTTTTTAGTCATTAATACAACAGGGTTTAAAATGCCTGGAACAGCCGCCGACGCAAGCACAGCACTCCATATGACGCAATCGGGGGATGTTAGATAATTGGCCAGGATAGTCGGTGAGTGAGGATCCGAGGGCACGCAGGTGACATTCAAAATGCGCCCGGTCCGCTCGTAAGCTTCGCGAAAAGTCGTTGAGCCCCTGCAGAACCAGGCGCACTGCCGAGCCCAGTCTAGAGTATCGAACCGAGCACCAGTTCGCCACCAGCGATGGATCCAAGTTGCCAGCCCTTCGTGACATGCGCGAATTCGATGCGCTAAAGCTGGAACGAGTAGCTGCTTCAGCTCATCATCTGTTCGAGTCGCGACTAGTCCTGCCACTAGCGCTCCACCTGACGTGCCTGTTATGATTTCTGGGAGGACGTCATTATCAAGCAGCGCTCTTACAACCCCGAAGTGGTAGTAAGCGAATGTAGCGCCACCCGAAAGACAAAGAGCGGTGCGTCCGAAGTTCGTATCGAGATGTTTGAAAAGCTGATACTTCTCATCCTTGTCAATCTGCTTATTGTCCAGAACGACCTGTATGCATGCGTGCACCTCGTCGATGTACTCCTGAACCAGCTCCTTGGTTCCCGAATAGGTCTCGCTGTATATTCGAGGATTTTCCACACCGGCAAAGTTGTTCTTGACGCAAGCCTCCAAAAGTGCCCGGAGATCTTCAATGACAGGTACCTCGCTGGAGCCAACCCGACCATTTTCCATTTCCCATTCTGCATTCTTCCTCAGCTGCTTTAGCTGCGAAACCACCTTGTTGACAGTAAGGTGGTCGTAGTAAGCATACTCGTCTGTCTTTTTCCAATTTTCGGTTCCGAGATGGACGTCCAGCGCCTGAGCCGCTTTCAGCCAGTCGGGGTAGTTTTTCTGTGCAGATAGCTCTCGGCGTAGCCTTTCCCTCTTTCCCCGCCATGTCACCCACTGCTCATACAGTAATATATAGACGCGTACCAAAACATAGCCAAAGCTCAGTACTGCGAGCCACGCGAACACAATGAAGAGGAAGGGCCATTTCAAAACAGTATATAGCACGCCTTCCCTCGTTTCATCCTTGCTTCGTTTTGGTGTTTTCCGACGGCCCCGACTCTTGCGGACTCTTTGGTTTATCGGGCGCCAGTCGTTGATGGCTGTCAATGGGGAAGCTTCTGGGGCGTTTAGCGCCCTCTCGAATCGGTCAAGTTCATCCGGCTGAATGAAGTCGCGGTCGTAGTCAGGGAGACAGGCCGGATCGTAAGGGTCGTACAATGCGGGTTTCTTCTCAGTGGTCATGTTCAACACATTCTGAATACACCAACGAAGATGTTGAAAGCCACAGAGGTACCTGGAAATCCGGTTGGGGAAGCTACGTTGTACGGATCATGACGTTGGCGTCACGTGTAGCTTATCCCCACATTGCGGCTAGTGTACTTCCGAAAACAGCTAGTCTTGTTTTGTATGAGCTGAGTCATCCAGATCTTGCCCCGCCAGATAAGAAATAAAAAACATACCGAACCATGGGTGCCTCGGTAGCTAAACAGCAATTGATTCCCATTCAGAACTCTGTTGTTCTCAAAACGAGGGAATTGTGTAGATCTACCAGAAGCAATCTATTTAGGATTGAATTTATCATGGTCACGCAATTTTCAACCTGCTTAACATTCTTTGTATCGAGAGTGAATTAACTTTGAGAAACTATGGTAGGTATCATCCCACCTTGAGATCCTGCGGCATTTGAGTACGACAATGCCGCCGCCCGTGCGATGGCATTGAAAAATCCTTGGAATGTACCCCTCCATGCACGCCATCTGGGGGTAATCGGCATCCCTTCATGCAATCTACTATTCAATGGCTCAATGCTCAATTAGCGGGGTCATCGCTCTCGCCTCGAGGCTAAATGCCAGATTTCTTTTATCCCGGCTCAAAGAATCATACCATAGCTCACCGCTACATGCTCAGCGGCGGGAATATCGAGGAAGATCTCAGTGTCCTCCCGTGATTGGTAGGCGTCTCGGCAGAGTTTGTTTGTCGCAGCCGAATTGGAGGCCCAGGAAAGCATCCCATGGGCTGGCAGGGGTCAGCATTACTGTAGCCACATGCATCAAGGACGAGGAAGTGCTTTGTGCTCATGGTATCGGACATAAACTACGAAGTAGTAGATCAGAGTATCCGCTACCTTTTTTTATATTATACGACGGGAAAACGTCATTTCGGTCACCTGATGTTAAAAACGGGCCCTTAATCACATATCGAGGATGATTTGCAGCGACTAAATATCCTTAGCGTCATCACGGGCTGCAGGATTCGTCCATAATTAGACTCGTTTAGGAGAGGATATTCCGGGCGCTTTTTCCTTTTGGTCGTGTTCGTCGCCAATGCTGATCACGTTGATCAACCTGCTAAAGTCTTAAATGCAGGTGCGAAAAAGCAAACATGTTATAAGCCATCGCTTTCCATGGCTACTTTGCGATTCTACACTCGCTTACACTAACGTGTTTTTAAGCATCGTTTTCGATGCAACCTTCGGCTTGTCTTGTAGCGATACACAGCAGTAAGAATATTTATTGTCCCGTGTTGCGCCGTAGCCGCCCAATTTATCGTCTTGCTTTAGCCTTTTATGACATCCCTGAACGTGCCGGGAGCGCCGAATTTAAGTGCGACTCATGTCAAGGTTACTATGTTCTCCAATGCCCCGCTTTTTGAAGTCAAGAACGCCTTGGCATTTTCCCTATCTTCAATTCAAATTCGAATCATCGTTCCCTATTTGGCCCTATGCAGATCATGGATCTTCCCTCGCGAAGTATTGTGGCGTTGTTAGAGCCGGTGAGAAAGCTTTCCCCCGCTTACGAAGTTAACCCCCAGTACTCCCCGAACAGGAGCGGCAAAAGCAAAATAAAAAAAGCTCAGCGAGCGACATTCAGTCTTGGCAAGGGAATGCGTCTGGAAATGACCCGTGTCGCATATCAGCCAATGAGCAGACCCAACGCCCATGTATGTCCCATATCGCACCGCGTACTTGGCGGGGATCGTCCAAGGGTGGGGAAAATGTCCTTGGATCTCCGAGGCCGGGCAACGACCGAGAGAGTTTCCTCAACTTGGCCTTTGTTTTAGGTTGTCTACGGTACAGAGTACTGGATAGAGTACTGGATATATACACACAACGTTGTAGTACGGGGGGACAATGTAGATCTAGTTGATATCATATCATGTACCCCCTCCCCCTTAGTTATGTCAAAAGGTGTAATTTCCATGTGTTGAACATACCTGGGGATTTTGAGGGGATATTCAGCCCTGATCAGCCAAAAAGATTGGCGTCTCATTTTGTTCGAAGTACGGAGTTCTGGAAAGAACAGGGGATGTCCATATGGTACATACAAGGTAACATAGTTATGCGATTCATAGCACACACCTCAAAAACGGCAGGGATGCTGTAGACTCCTCGCATGAAAAGTGCACTGTCGTATGCAGCAAGGCTGGGATCTGAAGTTGAACCGAGCGTTGGCGGCGCATTTACATAAATGTCCTGGAATGTTAGCTCTCAATATTTCGATCTAACTCGAATTATACCCCGCGCTCTAGGATCTGTCACAGGGATAAAAAATGAATAAATGGGAAATTATACCTGTGTACAAAGTTTAGAAGTGAGTTTGTCCTTGATGCTCAAATATGAAACATTCGCAATATAATAAATTATGTGGTAAATACAACAATACGTATTCTAAGGGATGTCAACGGTTAACACAGCCCCTTCTAGCGATAAAATCGAATTAAAGAGAGAAGGGGTAACATTGGAACCATGGGACAGCCGCCCTTATCCGTTCCAACGTTTTCCGTAGAAGCGGTGTGGCTGATATCGGGACGAAGTCGAGTAGAACCATGGGATGAAACCCATATCTGCTTCAACTTTGTGACAATGTTTCGTAAGTTATTGTCGTCAGAAGACTTTCTAAAATTCATCTATATTGTATATATTTAGAGTAAAAGAAAACATATTTCCGATTCCTGTCTCCACTCCCCAAAGGAATGTCAGATGTCAGTGCGAGCTGACGGACTCCGACGATCTTAGATAGTGTAATGGCGAATTCTACCTAGTTGAATGTCGCTGATTCGTTCTTTTACGGGGATTCATCGAGGCATAGCGCCAACCAGGTCCTCTTTTTATGCTCATTCTCGCTGAATTTCTGAATGACTCCATCCACTATTTCCCGTTTGAGGAGGGAGGCATCCTGCGAGCATGCAGATATCCTCCCATGCATGTGCACCCCCACCAATCGTGTGCCTCGTGCGATCATTCGCTTCCGTCTGAACCCTGATTTGATCGCCTGCACCCCCTTCAGCGCCTACAGATGACCAACGACATATTCGGTAAGGGCACGGCGTATGAGTCGTACTCTCGGGGTTTGCGTGAAAGAGTCAAGAGTGGTTTAAAAAAATAAATAGATAATACTCCGTACGGAGTACTTGACCCGATAAAAAAAAGTAGAAAAGCGGGCCAAACTGAGCACAGGGCAACTAGGCCAGCTCTCGGCATTCCCACCCGGTCTGCATCGTGGACTGAGGTTGCCTGCGTGTGGCTGCGTCGGAGATTGATCAACACGCCGCCGCCAAGATGGGATTCATGACAAGTTTCAACAGTTTCCAGGAGGGGTGGGTTTCAACCTTCAACTGCATGAATGGGAAGATGTTAAATTTTTTTTACCGTCGATCAAAGAGAGCCCCTCGGTACGGAGGTACAGGACCCACCGATAGCATATGGTCTGAGTTCCTTGCTCCACGATCGGCTCATAATATTGACGCTATGTGCGAATTCTATGCTTGTATTATGCAAGAGGGATTAAGCCATCACAGACTAATGTTCGCTAACCATCGAACAAATTTCCCTGATCTCCTTATAGGGTAATAGGGGGGTTTACCAGGGTATGTACTAAGTACGGAGTACTAATCGGTTTGATAGACGCGGGAGCGAATTCGGCGAACTAAAATCCTAGGCGCTGTCCCCATAGGCTCGCCACTTCCCACCCGGGTATAGTAGCTGCAGCATTAGCAGCAAATATTTATTTATATTAGTGATGGTTATACGGTAGTATCGACTAAGTACGGAGTACGGAGCACGGAGTAGTCTGTGTCTTATAGATTACTTGGATAGGTCAAATTTTTAGGATGAGGACAGCGTATATGTAGAGAAACCAGAATCAGACAATTGCATTCAGGTAAGAATTATAAAAGTATCAGGAGAAATAAAATCCAATCAGCAAGTCTATCAGACGACTATCAATTTGAAATATCTCAGCTGATAAAAAAATAAAAAAAATGTTGGTAAAGGTGTATTACGGCGTATATGGGCTGTGTATTGTGTTATCAGGATAAGCCTGTATTATTTAGCTAAATAATTGGTTACCCCGTGCCACCTTTTCTCTCTGCACCTTTTGTCATTCCTCTCCAATCTTTATCTCACTTTTCGAGGTCTCAGGAGATCGAGTCGTTTTTTTTTGACTCTCCATATTTCATTCTCCAGGTATTATCCCTTCTCACTTTCCCACCTCCCCCGGGTCCCCGTTATTTCGGGGTTTCCGAAATCCCCCAATCTCCCATCCCCAATGAGACTGATCACTTTCAGCACAACGTTACTAACCCTCGCATTTAGAGCCTCGATTGCTCGTTTTTTTCGGGTCTCATTCGGGTCGCACAAGCAAGATGTCGACTACATCTGGTAACATCTGTTGAGCTATCCATCTTCAGAGTTCTCCCGGTCCACCACCATACTACCCCCCGTTGACGCCATGGAGAAAATCAACACCGGGGATGGACAACTTTTCATCAAGGTTTGTGCTTCTATGCAGCAGTCGCCTGATCATTGAGATGATAGAGATTGTCTGGGTATTTGGTCCTACAGACAGCTAACGCGCATGGTTACCATAGAATGTCGCTAGCTACGTTCGCACCCACGAAAAGGCCCTCGCCAATGCACTACAACTTCGTCGCCAACCCACCAAAAATGCTATTCCACAATCACCCAGTGTTCCTTTGACCCCTGGTAGCTCTTTCGCCTCGACCTCGTCAACCCTGGCCGCGGCCTTCTCATCCGCGGCATTGAAATTCATGTCGCAGAACGCCAAAACCGCCAAACTGACATTGACTCCCCACCACCTTTTCTACCTTCTCTCCCGTTTTGAGGAATTGACCATTGCCGTGGGCCCTATGAACATCAGATTGGAGAACATTCACACCGAGGTTTCGCAATCCTATGTTTCATTCCTGAACAAGCCCCAACAGTCCCGGGGCGATCGGGCCTCCATCCATTCGGTGTCCAGTGTTCGTAGTGTGATGTCTGGTATGACTGACCTCTGGTCATCTTTCCGCCTTGGATCCAAGGATACCCCAACCAAATCGGACAGGGCCAAGGCCGCCTTGGAAGCGGACTTGAAGTACTTATACTCTGCCTTTACTAAGATCCCGTGTCTTCGTCTTGCCCCGGACCACCGTGCTCCTCTGATCTCTGGATATGAAGAATTTCCTTTCGATACGGCTGTGCCGCTGCACTCCTTTAAGAACTTGAGCGCTTTAGAGATTATTGATCTAGATTACCGTTCTTTCTATGGCTGGGACAGATTGTCTGAGCAACTACGCACCTTGACCATCAAGAGAGCCCACTTGGATGATCCGGCCGATCTTTTAACGAGAATTGTGTTGGACGACATTGATAAGCGCCGCCGACGGTCTGCCAAGTCTCAACAGTCGCCCCCACTGGGATGGACCAGCTCCAGCAGTCAGCCAGTTCACACCCCCGACCAGGCCAACTCCATCTCAGCCCCTGGATCTCCTCTCGTAGACACAGCATTCGGAACCAGCACCAGTCCCAGATCTTCCCCGATGTTCCGAGCCGGCTCAGAAGGCGCCAAGATTCGCGCCAGGGCCGGGAGTGTCTCTCCCACTCGACCGAACACGAAGCACGGTCACCGTCGAGGTCAGTCTCGGCAAATTCGCCGCACGGGCTCCGCAAGCTCTGAATCAAGCGAGACCTCTACGGGCCATCGGAATGGAAGCTCTACAAACCTACTCGCAGACGTCCTCTCGCCTTCAAAATGGCGATTCCTGCGACACCTGGGCCTCCCTGAAAATTCCCTGACATCCGTCTCTGCTGCCAGTCTCGCCCCTGTTGCCAACAGTCTCAACTCCCTTGATCTGTCCTCTAACCTCTTGACGGAGATTCCTGACGGCGTAGCGTCACTGGTGGCATTGAGAGCTCTCAATTTGTCGCACTGCATGATTGAGTCTCTTCACTCCCTCACCCGGAATCCCCTTCCCGCCATCACCGTTCTTACCCTCCGCGGAAATCGTCTTCGTTCGCTTGCAGGAATTGAGCGGTTGCTCTCTTTGGAAAGATTGGATCTTCGTGACAACAACCTCACGGACCCGACGGAGATTGCACGGCTGACCAGTCTCCCTGAAATACGGGAGATCTGGGTATCTGGCAATCCATTCGTCAAGACCCACTCTGGATATCGAGTTGTGATCATGAACCTCTTCCGCCGGACGCCTGGTTATTCCGAGGACATTATAATTGACGGTAGAGGTCCGGGATACACCGAGAGGAAGCAACTTGTTGAGCGAGTTGCCGAGCCTCAAGCTGCACCGGTTGTACGCTCCAGCCCGGCAGATGACTCAACTGTTGTGCAGAAGTCTACTATCTCAAAGGTGCCCAACGATCTTGCAATCTTCAAGCCCCAAGAAGACGAGGGAGATTTGCACATTAATGGCACACATCTGAAGGAAAGTGACGGGGGAACCAACCGCCGCAAAAAGCTTCAACGACGCAGGATAGTCGATATCTCGGTGGACAATCCATTTACCACCGATGGTCTGGGTAACGCAGGCAGCACAGCTCTTCCAGCTCTTCCCGTTCAGCAAATTCAACCGCCAGTTGACCATCCGATTGTTGTCCCCGTTGACCAGCCGTGGAGGCTGGAAAGCGCCGCGCATTCTGGATCGTCAAGCATCCAAAGCCCTGAAAAACCTGTGCATTCGAGTCCCCCTCTTGTACAGGCTTTGCCGGGCAAGGACCGGACGATGGACGAAGAGTTCTGTCGCCAGCAGCTGGAAGTTCTTCGTCAGGACGTGGGCCATAACTGGCTAACTGTTCTCGGCGAGAATGACTGGAATAACTCCCATAAAGACTTCGCTCACAGCTCTGGCGCGGGCTTGGACCATTGCCCTCATATTTCCCCACCCACACTCACCCGCTCCAATACCCAAGCGATCCTAAGCGGACATGCGCTTAGCGGATAAAATACCCTTTTATTATTTACAGTTCTCGGCCCATGACATCTCCTGCCGGGACTCCATTCGCCTCTCACGTTTCTATCTCATGACTCCCGGAATTCTCTCCGTGGACGCGACGTTTACCCGCTTCAGCGGGTTCTGTCATCTCTTTTCTCCTTATTTACGAGGACCCGACTCCCCTCGTGCAGTCCCGAGGGACTCATTTGAACAACATATCCCCAGCACCAGCAGCTGATCATTCTATGCATTGTTTTCGGCGTTGGATGACTTATGAGACATGGTGGGTTGGATGTATGAACTATTTACGGCCGTCTTTTTGCTTTTTGTTTTCACTGTTCCATGTCTCCATTTCCTTTTCTTTTCCAAAACGCATCCTGCGATGGCCCCCGGCTTTTGGGAGTCGGCTTGATCCACGGAAGGCACAGTGAAAGACATTTTGTTTTCGGTTTTAGCGTTGTACTGTATGATTCTGAATTTCGGGCATGTTGGCGTTGGACGGATCTTTTGACTTGTTTAATTCCCCTCTTGTTACTTCTTGGTTTTCTCCTGTTTTCAATTCCTTTTTTCTGTATAATGCTGCATGACTTCTGGACAAGCAGCATTGTATAAGACTAGAGCCCCGAGCTCATTTGTGAAAAATGCCAATTATTTTGGAGAGTTTCCTATATTTCTACTTTTATACAGGTTCTACTTCTCTATTAGGCATCTAGATATCCATTCCGTAGAGCTGAAAGATCCAATAGTATGGGTTTGATTCGTAGGTATAGGTACAAAGGCATTATAGAATGGTATGATAGTATGATCATGGTCTAGATGCACAATCTAAATGCACTATTTTAGTAGATCAGCCTCTTCTTTCGTGCTTGGACCCTGTTTGGCGTCGAGGGCTTTGGCAGTCTCGACCTAGAACCCCCTCCTCTATGCAGATTTTTTTTTTGGTATCAAAGCGCTTGTAACACAGAAGAGACGGAATGGAATAAATAGAATAGAATAATAGAATAATAGAATAAATGCAAGATAGAAAGGGGGGAACAGGTTCTTTTTATAAGCGCTCTATATATAACATAAACCCCCCCCCTCTCCTTGGGGAAGATCAAACACGCGCAAACACAAAATAGGAACTTCCCGCTTTCTTCTTCATAAAAAGATTCTCTTCTCTTCAACCTTCAACCCCATCTCCACATTCACATTTTACGTTTACGTTGATGTTTTTGAGATTCAAACTGGTCTGCCTATCATACACCGAGAAAATTTTCTCCCTTGATTGAAATTTCCCTTCCGATATCTCTCCATTCGTCTCGACTTCCACACTTCCGCTTTCTTCAAGTCGAATCGCTAAGAGTTCAGTGCTCTTTACGCTCAGCCTCGTTTATCTTGTGAGGCGTCTAGGAGCCCATTCTTTTCTCTTTACACCGTGCGCGTACACAACACCTCGGATAGGCACCACCGTCCACACCCGTCTGGCATCTCTGCCAGAACTGTTTTTTTTTTCTTCCTTTCTTTCCAGTGGCCATCGGGCCCTAATCTAGATCTGTTTGGTCTTGAATCTTCTGTTTGGTAGGCATCTCTCTATTCCTTTTACCCTCCGCTGCTCCCAACAATCCGACCGCCCAAAGGGGGAAGAAAAATCAACGGAAAAAATTCGAGCGCGTTCTTCAATTTCGCCTCAACCTGGGGACTTGCAATGCAGACTGGACTTCATCTTAATCTAGGACGCTTTATTAACTGGTTTTTCCGACAGTAACAGGACATAGTCGCCGCGTCATCAAATCTCTGTTATTCTCACCCGATCGCTCCGGAAGTCTCTCTTCCACCTTTCGCTTTTCTTTTCCTTCACCCTTTTTTTTTTTTCTTTCTTTCGTGTTTTCGTTAAACATTATTCGTCATGGCCGATCAGGAAGTGGATCTGGACTCGATTATCGACCGGCTCTTGGAGGTGAGGGGTAGCCGCCCTGGAAAGCAGGTTCAGCTGCTCGAGTCAGAGATCCGTTTCCTCTGCACCAAGGCTCGTGAGATCTTCATCTCTCAGCCTATTCTTCTCGAACTGGAAGCGCCCATCAAGGTAAGAAATTCTTTTTGGTGTCTGAGCGGTTTTTCAAGTCGGAATAGGCCTCCGTCTAACATTGCGTGTCTTGCTAGATTTGCGGTGATATCCACGGCCAATACTATGACCTCCTACGTCTCTTCGAATACGGCGGTTTCCCCCCGGAGGCTAACTACCTCTTCCTCGGTGACTACGTCGACCGTGGCAAGCAGTCTCTCGAGACCATCTGCCTCCTCCTTGCGTACAAGATCAAGTACCCCGAGAACTTCTTCATTCTGCGTGGAAACCACGAGTGTGCCTCGATCAACCGTATCTACGGTTTCTACGATGAGTGCAAGCGCCGATACAACATCAAGCTCTGGAAGACTTTCACCGACTGCTTCAACTGTCTCCCCATTGCCGCCATCATTGATGAGAAGATCTTCACCATGCACGGTGGCCTGAGCCCCGATCTCAACTCGATGGAGCAAATCCGCCGTGTCATGCGCCCCACGGATGTGAGTTTCTCCCCTTCTCCGATTTCACCCCTCCCTGGTAAATGTGGTTCTATTGGCGAAAAGAAAAGTGGCAGCGTGGCGCTGGGTTCGTTCGGCTAAAGGCCAACATCGCTGACTGAAATAGATTCCGGACTGCGGTCTCCTGTGCGATCTCCTGTGGTCCGACCCCGATAAGGATATCACCGGCTGGAGCGAAAACGACCGAGGTGTTTCATTCACATTCGGCCCCGATGTGGTCTCGCGCTTCCTTCAAAAACACGATATGGATCTGATCTGCCGTGCACACCAAGTTGTTGAGGATGGATACGAATTCTTCTCCAAGCGCCAGTTGGTTACACTATTCAGTGCGCCCAACTACTGTGGTGAATTCGATAATGCCGGTGCAATGATGAGCGTGGACGAGAGTCTGCTCTGCTCCTTCCAGGTGAGTTAGGGAATTTTCCTCCTCCGAGATCTTTCTTTTTCCAGTTCCTAACCTATTTTTTTCTTCTTCCGATAGATCCTGAAACCAGCCGAGAAAAAGCAAAAGTACGTTTACGGTGGCATGAGCGCCGGCGGTCCCGTCACTCCTCCGCGAAAGCAAAAGAAGAAATAAAAGAATCAATACGAGCTTCCCCATGTGCAGCAGGTTCGGGCGGAGATAAGCCTTTCACAAAATCTCTTTAACAGCGCCCTCATGACATCCTCCCTACAACCCCCGCGAGTCCCTCCCCCGGATCCACGAAAACGATGAACGACCGAGGAACCCCTCATCCGCACCCAAGGAAGTCCGATATTCCTCTTCAACTCCACCGATAATATCACCGTCACAATCTTCAACTCCTCCCAGACCCCCGGGCTCTCTCTCCCAGTGCGACATGCGATAAAAACAACAGTCACATCATTTCCTGGCCCGTGCGACCCTCTGTACTTCCGGAGCGGAGTTCAAATGCTTATTTCTTCGTTGGTTCTCGACTTCTCTCTCTGTTTCTAACCATCTGGACTGGAAAGTTTTTTTTTTTTTCCTTTCGGCATCCTGGGAACGGAGAAGGGGAACTGGTTATCTTTTTCTCTTTTCTTCTTCTTTTTCCTTACTTCTTATTGTCCTGTTCCTTGACCGCATGTGTTGTTGTTTTCTTATCGAATCATATTCGTCTTTCGAATTTTCTAGTCCGACACGTACGAGGTGGTAGTAGGTGCCTCTCTCTGCTGATGCATCGTATACCGGATTGGGAATGGGAGGCTCTGTTACTAGCGGTGTTTCTGTGAATCTAGCTCGGCCTTGGAATGGTTTCTTTTTTTCGGAGGTCTAGATTGTTTCTTATATGGGCTGTGAGAATCACATTTGAGTTTATGTTTATGTAGGCCAAGATATCTCATCTTTTCTTTTGGGTAGTTGATTCCGTGTCTTACCTGAATGGAGGAATTGGAATATCCTCCAATTCAAGGCATAGGTATAGTATGATAATACTGATCCAAGGTATCCTACGTAGCAATAGCAATTAATATCATTTAAATTCTATATGGATAGTTATGTTATACAGTGTGGCTCCGGAATCTGCGCCTGCGGTTAGCTCCGCCTGCGTCGGCGTCGGGGCCGCATGTCGCTATCACCTAATGCACTACCCATCGACTACGACGCTCATGTTCGACTTCGTGCAGTTCGGCTTCGTGCAGTCCGCTTCCTCTCGTTGGCTCTTGGGCCACTCTCTGCATTTATAGACACATACTGAATGGCCAGGTAGTGCGACGCTCCGCTTTATCCATGACTTCAATCGGGGTAATGGACCAATATCCGCCATCAGTGGTTAAGTCCTGTAGCAGATGCCGTTCCAGAAAAGTGAAGGTGATTTCTCCAAGTTCGGTTCATTTGCATAGTGCTGAATGTATAGATAGTGTGATCTGAAAGTGCCCCAATGTTCGGCATGCGAAAGACAGGGGGAGAGCTGCAACATTACCGAATACGTTGCCTATCCATATGCACTTGTGGAGAGTCTTCATTCAAAAGTAAAAGAACTTGAGGAAAAACTTGCAGCCTGTACAAATGGCTCGGCTCATGGACCATCCCTCAATAGCCCTACGCCTGGGCCGTACTCCAACCAGCAGCCAACTGCAGGAGAATCGGTTCCAGCAGACGTGAGCAAAGAAGCCGAGGAAGTAGGCGTTCTGGCCATTGGATTTGCTGATCGGTATTCTCACTCCAAATATGGTAAAATCCTCAATTCGTCTCAAGTACACCTTGATCTGTCCAGCTAATTTGGATTCCTAGTGGGAGCCGCTGCCGGTTCAACCTTCGCGCGAATATTTTTTAAACAAGTTGGCATGACCAATTCTTCGGGAAACCAAGAAACTCCAGAGAATGATAAATTACCGACATGTACAGCTTCAATCCCATCAAAAGGAATTTCTGGGTATTTACTTTCTACCTACATCGCACGGGTTCATCTCTGGTGGCCTTTCTTGGATCTACGGCGAACTCGGTCTTGTTTTCGAAGGCTCTACCAAGAACCACGAGCATGCACAGATTTAGAGAGATTTAGTTTCTTTATAGTCCTTGCATTGGCCTCGGACGAAGCCCGTGTTGATGATGCTTATACTTCAATGCTGGATTATAATACTCCGCAGGATTATTTCCAAACTGCACTTCATTTCTTCAACCGATTCCGGGAGTATCCCCGCGATCTCTCGGGACTTCAAGCTGTCTTACTGATGACAATTTGGATGCTAAATTCGCCCTCTTGCAACCATAGCAATGATCTTTGGCATCTCACAAGATATGCTATGTCCATTGCCCTCGAGCTGGGTCTTCATCGACATAATCCATCCTGGCGCTTTGGCCCCGAAGAAATTGAGATTAGGTCTCGTACATGGTGGACCGTATATAGTCTGGAGAGGTTCGTATCCAACGATTGCACTTGAAAAATGGAAGGTCAACCGCATCTAATCCTGCTCGCAGATCCATAGCTCTGAACACAGGGAGAGTCTTATCCGTGCGCGACCAGGCAATCGATACCCCAATCCCTTCGTTTACTAGTCTTGACCAGCTTACTGAGCAAGAGGCGAAGACTGCCACTTTGTTCCACGCCAAGTCTGTTTGGCTCTTTGTCCATATGATTGAACTTCGAAGAATCGCCGGACGCATTTTGGAGTCAATCTATATCGCCCGAGATCGGGATGGGCGATGTTCATCTCTCACATTCCAAGAACTCTGCTCTATTTCAGACGATTTGCACCGACAATTGGACAACTGGAAAAACCAACTTGATGCCGCAGAAATTGGCTCATCACGAGAATCTAAATTGATGAGGATTGAATACTGCATAATGTTGATGCATTTAAATCGTCCTTCACCAGCTTTCATGGTTCCCTCACAAAATATGGTTGCCATCTGCTCTCACGCATCATCTGATGCTCTGAAACAATGGGCAGCGATATCCAATGAGTCTGGGATAGATGCTATCTGTCGGTGCTATCGTCAATTCCATGACATTCTCATGGCAGGCCTTGTTCGTCTATACAGTGACTGGTAAGTTAATAGAGGTTCTCTTATTTCAATTTCAATATTGGAACAGCATACTAAATGATCAGGCATATGCAAAAGGTTGCTCTGACCCCGAGACCAACTCTCCGACCTGAAGATGCTGAAATCTGTCTTGACTTACTTCGCAAGGGAATTTCGAATCTTCACGACTCTTCTCTCTCGAAATTCGAAAGGAAATTCCACTCCCTCAAAGAGAAAGTGTATACTTACGCGTCTGGGTTTGATGAAGCAAGCCAGGACATTCCATTTGCTCAGGTGCCTGGCCTTTCAATATACACGAATGCGCCGGACATGACCGGGGTCCCTAATACCGAAATTGGCATTTCGATGGGATCAGAGGGCCTGGAAAGTTATTTGAACCAAATGACGACCATTTTTGACAACGAGATGTTTGATATTGATGATACGCTGACGGCGTGGTATGGGTCCGTTCTCAACGACATTGGAGATACCGATAATATGCGAATTGGGTGACAAGGTACATGTATGTATGGTATATATAGCTTCAATTTGATGATTTGTGTTGGAGGGAGGTTTAACGCGTAAGATTTGACGAAAACGATGATTTGTGGGGCCGCTTATACGGCCTTGTTATGTCTTTTGGATGCTCTTTTGGATGCTCTTTTTAAGTATCTAACCTTTTAATTTTCTGCCTGGCAAAAGCCCGGTTGGCGTGATGGCATCTAAAACCTGCTGTAAGGGATATGTATACTCAATTTGATGATTTGTATGGTGGGAATAGCTTCAATTTACAATACAATGTATAGAGCGGTGGCGAGCGATCTAAAATTAGGCATAGTTTAGACATAATACAGGCATGTTAAGGCAGCAATACATACTTTAATTGAAACTGGTGAGAAACTGAACAGAGGCCGCTATACACCTTCGCACATATGTCACCCGTGGAAAAAAAGAAACCCTTTCCTACAACACCTAAATTTCACCAACTCTGCCGTTTTGACTCCGAATACTTTCACCTCTTCCTTACTCTCACAATTGTCCGGAGTTTATCATGGAAGCAAAACCCCCTTCAGGTCCCTCTCCCAGATTGGCCCAACAAAAGCCTAAACCAGATCACCCTCTGGGGCGCATATTGGAACCCCTTGGGTTCTACAAACATCAAATCTGTCCAATCTTGTATGCCCCCCGTTTCTAACCCTTGGATGATAGCTGCTAACCCGTAACGTGAAGGTTCGCGCTTAGTCTTCTTGCAGCTTTCTATCTATTTGAGTTTATTTGTCGTCAATACTGTGATGCAGATTGATGTCGGTATTACCGCCGGAGCATGATGTTCCCTTTATCATTCTTTTTCTTCGGGTATGGAATATGGGGTCAGGGCGCTAAAAAGCTTGCGGCGGAAAGCAGGCAACGAGAGGAACGCGTGTTGCAAAATAAGCAAACATCGGTGTCTACCTCTTGAAATAGAGAGCGGAAGAAAGATTTGAGGATTCGAGCATATTGTTATCCATTTTTAGCTACCTAGCGTACTTAGAATGCACTTTGATCGCCTTTTATCACGATCATGCTCTCCTTTAGGTGGAAAGTACACCAATTGCCAAATGAAGATGAGAACAACCTCGGAAGGGCATTATCAGTGAAGGTTTCTAACGATTTGTTTGGCCTGAAGAGTTTGTCCAAGGAGGAAATCCGCGCTCTTGTCCCCCAGTTAATGCTCTTTTGGATATTATTTAAATAGTCTCAGATGCTTCGTGCACATTGAGTGCATAGCATCAATTCAATCACTTTAGTTTTCTGATTTCCCAATAACTATACCTTGCTTTCGTAGGAAATAGGCCATTAATATACATAGTTAGCGCTTGACATCCGATGCCGTCATTGGTTAGCTCAGCCCCGGCTTTCTGGTTTGCCAACCACCTTACATAACCATTACATTCTACACTGAACAGCATAAAAAGTTTTCATTACTAGTTTTTTCTCTTCCACATTCTTTCTCCCGTCAGCAATTGTCGTTTTCACTCGGCCAGAAAAGCAGGTCAATTGCTAGAAACATGAAAACTGGAGCTGCCTCAAATCTAGTAGTCCTGTACTGGCATAGGACCGACCTGAGGCCTATAGTACCTAGAACACTACTGTGGATTCAAATAGCATACTACCTTAGGAGTCAGATTATTAGTACAAAGTTGGGCTCTCAATTGCCTTCACACACATTCACGGAGTACCTAGGTATCATCGGTATCATCAGTGTTATCTGACTTATTATCTGACTGCTACATATATACATAATCCAGTCTACAGCGCAAGTCATCAACACAACATATCAAGGTAAATAAGCAACTTAAAACGTGAATTATTCTTCAATCCATACTCATACTCGATATTATCCCATACTTCCACTCACCTCAAATTCCAGTTCCTCTGCGTGGCATAACCTTCGGACTTTCATCCGTATCTTGGGTAAAGTCTTGACTGCGAGACTAACATTTACAGGTCCCCCACTTTCCCCCACATTTATAACAGAGCCACCTTCCACACAGACACCTAATCGACGTGGTCAGTTTTCATAGTTTCTGGGGTTTATGGGGATAACATTCAGCCTACCTTAGCTGCTGGCAGCCAGACACACGCTCTATGATTCTAGAGCAATGTGGGCATCGTTTCCACTTTTTCTTCTTTGCTAGGAGTTCTAGCAAATTATCGTCTGGTTTCGAATCTTCTGTAGCCAGGTCTGGAGCCTTCATTGTAGAGATGGCATTTTCAACAGTGTGTATTTGGTAGCCTTTGCATTCGCATGACAGCATGGGGAAAACAGTAATCCACCGAGGAAAAACCCACACCAAGGCATTTCATGCCTGTGAGTAACTTTTTAACTTTTTAAAAAAAAATATAACAGCATGTAAACCAGAGGCATCACCAATAGATAACAGGCCCTTAGGACTTGAAGTAGAGGTCCATATTATCCACGACTTCTCCAGAGCCGTGAATACTATCTCTGCCTTCCGCTCCAATCAAGTCACCAGTCCCAAGGTTAAGATGATTAACTTTGCCCTCCGTTCCACCAATCGAATAGTGGCGGCCCTTGTTTGTATCGAATTGGAAGCCGTTGACATAGCCTTCACCATCTCCAGCATAGACCGTCATGTTATTTATCTTTTCACCATCCTCAAACTCAAATCCTTGGTAAATGTTGTCGTTCTTTTGACCGATGAGGTTGCCCTGATAGTTGTCATCCCAGGTGAACTGAAATCCGTTCAGAACATCGTATCCCGAGTAGCTCCGTCCCCAGGCATCAATCTTCTTGATATTATGTTCTCCATGCACTTCATTGTAGTAGCTGCCGCCCATTCCACCATATGGGCCGTTCATAATTCTGCCTCGTGTAGCGGGCATGATGTATTGTGCTGGTTCTGTATAGTGCCAGGGATATGTGGAAAGGTATTATATTGTCTCGGAAATGAACAAGAAGTCGTTGGTGCTGAGATACATAGAAATGGTTGCTCCATTAAATACATAAATCCATGTGGAGAATATATGACAGCTCTATCCCATAGGAAGCCTCGGAAGTGGCATCGGCATGTCCATCGCTCACTATTACTTTGACGTCTTCGCACTGCACTGTCTAACAGAAGTATACAGTGCGTCAGAACTTAATCATTGTACTCCTGGTGATATCACGGACTCAATTCTAGACCAGCCCACCCCATGGCATATGACAAAGCTACAAAGGAAGAACCCGTTATAAGTTCTAATCTCCGAGAGCAGCTATATCTGAACGAATTTTATTACGCAGGTGACATATTGATTAGCTGTCGCGTTACACAAGCCCCGGAACCAAAGACGTAGGATATCCGGGACACATTTAATAGTTATCCTATTCGCGAACCACCAACATCAAAAAAGAAAAATAATAGGTCGATGCTACTTTTATTTGGGTTTGGCACAAAGCTGATCATTTTGTGGGACGCTATAATACTGTGGCGCGATATCCGCAAACGGCTGAAAGTGTCGTCTGACAGCACAGTAGGATGTCAAAGTAGAGAGAATTTCGAAGACAAGCTTCGAAAGAAAGCGTTTGTCCCCTGTGGGGGAAACTGTAAATTCTAGGCCTCGCCAAGCACGGGGTCGGGTTTCGCCTTGAAAGGAACGGGTACCCGTGGGTATACCCACAATACGCAAAGTTAATATAATCTGAGATATAATCTAATGTCAGAATAAGAAATTATCGTACTAAGAATGTCGCCCATGGAGCATCTTTGGTCTGGTATAATGACCATATTCTGTCTGACATCTAATGCCTGTCTTCATCCAGTGGTTCCCCTGCTCTCTATCCCCTCAACGCCAGCCCCAGATACCATCTACTACTTCTTTGCCTATCCGAAAGCT
This sequence comes from Penicillium polonicum, assembly GCA_034423695.1. Taxonomy (NCBI): domain Eukaryota; kingdom Fungi; phylum Ascomycota; class Eurotiomycetes; order Eurotiales; family Aspergillaceae; genus Penicillium; species Penicillium polonicum. Next base: position 6,684,385 of record CP139885.1, on the reverse strand, counting down.
CAGCCCCAATTCTGGGAGCTGAATAGTTGAACTTTCGGACCAATGCAGCTAGTCTCTTGGCCCCCCAAAGAAGTTTAAATTCCAGCATACATCATATCGAATGACAGTCTCTTGTGCGAACCCCAATCCTGAAGGTTTGGTAGGGATTCGACGGGGTCTAGGCAAAACAACACTCTAGATGCGGGAGCTTGCAACATTAAACCAGGTTTCCGGTGGCTTCTTGGTTCCAATCGAGAGCAAAGGAAGATACAGACTGCTTACCACTTGGTCCCCAATTCTATTTTCATAATTTAGCAACATTTGCCACATTTTTATGAGGTCATTTGAGAATACTTACGCAGGCATATTAAAGTTGGTAGCGTTACATCGAAATCTATGATCCATATCAAGTTATGGATGAGAGCACTGAATGGTAAGTTTCACCCAGATAATTCTAATTTACCTAGGGGCGAACATCAAAATCTATAAGGGGAGCGTTGTCTCCTCCCTCCACCAGAACTTAATATGCAGAGTATCAGAACCAAGCAATAACACCAGAAGAGAACTTCAAGAATTCATTTTTGCTTTCTCACGAATTTCTCGAAATCTGAGATATCATCATGCATTTCAAATCTACCATCGCTCTTTCACTGACAGCTCTCGCGGTTGTCTCTGCATCCCCTGCTTCTGACTTAGAGGCACGCGATAAGATCCAGTGCAAAAATAGCCAAAAGGCAGTCTGCCAGGTTAATGATGTGAACATATTCACCATTTTATCTGACCTTGAGGCCTTGAACTGCATCAATGTGTTGGGAGGAAACCAAGTCTGCGTTGATCTTTGAGGGCTTAAGGTGAGGGTTCAATTAACTCCATATGGACTTGACAGTGGTTAGCTGACACTTAATCAGTGCTGACCCTTTGGCCCTCTCTGGCCTTCTCTAAAGGTATTGGGGTATTTGGTTTGACTCGCGCAGGTGAAAAAAAAAAATGTAATTACTTCTAATCTGGAATCTTAATCCAAGGGGAAAATCTCGAGAGACCTTGAGTCCCTTCTCGTGCTTTCGTGTCGTATTATGGGTTTGATGCGTGATAATTCATTACACTTCTGTTTTGCGACTTTGAGGAACGTGGGGACGAAGGCAACACGTATACAAAGGCCTTTGTCCAATCCCCCATCACGTTCTTTCGGCTCTCCACCTTGACATTCAACCCGCATAAAACGACATTGGAGATACCGATAATATGCGAATTGGATGACAAGGTATATGTATGATTATGTATTTCAAATATTGTATTTTCCATCCCGACCGTATCTAGATGACTATATATTTAATATGCGTATCTGAACCTATTGTTCTCCCGATCTGTTGAATCATCCAGATCCGCCTCAATCCCCTCCATACCTGGCCTTTCGCTAATCTGCCCATGAACACGATCACGGTGCTTGTTAGAAATTAAACAAGACACGAAATATAAAATTCCAGTCACAGTCATAATCGCAAAGCAACAGAGCATTGCCCCAATTCCAAGGGGATAATGCGGTGCTTGGTCATTGCGAAAGAACTGTGGACCAATAATGTTTCCAACAGCTAGAATCAGTCCTACATTAGCAAGGATTCCAAAAGAATAAATATCAAGGAGATGAACTTACCATAAAATACAGCCACGGAGATAGAAACGAAGCTCTTCTTCGTTGTTCCGCTAGTGTTGGATGTTTGCAGACTCAATGCGAGCACCCAGGGAACGTTGTAGAATCCCATAATGTAAATTCCAGCCAGTGAGGCATTACGCTGTGTGGTCGGGTCCACTAGATGAACCACTATAGCTCCTGCCATAGCAATGAGGGAGGATATAACCCAAAGCAAGCATCGGATGTTGGGGATGAAGAATGCGACAGTGGTAAAAACTGCCTGCGCGACCATTGCAACTGCAGCCTGTGGAGTGGCGAGTAGGGTTGTCTTGGCCTGTGAAAAGCCATATCCAGATATAATAAGCGGGTTGAAATTTGTGATTCCAGCATTCGTGATTGACTGGGCTATGGTGAATGTCATGAGTATGTAGTATCTGGGATCTGTGAGAGCGTCGAGGATTTGACTGAGCTTCATGTCCTGGAATAACAAATACAATTAGTTTCGGCTCCCTTTAATGCTTCAGAAAACTCCATACCTTGTGAGAGCCTAGCCCAGTCTGATTTTCCGCCACGCGTAAAAGCGCAATCTTTTTCTCTTCCGCCGATAGAAACCAGGCGGTTGCAGGGCTATCAGGCAAGGCAAAGATAACCAAGCCGCCAACGAGAATAGTCACAGCCCCGTAGATGATAAAGATATACTGTATCCTTATTAGAACGTACATCATCGGGCGAAGAAGTGAATTAACTTACCTTCCATGTAGCCAGATCTCCCTTGATGTGTCCGATAGCATAGCTCAAGATACCACCGAAGACACCGGCAAATGTATTGTACCAAAACGCAGTGCGCAGGGGTTGCTCATTGCGTCGGTACCACTTTGAGTTGACTAGCAACAAGCATGGAAGTAGAGCAGCTTCAAAAACACCCAGCAAGAAGCGAATGACAGCGAGTCCGGCAAAGTTGTGGCAGGCTGCCAGTAAGCATAAACATGCACCCCAGGCCACGAGACAACCTCCGATGTATTTTCCGGTTGGGAATTTTGTTATTAACCAGAGATTGGGAAACTCCATGGCAAGGTAGCCGAAGTAGAAAATGCTTCCTAGCCAGCTGTATTGTTGTCCGACTAGATTTGTGTCTGTCTTTAAGCCATATACTGCTGCATAGGCAAGTCCGTTCTATGTGATTGTAAGTACCATGTATTTAATGGGTATATATATATATATGTATTGGGGAAGACGCTACCTTATCTAAGAACGCCAGTGTCATTGAAATGACAATGAGAGGCATCACAACCGCGTCGATTTTCATTAATACGCGTCGAGATTTTGCTGCGGAAACTTCAGTTTCGAACTGCCCATCGCGCATATCACATAATATGCTGACAGGGTCGGCGTTAGAGCCTTTGGTATCGATATTGGCTGTTTGATGCATCTTGAATGTGTTGTGGGGAATATGGGGGATGTTGGTGGAGAATATGCCCGTTGGCTTCTAGATAAAGTAGTACAAGTAGAGATAAATATTAAAAAAATTATGTAGAAGGTCGTCAGTTATCACATATCATTTCAAAGATGCGAATGAAAGAGTACTTAAAAAAACGAAGATGAAGAATTTGCTTTTATATTACGCCTGTTTGAGGTCTATCAGCACGCAATCTAGCTATCGTCTGATGAAATCAATCTTTATCATACTTTAAACGTCTGATATTAAACTGTGGAGCTGATATGGAGCCCCGGGAATGCGCGTGTATAATTCGCTTGTCCACTTCTTTGCTCGGGGTGAAGCGAGACTGTATCTCGGTCTACACCGAGTAGTGGGTCTTAGGGCTTGGCATGTCTCCGAGATATCACCAACGTGGGAAAAGAATATAGGATATTTTCACCACTAGACCATAACAAAAACCGTTTAGGGTCTAGGGAGCCATATTATAGTCCAACAGCCAACTTCTAATCATATTCGGACCACACCGAGAAAGTGGCCCAGCCCCTCGGTCAATACCGATGTATACTCCGACTTGTGGAGACCCATCGAGGGGAATTCTCGGGGATTGTATTTAAAAGGTGTAAATCTCCATGAATCGCTCCAATTGCGTGAGAACAAAGACACCTTGAACAATTCCATTCTTGTTCCTTGTTCCGAACAAACGTGAAAATGAGCTCCCTCGATCAGAGCAAAAAAGGTGCAACCCACGCAACAGTTCCAAATGAGAAGAACCAGAATATCCTGGTGAGTTTACCCTCAGAGACAATCCGACATTCACTCTCTGACTAGTCATAGATCGGGATGCGCGATGGTGTCAGCGGTGACTTCAAACTGGTACCGCGCAAAGAGGCAGTCGTCTCCGTATTTGATTCGAATTTCCTAATCGGCGATGGTATATGGGTATGTAGGCATCCAGCATAGAAGGGAAAATAGTTATTAATCAGATATACAGGAAGGAGTCCGCGCCAGAAACGGACGAATCCAATTCGCCAAAGACCACATTAACCGTCTTTTCCAATCTTCCAAGGCAATGTTCATGGATCTTGGACTATCCAAACTTCAACTATTGGACCTTCTACACAGAACTCTTGATGCAAACAAGATGTCCAATGAGCCACACGTTCATATCCGGCTAGTTGTAAGCCGGGGCTTAAAATCGACACCCTACCAAAACCCTTCAGTGAACATCGGTCTCCCGTTGATCGTTATCATCCCCGAGATCAAAGCTACAGACCCAGGCGTGAAAATGCAGGGACTAAGATTGATCACATCGCATATCCGTCGAGGGCCCCCTGATGTCAAAGACGAGATGTGGAACCACATTTCCAAAGCAACAGACGTACAAGCGTGTATTAGTGCCAATGTCACCGGTGCTGATGAATCCCTGATGCTGGATCTGAATGGATTCGTCAAGACGTGCAATTCGACCAACTTCTTCATTGTTCGTGAGGGGGAGGTATGGGCTCCGACGAAGAATAATCAGATGCAGGGAATCACCCGACAGAAATCCATTGATGTTTGTCGGGCCAATGGAATTCCTGTCCGAGAGCTCGATTTTACTCTTACGGAGGCATATGGTGCTGATGAGGCCTTTTGTACGGGAACATTTCCCTCGCAGATTCATGTGCGAGAAATTGATGGACGGACAATTGGAAGTGGGAAGCGTGGTCCGATTACAGAGCGTATTCAGCAGCTGTATATGGAGATGGTGGTAAATGATACAGAGAGAACACGGGTAGAGATTCAACAGGATCTAGAAGCAATGAGACCGTTCAAGCTCTAGGGGATTTGAACGAAAGGTTTCAATAGGAGGATTGTGTTCACTTCCTCTGTTGTACGTGTGTGAGGCGGATCGAGACCTCCTGGAAGGATATCCCAACCTTCGGTCCATTCAATGGGGATGGATAGGGAGACAGAGAATCCATGTCATTCATGATAATGAAAGGCCAAGCTTAGAAAGAGGGAAAGGGAAAGGGAAAGATGCGGAGAGGCGGGGTTAGACGGGTTTATTATATGGTGATGGTTGAGAGGAACCCGCAAACCATTCATTTAGTTCATCGGTGTTGTAACACATGATTCTATGCTTTATACTAGGAAAGAAGAAAGAAATTGAAGTCTTTAGACTATAGTAACCAGGAAAAAACCAGCTAGCTAGCTCGGGCAAAAGCGCAGAACAGAAGGAACGGGAATTGAACAAACGTGACAAGATGAGCGAGGTACAGCGTTGTCGAGTGACACATTCAAGACGTACAGGTACGTGCGGGGGTAAAAGTTTGGACTAGGTTTGTGTTGGGGGGTGGGTTGGTATAGCGTAGCTAGATATTGGGTGTTCGGGGGTAGAGGAATGTCGGAGAAAGCCCGAAGCCAAAGCCAAAACCAGAGCCATCTTCATTTCACTTGGACTCTTCCTCGAGTGGAATGAATATGGATTTGGGTTGACGGGTCAGGGAGGGGGTCGGTTGTATCGGGGAACAGGGAGGATTCTCTGTTTAAACGTATTGGGACAACCATCTGATGCCCTCGCCGTATCCTGTTAGAGAAAGGAACAAAGTTAGTTAATTGTTTCAATATGTGCTTAGCCACCACGGCCCAGGCTTCCACTGTATATCCAATGGAAGGCTTGGGACTCGACGAAACTTACCCTGTCTCATAACAACACTGCACATGAACACCTCGATAGGCCGGATACCCTCGAGAGGGACCTTGCCCTTACCAGTAGTCTGGTAGAGACCGAGCTGGTGACGCAACTCATCCTCGCTGACAGCATCGGGGTGATCGATCTTGTTTCCGAGAACGAGGAAGGGAACCTTAGAGAGCTCCTCCATGGCGAGGAGAGCGTCGAGCTCGGCCTTGGATTCAGGGAAGCGCTCGTAATCCTTGGCGTCAACCAGGAAGACGATTCCGCTAACTTCGGGGAAGTAGTCCTTCCAGAGACGGCGGGCTGAAGGGAGAACGTAGGTCCGTTAGTCATATTCAATCCCAAGAACTGTGGAGGGTGTTATGTTGCTTGGCAGTAATGCTTGCGCCACATCACGATTCCCCATCAAGAGTATCACTCACCCTGCTGGTGACCACCGAGATCGAAAGTCGTGAAGCGGTTGTTGCCGATGGCCAACTCCTCGGAGGTGGGGTGTGCGGTAGGTTGAAGGACGGCAACACGGTCGTTCTGTTGAATGTCCTGTCAGCAAACAACTCCATACGACGCCTAGTTCTTCATATCTCCGCCATGCTATATCCAAGCTCCCGGATCTGTGCAACAACCCGGCGCAACCAGACCCGGGCCTTGTAGCCAGCGGGATTAAACACCAAAGGGCTAGTCCTTCTCTTCCCAACATCAATCCCGACTTACCTTCAACATGTGCAGCAGTGTCGTCTTGCCGGCATTGTCCAGACCGAGGAAGAGAAGCTTGGCGTGCTTATTGAGGAGACCCAGCGAGGCCAGGACATCGTAGACTATAGAACAAAGAAGCGAAATTAGTAAATTGCACCTTGTACCTCGAGATGCACATCCGATCACAAGCAGCCGGTACCGCAGCACCGCCGTCGCATGACTCGATGTCGGAGTCAGAATGAAGACATATTATGTTCCAATGCAGCTAAACTGTCCAGAGAGACATCTCGTTCTCTCTTCCTCGGTGCTTGAGATCGGCCCCGGACGGTGACTGCAGGTGATCAGGTGTTGTGTCGGGAGGGTACTTACACCAGTTGACGATCCACATTGTGAAGGGCCGGAGTCAGCAAGTAATGGAAATTAAAGTGACGAGTAGGTATCACAGATTAAAATCAGTGACTAGCTGATTGGGGAGAGGTGGATGGACGGGGGTGGAAGAGATAGAAGCAAAGAAGACAGGTTTGATGTTGTTTTCGGGGATCAGGTTGGGTGCCTTAGGCAGGAAGACGGAATCCTCGCGCAGCGATAAGCTACGACTTCGGAGATTTGGGCTGATCTGGGTATTTGGGTACTTTGGGTATTTGGGTATATATGGGATGATTTTGTAAACTCTTCTAAGATTTGTTGGGAATATTGATCATAATTGCATACTTTTCTCCGAATCTTCGTGGCGAAGACTCGCCACTACTCGACCTTGATAGTTTTATTACTGTTACCATCTACTATGGGAAAATGATGTTCATCTAAGATATATTTCATATTCACTCCCATCAAACTGATGGATCTCTTTATTCACAATGCAGAAAAGCCAGATAGGGGTATATGCACCGCAGCCATGCAAGACAACAAAGGAAGCGACCTCTGGCAAGTCCTCAGGACCGCCGTATAGAAAGAGGGAAAAGAAAGGATATAGATATACTTCCGACAGAAAATGCAAAGAAAGAACCACCTCCGTGTAGGAATTATTGAAGAAAAGGGGAAAAGGGGATAAGGGTAAAGAAACCATTCATGTGGACAACACAAAGTCGGCTAATATGTGTAAGAAAGCGAAAGGTACTCGGATCGCTAACCGAGCAGGGTAAAACAAAAAAAAGACCCCCGAAACCAAAAAAGGTGACAAGAAAGTAGGTATATACAGGTCAAAAAACGGAGGGGTGAAACTTTTTCATACAAGTTCCATAGGTAGGGACACCTAAACGGATAGGACGAGCTGGGCGTCTTGACCGACGCCGTAAGCTCTGCACCTCTCAGCAACTTCGAGGCCAAGCTCCTTCATCCGTTCGGCTCCATGGCCGGGAATAGGCCGTTTGCCCATCTGCTCTTTGGCAGCTTTGCGGCAGTGTTGACGCCAGAACTTTTCTTTGCGTTTCTGGCGCTTTTTCTCGAGCCCTTCGACAATGTCGACCGGACCACGAGTGTGTAGCTCACGGGTACGTGAGTGTTCTTGCTCTGGTGACTCAGAGAATGGTTGGATACCTTGCCAGCGGTGATCTTTGTCCAGGCCGGTGAAGAAAGGGTTGGGGACACGGGGAAGTGACTTAGTGCGGACGAGAGGCCGGCGCTGAACTAGGTGACTGATGTTGACACCCCCAAGAGACTCCACAATGGGCATATCATCGGTGAGTTCCCAGGTGGCTGGAGTGGGCGACTTCGCTCTCATGCGTGGAGGCGGGGACTTGAGACGCTTGGGAGAGGTACGGCCAGCACGACGGGGTGGTGGGGACATCAAACGCCTGGGAGAGCGACGGGGTGAGTGCTTGCGGGCCTCGCCCTCTGGCCGTCCTCGGATAATTTCATCGCGGTGACCGGCGGCGGAGGACACGCTGGAAAGCTCCTGCTCGGATGGCTCGAGGTCTTCATTGTCCTCCGGATCGCTGGTAGGGAAACTGGGGTCGATATCTTGCGGGATGACAATTTCCTTCAGGCGGCGGCGTTCTTCGAGGCAAGTTTTGTACGCGAGTTCGAGGGGACGATCCTCGTCGAGGGTTCCACAGACAAAGTCGGTACTATCAGGAAGGTTGGGGGTTCTCGGACGAATCCCGATGCTCTTGGAGGTCTTCGAAGCGCGACGGCTACTGATCCTTTGGACGGGGGCTGGAAGCCAGTTCGAGTGGTCGTCCGTCATCGAGTCGAAAGATGTGTTCGAGGCGCGGCGTTCCACAGTCGAGGGGCGTGCATCGATGGGTTGACTGGTGGGTTCTGGGACACGGTGAGATGATCCCCAAAACTCAACGTCCGACCCATCATCGTCGCTTTCGTCCGACTCTGCGAAGCCTTCCTCGTTGTCTGATTCATTGCCGTCGTCTGAAGAGAAGTCGTGCACAGTCTCGTCGTCGTCAGGAAGGTCTTCCATATCGTCTTCCTCCTCCAATGCTTCTTCTTCCGCCTGTTCGCCGAGCCGTCGGATGGCCATTTCCTTCTTCATACAGTCGTTCAAAGTGATCTTTTCCGTATAGTCGGCCTCCCTGTTCACCCATTCATCGTCTTCGTCCATAGAGCTAGCAAACTCATGGAACCGGGTAGCTTCAGATTCCTCGAACTTGCCGAGTCCACTGGTGGGGACACCCTTGCGGTCTGTAGACACAGAGACAACCTCCTCCTTGGAAGCCTCCTTAGTGGTTTCTTTCAAGGTGGGAGAGGCTCTGCGAGCAGTAGGTGCAGGGGAGCCACGGCATCGCGGCCGGATGGAGGATTTGGCCGCGGGAGATCGCTCTCTCTGGCAAACAGTCTCCCGTCCAGGACACGCGAAAGTCAGTGTAGTTTTGCGCTTAATAAGTTGAATCGAAACTTCCTCCTTGGGAAGCTCCTTTGGTGCTTGGGCTTTGGGTGGGAGTTCTTGTGACGCAGAGGGCGAGACGGGAGATCTCAGCTCGTTATCAGTCTTACGACCACAAGCGAAGCTAATGCATCGTTTGCGGCCAAGGTTGGCCTCGACGGAAGTTTCACTGGCATCGACGACCTTCACTTTAGGGGCCGGATTTTTCTTTCCCATCAACGCAGCATTCTTCATCATTTGAGGAGGTAAAGGTGGGCTGGGAGTATTAGACAAGGATGGACTTGTGAGACCGCCGTCGCTGGTCAATTCGGCCGTGGAGACGCCACTGATGTTGCTATGAGGGTAGGATCGGTACATGTAGGAGTCGTAGTGGGAGGCGTGTGGATCGGTTGGGGACATCTCCGGGCTGCTCTTCAAGGCGCGCGTGAGCAGTGATTCCTTACGGTTCACTGTTGGCCGAGAAAGCACGATCTGATCGGAGTTCGAGGTAGAGTGCATGACGTGTTCAGGGGGTTCATCGACATCCTCGGGCAAGTCGGCCTCGCCGTGGGCCGGCTTGCTGGACGAGTTAGGCGAGATGAGCATCCTCAAAAGGTTGTGAAAAGAAAACGTTCTTTCTCCGTTCCGAGACTGTGCCATGTTTCAAAAAAGGGAAAAAAAAGGGTTCGCGGTATAGTTCCAAGATGTAAAGAGGGGGACGAGGGTGAGGCGAGTGGCGTAGGATCGAGTTGAAGGCGAAGTTAGGACGTTGCGTGAAAGATACAACAAAGTCTTTCATTCAACAAAGGCTGTCCTTGATATCGATCAATGGTTAAATCGATCGACCTTGAGGGCAGAACAAGATGTCCCGAGCGAGGACTAATGTCATGATATAAACCGCATGACTAGGGGGTATCGAGACGAAGGAGGATATTCGCCAAGATCGATAATTGTGCCTAAGAATGGCAACTCAATGTTGAGCAGCTGGACTAGATCTGTTTCTCGAATACCTCCAGGCTTGAAGGTCCGTGCTTTCGGAAGGATCTCGATAAAGGAAAAAAGAAAAAGAAAGGAAGGTCAGGAATGTCGAGAAATGTCCAAACGAGAAATAGAGTGGAGATTATAAAGAGGAATAAAAAGAGGAAAAGAAGGGGAAGTTTGGGGAAAGGTTGGCAATAATAACAGAAACAGAGGAAGATCGCATAGAAAAGGTGCAGGGGTCTCCCGATGTCTTGGAGGGGGAAAAAGAGAGAGTGGGAGTGACGATACGGCAGCTCGGCACTGTCGTTTTGGGACTAGTTCGGGTGGTTTTAAATTTCTTTTCCCACGTTTTTTTGAATTTTTCAATTTCGTTCAATTTCGTTCAATTTCCGTTCTTTTGGTAATTTTACCATTTTCCCTAACCTTTTTGGATTTCCTCTTTTTTTTTCTTCCTTTTTTTTTCCCTTTTTTCCCCTTTTAACCCCCATGAACCCCCATTTTCTGAAATTGCCTTACAGTGTACGGAGTACGCAGTACATGTTGTACCTAACTAGTTAACATCTCTGACTAAAGATGTCTTGCCACTTTATCCACGACATGGTTCCTGCGCTACTACTTCGTACAATGTACCATAGGTAGTATATTTCTATATGCTGTAGCTATTTAGTTTTTTCTTTCCTTTATTACTATATATGAATGTTCTATATTCATTCTGATGATCTATATTAGATTCTTTGTTTCAAAAATAAAGGTATAAAGGGTTTCATTTCGAGTATCGAGGTCAATTGATGTGGACCGTTGATGACCATTGTCTGTCTGTTGAGTTGGCGGTTAAACTGGCTATGAGGGATTTTGTTGCTGGGACTAAACCCGTTTCAGGTTCTTTTTGGAAAACCCCCGTTGAACCTGACCTCTCTTAATTCTCTTACTTGCCGTGACTGTGCGAATCCACTTGCCAACACAATGAAATCCTGGTACGGAGTACAGAGTAACTCCATACTGAAGAAAAATCTGCTTTAACATCCTCACCGTATATTGTAAAAGTTCTATATCTGGACATCATACCTAGGTAGACCTCCACCGGAGGTAATTTTTCAATTGGAAATGTATCGGTATGGTCATATCCAAGTTACAGAGGCTCATTCCCATAATATAACTCGGTATGAGAAAAAGAAAAATACCACTCGCCCATTGTGCCTGAACGCCTGAACGCTGCCGAGCCGTCAGTCAGCCTTGGCTGACCTTGCCCTAGTGCTAACAGGGCTAACAGAATGAATTCTCTTACTCGACCAAAACTCGTAATGAGATCATGATAACTGAAACTATAAACGCGCCGTACGCGCTTCGTGGTTTCTACTTTGATTGTCTACAACAGGGCTCTTGGCGGTTTTCGCCGAGATCTCGAGTCATCCCTGAATGCTTGGTATTGATAATTCCTCTTCCCTTGCTCCAAATGCGGGAAGACTTTTCTCATCTGACGTAGAGTGACATGGACTACATTAGTCATTTACTCGTTATCCCGTCTTAGCCTTACACAATCTCACAAATCCCCATGACTCAAGCCCGTCGGAGCTTCTCGGGTAGAGGTCTTGGGGTAAATGGCATGTTGCATATTGTACAATATACTATACGCCGTACAGGTTGTGTACAGAAGCACAAAGTAGTATCCACTGCCATCCGAACTGCACCTCAAAACGGACTCTTGGCTCTGCTCCTTCCCGGTAGATCAGTCTTGGTATACATAAACATAGCACATAGCCCTGGAGGACAGGCTGTGCCTCGAGTAATTTGTAGATAGAATCGATTATCTCCATTGGCTCTCATTCCAGTGCCAAGTCCAAAGGCAGTCATATTTTCGAGGGATTGTCCAGCTTAACCCTTCCCCAGCACGGCCTCTATCGAGCCTCCAAATTTAGATCTGAATTGTTTCGTCATTTAGAGGCGAAGTTATCATGATCGCCAAGTTGGGCATACAATCGATCTACAATACATCTCGCGGAGTACAAATGAGTTGAGTTTCAGCAGGCAGCTTGGTTTATCAGCCATCTCCACTCTAGTCACCGAGATCTGAAAGGAAAATCCCTCTCCATGTCCGACAGACAAGCACGAGTAACCTGCATTAAGCTTACGAAGACTCACACGTTGACAAAGAACAGCGGTCAGCCGCGATCACGATCAGCCTTAGATCGGCTGACCGGGCAAGATCTTCCCTGCGTAAACTGAAATCGCAAACCAGTTTCCAAAGTATATCGCATAACTCGGACAATAAAAAACTCCCAGAAGAAAAGAAAGAAAAAAGAAAAGAAACTTGAAAACCCAGCTCCACCAGTAATCCGAAGGATCACCGAGGCTAACATTCATACTGGTTCCCGGGGATGCAGACTGCAGCCACAACCCCCCTCTTGAAACCTGTAGGGTCATGAACCCCCCCGTTTAGATCGCAACAAGCTTCTAGAATCCGAGGAGATCACCCCAGAGTCCATTTGTTCGAGCAGGCATAACCCCTGTAAGCACAATCCAAGCTCACTGGATTGCATGTTGTGAACCAGGTGACCGTGGGAGTCTGGAATCGAATTGTGGAAGAAGCTTGTTAGCAACGCAACGGCTTTGCAGCGAGGATTACCCTGGATTGAAGCCATTGAATTCATATTGCAACAATTTTCCCTTCTGTCGGGCTTTTATTTGTTTTTGTTTCTTTTCTTTTCTTTTTTTTTTGCTTTGTTCTTTTGTTCCTTTGTTATTTAGTTTACGGGGTAACGGTAACTATACTTCAGGTAAATCAGACAATGATAATTGTCTACGGACGAGCGGCGGACTTGCATATAAAGGATTCGCTGTATTTTTGTTTTCATATTACTTCTTCGGTTTCCTAATAGGGAGAAGGGGGCCGGGGCGCAAAACATTGTTTTGAAAATATACATCGTATCCAGAAATGTGCAAGGATACGAACGTACACAAAGTCGCTACTCCGCACAAAGTCCTACTCTACATGCAGGACAAAAGTTCCCGCGCTGACAGCGATATCGTAGACGGGAATAGAAACGGGTGATTTCTTGGCCACCCCTCACTCCTTGGAATTGGAATTGGGCTTGGACTCCCTTTCCCGCGAAAAAAAAAAGAGAAAAAAAAGAAAAATGGGGAAGGGAAATTAAAAAGGGATCCAATCCTGGGCGGCAAGTCTCACCATACAATATATGGTTGGGATATTGTGGAATGGGCTAAGAAGACCCCCCCTCCCGATCCCTCGGAGAAGGTCTCCCAAGTGGAGTAGGAAGGAGTGAGAAGTGTGTGACTGGGAGGTTCTATACGGGAATATGTCGTATGGGTTGATCTGAAGGGGTTACTATAGTAGCGCTGTGTTCGTGGCACGATGGGGTTGTGGCAGGGAATTTCTCCGCTCAACTATCGTGGCACACTCAATTGACGATTGACAAGACCCGCTCTATAGCACTTACCCCAAGTCCCGCAGTCCCAAGCCCCTAAGTGGAAGTAAATGAAGGTATAGTACGTGTGTCTAGCGTAATAAGGTGTGAACTGTGCAGGTGGGGATGGCACGAGCGGGATGTTTATTTTACACTTCGAACACTACGTATTCTCCGCTTCGACTACCCCAAAACTGAAGTGAAAGTGTACATATAAATAATAAATATCCAAATATCCAAATGGTTGACCGGGAAAGGGAAAGTGGAGCGAGTAGAAGCAAAGGGATTGGACAGATGCACGATGCGCGATAAGCGGGACGGGTAAATGGGTAACTATGTATGAGGCATTTTCAATTTGGGGCTACTGCACTGTGCCTGATGCAGTTACTATGCGTTTTGCTGTTATGAATTGACTTTATGTTGTAGTAGATGTTCTTGTTTCTTATCTCAAATAATATATGTTTTTGACTTTCATTCAATTGACGCCTGATTTAATAGGTTTCAATATCTATCCCAATTGGGAAAGACGCTATCCTCTCTTGGTTCGAATCAATATATATGTTGTAGGAATGTCACTATGATCTTGGCAGACCAATATTCTCCCCGAGAATAAATAGAGAAACCCCCTACGGAGTACATGTTTCACACAAAGTTCACACAAAGACAATACCCAAGGACTAATGAATCATACCAATGGCTGGTCTGTGCAGGATATCTCCAGTATGGACCATCCCGAGTCCCGATACATACCCCAATACCCCAGGTCTTCACATCAAAGAATCAACTGCCGAGTCGGACTCGGATGGCCAATGCCAAGTCCACCCCATGCCTCATACTGAGAATACCGTTCCATTGAGCAGATTTTCCCAGAGAAACGTCACAGCCTAAACACCAACCTCATGACCTGACCGCCAAGACAAGCCTGGGGGTTCACAAAACCCTGCCCGGAAAGACAGGTAGAACAAGCAGATAAATGATCTACTCGGCAGTGCATCGTGCAAGGAGATGGCTAGTGGCTCAAGGCCACACCGGAGGAATGCTTGGCGACAGCGCGTGGTGAAGCAAACTGCCAAGATCTAGGCATTGAATCTTCAGAATGCGCCCGGTACGACGTGAGCTGTGGTATGGAACCGGACCTGAAGAACAATGAGTATTTCCGGGGGTGACAATACGGGGTAGAAAGAGCAAGGAGAAGGAAAAGAAATGCCGAGTTCTCCACAAAGGGGGTTGAGAGGTTCAATTTGATTTCTATTTCGATACACCCCCTTTCTTCAAGACTTGGCACTAAGCCCTGCGATAACCATCCGCTCCATGATAGGATTCCCTCTCGATGCCAAGCACTGTGTTACACAAGATCGAATCCTCAAAAACGAGTTCGTTGACGCCTGGTCTCGGTAGTGCGGTTATCGAATGCCAATGTATGGGGGAATGGTCTCGCCAAGGGCGATCATGGTGATCATGCCGACACTACGAGCGTGCATGGATACAATCTTGGCGGTCTTGAACTATTTACATGCTATTGTTTTGTGCCAAGCCGTTGCACGGAGTGACAATAATGCTGTTGAGTTAGGGGGGTTGCAGTGGCAGTGCTGTGATTTTGGCTCGGGATCGACGGGCTACAGGCTTGGCCGTTTGACTCGGTCCGGTCCGATTGAGATCTGTAAGCAGCCTGGGTGTTGAGCCTGGGTGTTGAAAGCCTGTTTATGCACTGCCTATTACCTGGTTACTTCGGTGCCTAGTACGGAGTATGTTGGCACGGATTTTTTTTGATTTGTTCCCTTGCAATAGATAGTTACGTGTACAAATGTACGATGCATAGAACATTTTCATCATCGGGAATACGATACGATCGACACTGTGGCGTCCCATCATCTCTTCTATTGCAGATATACAGAACGATCCAGAGACCTGCGCGAACAAATATAGCAACCTCTCATAGAGCATTGAGATACACCTTGGCAAACGCCACTTTGCGCAATATCGCGGCTCTTGCCATCGCTATAGGCCTTCATCCCTGCGAATCCACGGAAGATGCGCCCGAACTTTTGAAAAGTCCTAGGCACCGGATTACTTACCCCCGAAATTCCTGACATTTCAATTTCGACGTACATATCGCCACCGTTCAACATGGCAGGGTGCAAATCTTCTAGAAACGCTTGATAATCAACCCCACCTGCCCAGGTGCTCATGGACCTCCACTCCGTAGAACATGGTTGGGCCTCACGTTTGATCATCGGGTCCGAAATCGACTTGCCAATGATCGACTAGTTGAACCTGGGTACATGGGAATCCCGTGCGCGTTCAGTGCACGGCATCGAACGCCGGAGAATTGATCCTTGGGTGAATCCGCAGACCGCGAACGGAGAGAAGAACCTGGAACGGTCGCATCTGGATGTTAGGAGTCGGGAAGAACTCGGGATACTGTCTAGCCACTAACATGACCATCTGACAGTCCCAGTTTCATTACAGGTATTATGGCGGTCGCATCTACGGCCCAAATGCAATTTGAGAAACTTCGCACATGACACGGCGACGATTATTGAAATTTTCTATATCTCCATACAATATGGGCGGTATGATATCATTTTTAATAGGGCGCTGAAGATGACACGGGACTGAAACACGTTTCGGGTACCATGCGAAGCAGAGCAATATTGAATTCAGAACCAAACCTACAATCTTAACCAATATATTGTATACCGCATACGGAGTACATATTGTACACAGCAGGGTAACGAAGCGGCAAAAGAAACAATACCAGTTCCAGCAGTTTCATGTCCATCGCAATAACCCCAACCACCAAACCTCCAACCACGGAAATAACCATCGATGATCACCGAAAGAGGGAGGAGATGAGCGCTATCAGCGGGAGTTATCTCGAACAAGACCCGACCTACGTAATCGCGCAAGAACCTCCAATACATCGACCCATCATTCGCTCGATCGCCAGCCAATCCCTGGCCAATATGATACCCGTTCTAGCAGGGACCCTTTTACAGGTGATTCTAGCGGTTGCGGACACTGCGAACGCGGGATTAGTCGGCCTGTGGATGTATTTGATATCGTATCAGCGATCCATGGGTTCGGAGATGGGGGCTTGAGCTTCTAACTTACTTCTAACGTTCAATCTACGTTTTAGATGCTCATTTGACACTCCGCACGGGTGACATCATGGATGGGGATTGGTGTGGCACCGTGATCCAACGCGCATATGGTTGCTATTTTTTGCTTGTGCTTTGATCATTACCTGCACTGGCGGTGCGGTGCCTTTCGATATGGCTCTATGTCAGATCGGTGTGGATCTACACTGTACGTTAGTGCTTGCCCTATACGATGTACAAGTAGGGCTTCTGGTATGCTTCCGGTATGCAACACACTGATGATAGATGGCCGTGCGATGAATATTGTAAGTGTTCATTGGTAAGATAATGTGGGGGTCTTATCTATTGTTGGGGGTCGTCGTGGGAGATCTATGTTGGTGCCGCAGCTGTATGATGCGATATCTGCACTAGCAGAAATGATTTGATATAAGATATTTCGTTATATCACACGGCATGATGGTGACGTTTTTGATGTTCGATATCGGATTAAGATATTCAAACTGCTTTCTTCTGATTCGATATTCCAGAGTGTATATCCCATTTCCTAAACTGGCAACTAGAGTTACAGTTGAAATACAACGTACACGCTCTGGTATGAATCAGTAAACTGTTTCATGTATTTCCCTTTCATGTTATTGCACGCAAAGATAGTTTATGCCTAAAATAACTCACTTTAGCACTGTTCTGGTTGCTATTCATGTGTCACCGACCTGCTCTTAGTGCTGTCCCTAGACTTGACACTATATAAAATGAGTCATACGTCTCCCCTCGACCTCGTGACAATTAGATCCCGTGTTTGAGTAGAAGACTCACTGATCTGACTCACAAATTGCACGTAAGAAAGACAATACCTTTATTGGATAATACACTATCTCTGGGAAGTATCGATCATTATCATCGCATACCGTGACTCCTTTAGAACGCGAGATCTTCACAGGTAACAATGAAACCTAGGCTGCCATATTGATCAGAACTAGTCTATGCAAAATAGGGACGAAATAAGGTAAACGCCAGCACATAGTGAGGCTTGATCTGGTCCTCCTCCTCCTGAGCCAGGATCAGAGTCCTATTAAGATTAGCAGCATGCTTGGATGTTACCCACTAGGTCATTTGGGATATTGGAATTTTGTAACGGCTAAATATATAATGAAATACGGAACAACTTGACCCCTTACTACCTTAGGAGGAATAAATCCACCTGGTTTGTCTTGCTTTTGCCGCTGTCGCTGCGTGTATCCCAGCTAGCAGTGCACCTCGCCCTTGATTTACACTGGCAGTATATGGGACACAAGAAACTGTGGTTATATTAGGACTCTCCCAGAAGTTAGAGTTAATAGACCCAAGGAGCTGAGTCAGATGGAATGAAGCGAATATTTTTCATGACTCGTGCACATTCCATGAGGCTGAGGGGTGACAGGGGACCTTCTCCGAGTAGGCAATCACCCTCATTTCCACCGAATGAACATTTTCTTTTGATTTTGGATCCCGTTTGATCCTTATCTCTTTGTTGTAAAAAACTAAGTCGGTACTTCTTTTCGAAAAAGGAAAAGAAAGGGAAAAATCAATGAATATTGTGCTTGAACAGGGATTCTTTTTAAAGAAGTCCTTTGGAAGGCTAATAGCCAGGTACGGAACCCCTATAACATGACCACGCCCATACCTCCAGGCCTCTGGCTATCCAAGGTATCTGATGCATCCTCATTAACCACTGGACCCACCTGGTAATTGAAGAGGTAGTAATGAAGCTGGCCATCGCCGGTGCCGAAGCGAAGCTTTTCTAAGAATAGGTCGTTGTCTTGGAGACGAAGTGCATTGAACACATCAAACCGAGCCTGATGACATACATAGCAGTTAGCTCGAGAATAAGGGACGGATAGAGGGATGATGGTTCCTTGTTAACAGAAACCGACATAACCTTACCTTTTTCGCCAAGATAAGGGCATCGTTGATAAGACCCTGCAAGCGCTGCTGAAGGTTCGGAGTGTTGTCCGTCGATGCATAGTAGTACAGATAGGCCGTTCGAATCACGTCATCCTGGGAATGCGAGAGCACCGCGGATTCGATGGAGTAGAAGGAGACGAAATCTGTGATCTTATGGGTTCCTAGATCTTCCACAACATATGCCCACACCACGCGTTTGCTAGAGGCTTCTTTCGCCTGGCCGGCTCCAAAGAACAACAAATGCCTTAGCTCGTCTATGCTGAAGGTTGGACTGATGTCGAATCGCTGCAGATACCGCTCCAGCAGCCCATGGACGGCATCGAGGTCATCTGCTTGCATGAGGCGCAGGCCGGGCGTTTGGGTAGTGCTTGGCAGATGATACTTTCCAATCTGTCGGGCCTTTGTGGAGTTCGTTGGCAGGCCCGAAAATCCGGACTCGTACAGTTTGAGCCAATTAAGGGGGCGATGATAGTATCGACATGATGCCACCGGAGTGGGCAAGACTGCCGCAGCGGTATAGATGGCCTGGTAGATGCCTTGGAGGTAGCAGCGCCGGGTGATCTCCCTGATCAAGAGTGGCGCCAGACGCTTTGAGCGAAGTCTTTTGTGAATACACAGAAAGTTGATTTCGATGACCTTAATCGTTTGCGCATGAACATTGATGTTGGTCGGCAAACCGCTAATGAAGGCGACTAGTTTTTGCGACGCGGAAGCGCGCACTCCGATATGCCATTGCTTCTGCCAGCCTGGAGCAGTTAAGGCCCTGCTCGTAAGAAGATCAGTTTAGCATTTGAGGGGAGAAATTAGGAATTGACCGACCATCTCAGAAACACCGGCGAGTAGTTGAGTCGGAAGGTCGAATCATCATCCTCAACGTAATGATTTGACAGTAATTCATGCAGCTCGCCCACCTCCTTCTCATCCTCTGGGTCGATTGCTCCCCACTCAAAGCCGTCTAATAGTGGGTAGGGACCTTTTGGCACTTCGTCGAGATTGATCACTTTGATCGGCCCTCCCTTACTTTTACCACCATCCTCGTTGAATTGTGGCACTGGCTGTGTCTTCCAGAACTTGTAAGATTCGATATCTTTTGCTTTCTTGCCATTATCACTTGGCCTCTCTGCTATCTGGAGCTTTGCAAATAATTCGGATACTGTTGCTTTATCTAGGTTGAGACTTGACTTGGTCAGGGATGGGTCTGTTTCTATCGTCAATAAACCCTGTTTGATTTCACCCATTCTATCTTTTGACTCACCATTGCTAGATGGCAATTGATTCTGCATCGTATTTGATTCCTCCATTCTGTTCCGATTCTGCTAGCTCTTCTCCTCCTGAAAGGAATAGGGAGTTTCAGCAAGTTGAAGGCTTACAGCTATCACCACCAATATCAAGAGAATATCTGTGGGAGTAGGGGAGAGGCGCGGGGGAGGGAGGCGTAGCTCATTTATGGTAGCCACTATCGAAAGCCAATGCAAGTCCATTCATAGATTATCGTACATGGGCCTATTACGTATTCGGCTATCTCCGGTCAAGCGGACCGCAGGATTTTAGTACATGGGCTAAGCATGCTAAGCTACACGCTTTTGGAGTAAGCGCAATTTTTGATTCGTGAATAAGGATCCAAAGATGAGACATACGGATCCCGGAGACTAAGACTTCTTAGTGGCTTCCTTGACTTTCCTTTACCTCGGTCAGCATGTAGGGCCTTTCGGGCCACCTTGCTAACCGGGTTGACGGTTGACGGCTTATCGACGAGCCACTGAAAGGCTTCTGTGAGGAGCAAGAGACAAAGAAATAGTACGGGCGGTACAATCAAGAATACAGCCCAGGGTAATGTGTTAGACTCGTCTTCTGGAGCAAAGAACTTCCAAACGAAGAGAAAGAGGGGATTCTGAGCAATATTGAGCAGGGGACCATGGCAGATATAGATTCCATAGGAGATTCGCCCCAAGTACTGGGTGGCGGGGGACACAAATGGACGCTTTAACCGATTGTCGCTACTGAGACCAAGAACGAGGATGATTTCCCCCAGCATCTGCCAGGCACGGATAGCTGGTAGAATGACTAAAGAGAAAAAAAGCTCCAGCCGCACAAATTGACCCCAATCGCGGAACTGTCCTCCAAAAGAATCGAGCCGCTGGAGACCAGGGTGACAGGTGGTGTTGTAGAGGTTGCACTGGACGGTGAGCATTACCAGAAATGTGGAGACGATGGGAGGGACTAAGAGGCATACCCCGACGGAAGGCCGGAGACCCAAGAGCTCACTAGGAGTCTGTCCGCCCGTGGGTCATGCACTGTCTGTAAGAGAACATACGACGGGAAAGCACAAAAAGATTGCTGCTACTATTGGGAAACCTGAATAGATCAGACGGAGGATCGGAAGCTGCAGGATAGGCACAGCCTGGAAGACCATCGAGATACTGCGTAGAGAGTGACCGATCTGGAGGGCCCATCATGCGTGCGAAGGTTATCTGGGTAGAATTAGCTTGGCAATTCACACATTTATAAAATCTTGAGCTTCTATATCCGGTATTTCTCCGAATACCCTTTTAATGGCTTGTGCAAATTCAATGAGGCTGAGGGGTGAAAGTGGACCTTCTCCGCTTCGATGTTCCCCAGTCTCCTTTTTATATTCCATATCCTATCGATGTGATATATTGATATACCGACAAAAGGGACCAATAGAAGCCCATTACTTAGACACATTGAACGGAGAAATGGGGGCTGAAAAAAAATGCCTCTCAGCCTTAGGCCCCCACATCAAGGCTTATCTTTTGAGAGATGCCTATTCTCACCTCAATACGAGATGAAAATCCTTCCCCTTTTCTATCTTTAACCATCCATGCATATTTCCATCTCGACCATTTAAGCAATGGAATATAACCCAGCATCCCCCCAATCGTTTGCCGCCTCTTATGTCTCCAACTCCCGCTTCCATCGCTCCTTCACCATCGAGCCAACTTCTACCCATGGCCCTCTCAATGTGACTTACGCCGAGTACGGCCGCGAACCTAATGAGAATGGAACTACTCCGACGCTCCTCTTTTTGCCGGGCATGTTTTCATCCCGATACGTCGGAATGTGTCTACACACACTTGCCGAGAAATGGGGCGTGCGCGTTTTAGTTGTTGATCGGTAGGCGTACCCCAGACCTCTTATATGCAACATGAACTAAGGTCGCATCGCATATAGTCCCGGAATGGGAAATTCCACGGATGTGCCGCTGGCGCAGCGAGTCTCCACTTGGATCGAGACCGTCCCACGGCTTTTAGCCCATGTAGGCATCCAGCATGTTTCGTTGGCGTCGCATAGTGCTGGTACTATATATCTGCTTAACACCTTGTATCACTGTCGGGATATTCTGTATCCCGAGAAACCGATGGCCACTCTGCTAGGTATGTTGAATTTCCCGCAGAACAATTTATTCCTCTTGGGCACATTGCTCATATTGGATGGGCATATATCCCAACATAAAAAGCTCGGGATCTAACCACACAATAGCGCCATGGGTCGATCCCGCCAAATCAGGCACTACTTCCATGAAAATGGCCCAATATATCCCCACTCCAGCCTTCAAGCTGTGGCATCATATCCCACGTCTCTTTCTCGCCAATGATGGGTCTGCAACAGCGACGAGTGGAGCGATGATTGCCAAACTCACTGCCTCCTTTCCCTCAAAGAGCGGTGATGACCAGGCAAAGAATCGTCTCTACATCGCGCAGAACTATGGCCTAGACCTAGACCAGCAGAAGGAGATAGACTCTTGCATGATGCAATATATGTTCAAGGAGGACACGGTTGGCTCTAATAGCGAGGCGGTACAATGTCTACGGAAGGAGCCTAACACGTGGGGCAAATGTGAAGACTACGAGGTCTTTGTGCGCGAGTTGGTCGAGCGTGAAAGAGGACGAGATGGAGTGCCGCTGAAAGTTCAGGTATTGTTTGGTGAGTCTGATAGTATGATTAGCAAGAAGGGTCAGGCTTATGTTGAGAAATGTTGGCATCAAGTGAATGATGGGGACTCGAGGGGCGTGGTTGAATTTGATTCGAGGGTAGTGCCTGGCACTGACCATGACAGCTTGGTACCGCGCGCGGAAGTGTGGGAGAGCATTTTCAAGAAAATGCAAGGAGCGGAAGACCATACTTCAATATAGTTCTTGATATAGCATTGGCTTAACCTAAGAGCTACTACATGTCCATGTATATATGTGTACAGCGTATATGAAAGAGTGCGTCTACGGTTAAATTTTCACGAACGCGGATGGAAGACGAGCTGGACGAAGGCATGATATATTGGGCTGTGAACGATGGTACTCAGAAGTGAACGGCAACATATACACAATACAACTCCGAGAGTCACAGCAAACACCCGCATCCGAGGATTTATCTCCGTCGACTGGCTATTTTGAACGTGTTGAGGCAGCCTTACTGCCTAGGCAGATTCGACCTCTACTTTCACCTTCTCTTCTCTCCTCTTTTCCTTCCTTTCTCCCCAATAATCGAATCTGGGATCTTTACCCCCTCGACTTTCCCTATAACATGGCAACCATCCTTGCCTACTTTGAAGCCGCAGCTTGAAGACACTAACTTCATTCTATAGATTACTTCACGGTTTTACTTAACCGTGCTTCGCGTGTACACCGAGGATACCTTTCATCGGTATCAGAACGACAAGCAGGCCCCCAAAGCCGCATTGATGCTCACAGTAAGCGCCCGAGAAGTGAAGATCCAGTCACTTACTGTGAAACTAATGCGAAGGCTTCAAATTAAAGCCGATCGTCGACATAGGTTCTGAAAAAGGCCATGAGTCACGGAACCAGATACAGCGGACCAAGGCCACGATTATTGAGCGCTAATTACATACTCAGACGAACAGCAGAGGATGCATGAAGAAAAAGCCGCGAAGTCTGCCTAAAAGTACCAGAAAGAGCCGAAGGAACTCTGACCTGCGACGCAGTGCTAGACCCTCGGCCTCGAAAAGTGCCCGAGCACGATGATCAAACTCATTACTATGACTCTGGAGCAAAGAATAAGAAGAGACAGAAGATCTTATTTCCATTTCCCAGCATCCTCCGTTCCCTGCGCGACCCGTTTCGCCCCATTCTCAAGACCCGAGCTTGCACTACCGAGCGCATTCCCAATCGGCTCGCCCGTACTCCCCGTCGCGCTTGTGATGGTATCGCCGATGCCTCGCCCAGCAGTTCCTGCCACTCCACCCACGGTGCGGGTGACACCGCCGACTGTATTTCCAAGTGTGGAGGTGACGAATTTGGCGGCTCCGGTGACGCCTTTGTCTTGATTTGATTCGATCGGCATGGTGGTTTGATTGGATTTGGTAAAATTGAATGAGTTCGAAGGAAATTTCTCGAGTTTCGGAATGAACGTAAGGGAATAAGATGTAGGTCAATCGAAAGAAACAGGGTGGCAGAAGGGCATTGTTATATTGGGGCGTGCACCCTATGACATCATTGGGTGGCTCGGTGCCACGGTGGCTGTATACCTCCAGGGCCACAATATAGATTGGTTTCTAACAATAGCAATCTGATATGATGTAGGCGCTAGTGATAATGGAATGGCCCCGATATCACACGCGTTTTCACAAAGGCACTATAGTATGTCGCTAGGGTTGACACGCTGCGTGTGGTAGCTATACCATTGGCCCCACTAATAATTCGGTTCTCTTCAAAGATGACAGTGTTGACTAGTATTATTGGCCTTGTATAATTAAAAGAAGAGAATATCATGAAGAGAAGAGATCCTGCATCGAAATAGATTTAATTTCTTAGAAAAGGAACTCCCATCTCTCCTTATGCCTTAGGTCCATGAAAGTGTAGGCACGCAATGAAGATTACTAGTTTAGAAGATTGCCGGTAACCGGACGTTTTTAGGAGATACAGGATTGACAGTGAGATAAATTCCTTTCACGTCGGTTATGTTGGGACTACGGCGGAGCTGTATGGGAAAGGAGGCACTAAATTGTGGCCTAGGCATAAAATACAACGAGTTGTTACACATCTCTTGGAGATGGAGAAGAGATTGTTAAGATGGTTGATTCATTGAGGAAAAGAAGGAGAGAGAGGAAGAGAAGCTAGCTACTGGAAGTCCTGCCAAACAGGGTCACATCAGGTCACAACAACATCTCGACCCAGAGCTCCGAACATCTGTTCTTCGTCAGCGCAACTGCAGCCTTCCATACTTACTACCAGGGACTTGAGCTTGTGTTGGCTTCACCCCGTATATGGGCTACTAGTCGACAGCGCCACGAAGAGGCCCAAGCTCGTTGCTGTTGGGGAGCACGCTGAAGTCTTTCGACGACAGACGATGCTCGGAAAAAAGAATTGACAGTCACCCATTGCTAAGTGCGCTTGTCTTTTTGATCGTCACCCATTGCTAAGTGCGCTGATATTTTTGACCGTCACCCCTTGCGAAGTGCGCTGGTCGTTTTGAGTCACCCCTTGCGAAGTGCGCTGGTATTTTGATGTGCACCTATTACAGGTGCTCAAGTGTTAGTAATGAGGGTGCCACGAGGGCACATACCTTTTTATTTTGAAGTGCAGCGGATGGCACTAGTTCTGTTGAGAATTAGCGGAAGAGGCTAGATCGTATGTCACCTCGAAAGCAACACAGAGGATAATCATAGCCAGGTCTTCCATATGACT
The DNA here is from genome assembly GCA_034423695.1 of Penicillium polonicum. Classification (NCBI taxonomy): domain Eukaryota; kingdom Fungi; phylum Ascomycota; class Eurotiomycetes; order Eurotiales; family Aspergillaceae; genus Penicillium; species Penicillium polonicum. The sequence continues at coordinate 6,659,049 of CP139885.1, read as the reverse complement.
TGGGTGAGCGATGCTCCACGGGCCGTATGTTTGCATCTTCAGCGATGGGCCACAGGATGCGTCACCATTTTTTAGGTATGCGAGATACCCATGATCGTAGGCGGCAATTGTCAGGAAAATCTCGTGATTATCCTGTGAGACAAGGAGACGTCTATCAAGGTTAGTCAGTATGGCTCCTGATAGTGCCATGTTGTTTAACTTACCGACGAAGTTGGCACTTTCGCTTGTGTTTATCGTCGTGCATGATCCATGCAATCATTTTGCCTGTCTCTTGCCATAAAACTTCCGGGCGCTTGACTGGGTCCCGAATGTTTGGTTTAACCTCGACGATAGCGAAGACTTCACCATTTGCTTCCAAATAGCCGTCTGTACACGCAATCATCGAGTTATCGCCAAAAGTTGCTTTGGAAAATGGCGAGCGATCCGCTGCCCAATGGCATTTTAACTCGGACTGATAAGCCAAGAGAGTCCTTAGGAACAGCAGGAGAGCGTCGTTGACGAGTTTCTCGTCTTTGGTTGGTCCGGGTGTTATTCCGGAATTGAAAGCGAGAAGGTCGGGCTGGGAAATTTCGCGCGTGTTGGAGAGCGATGGTCCCATGTGAGTAGAATCGGATTCGAGCCATTGTTGCCCTTCGGCGGGCTCCAACGGAATCCTTTTCTGAGAGTCTCTCACAAGGAGAAAGGCGCCCATGTCCCGGTGGACGACACCTGTGTCGGGTTGTCCAACTTGCCTGAGATAGGCTTTGAGCTCGGAGAAGTTTGTGATAGCTTCACGGGCCTTCTTGTTTATCTCAGGACCGAAGAGATCCTCTGAGAACTTGTCCGCTTTGAGTATTTTTGGCCATACGGCTCTCATGGCAGTGAATTCCAAAGGGGTCAATTTTGACACCGAATGGAGTTTTGGTAGTGTGAAGAGAGTGGGACTTTGGTTTTCCCACTGCTGTGCACCTACGTCCCGCTCTTCGTCGTCAGGCACGTAATCGGCGGGAGGGGTGGGGGTTTTGGAGAGCTCGGAGAGCTCGGAGGAAGTCGACATGGTCGACATATAAAAAAAGAATTGATTGATTTTCACTCGAGAGGTTTATGGCAATGTGATATGAGATTCTTGTTGGATGAGAAAGGAGAAATCTGGCGACCTCGGGAGGTTTTAAGTGTATGCGTTCCTGCCCTGAAAGTCCGACATGGTCTATATGGAAGGTGCGTTCCTACATGTATAACATACTACAAGAATATCCTCGGCAGTCTATTTAGCAGTCTTTTTAGCACTCCTTTTGGCAGTCCTTTTGGCGGTTCTTTTTGGCAGTGTTTTTAGCAGTGTTTTTTGGCAGTGTTTTTTGGCAGTGTTTTTTGGCAGTGTTTTTTGGCAGTGTTTTTTGGCAGTGTTTTTTGGCAGTCTTTATTGGCAGTCTTTTTTGGCAGTCTTTTTTTGGCAGTCTTTTTTGGCAGTCTTTTGTTTAGACAATTTCCCCTTTATTGGTACTATAGCTGGAGTATAAGTGGTAGAAGTAGCTTAAAATGTGTATAAGGACTTTCCTGTGTTCAACCTGACTTCGAATTTGGGAAGCATTTTCCATTCAATCCCATCATTTCTTAAACTATGCCATTGTAGGGTGCCTCATCAAAGAGTGTCAATAGTACGCACATGGATAAGCATGCTCTTCATATGTTGAACATCTTGATAGTAATAATTTCCATTTTGGAATCATCCTAATATGGGTAGCAAAGTCACTAGTTGGGATTCAATAGAGTAGCAAAAGATGTTTTTATCTGATAGACAATGTGTAGGTACCACCAACTGGTTCACTCAAACGATAGCGAAGGAACAATTCCACTGGTGCTTTCTCTGCATCTGCAAAGCTCCATAGTTGTGAGTATTGTAAGATCATCTCCTTTCCATCATACGAAGCCTGAATGACTCTCCCCTGTTGATCACCCAAGAAAGAGAGAACCAGAATCTGTACAAGTCTTAAATATTATCACACTATAACATGTTGTGGAAATACTTACTGGATGAGTACGGCATGTACGGAATGGTTTATGATTCACCCGACGGAGCATTGTGCACACGATAGCTCTTAGCTCATGTGTGGTGAGTCCCGGATTTGTATCAGTAGGACAAACATTCGAAATGCATGACATGACCGAATGGGGCTTGAGAGGGCGATCAGTGTATCGGTAGTGATTGACCACTCGCCACGTTTTTGGTTTTTCATACCCCTCCATAAAAGGAGGGTCGCCTGCTTTGTGGTCTGGGCTACAGGCTTTTAGCTTCATATAGGGCCTGCAAGATTTGTAAAAGAATTTGCAGTCTACTTACCTCCAATATGCTTGGTTCCTGAGGCGTTCAAGCGTGAAGTGATTGGATGGTCCTCGCCTTGGCGTACTCATGTGAGCATCGATGACACGCTCTATCCCATCGGCTTGGCTGAACGCCTCACTCTCCATCAGATACCCAGCACGATCTATAGATAAAAGATTCTCAAGTATTGGAGCAACTCCAGGGGGATATTCCGTCCGGTTCTCGTCGATGTAATCTTGTATGGTGCGGATATGTGGTATAGTTAGGTGATCCTCATACTCATTTTGCACCCAAGGAGGGATGGGATATTTCTCAAGGAGTTTTTCTGGGTGTGGCTTGAAGAAGCACGGGTCAAATTTGAGAGCTCCATTTTCATTCGGGTCAAAGGGCACTTCAAATGTTTGGATTCCAAGTCGCTGAAGGTCTCCACGGGAAGGGAAGTCAGGCTCAAAGTCATTAACTTGCTGAGAGAGGGACCTGAGAAAAGCATGAGGTCGAGCTTGCGATCCAGCCATTTTGAAGGAGAAGGCGTTCTGAAGGAAAAATAGAAAGAATGGAATTAGAGAAATGGGCGGTGATACAGGTACCTACCTAGGTAGGTAACGTGCTGAGTATTATGTCACTGCTTCGTGGATCCCCAGGAACATCCATGTGGATAGATCCATATGTACCAAGAGGTAAATCCTCTCCCCCTCTATGGGAAATATCATCCTTTGCCGCCCTTTCTGACTTTTATAGCTCTAACTATTCATTCTTATGGTCTAGATGATCATTTCGTATTACGCTGTACGAAGTGCTGGAAGCCTACATAGTCGGTGAGCACTTGACATGTTTAGTTTCAATGCCGTTGAAGCTCTCAAAATAAACAGTCCGATTCCCATATTTTCTAAACCAACCTCCGGTCCCACTTCCACTGGAAGGTCAACCCAAGGCCTGCATTTTTGGAGGACGAGCATAATACATATCCCAGTGGTGCATATTGCACATTGCTGTGGCTCCAATCCCCTGTACCTCATCGTAAGGCACTTTCATCCAACCAACATCTTCCTGTATGCATCCCTCTAAAGGCTCAAGCTCCTCATCCAAATCATCTACCTCCGGTTCCCATTCTCCATAAACCAGACGAACAAACCCGCTTTGCGTTATGGCACCCGGGTCCGAGTTTAAGACAGACTCTAGCGCCTCCTGGTCGACCATAACAAAAAATCTATAGCGACCCGACTTTCCGAAAGTATCGATACCCTGTTCCTGCAGCGGTGCAGTCGTAGCCCATTTCCTAAAATGGGTGCGGAGAACAGCGGTAGTCGTACTATCAAATGAGGGGTCTTCAAAGACCGTTGGGGTAAACCCTTCTAGCATATCTAGACCCTTATAAGTCTCGAGGTATTCTGTGACGGGCTGGAGGAAGCGAGCCATGAATCTTTCCCAGTCTTTTTGGCTTTGATATGTGCAGCGATAGATAACGAAGCCCCACTTTGTGAATCCGTCTTTTTGGAGAAGCCGTTCTAGGATATCTGCAGCGTTTAAGCATGTTTCCATGGTGGGATCCCGTTTTGATGGTTCTTCGATTTCATAATCGGGGATGCGTGAGGAACTTATTGCTTTTGAGAATGATTTGGTGAGCGGGCCAGTTCTGGTAGGCAAACGGATGGGACGAGATAAAAGGCTGGAACACCTGAATAACTGCTTCGGAAAAAGTCTTGGAATCATTGAAAAGTAAATGAAGAAATCTTGGAAGAAATCAAGTTGGGTCCAGGTAGCTGCGGTACGGAGTAGACCAAGTCGGAAGAGGAGCACATTGAATTCTGCCGATTTTGCACAAGTCCACGCGCGTAATTTATACCATTTTGTATAGCGCATACCAATCAAATTTACAAAGAGACGCATTAATCCACCGAAATATCCATATAACAAGCTCTTATAACTTTGACCTGATCTTAGACTTCCCCTCAAGTGCTCTATACAACCCATTTTTCCCTCTTTAACTCTACAGGGCTATAGATATCTCCACTTATCGGTTTCTCGCTTTTTTCTTAAGTATATTCTATCTTGATCTATTCATTGTCTGAATCTATGTCTATCATACTCCGTATGGAGGATGTAATTTGATAATTATTAGCTAACGCCCGGGGGCATTCTCTCATTTTTGCTCTATTGACATATGCAAGGTCTGTCGCTCGTTCTCCGTCGTGGTCGTTAATATTTTGTTCGCGTTTTTTTTACCTTCTCTCTACCCCCTCTTCATGTCCTCTTCTCTATGCATGAAAAAAGAAGGATAAACCCCGATGGAAGACTGAAATATATAGGACTCGGGGAATTTCCTGTTCGGTCCTAGCTTGAAGATAAATGCCTTGTATATCAGGCATTTATATCAGGCATCCTTGCATACCCTATTTGCATATGCTCACCAAATTTAAGGGCCCCCACCTTTCAATCCATTCCAACATCGCTTACTCAAGTCGCACTACCTAAACGTCTAGAGTCGATCGGAAAGGAACATGTCCACCCCAAAAGTGTGGGCGCAGTCAGGGTGGCAGGAATATCTATCCTCTCGAAATGCTGGACTGCCATATCTCCCAGCTGTCGCGGAACTCAGCACGGAGGTGGTACGAATACTTGGCGGAAACCCGGGCAACATGCAACTGCAAGGAACCAATACGTATCTTGTCGGCAGTGGCCAGAAACGGATTTTGATAGATACAGGACAGGTAAGTGATTTTGAACATCCCGGTTTCGTACTTTGGAGACTAAACAAGAGAACCATGTCGATAGGGATGTCCAATCTGGCTCACCACTCTGGTTAACTATCTTGACAAACACCAGTTGAGCATATCCCAAGTACTGCTGACCCACTGGCATACCGATCATACCGGTGGTCTCCCGGCGCTACTGGCTCAGTATCCACATCTGGCCGCGGCGGTCCACAAGGCCCATCCGGACCCGGGCCAACATTCGATTCGCGATGGACAGACTTTTACTGCCCAGGGAACTACCCTGCGGGCTGTATTCACGCCCGGACATAGTCAAGACCACATGTGCTTTGTCTTGGAGGACAGTGGCGCCATGTTCACAGGCGATAATGTGCTTGGACATGGAGGCAGTGTTGTTGTGGAAGATCTAGGACGATACATGAAGAGTTTGAAAATCATGACCCAAAGTGTGGGCAATGAAGATATAGCAGTCGGATACCCCGGTCATGGTGCCGTGATAGACGACCTACCCGCCAAACTCATAATTTGGAGCAGACATTGGGAAATGCGAGAGAAAAAGGTCTTATCAGCTTTTATCGGGGGCAACACAAAGAGAAGGGCGCCCTTGACAACACGGGAGATCATTGCATCTCTCTACGGGCCGGATATGGAGGCGATGGCGGGGCCTTTCATAGCGCAGGTTCTATCGAAACTAGCTGATGAGGGGAAGGTTGGATTTGCTGCCACAGGACAAGAGAAGAAGTGGTTTATGCTGTAGAATAACTTTGTTCAATTCTGAATTGGGATAGATTAGACAAATGGATATGATGGGAATTCGGACATGGTCCCGCTAATAGTATCAACTCTTCAAGTGCCTGAGCTGAGCGCTGAGCCATATTCCCTGTCCTTTGTGTTGTCTTGAATCATGCCTTTCGATTAACTGGATATTAAAACTATCCAAGTCTTGCATCGTCAAGTATAGAGGCCGCACCAGCGGCCAACTGTATCTAAATACTTATACCCATTATTCCAAAATGGCAATACTACAAAAGTGAGTGCAAAAGAGCCCACATCGAAGAACGAGATATAGGTCTATCCAAGCCAACAAGTAGCGTCATTCGTGATTTGGTGCAACCTCTCACGCAAGAAAGTGGCCATTTCTGGCATAATGTCCGTTGGCAGCTCCGATCCATTTCTTAGACCTTCCCAACTTGAAGCCCCGCCCCTTTCGTTGTAGCGCTCAGTAAGCTGTAAAATGAGCCTGGCCAGCTCCGAAAGCTCTGTAAAGACTTGCATAGTCGTAGCGTCATGCCCAGGGGTCCTATTAAGCCCGACACCAGGAATCCCCAATGGCATCGGTTGACTGAGTAGCCCAGTTGGAGGTTGGTCTTTCGCAAAGTTCGAAATTGCCATGGCATGTATATCGATGATGGACATGCAGATTGCTGAAACGAGCATCCCCACCTCCGCTCGCTGTGAGCAAGGACAGATCAAAATTGTAGAGAGGCGATGGAAGGCTGCTGTGATAGTTTGTGCAATTGCGTTGAGAAGACTTGCTTCGACGGGTAATACTCGTCTCAATTGCTCTGCTGACACTTCTAGTTCGGAGAATGTCTCTAGAACGACTAGCAAGCAATCCGGATAGGAGACTTCGTGGCTCTTTGTGGTACTAGGGTCTTCCTGTGCCGCTTTGTTGTTGGACGGGGTGGACCTTGAGATTGGGATATTGGATGTCACGTTGGCAGGTGTGGCGGAACCATTGAAGCGGGAGTATAATTTCGCGCTCTCATCTACGAACTGGGTTGTTGTTATATTTCTCGCAGAGAGTCGGTTTGATTCTTCGCTATTCCTTCCCTCTGAGACCTGCTTTTTTGACCGGTAGGGGCGGCCAGCCCGTCTTGCTGGGCTGTAAAAGCATGTGTATCCGAGCTTGTCGCAGCGGGAACAGAAGGGCTTCTCCCTTGTACAACGTACTTTTGAGGCAGAGCATTTGTCGCAGGAATCCTTGAGTTTTGGGGGTTGTAACGAAGAGGCAGTATGCGGAGTGGTTTTGGACGATCTAGAGGTTTGAATGCGATTGCGGTACATGGCGTCGGTCTCTGCTTGTCACGAAAGGATTACTCGTAGAACCGAGGTCCTGCTAATGTAGATAGTTCCCCCATTAGCATTTTTTTCGGGCATCTTCGACTAGCTTTTGTCTTCGCCTTCCCTTACAATGTAGATCGCTTGATGTTGGTCCCGCTTACAACCCACTTCCGCCCCTCCTTGCCAAGAGATAAGAAATATGCAAGTGAAGTTGTGGAGTGATTGGCCGCATCGAGCTTTATCTGGGCAGTCTTCCGGGACACGACCTCAACTTCACAATTGTGGGATGTTTTCAAAGGTTAGTGACTGGGAGAGAAACTGACGTCGTGATGTAACCTCATGTCTCCAGCTAAAAACTTTGGCCGACACGAGATCGAGCTAAAACAAACACTAGCTCAATTGGGTTAGATCCCACTTGACGGGCCGAGCATCCCAAGGTTGAGGCCAATCCGGGAAAAAAGTACCACCGTGCGATAATGGAAGCCTCTACCCCTGAGTATCCAAACCTTCTCGGGGACTCGATCCCTCTTGAAAACGACCACTGGCAGTCCATATTTGCCCAATGTACAGCCGATGATGATCAACTTCATCCATATGTGGAGTTCGGTGATGGTCTGTTCGCAGATGCATCGATAGACGACCTAGATCTCGATCTGAATGTCGATCTTGACCCCAGTGTATACCTTGATACCTTTGGAGCGGGTCATCCCGACCCTTCTGGCACTATTTCAGACCTCTGCTCTGTTCCTAAGCCTCTCCACTCCGATGGACTTCACAATCATGATGAACCGACGCGAGATTGCTCCACGCTTCCCGATCTCTCCACCCCACTATTCGCTGTACCAGATTCAATCCTTACTCCAGTCCAAACACCACCCCAAGCTGCTGCAGCTTCTTGTCACTCACAACATCGCACCTCTTGCATAATAACTGCGACGCAATCCCTTCGCTCACTCCACATCCCCCAGACGAGTTGCGTCTCCCGCCGAAACGCCGGCAGTCATGATCGCAGTGGACTCGAGCCACCACGCATGTCCGGCTCAGTTCTTAAAGCAAATAAAGATGCAGGCATATCAGTCTGCCGCATGCTACAGTGCATCTGTGCTCTTCGCCCACAGAACCAGCTAATAATAGCAATTATCTGTTCCCGACTAGTTTCGTGGTACCGCGCGATGATCCGGGCGTGCTTTATGAACGGACCCAACTGGTCCTCCGGGCACAGTATGGATAGTGGAACCAACGAGGCAAGGCCCTCGTTGGAGAAGGTGGTTCATCAACCCGTCACGATCGGAGATCACTCGGTCGATGACCAGGCACTAGGATTGACTATTCAAGCGCAAGTCACGCTAGGCGAATTGCAACATATGCAGCGACTGGTCGAGACTCTGTCGGCTCGCATGCGGGAAACCGCTAACTCATACCCGAAAGGGATGCAGGGCTTTGGAGCCGAAGCCGGGTTCCCATCAGCCGGGTTCCCAGACACCATGCATGACCGACTGGTTGCGCACCTGTTGAAGGAAGTCCATGCAGCCAAGGCTGATTTAATGACAGCCTCAGCGTCACTATGATCCAGATCCTCGATGAAATGATAGACAAGTACATATGTTGGACTAGGGTCATATCCGACTTGAACGATCTGCATTCGTAAAAACGTATAGCAAGAGGAAGCAGACCTGAGTGTACGTACTCTCGCATTAAGAACTTGGTGTGACTGTCTGTTTATCCTGGAGAGAACATCTATCCAGATCCGATCTGTTCCTCTTATCCCAATTTTATCCGGTACTTTGATACTATCACGTGTTGACACCCACGTGTTGCCCTGGACAACCCGTTAACAGGTCAACACGAGACTTGTAGTAATCGACTGTTCCAGACACGCGATCCTCGATCTCTGTTGATTTGATGTCACTACACGGTTGCCCGAGCTTGTTGATAACCATCAAGTCTCACCCCGCGTCTTCCCCGCGTTAGAGTTGATCCCTTGATTGACTTCACCGCTTCTCTGCACAACAATCTCGACACATTCCCTCACTTTCAAAATAGTTGACCCAACCATCATCTCAGTATGAAACCTCACTTCTTATTCGGAAGTCTTGACATCACGTCGGGTTTTCTCCACGAAGCTCGGACTCCGCGCTCGTCGAGGCACGAGTCTTCAACACGACGTGATACAATATACATTCCATCTGATGACGCTATTACTCCCACAGTCTTCAAAGGTCTTTACAGTCCATCTAAGCGAGAAACCAAAGACACAGTTCCGCATATCTCAGAGGATGCTGAGATCAACGGCTCGAAGTCACAACATACTAGACGCCAGCCGCAAACCCCGTTGGCAAGATCTACTCGGAGAGCTCCGCTCCAGCAAAGCTTGAAGGTTCTCCAGGCTGGAGCGACAACAGTTGATGTCCCTGGAACAGGTGGCGGCAAAGAAAACATTCCTCCTGGGTTTTCCGTCATCGCCAACAAAAAAAGCAAACCAAAGATCCATTCACCAGTGTCTAAAATGGCCCATCCAGCCGTGCAAAACGCTACTCCCAGAACACGCATAACAACCAAGCCCAAACAAGCGCGAAAAGAGCCACTGAAGCGAGCGGCTCTGGACGAAAGTCGAGCCAATGTCGTCAGAATCAGAGTCTCCAAAAAAATAGAACAATCACCACCTGCCGAGACTACTTGGGCCTCTCCCTTGAAGCATGTCTACTCCGCCGTCGTTATTCAACGGGCATGGCGGTCATTTGCACAACGACGGAATAAGCACGCGTGTGCTATACTCATGGCCAGGACGGAGTTGGCATATGAGGTGATTGCTCGATGGTGGCACGGTGTCAAAGCCCGCAAGCTGCGAGAGCAGGCAGAGCAGGTGAAGCTGGCGGAGAGCATTAAACAAACGCCCCGACGCAAATCTGCTGGTCAGAGATCGTCTGTTCGCCAGAACCAACCCAATTCTGGCCGCCGAGGCATTCGGCGCCTCTAATGGCGTCTTTTTTTTTTCTTTCCGTTTTCCTTCCCGTTTGTCTTTCTTTCTCACTTTTCTTCCTAATGTCCCTCGGTTGCCTTTCTCGTCTCCTGCATCTTTCTCATTTCTCTTTCTTATTTCCTTTTCTAATTTATGAAATGATACCCCTACCGCGTTTTGACAGGCAGGGCATTTTGTCCCTGGTTTTGTTTTGTCATCGGATTTTTCCATGTTTCTTTCACTTCAGCTCGGGTCACCACCAAAAAAAAAAATGGATCGTCGGACTCTGTCCCCCTTGACTTTGTTCCACAGAGACTGCTCTACGTGCTGTTCGCCATTCAAAATTGAGTATAAAGTTGAGTATTCCGGAACAACAGCCGGGAACTAGTGACTCAACTCTCGTATGGCTTGCTGCGCCTTCATACGCAACTAGTTAGACTACAATAGCTTCATTGAACCTTGATTGATTGATTAATTAAAGCCTTGTAGAAGATTGACGGCCGTCTCTAACCGCTAGTGCATAATTTTTGACTGCCTAGCTCACAGTTCTTCATTTGCTTATAGGTTCCTTGGAGAAACAATCAGGGAGAAGCAAGGCGCTAACTTCATTTCACAGATCACCTATGTATGTACGTACCAGAATGGATAGTTGGCTGCTTATACGACCTTGTGATATTCTTTTTGTATGTCTTTTTGTATGTCTTTTTGTATGTCTTTTTGGGTGTCCTTGTATACATCATATGGATGTAACTTTTGTTTCATTTGGCTATTTAAGGAAGGGACCTCTCACGTTCTTGCAGTAGCGGCAGTAGCGAGTCCTTTCCCAGGATAAACTCGACTCCACGGGAAAGTAACTTATCCTTAGCAACACCGCGCCCATCAACTCAACATCCAAGCTTTTCTCATCTGTCTCTTTTTTTTTTTGAAAAAGATAATATTTCCTCTTTCGCCATGGCAGATGCCCGACATCTGCGTCTCCCTCCGTAAGTACAGGACGATTACTGCGGTACCTTTCTCTCCCGGTCCCAGTTACACATCTAATGAGATCTCTATGGATCGACACGTCGTTAGGATATACACTGACGGATGATGTAGCGGTTTTGTACCCAGTGCCGCCAACGGGGACACACCGAGGTGGAGTGTCACTGGCTCGTCCGCATCGGCGTTGCCGTGCGCGCCACCACTGCCCCGGCCCCAGTAAGATGATGCCTTGATATCCTTTGAAGATATTTTACTGATTTGGAGCGTCCCTGACAAAGAACAAGCGCAAGGCCCATCGCGGTGGGAAGGGGAACAAGGCCCGAAAGAAGGGTATGTACTGTTATTTTGTTGGATTCGACCACCCAATTCACGATATAGGAACTTCCTCCCTTACTATTGCTCTCTGCCTGTTGCCCTGTGCCTGTTGCCCTGTGCCTGTTGCCCTGTGCCTGTTGCCCTGTGCCTGTTGCCCTGTGCCTGTTGCCCTGTTCCTGTTGCCCTGTGCCTGTTGCCGCGTGCCTGTTGCTCCGACCAGTCCTTTGAGGAAACAGCCAACTGACAGATAATGTAGCTGTTTTGTACCCAGTGTCACCAGTATGGACACTCTGAGGTGAACTGCCATTGGCTTTCACGTATCGGCGCGGCTGTTCGTGCTGCTACTGCCCCCGCCCCAGTAAGATGATACCTTGATATCCTTGATATCCTTTGAAGGCACTTTATTGATTTGGGACATCATTGGTACAGCCCAACAAACGAGCCCGCCGGGGCACCAAGGGCAACAAGGCCAACAAGAAGGGTATGTCCTGTTGAATTCAACCACCCAATTCAGGATAGAGAAACTCCCTTCGTGCCTATTGCTCCGACCAGTCTTTTGAGGAGACAGCCAACTAACTGTTATGATTAGCCAAGTCTGCCGCCAAGAATGGTATGCGTGATATCCTTAGCGAGTGTGACGGATCAAATTGCTGGTATACATGCTCTGCTCAGCGGCTAGGGAGGGCGGCAAAGACCTCCGGAAGGAGGCAGAGGCGGAAGCCTCTGGCGGAGAGGGTGAGTTATTTCCTATGCAGAATCTCGAGTCGGTTTGATTCCTAAAGGAACATATATTAATCAATATAAAGCAGGCCCCGCCCCTGCCAGCCCCCGTGCCGCCGACCCCCCGCTCGCCCTGAGCCCGCCCACGCTGGGCCCCCGTGCCCCAACAATGCTGGTAAGCCTTGACCTCTCTCCATCTGTCTCCCTGCCTTTGTGCCCCTCTTATCGATACAATTGTATCTCGTGTGTCCTAGTGCCTTGTGTGTGCTGGTGCTGCGTTTCTGCTGCTTTATACCAATTGCAAAGATTGCTGGGGAAATGTGCTAATCGTTACTTAGGCAAAGATACTGTTGCCCCCGGCACCCTAGGGGGGAGGAGAAGGCCCCCGAGGCCAAGGAATAGGTCCCGCTATTTCGTTTTGTGGTTTTTTATACCGCAGGGCTGCGGCCCTTTTCAAATCATCAAGAAGTTCTGCTTGCCCTTCGGAGTCGTCTGAAACACTTCTATACTGTAGACATAGCGGTAGCTTCATGCCCTTGTAGTTCTTTAGCTGCTTTCAGGTTATGACTTCAGAATGCTAAACCCCTCTATTCGGGGCACTTAGGGTAGATATTCACCTAGTTACCTAGATATTCTTCACCCGAAGATTCAGCACGTATAGTAAAAGGTACATTTCCTATCATGACTAAAAAAGCTATATGTATCTGCTCTGTTCAGTTTCAATTAAAATGCATTGCTGCCTTAAATGCCTTGCCTTATTTAAATGAAGCAGAAAATTAAGATACCTAAAATATCATTACAGAGGCCGGATCCTACGAACAGTACACCTGAAGAAGCGTACCCTTATCAGCTAGCAGATGAATGATTTCATCCGTACTGAAATTTGTATAGTGTGAATAGCTTCAATTTAATAATGGGTATGGTCGGAGGGAGGTTTAACGCCAGGGATTACGGCAGGTTTTAGACGCCATCGCACCAACCCATATAATTTGTTTACCTATTTTACCGTCTTGCTCTCACCTGTATTTATACGATTCCTCGGCTTAGGTATAGATTATTAATTTATTATTAACAAGAACAGTCGGTCCGCTTATGCGGCCTTGTCAGCTCTTTTGGATGCTCTTTTGGATGCTCTTTTGGATGCTCTTTTGGATGCTCTTTTGGATGCTCTTTTGGATGCTCTTTTGGATGCTCGTTTTAGATGCTCCTTTAGGTATATACAAGGCAGAGACTTTTCTACATATAAACTTTTAATCTTCTGCCTGGAAAAAACCCGGTTGGCGGGGTGGCATCTAAAACCTGCCCGTAGTGTGGCCCCTCCTTCTTATTGGATGATCGCCGTCATCTTTATCTCCGCATTATCACCGAAAATTGGAGCTACCTCAATTGCCCTTGATCCAATCCAGGAGTATCAGGATTTGATAAGGATTTTTGGAACAAAGCTACTTATCGTCGAAGAGCGACAGGGTGATCTGTACATTCGTGGCGGGATAGAACAGATCAAAACTCTGTCACGCGAGAATCTAGCATTGCTTCCCAAAGACTTGATAACATTGAAGATGATATTTCACACTTTGCACACGTTCGAGTCGTTTCCTTTTTCTCGTATTTCGTCCATATCCGGTTTTCTTTGATTAGAAGATGTCGACCCAAGTACAGAGGCCAGGACAAGACCAACTCCGGCCAGCAGCTGATGGTGGAATTAGCGACACTTTCTCTTGCAATACGGTGGGTCTTCCGTCATCTCACCTGAATACTGATATGCTCATGAGCCACTAGTCGAGGCATAAGGACGGCCAAGACGAATCCTAGACCCTGAGCGTAATTTTTGGTCACTGTGCTGGTCATTTGTACACACCACGCAACCAAAAAGCTCCCTGACACTTGCAGCACTAAGTAGATCCAAACCAGCGGACTAAATCCTCTGAAAAAATGCGTAAAGCTGAACTTTGTAAGCCAGCAACAGAGAATGATTGCGAAAGCGGAGCTATATGCTGCTAGCTGAGCGTTGCAGAGAAAAAGATGACCAGATTTCTTCATAGTTCTCTCAATGCACAAGCTAGCTAGAGCAACACAAACTCCTGCGAGGAGCATTGCAAATGCTCCATGCACCATCGCCTGGGTTTTCACATCTTTCGGACTCGATTTGGCTGAGCCGGATCCAAGCTGAGTCAAAACAATGCCGAGAGCCATCATGGCAATGAAGAGCCAGTTCTTGGGGGCATATTTCTGGTTTAATATCACCCTCGCAAAAATAGGCGTTAAAATGGTCTTGAACTGGGACAAGACAAGGTAAGGAATAAGGCCAAGAGAATATGCTCCCACACTCTGTAAAATGGTAGCCACAGTGAAAAGTAATGCCGACACGGTAGCGTCACTGGAAGGACTAAGTAGTGTGGCCCGGAGGACCTCTGGCACAGACGGGGCTGCGTCTGTGCCTACACGCATCAGACAAATTGTAGAAATAGTGAATTTGAATATTTCAGTCAGGATGATGCCACATATAGGATCAAACCTGTCATTATTTGTAGCCGGTTGCGACTGGACTTTGTGCTGCAACTAAAACTCGTCTTAGCTTTCATAATTCAGGTTTGTGGTCATCGCACATACTATTATCGATGTCATGTTTTGTAGACTCAACTAAGATGGATATGTTAGACAGTAAGTGGAGAATTAGAATGCTTTACTTACCAGCAGGAGAGTTATGTACGTCCAAAATCCCACATCCTGGTTAGGCCGGAGTCGGATCCACCGACCCATCTGCTTCGGAACTTGGCCATGCATGAAGACAGAAAGGGGGCATAGGTACCCCATAAACAATCCATGTAGTGGGAAGGTGTAAGCTTTAATGAGTTTTTTTTTTTCGGTGTCCGCGGGATCCCGGTGTCCGGAGTAACTAACTTCATGGAGCAGCCTAAAGCGGGCCGCTAGGTGCAGGCTGCATCCTTACATTCCCGCGGCTTTTTGTCAGTAAAATTAAAAGTATTTTAAGTATTTTAAGTATTTTATCACGAAGTGCAGGGTTCTGCACGTGCTCAATACTTGCTCTTTTTTTATCACGTATGATACAAGGCTATACAGTACCGTGTTTGTAATACCAGTTATAGTATGTATGTAACTCTTACGAGTCCGAAGGCCAGACAACGCCTAGGTTCGCAAGACTCAGCCTGGTTCTAATTCCCCACTGTTATTATATATGGCACGAGGCGGGAAAGTTAGTCGGCCGAAATACCCTGAATTCTGTTCAGCTGGTTCCGTGAACCAGGATTTCATACATAGAGTTCACTAGCGCCTATAGTTAGACTTAACCAAAACACTTAAACCTAGCCCTAACCTCGGAAGGTTTGAATGCCTCTTTTCTAGAGGCACATCATACGTATTGGGAAGATGTTGGGGGGTATATCCAGCAAGGATGCTCTGGTTTAACGAATTTTGCTTGTTGTAATTTTTTCCTCGAATGTGATGCTTATGGCTCCTTGATTATATTCCAATGGCTGATATATCATGGCAATCTAACACGTGGTATGGTACCATCAATTACTAGCCAATGAATGCCTAGTTGAATCTCCTTCACGATTCGTGTGGTCTATCGGGTTGATTGAAACGCCCTCCCGTAACATGCCAATACGATCACTGAAGTCACAAGTCGTTCTCAACCTTGAAGCTGGCTTTTCAGCCGGTACTCTCATTACTAGTCGATACGGCCCTGGACCCTGACTTCTCCTTAGGCAGCAATGACCATACACACTTATAGTTACCCTGCCAATCACTGTCCACCTTCTTTAGCGGCTTTCGATCTTGTCCTCACTTCGCCAGGAGCTATGGCGCGAGGCCAACTTCGAGTGTTCCTTGTGCTTGCATTAGTACTTATTATCGCGTGTCTATCAGCTCCTTCAGTTCAGAGACTATACCACCTTTTCCGACTACCGTTCATATGGCCCAAGTCTTCGGCTCAAGCGATCATTTCTCAGCAACGCGACCATTTTGATGTGACCTTTTCGTCATTCCCGGCCAATTACTCTACGAGAGGTGCGGGCTTGCGGCCGTTGATTCCAGCGAGACTGCATCATATTCACCTCGGTCCAAGTTCTCCGCGTACAGAATGGCTCGCGGCTAGGGCCGATTGTCTCAAGCAGCATGCTTCGTGGGAAGCCTTTCTCTGGAATGACACCAATGCGCCGCAATTCGTGGAGGAGAATTACCCTCACCTCTATGATATGTGGAGAAGCTATCCGTTCATGGTCCAACGTGTTGACGCTCTACGTTATATGGCGTTGGAGAAGTACGGAGGTATGTTACCCGTGAAGTTGGGACTTTTCCAGCCAGACGGGTAGACTGACGAGAAACTGGTACTAGGCGCTGTTCTTGACTTCGACCTGGCCTGCAAACTTTCCCTTGAGCCTCTTCGTCAGTTCAACTTCGTCGCACCGGCTGCCCACCCCGCGGGCTTTTCGATTGGCATGATGCTTGCCTCACCCAACCACCCCTTCGTCAAATCCCTGGTCGACAGTTTACCTAGGTTTAATCATGTGTGGCCGCTTCTGTCATATGTGACAATCATGTTCAGCACTGGCTGCCACTATGCCTCGTGAGTGTCTGCAATGATCTACGAACCCCTGTCTGTATTCCTATGACTGATCAGTTGTCTGTGCAGGACCGTGTACACCTTACAAGAAAACCGATCGGATCTTCGCATTCTCTCTGGAACTCACGGTAACCCAAACATGCATATGTTGAACGGATTTGTTGATACTCCCCTCTTCCGCCATCTTGGCACCTCCTCGTGGCACACCAAAGACGCCCGTCTGATCCTCTTGCTCAAGGATATCGAGCCGAGGGTTATCTTCCTTGCCTCGGTAATTGTCACTGGAGTCTTGCTCTCATTGTTCTGGTGCTGCCGTTTGGCGCGACATCGTTTGTTGTCACGACGAGACGTCGAATCCAACTTACGAAGCTCTTCCCCCAAGCCTTCGCATAAGTACATGTAGGTAGGCCTTTTTCTATGTATTATACTTATTCTACACATATGATATTTTTAACTTCACATTCCAACAATTAAGTGGGATATTTTTTCAAGTACATGTAAATCATAACATAGAACCTTTCACAGGAGACTTGCACACCATTTATTCCATTAATCGCGTGCTCTGGATTGTACCTGATGCTATTCGGTCCTTTCCAGTGTGTTAAACCACATGTAACGGCTCACCACTAAGTACAATACTCTGTCCCAGGAATACTGGCTCTCATGTTGACCAAAGGCAGCTCGTGATTCAAGATATGTCTGCCACGAGCTCACCAAGAGTACCCTCTCCTTTCCTGTCTCTCGCACGAGGGATCGACCCACACTTTCAGGGTTCGTCGCAGGTATAAGGAGGGCTTCAATGATTTTCCACATGAATGGGATGGTGGAGGGTATCAGGTCGATCAATGATGAGTATTTTCGGAGGAGCCCAATACTTTGCAGCGTATACGCCGGGGGTGCATGCTCGTTGGTCACAACATAGTTCCTGGGTTAGAGGTCAACCGACGTCCATCAGATTCAAAATCATACCGTAACGATATCGGGACAAGAGAAAGACAGGCCGGGTTACAAACGTACCTTACGGCCGCACTGACAGCTCTATGGTTGATATGACCTGATATTCCACCTTGATCGAATGATATGATCTATGCATCGCTGTTAGGACACAGTTTTCCGCTGGCTCATTTTCAAGAGACACTGACCAGGTCTGCCTTCCATTTCTCTATGTATGGCGCGATGATCTCTTGAACCAACTTCTCATCCCACCATTTCTTCGGATTATCCTGAAGGGCGGGATGGTCCAGGACTACGCAGTGATCCTGGGAGATCCCCAATGCAGCACAGCTCTTATGAATTTCCGTTTGGCGTTGTTCACCAATGCCATTGTAGTTCCCTGGTTATTTCTCAAGCATTAGATCATGTTGCATTACCCAATCAAAAGAAGCTACCCTAGTCCGCTTACCAGAGGAGATCACCAACAGGGAGCGTGTAACATGGGGATCGTGTCGATGGTAGAGAATGCTGGGGCTAAAGAACAGAGTTTCATCATCTGGATGCGCCGTGACGAGTATCGGCCGGCGTGCTTGTCGAAATGTATCAGGAACAAGGCGTGGGTCATCGGCCAGATAGTAGGCAAGCATGAAATACAGAAGAAGTGCCCATATTACGGTCACGCTGACCAAGGCGGCTAGGATTGCGGGCCAGCCTTGTGTGAGAAGCCGGCGCACTTGCCGCTTAAAGAGACGAAATAAAATCATCTCATCAGGGCAACAGCCGTTAAGAGGAAAGGACTAGGGGACTGGTATGTACCGAGAACATTCAGTAGGATCATGAAAAAGGGGTGGTATTTTACCACGAAAGCGAGTATTCCTTGACTCCCAATTTTCCTTGGATAGTTATTCTTGGTGTATTACCGCGATGATTTCCCGAAGTTACGTACAAGGTCTAGATGTCTCATATTGTTTTGCCTTTAAAACTTACCGTCATAACTGAATAATACAGTATTACAGCCTCTTATGTATTTTTCGATACAGTTACGCAAATCACAAAATGGTTGCCTGGCAGACCCTTCCACCTTTATCTTCCCGCTCCAGGCTTATTTCCCTCATGGACCAATTGATGACCGAGGAATGTCACAGCCTAAATAGTTAAGCTTTTTCAACCGCCCCTTAAGACAGCTTATCCACAGAACAGCCCTGGAAGGATCTCTAAATTCCCGTGTCTGGCAGCCTATCGTTTCTCATTTCTCGCTTTTCCTCGCAAGGCTTGCCTAAAAAGGGGTTTTGTTCTTTTTTTTTTTGTTTTTCTTTTCTGTTTCTTTTTCTTTTTTTTTGCAGGGACTTGGAGGGATCGGTCTTTCATCCGATCCACGGGTTCCAGTTCAGCCTATGTAACTACAGTTCACCGGCTAAATCCGACGTACAGGTCACAAATTCCACCCCGACGGGCAGACATGTCTACGTGGCGCTGGGGACCAGTACTCTGGCAGTTTTTGGTGTCTCCTGAATAACTAAGGACCTTCTCCGCCTTACCGCCAGGCCTCTATACAGTTTAGTTAGTTTAGTTCTAGTAGTCAAAACTGAACTGAATTCGAATTACTAATGTTGTGGAAATTAGGTGTGATGATGTTACCGTGTGCAAAAGCTTGACTAATCTAATGTAGTTTAGTAAGATTATCTTAATTATTACTCCCAGTAGGGAATACCTAATAATAGAACCAAGCAGAGGCTTCTACCTAAGTCCAATCTGAATACGGAGTAAACTTTTTGGATCACCAAGCGACGATGTATAATTTGCGGGATTTAGCACGCGCTAAGTACTGTGGGAAAAATACAAGCCTATTGTACCACTAGACCACAACAAAAACCTCGGTTCCTGTTTAGGGCCTAGGGAGGGCCTTACCTAGGTATCCAAGTACCTTACGTGAGCAACATCTCTCACTCTGGATTCAGGCAGCGATTGGACATCACGACACTAAACATGCCCGCCAGCATCGAGTCTGATGGGTATGAGCTCGACTCCGAGTCATTACTTGGCCGGAGAAAACGCGACCTACGTGGCTCTGAATGGCGACATCACACCTTCGCCCTCCGTTGGACAAGGAAAACGCTGACCGCCCTGTTAACCCGCGTTTTCCTCATCTTAGCCCAGGCCTTAGGTGTGCTTTTTGGATTTAGAATCAGACGCCGAGGTTGCTTTTCCTTGGTTCAAGCCTTACTCAGCGGTCTTCTATTGCTGATCTGCCTGACTGCACTATTTTGGCCATCGTATACCCACTTACCGCCATGCTACCAGACGCTCAGAAACCGAGCGCAGAGAAGCGGGTTTCAAGGACGTGGTAACATCGAGAACAAGAAGGTCTTCATTGCTGCTGTTCTTTATGATCCCCAGGGAGAATTTGCCAGCGGCAAATGGGGACAGACCCTTCTCCAGCTGATTGAACTTCTCGGGGAGCAAAATGTTTTCCTCAGCATATACGAAAACAATAGTGGGCGGGAAGGCGAAAATGCCCTTCACGCTCTAGCGAACCAGGTGACGTGCGACAAGTCGATCGTGTCAGAGCCAGGTCTCAGTTTAGGAGGACTACCGAGAGTGACCATCCCAGGAGAAGAAACGCGCATCAGGCGCATTGATTACCTGGCCGAAGTCCGAAACCGTGCTTTGCAACCACTGCAAAATGGCAATACGACATACGACAAACTTTTATATCTGAACGATGTCATTTTCGACCCCGTCGAAGCCCTACAGCTTCTGTTCTGCACCAACACCGACGCCAATGGTGTAGCGCAATACCGAGCTGCGTGTGCAATGGACTTCAGTAATGCCTTCAAGTTTTATGACACCTACGCAACCCGCGACCTACAAGGCTATGAAATTGGCCTGCCGTTCTACCCTTGGTTTACTACCGCGGGGAGGGCGCAGAGTAGACAAGACGTGCTAGAAGGTAGAGATGCCGTCCGCGTCCGCAGCTGCTGGGGTGGTATGATTGCATTTGATGCCCACTTTTTCCAGGGTTTGAATTCTGTTCGATTTCGCGCAGACTCGGAGATATTTTGGGATGCCTCTGAGTGCTGTATCATTCATGCAGACATACAGAGTGCAGCACCGATCTCGGAAGAATCCAAAGTCTCCGGATCATACATCAATCCCTTCGTTCGGGTCGCTTATGACGAGAAAAGCCATTCGTGGCTTTGGATCACTCGACGTTTCGAGAGAATGTATCCATTTATTCACAACATCTTGAACCATCTCGTTGGACATCCTCGATATAACCCTCGTCGCACCGAGGTACTTGGCCAAAAGGTCATGGATACTGTTTGGGTACCGGGTGATGGTGAAGGACAGCAGGGTGAGGTTCAGACCACGCAGCGCGAAGCTGGAAATGACGGCTTTTGCGGACGTCGTGGACTCGAAGTCCTTGTTGAAGAAAGAATGCCTGGTCAAGATGGGTTTGAGGCTATCAGGGTTCCAGCCGGCTTGGTTTAGTTCTTATCTGACACTGTCCGGGGTAATATGTACAATCTAAAAAAACTGTGGCCACGGAATGACTAGCTCTCTCGGTCCCATTGAAGCAAACATTCTCTACCAACCTTGGTCTGGGCATTTCAGGCCTACTCAACGACCGCTAAGTGGGTGTAATATGAACTAACAACACTCCATATAGTTAGTTAGTCACATCGTATGCAGCTGGGGTGCCAGCGATGATCTCAAAAAATCCAGTTATGAGGTACTTTTGACCAATCCCTGCAGCGCCCGAAAAAGGTGCGACAAAATTTGCCGTACTCAACTAGAAGGCTAGTTTTTCTCCAGGACCCTTGGGCATGGTGAATTAAGCGAGCAGAACGATCTGTAACAGGCTTTGAGCCCATGTTTCTAAATTGACCTCTTCCCGGGCTGCACTTAATTAGTAAATGGACAAGCAAGGGGTACTCGAGCAAGTCTGGCGGCGATGAACATACCTGAATCCGGTAATCGGCAGGACGAGAACATCTCCCACTAATTTGCTTAGCCCTCCATCCGTTAATCCGGATAGAGCATTCCACCGTAAACCATAGTCGGTTTCCAACCACCCACGAGCAGCATCCGTAAATGCGACTGGCCCGGTGAGGTTTAATGGGTCGATATCATAGAGAGCTTTTCGAGATAAGTATGATAGCTGCCCTCCATTTTGCTCAGAAACCGCCTGAATGGTTGCGAACAGACGGTCAATAAACAATTGTAGGATAGGGTGCCCGGGCGCCCAGGCAAATGACCACTGCGTCAGTTGGATAGGGTAGAAGTAGCCCATACGCCAGTAGAGGTCACTATCAGGTAGGCAATCCGCCTCAAGACCAACGATAGCTTTGACGGGCTCGGTTGAGTTGTACGCCTTGCCAGTCTCCGGATCTTGCCAGGGCTGTAGATCCGCAGGAGCAACCCATTTTGACGGAGGTCGAGTGGGTTCGGTGTCCATATCACCGTACTGTCTTCAGTCAATCTCCTGAACCACCTGGATAAGTCTAGTCCTGGGTAAGGGGAGAGTGCTACTCACGATGCCTCCAATCCATTTGGAAACCAGGACACGAAACACGTCTGATCGCTCCACATTACTCGGCAGTGCATAGAACTGACTCTCTATCTCCGGCTCAAAGTGCCGCATGAATTGGGCGATGCCAGTATCATCCCACAGAAAGTAGGCCATATTGCCACTATCAACGCCTGACAACCATGTTTCTGCGCTGTGGCGGAATGTATCTGGCCATTGATCGGGATTTGTATTCTTCCATGTTTGGTGGATTATCAGAGGTATGGCAGAGTGCGGAACTTGCCTCTCTGGCAGGGATCTGGATGCATTGAGAGCCAACGTGGCCGCGTCGATGATGTTCTCAACAGTAACGCCAGATCCCTCTACCCAACCTGGTGGGATGTGCCAAGCTGCTGATGTTAGCAAGAACACGGCCTGTGTAATGAAATGTGAAACGCTAATTCGTACCTCCGCCATTTCCCCTCTTGCCAGAGACGTATTTTGAAAGCAGCGGGTACTGAGTCACTTCAATTGATGGGTCGTGCCTCTGCCAGAGTAAATGCCAAGTGATGAGACCGACTAATGCCAATACGATAACCGCCCGACGCCGAAACTGCCGGTGCGATGCCATCATACCCAAAATTTTGGACCTGTAAAACACATGGAAGGACAAAGACATGTTCTGAATTGAGAGCACTGGCTTCACCTTCGGGACCTATAACGCCAAATACAGCTAGCTATATATGAACTTTTTGGTAATGTCTACCGTGTATTTGCAAGGTTCTGTACTGTATGGTAAATTGATACATTGCAATTCTTACATGTAACATGCCGATACCGCTAGCCTGGCATAGAATCCTTCCAGGCAACAGCTTCCCTACCAGTTAATCCTCAACTGCCAGTCTTTCGTCAGCAACCTTTGGTTTTCTATTGATGATTGCAACCCTCCTTGGGAGGACCCGACTCCCCCCAAATATTGTATCCTGACTCCAGACCCTCCATGCCGGGGCTGGACATGAATAGGGAATTTGCCTCATCCGCATTGCAAAATCTGAAATTCCTCGAGAATGAATTATTCATATTCGAGACATTCTTCGAAATACTGAGATTACTGGGTGATACATGGGCCCCTTTGACTTTTAAGGTCGCCAATCAATTGTAGCGCGAATGATACTCCTTAAGAAAAGAAAAACATTTGTAACAAAAGTAAAGGGAAAATTGAAGTCGAATAGTTTACAAATAAAGCAAATTTTATTCACAACCAGCATTGATAAGCAAAAGTTATTCCTTTATTCGTATTTGTGTCCAGCACCCCAAGTTCCCATTTACTCATTAGAACAATAGTCGGCCGCTTATGCGGCCTTGCCATGTCTTTTTGTCTTTTTGTTGTTGGTCTCTTGGATGCTCTTTTAGGTATAGACGAAGGCAGTAAAAGAAACACCTTTCTATATACAACCTTTGATAAGGCGTCGGATGCGCTGTTCCCTGGGCAAGGAAAGGCCGTTTTGGAGGCTGCTTTACCGTGGTTAAACAAACAGAGCTGGCACATTTGAGCAGGAGGACAGAGCTTGCAAACAATAGGATCATGGAATGGGAGAGAGAGCTAAATGTATTGATGTAAATATCTCTTTTTATATTCTTATATCTAATGAGTTCCGTCTCTTCTGCCATCTATGCCTAGCCAACTTCCTTTCGCAATATATCAACTGCGTCGGATTTAATGTCTACGAACTTACCTTATTTAAAGAATTGGTGTTCGGGCCGGCTTTAAACGGGCTTGCTGGTTCGGGAAGCGAAGTCCAACTTATCTAATTGACCACTGTCGGCCCAACTCTTACCAGCGCCGACTATTCAGAGAGACCTATCTCTATCCCCGAACAATTTCGGTTTAATACTACTCGTACCTTTTAACTCCGAAATCCGGGTCTTGGGCAACAGCTGCTTCCAGGTTATGATTTCAGAATGCTAGACCCCATCCGGCTACTGCTCAATGTTGATTGTAGCCAGCCACTATTCCATCCATTCAGAGAGAGTGTGTGTTACAACCTTGGAAGTATAAAGACAAAAACAAAACATACAACAGCATGTCTAAGGTGGTGGTCACCTAGCGCCCACAGTTCGGGAATAGGCGGCTCGCTGCTCTATTCAGGGCACTCAGGGCAGATATTCACTAGCCTGAATATTTTTCAACCGAATATCCAGCCGGTATAGCAAAATGTACATTTCCCACTTCTGACCGAAAAAGCTAACGTTCCTTTCTTCGCTTTCATCTCTAAAGCCTGTCTTTATTACGAGCAAGATACGTACCAAGTGTGACCCAATCCTTCGATCCGGATTTCCTCCGACCGCCCCTACCTCTCACAATCCCTTCCTCCCTTGAGCGTGTTGGTCCTGGTCGGAACAAAGTATATGTTCGGTATGACGAAATGCTTTATAAGTATTAGGTGAATTGGCCACAATCAGTGCGTGCGAATGCAATAAATCAAGATATCGCTAATACTTTACCTAAGGTACGTATCCTACCGCTTCTAGGTTATACTAATTGACTCTAGATTCGCAACCTTGCTATTTACGTGAATGCAAGCCCCTAGCGGCGAGAAACGTTCTATACCTTATAGGTAGAAACAGTGAAGCTTATGCTACTCTAAGATGTGAAGACGCGTTGGAATTCAACGTTCCTAATGCTTCGACATGTAAAACTCCTACAATCTATCTTTAACCCCTTCTATCATGAGTATGAGCGGGCTGATATGTTACTTAATGACGAAGAATGGCACTAGATTGACTGACATTATGGCATTTGAATTGTTTGTAGTCTTAAATTTATGACATAAATAAATTTAAAGCTCTTCGGTGTCTATTAGACTGCTGACCTTGATTTTATAACTCGTTACGTAATTGCCAGCTGGTCCCGAGGTCATTTGCCTGTCATCCGGTCAATTCTTTCCCAATATAGCTGGTTCTCCGGGGCTTAATTATCATTCGTCGCATGTCAGATGAACTCTGACCCATTTATTTTTGAGGGGTCGGGCCGCATAATATATTTAAATCATATGGTACGATATTTGATATACTAGTACCTAAAACGTGTTTACAACTAATGATAGTTATCAATGCCCTCTGAAAGCCTAGTCACTTCATACCAATTACTTTAACCATGATTCTCTAACTATTGAATATCGATAAAGCGGGAGACCAAATTTCTTACATGTTGATCCATAAGCCGGTCTATAGTCATATTCCAAATTGGCCTGACCAATAAACACTGAGAAAATCCGTTGTCGCTCTAACGCCAAGGCGTAAGCAGCCTTATACGAAGAATAAGATGGGGTCTATGTAGTATCGAGATCGGCGGGGTCCATTGCCAAAGATGCGGTGAGCCTGAAGGTGTGCCAATTAGAGCCACGATTCGAGCGTGCTGATTAGAACCTTACTCCACTTCCCCGCAATACAACTTTCAATTCTAAGTCCAGCCTCATGCCCAGAACTCTTGGCCACTATATCAATTGGTCTAATGTGCAGAATAAGGCGTCCGAGGTACTGCAAGGCGTCCGACTTCCTAGGTTTGCCAAGATGATCTTCATTCTCTTCGTAAACAGGAATACTAAAACTAGACAGCAATACTGACTTCTGGTGCAGCACTTAAGGTATAAATGTCTGTCGATATGTTCCTCAGAATCTCAATTTCTCTCATCATCAATCCTCTCTAACATATCATCTTTCTATCAGATTCTTTATACTACAATTTTTCTAGTATGGCATTCCTCCTCTTCAAAACACCTTCGCTAACTCTCCCAGTCTATCAAAATGAAGTATATGTTCTTGATCGCCGCTTTCCTCGGCCTAGCCATGGCCGCTGGTAACTGTCCTGACTTCCCTTCCTGCCATTGTCCCGGGGACCTCTGCAGAATCGGTAGTGGAAGACCCGGCGACGGCGTTTGCTGCGAAGGCAAGAAGTGCGTCCGGAAATCCGGAAGCGAGAATTGGGTATGTCTTTTGTTTGCCCTATGATTTATTTAGCAATGACACTAATATTCTTGGTATCAGTACTGCAAGTAATAAGGTTTGCCGAGTTACTGGATAGTGTCAGGAATCGGCTGTAGGGGGTGGGTTTGGTTGGCACTACACTTTTGGATTCCGAGATCTAGAGTGGTTCCAATAGCAAAATCAATACTCCCATCCTTATCTTTTCCTAAGTTTTCTAGCAACGTTCATCTATATGCTCTGGATAAAAAGTCCCAGCCTGCGGCTGTATCTACGCCTTTGGTAGCCCTATGTATCGACTGTTCGGTCGGACCGTGCGGAGTTATCTAATGCTTCGAAGATATTGTAGCGTCGATTAGGCGTAGTTGGGTTAGAGTATCTTTTTATAGCCTTTTTGGAGTTCTTTCTAAGGTGAGCCGGAGTACGGTTGTTAGTCACTTCATTTGGTCGATATTAAGCAAAGAGCGCTTAGAGGATGAATATTTAGTGTCGAGCTCCCTTATTTCATCCGCATGGCGTCGGCGCATCTTAGCAAGCTAGGTTTCCGCTCTCGCGTACTTCTCCTATATGACTCTAAGCTTGTTCTAACAGTTTCAAGGACTTAGTGCTAAATCAACTTGCTTAGGAGAGGTGTGCTGAACAGCCCCCTAAGATTGAGCTGGCTCATACCCTGTTTGACGGGTATTTGCTTCGGCTTGATTGTGCAGTTGTTGTTTGGTTTTGTTAAGGAGAGTGGATACAGAAAGAGAGAGACTTGAACCCTATTGCTGGTAATAATGCAGTGTCGTCTTGGGGGTCATAGTGTGGCAGAAGTCACCAACCTAAAGAGTATTGAATGTTCCCATAATTAATTCCCACTTGCATACCCGAGTTCCCGTAACCAAATTCTGCAGAATTCATAATTCAAGTAGCATACGAGCTTCTTGACTTTTTGCGGGGGAAGTTGCCGTTAATGTTATGCAGTGAGGGGCATTCTTGGGTATCAGGTGACTTGTCTGCAAGCACTGCGAGACAGAAAAGGCGAGCAAGTGAGGGCACACGACACGTGAGGGGACAAGTACTTGGTATCTGCGTCTTCCCACTTGGATTATTGTTTCCTGTTTCTGTAAGTGTATATGACCTCGGGAAACATGGGATACCACCCGAAATTAAAGAAAGTCCTCGGACATAATAATGATATCGGGAAACCTAGCTGCGTGAATCTTTGAATGGTTCCTCCCACCTGAATTGATTCGAATCAAGAAAGAAGTTGTGAAGAAGCATGATCGTCATTCTAGAAGCATCATGGATGGTGATCTATCCTCCAAATGGATACATGTGGATGCCAGATCTACCAGACTGGGAGATTATACTGGATGACTCAGCATTATGTGTATAACCCTGGAAAATGCATAAAACTGGTGGCAGAGGGCTAGCATGCAGCTTACGGCCAACTCAGCAAGATGTACAATTAAACCTTGATCTCCATTAACCAGATTGGCTGGAAAATAGATATGTACATGTATGTTGTACATCGTAGTTTTATGTATCATCTAATCTCCTTTAAATTAAATATAGACACCCTTACATTGTTAAATCATCAAAGCATCGCCAGGAACAGGTAAGTGGGTCATGTCTAAATTAGCCTCTCGTGACTGGGAGACCTCCTTTCCCCGGACGTGCCTCAACGTGGCCCCAGGCATTTCTAACCTTGAACATTTACAATTCTTTACTAGTACTTTTCCTTTTCTGTCTGCCTGGCGCCTATCCCTTCTGCGACATGGATCTGTAAGCGCCTACTTCATCACCTGTTTTGTGTCACCCCTCGCCCACCTTCTCCGCTGTCCTGTCACGGCATGATCCCGCAACATGGAATCAATCGTGTATGAGAACTCGCCTTTGGCGGAATATTTGGAAGGTGAGTTATGTCCAAGATACCCGAGGAACTTAAACCAACTGACATCCTTGCCAGGGGAGGGTGGAAACGAAGAGAGCTGGCCCGTGGCGGAGAATCACAGCGACGATGATCATACCCGTTCCTCCAACTTTGCCCCTCGAGGAACTTCCAAATTCCAGAATCGCGTTCGAAACAAGCTACCAAAGCCTCTGAATCTACGAGGCACACCACAGGGGGAACTAATCGGGAAACTATATGACACCTGCTCGGTACGACCCCTCGTCTACAATAGCAGGGGATCATGCTGACGCTTCCTCTCCTCTAGTCCGCCCTGAACGTCCGATTGGCACGAAGCGACAACGAACGATTTTTGGAACAATTTGGCTACGTTATTGTCGCATCGCAACTATTAAACGAACACAGCGCTCCTTCCTACACATCCGCTGCAGATGTCCTATCTGCAAAGCAACCCTCCGCTCTCCCGTCCCTCTCTACAACTTTTGGAATTCAAGGCGCCATCGTCACAGCCGCCACATCCTTTTCTATCGCTTGGTTATTACATTGGAGCCGTTCCAGGACCGGGTCAGGACTCAGTCTCAAGAAAGTTGGAGTGCTTCTCATACTTGTGCCCGCTGTCGGTGTTTTCTTTTATGCTTTCGCAAAACGGCAATGGTTGAAATATCTCCGGCACCAGGCTGTTGAGGCAGCTGGCGCTTTTATTGGAAACGCTCAGGGATTTGACTCTGCTGCGTCAGCTTCTGTGGTCTTCATTCAGGAGGTCGAACTTGTCTCGAGAGGTTATCGGATGTAAGAACATGACGTTTTTGTTCGAGATTACAACGGGGCTAACCAACTACCACAGAAGCACTCCTCTACCCCCCATCAGTCGGCTGGAGGATCTAGTACAAACGCGACGATGCTTGAGATTACGCAGAGCGGTCTCAGAATGCTTCTACTCCATGCTCGAGCGGTATATTCAATCCCAGAATACGTTACGCCCACTTACCGATGACGGCAATCTTGCAAAATATTACGACATTTATGACATTGGACTGGAAGAACTCGAAGGGGTTGAGGCGTCGCTGTCGCAGCGAGCCAACGAAGACCAGTACTCATTGCGCGCTCTAAGGGATCTATTTGGAAAACTGTATAGTGTGAGAAAAAGCGTGCTGTGCTGCTTGCTAGCCCTCAGCGCCGATGGCGGTGGCTCCGATATTGCTCGGTGGAGTTCTGCTGTCGAGGAAATGCGTGAGCTCGCTACGGTGACCGGCAACAGCATGCTGAAAATGACAGCAATCTTAAATGAAGAGGACCGTGAGTGATGATTCCTGTTTTATGACACAAAGACGTTGGCTAATATGCGCAGGTGATACAATTCCTCCATCCCCGTTACCTTCCGCCTCACCAAGCAAGGACCACCTGCGTTCTCAATTTCGACGGCTCAACTCTTTGTCACAAGGGGTCCGTGCCTTGCATGCTAAAATGCACATCGCCAGCGAGGAGTCACATGCCAATCTAGAACGCGCAGACCCTGATGAGTTCGAAGCCAACCTCCTTACACAATATGACTCGATTGGCAGTGATCTTAGGGCTCTTCTCCAAGAGTGGGAAGCTGGTAAAGCCGCATTGGTAAACCAACACGATCGTCTTAGCGTCGGGGATCGCTCGCGACCACCAAGTACTTTCTTGTTACCCATGTCCCCTGCCCCCAGCCTGGGAGGGTCTACGGCAGTCGAGGGCAGCCCAACAGATGCACTGAAAGCCTTAACTGGCGAGGGCCGGCCGGATCTGACCCAGACCTATGATGATGAGGAAATTTTCGAAGCTGTTGTACTCCCGGCCTCGAGAAACAAGAGAATGTCTTTGACCAGAGACGAGCGTCTTGCACGTGTCCGAGAAGACCGTGCCAGACAGGCGACTGCCAGAGAAAAGGTAGATGCCAGCAATAACATGCTCAAGGAACTGGAAATGGTCATCAAGCAGCGACCAGGAAACAACTCTGCAAAACGAGTTACCAGCATCTAAGACAAGGCTTGGATTTCTGTCTCATGCTTGATGCATTCCACACAGAATCCCTCTTTCGTCTGCGCCATCCGGCACAGGTTTGACTTCAACTAGCGCTAGCAGCAGGGAAGTCATAAATTGATACCCACAACATGTACATATAGACGGGGCTCGGCGACACCGGTGTTTATTCGAGGACTATTGCTACTTTGCTTATTACTTATTTCTTTTGTGCCATTATTATCTGTTTGTCTGTCTTTAGGTGGTCTTGGATGACGGTTCTTTCGACATTCGTCTCTGTTGACTGGGGATTAACCTCAATGTCTTTTTTTTCCCCCAATTTGTACATTAAAGTTGGCTCTTCTGCAAATGAATTATATTTGAATACTCATACTACTCCTAATTGTTGATCTTTATATCGACAAACCCTTGCGGGAATGTATATGAAGGAGGCCTTGTTGCCTTGCCGCCTGAGGTATCAAACTTAACCCGAAAGGGACATATCGCCAAACGCGACCGCGTCTTCCCCACCCTCCAACGCGATCCTTATATTAGACCTGCTGCCTCTTTCATCTTCCTTCAAATACATACCAATTCACTGTCCTCATCTCCCTACCACTTTCTTCACTTCGAAAACAAACTACCTCTCCTCTTCTTTCTTTGCGACCCATTTTAAATACCCTAACACACACAAAACCATCAAGAGTAAGTCGGCCAACCCTCAAATCGAAAAGATTGTTGTGTGCGAAGAACCAACCAATTAACCCACTCTCTAGTGTTGGAAGCACGATTGGAACAGGCCAGCCTTCTGAAGCGCGTATGTGATCTATACCACTCAACCAATTCAGTAATCGACAAATTACTAACACTGTTGTGTGTAGGTCGTCGACGCCATCAAGGATCTTGTCCAGGACTGCAACTTCGATTGCAATGACTCCGGAATCGCCCTACAGGCCATGGACAACTCGCACGTTGCCCTAGTTTCCATGCTGCTCCGCGCTGAGGGTTTCTCTCCCTACCGTTGCGACCGTAACATCGCCCTCGGCATCAACCTGCTCTCCCTAACCAAGGTCCTCCGCGCCGCCCAGAATGAAGACATCCTGACCCTCAAGGCCGAGGACTCACCCGATGCTGTCAACCTCATGTTCGAGAGTGCAGAGACAGACCGACTCAGCGAGTATGACATCAAGCTCATGGATATTGACCAGGAGCACCTGGCCATCCCTGAAACTGAGTACGCCGCTACCGTGGAGATGCCTTCTTCTGAGTTCCAGCGCATCTGCAGAGATCTCAACGCGCTGTCTGAGTCTGGTAAGCAACTTTCCTCTTGAAGCAATACCCAAGCCCAGGTGGCAGACAAAAAAAAAAGTCCCGTTGTGCTAATTTCTCCCATAGTTGTGATCGAGGCCAGCAAGGAGGGCGTCAAGTTCTCCTGCCAGGGTGATATCGGTAACGGATCCGTCACCATCCGCCAACACACCAACGTCGACAAGCCCGACCAGAACGTCGTCATCAACCTCTCCGAACCCGTCGCCCTGACCTTCTCCCTTAAGTACCTTGTCAACTTCTGCAAGGCCTCCAACCTGTCCTCATCTGTCGTGCTGCACCTCTCCCAGGAAGTGCCTCTGCTTGTTGAGTACGGTCTGGGCAGTGGCCACTTGCGGTTCTACCTCGCTCCTAAGGTAAGTTCCTGGTTCAAAAGTCGACATCGTTGGAAACCAAGCTAACGTGGGGTTGAACACAGATCGGTGACGAAGAGTAAATGAATCATCGGTGATTTGAGGGGATATGGGCAATGCTAAAAATGAAGCTCGATGATAATGGAGAGAACTTGGAGGAAATGTTCTTTCACTACATCCCTGACAACAGGGGTTTTTAACAAGATGTTCACGATAATTTACACATTCAGCGGTCGAGGTTTCGACCTCGCAAATTTTTTCTAAACGCGCATCCTTCACTTAGAATTCAAAGGTTTCCAACCCAATTACGAATAAAGGAAGAGTTTTAGAATATTCCACCAGCAATTCCGCTAGCAAAAAGATATATTTCATGACTTCATGTATTTTATGATATCCACCACTCTGAATAAACCCCCCACAAACCCAACACCAACCCAGCGACCGAAACCTAGCGAGCCCGCAGGCAAAAGGACCCTAAGGAACCTCGCAAGGAAGGTCCACAACCCCACTAATCAGCAAGGTCGCCAAAAAAAAACTCTTCCCAGACACCCCCAAAAAAAGAACCAGGGGGAGGAAATATAAACTGACCGTGAAGAAAAAGAGGTGAAGCGCCATCCCCACCAGAATGATCGGAATCGAATGATACCATCCGCCCCTCCGAAGAGAAACAGAGCAAGGTATGCTGCGTATTGCACTAAAGTGTCATCACACACAATCTCCGCACCGACTCTCCCAAGGGGTTCAGGAGCAAGCCCCCGTCGCCCGATGTTTCTGATGTCAAGTGCAAGTGTGGGTAAGAAGTGATCTAGGATCACACCAGGCCCTCACGGGCAGGACCGACGCCGACGCGCGCGAACGAACGACGGCGCGGGTTGGGGTTTTGAAGATTCCTCCGAATTTCTCATTTGCAAGGGGTCTCGCGAGGCTCTGGGCGGAACCCAGAGTCGCGAGGACGGGCTGGGAAGCTCGCCGTGTGTAGCAAAGAAACGCAGCATTGGTGGGGATGGCGCTTGAAGAGGGAAATTTGGTCGACCGGTGGGTTTGCGGGTTTTATATTGCTGTCACGTGGGATGAGTCATCTATGCGCTTGGCCTGTTTGGGAAGGTATAGGGCAGATGGTTTGGGAGTTGGGTTGGGTTGTGCTATAAAGGTCCGTTGTGTTGCTTGTTTTTGTGTCAAATTGAATACGACCTTGGAAGGCTTTTGCTTTTGGATTGTCGAAGCTGATTTCGGCAATTCATGGCTGAGTCTAGCTTATAATCTCGGTTTAGACCTCCCCGCTGTGCTTGAATATATATATACAAGTATAACCGAAAAAAGCACTAGTGCTACTAGATTTCCTCAAAAGCTCGAACGATATACGTCTTGCCTTGAACTTCTACCTTCTCTCCAGGTATTCTCCAAGGTCCCACCCCCTCTCCATCAAACCCAACCACCATCGATGGCAGAGAACCCGTAGCTTCCCCAACCAAATACTTCTCCTTCCACCCCGATTCCCATTCTTCCCGTCTAGCACTAACATCAGCACCCGACTTCTTAACAACCACCTCACCAGATGCAGCCTTCTGTCGCGTAAGAGTCTGCGTCTGGCTCAGCGCCAAATACGTTCCCCAGATGCGACCGATAAAAGTCTTTGTAACCGTCACCTCTCCTTCTCCACTGCCGAGATCTCCATCATCCGACTCCAGCACCCATGAAAGACCTTTTTTAGGCCCCTCGGGGCCCTCTCTGAATGGCAATTCCCGCCATACCTCCTCATACTCCTTGTCAGGTGCACCAGGAAGATCACGACGAGGCATCGATCCCATCTCGAGATCATCGCCGTTTGGCAAGGGGACAAAGGTTCCACAATCAATAGTCTCAAATGCATTGTGGGAGTCAAGCTCGTGGGAGAAGGTCACCCGCACTATTGAGTTGGTTAATGGGTTGTGCGTGATCGTTTCACTGAATGTAATGCATCTTTTAGTAAAAGATGTAGACGACTTACAGGGCTCCTGACTCTCTACAATCCTCTGTCCAGCAATCGCCCAGTCTATTTGACCTGTTGCCGTTTCGATCCGCAGATCAACGTACCAGTCCTTCACGGACATCACGATTGTATCGGTCGTTTCCTCGGCGGGCGTTATGAGCCATCGGAATGAGATTCGCTTGGAGAAGCGGCAGGTGGATTGGTCGGGTTTGATACTGGCCATACTTTTTGTAGGATGGTGGTGGATGGAGGTGGTTGACTATATTAGGTGGGAGCCGGAGCTAGTACCTTAAATATAGGAGATATGGAAAGCCAGATTAGGAATGTTGAAGAGAAAGATTGTCCTATCACAGTAAGTCTAAGGTTGCACATGTTATCTGAATGACATCCATGGTATCTCTCCGCTTGGGGTCTGAGTGTTGCCCCGCTCTAACTTTCCCCGTCCCTCCCCTTTTCATCTTCTCCACAGGCTGTTATGGAGGATATGACTGGTCCCCCTTGGGGCACACTGGC
This sequence comes from Penicillium polonicum, assembly GCA_034423695.1. Classification (NCBI taxonomy): domain Eukaryota; kingdom Fungi; phylum Ascomycota; class Eurotiomycetes; order Eurotiales; family Aspergillaceae; genus Penicillium; species Penicillium polonicum. The sequence continues at coordinate 6,624,947 of CP139885.1, read as the reverse complement.
CGTCGAACAATACTTCATTGTATCTTGCCCCTCAACTCATTGGCAAGCATTTTACTAACCCCCGTACAGACAAACTGGGATTATTCCTCAACCGAAACCACCGATCAGCAGCGAACAAGACTAGTCGCTGGGTTTCTCGACCTGAATCTTATTCCGCTGGAATGGCTAGATGAGGATTGGGAAAGTCTTTCAAATCCGCCTCGTACGCCTACAGCAGAGGAAATCGACACTATTCTTCGACCTTATCGTGTCGACGCCCTTCGATGGCGCGCAGCCGAGATGTTCTATGACGAAGCATCCCCTGTTTTACTACGCACATACTACAGCACCGAAGAAGGTGAGCGAGCTAAACACGACGAATTGGTGCATATATGGGTCGATTCGGGCCCATTTGATGGAGAATCCTGGTGGGCTGTCCTCGATAATGCGGAGCACTTTGATTTCGGGTCGGATTGGCGGCGTATATACGAAATTCTTCCCGAAGTCGCTGGTCCACTTTCTCCTGAAGTTGAAGATGGATGGGTACCGCGATTTCGTGGCCCGGAGTATTTTGACTACATACGTCCCGAGTTCAAAGCCCAACTTGCCGAAGCGAAAGAAAAGAACCCTGAGGAATGGCGCGAGGGCGGCCGGGATACAATTATTGAGAGCCTTGCGATGAGATTTCACAAACTTTCTACGAGGACATACCTGATCCTTATGGACCAGGAAGCTTTCCAGTCTGGAAGTCCACTGCTGCTTTATTTAGATGGCTTTCGAAACATTGTCCGTGAGGGCCGTCTGGATCCCGAGTTTCACGATCTATTCGGTATCATAAGTAAATGGATGAACGGCGAATTACTCGAAAATACCGTTGTAGGGGACAAATATCGAATCAGCGGGGAGTTGGGGAAGGAACTCTATCAATTGACCGAAGATGATCTTGCAAACCCTAGTTAGGAAAAATGGTGGTGGAAGCCCTTGTAACTACTGCTGGGAGCAAAATAATTTGTCTGGGAGCATGCAACTTGTGATCAGATATTATTTGGCGTCATCCAGACCTCACTGAGGGTTTTGGAACAAAAAGGCGAGCCAAACACCACCTCTCTAGGAGCACCCAATATCACTTTATATCCGCAAAGTCCAGCTTACAGCTCTGCCCCTTGGGCCTCGAAGAGATGATCTGATCTTCCAGCTTCATCGAAGCAGTCATATCCGAAGCCACTGTCGTCCGATAACGAGAATACACTTCCCGAAGCAGCATCTTCATCTCAACCAAAGCAAGACTAAACAGTATCAGCAATCAGCACCAGTAACTAGAGAACAAAGAAAGAAACCAACTCACTTTTTCCCCGTACACCCCCTCCCACCCGTAGCAAAAGAAAAGAAAAGCCTATTCCGCTCAGCAGCTCCCTCCTCAACAAGCCAGCGATCAGGATTGAAACGATCAGGCTCAGGGAAGACACTGTCATTCACCCGATGCACCGAATAAGGCTGACAGCTAACAATAGTATTCCCCGGAACGGCGAACCCATCGATCTCCCTTCCACCAGCAGGTACATAGCGAGGCAGCGACATCGGAATAGGCGGCGCACACCGCAGCGCCTCTTTAATGACAGCATCGAGGTACACATAGCTATCCAAGGGTGCATTTGCCGGCGCAGCCGTAAGCTCTTTGTAAAGTTTGTCCTGGAAACGGAGGTTTTGAGGCTGTGAGAGCTCCCACATTAAAAAGCACAGACCATCGCCCGTTGTGTCGATGCCGGCTGCCATGTGGTCTTTGCATTCTGCGGCGGCTTGCATTAGTTCCAGGTTTGATTCTTTGCGCTTGAGTTTTTCCATTAGGGAGTGACCGTCGAGATCGGTTTGGGCGGCCATGTCTATCACGTATTGATTTGCTTTGGGGGAGCTGCGGGCGTGGAGGAATTTGGGGAAATATGGTGCTAATAAAGGGAGGTAGTACTCCAGGAGGTTTTCTGGGGTTCTTTTAGTATTATTCATTATGGGAGTAGAGAAAGGTGGGCTGTGCCTACTTTGGAGACTTAGGTGATAGGTCAGTTCGTGCATGATTTCGTAGTCTTCCGCTACGTTGAGAGATTTGAGACCGCCGGGACTGAACATGAAATGAGTGACGCAGTCCAGGGCATAACAGTGAAGCAAAGACTGGGGGGATTAGCATTTCGCATGTTGGGTGCTGTAATTCTGTTGACAACTCACATAAACATCCACACTCTTTTGGCCAGCCTCGACACACTTAGATACAAACGTCATGGCCCGTCCGTGGATAACAGCCATGGGCTTTTCTTTCATGATATTGGTCATGGCGTATCTGTCGGCAAAGATGCGTTTTCTTTTGCTATGCTGGTAGATATTAGCCTTCGAGTATCTTATTTCTATTAGAAGTACGTACCTCGTCTTTCAATAAAGTAGAAAACATCGTCCTAAGTCCTGTATTAGTGACTGCCAGCTATTTTCTGGTACAATACAATGGCTTACTTGATCTTGAACTGCCTGAAAAGATCATAGTACTCGGTCTTGTCATACCCACTGCCCCCGGAAGCATAAATCTCTTTAATCGCGTCCAGGCTGGTAAACGATAGTTCATTGGGGCTTAGCCGAACGACAGGACCATAGATCTTATGCAAGCGGTGGACCGATTCTCGTCGATTTGCAGTAAACTCCTGATACTTAATCCAAAAGCTTGTAAATCGAGTATACCACGGGCCTGGAATTGTAGACAACGGCGAAAGGAACCCGAAGATTACAATGCACCCGCAAAGGAAGATTGCCCCAGCCCACAAAGACAGCATATTGTTGTCGTATCAGAGGGCTTCTGGATGATGAAAGGTTTGTCTTAAAGAATAGCGAATACGCAATCCTATGCTTATTTATAACGTAGATCTGATTGAAGGATCTGCAATTCCCATTAGATAATAGACATAAAGTTGGAGGTTTGATAGTCAATGCTCAAACGGTTAGGATTTGCCGATATCATCGCTATCGCAGTGCGGGGAAGGGCGACCAACGGACCTCCGGACTGGGCTTGGGTTGCGATAAGATTTGAGACTTTAACCCAAAAAGGGAAATATGAGGAGATGGCAGGGTCCCCGAGAAACTGATTATTCCTTATAGACATTGGTCTTCTCGCTACTCATCTTTGTCCCGATCCTACGTGACGTTCATATCTGAGAAGTATCCCAGAGGGAAGATAAAGACTATTTCTATAACAGACTAAGTGAATACGTTTGTTCAAAGATCTATCCGATGCACAGGTTACCATGGACGTCCGCGGCTACAGTCGAAGCACTTCGGATCTATTTTGCGTTGATCCCTAAAAGCTGCATGAATCATAATAGTATAATAATCGATGGATGGTGCGTTGGGTCAAATTAATAGCCTAGCAGTGGGACTAAGCGAGAAGCTATGAGCTCACATATATTATGCTTAGGTGTATAAGCTAGTCCTGAGCTGGTTTTCTATAGTGGATAGCTTCCTAAGTTCGGTCCTTCGGCACTGATATACGTAGTGACGATCTTATTACTTATCCTGAGAGACATTACAAACGGGCTACTGTGACTCGTTGGTCCCCTAGCCGCGCGAACCAGGTTTAGCGCAACACGTATGTTGTAAGTGAGAGCTTGGTTTGGGTAAGCTTATGGGGCTTTTCTGCTGATAGGATCTGGCGCTGTCCACCCGATCCAGTGCCTCTCTTCCAAAGGTTCTTTGCGATTTGGCTGGCCAGTTTTGTCTAGGTGTTGCCGATACCCAGGTCGGAAAACTCGTCACTCATTTATGGATGTTGTGGGGCAATTCTGGAGCGTGGATTGGAGATCATGTTCTAGACTATGGTTATCGATGTGGGTGCATAGATGCTTCGATTGGGCTGGGGATGTGTCGGCGTTGATTAACGCATCGTTTATCCGACCTTATACAAGCCCTCTGGTCTGGATCTGAGAATCTCGAACGATGATAGACTTTGACCCACTATGATACGATGGATACGAACCTTAGCCTTCTCGTTGCAAGGTATGGTTTGCACATTGGGGCCTATCCCGGTGGACGTGTTGCCTTCGGGTTTTACATGCGAAAGCACTTGGCTTTGGCAATTTTAGGCTGAGAGTGAAGATGAAGTGATAAATTGACCAGACTAGAGCGTTGATGAAAAGTAAGACCAAACAAGTGATGATGCAATTATATTTCAGTACCGAGGTACAGCTGTAAACACACCTGCATGAACCAAGGATGACCTGGTCAGGGGCCATGGCTCGGATAGCCTTTAAACCCCCTCAGCCACCTCTTGTCTCAGCCACATTGGTCAGGTCGCATTCCAGCTCCCCAATATGGCCCCAATATGGTATTACAGCATCCATGGATGTTTCACAGCCTCATTACTTTCTGGGGATAGGACTCAATGTGGCTTGGACTAATTGACAGGCCAGTGTCACAAGTTAAGTTGGCCTTAGATCCGCCCTGGAGGGTATGGATTTACCTAACTAGTTAGCCCACTTGACAGTGACAGGATTAAGTAAGTCAAATGGACCGGGCGGCCGACGGGGGCCCGCCCAGGCGACAGCCTACTTTTTGTAAGGTGTTGAACCTGCTCAAGAACATAGGTGTTCTCTCTTTAGCAATCAATTGGACGAACCAGAAGAGTATTGATATACGTAAGAGACAAAAACAAGAGAATAAGAAGAAGAATAAATAATAATAATAAAAAAAAAACAAGACAGAGTCCAGACTCGACTAAGTTTAGTACCTGTCGCATGTCGATGGGGTCTACTCCACCGGCTTCGAATCAGGAGAAAAAAAGGCGTTGGCCAAAATAGTGTGGCTTCGTTCGGAGAAACTGTTTTTTTCAGGGACTCTTACGATGCGTCTAGAATCTTTGTAGTAAGCAGGGCTCCAAATTTGTATTTGTACTTTCTAGTACTCCGTACGGTTATGTACTCCATAGTGTACCTCGTAGGAGCCTGCATACTGCGTAATGTGTGACCCGCCCCATGGTATGTGGACAACTCTGAACCCCAGATGTGCCCCTACTTTCCCGTCTCGAATCCTGCCTTTCTTTTCCTCCAACTTTCCTTTTCTTCTGTCACTCGTTCCTTATTCCCTCCCTTTTTTGGTTTACAAGGGTTGCATTTGACACTGTACGGTCGCTGTACACACATTCTCTCTACACCCCGCCTAACAATTCGGAACACCGCGGGATTTTTTTATTAAAAAAAAACAACAAACGGAATCAAAAGAGAAATCATCGTCTATCTTTAATTCGACTCAACTGGTTCGAGCAGTCTGCCTGACGGCCGCATGCCCCTGTTGAGACCTGCGTCAAATCACGTCTCCTGACGAATCCCGGCTACAGGCCAACTAAATTGCCAAGCCACAAGAAGCACACGAGCCTCCGGTTGTTTTGATCTGCCCCTTCCCCCCGTATCGGGCCTATTTCCCACCGGTCTTATAAAGCGAAAGCCACCGTCAGGTGGTCACACCGTCATCGTGTCTTTCCCTCCCCATCCCGCCGACTTGAGCTCCACCACGGAGCCTCTCGGCAAGATTCCTTCACACGGGTCGCGCGCCTCTCTCCTAGGGGGTTCTTTCGATCCCGCCTTTCGACGAGGTCCAGGAGGGTTTCGCGCAAGAGAGGGATACTCTAATGTCACGGCTTCAACCAATACTACCAGGATGTGCTATCTCCCAAATACACATTGGACGTGGTCCTTTGCGATCGTCACACTCGTCCAAACAGTCGTGACACTCAGCCTTGAAAGGTATAGAACTCCGCCGAAACGGACATCGGAAAGCAACCATTAACGTCGTGGTTTTTCTAGTTACATCTTCGCAAATTTCCAAATTCAAGAAATCCCAAACACCAGCCCCGCATCGAAAACTATCCCTACTTTCCTCGCCCTCTACGGTTTCGGTTTCCTATACGAACTTGTGCTGGTATATGATGCTCTGCGCATGAAGAATACAATTCAGATTATCGGACTATGTATCTGCAATGTTGGTCTCCTGATTTACGGCGCTGTTCAAGTGAAACAAATTCGAGAGGCGGTCTCGACCTTGGCCTTGATGAATATGATCAGTCCGGTTGTCTGGGCTCAGTCCGAGCCGTTCCTAATCATCATTCCATGCATTGTGGCATTGGGGACATTGTTGATCACTTTCGTGGCCTATAAACTCTACGACGAGTTTGCATGGACAATCTACAAGCATATCAGTGCCGATCTGCAAATGAAGCGTCGCTACCTCACCTATCAGGTTTGTGTTTTGTTCGACCTCCCCATCCGCAACACGACTAACCGCTCACAAAACAGATCTATATCGCTCTCTTGAAATTCGATTTCTTTTTCTTCCTGGGCTTTACGGTGCAGTTCCTCGTCTTGGTCTCCTCGGCCAGCATGGATGTTGAATTTGCGCTTACTGTGGCTGCCATCCCCGTGACCATCCTCATTCTGGTCTGTGGCGCCTGGTTTGTGCGCCGAGAAACCATGGTTGGCATGATCATTATCATTGTAAGTTGAAAATACGAGCAATGATGATTTGGCTGCTAACGACCTTACCAGCTCCTCTTATTCGCCGCGATGGCATATTTCTGCTTCAAGCTCTTCCGGATGTACTCCCAGCTGACTTACTTCAAATACCTGCCCGCTCGACCATCGATGACCTTCTTCGCCGTCATCACCATCATCTTGATTGTGATCACTATCGTCAACGCCTGCCTGTGCACCCACAACTTCAACCGCGGTTTGAAGCCCCACATCAACAAGAAAAAGAACAAGGAAGCAGCAAAGACAACCGAGCTCTCTTCGAACCTTACCCAAGTACCATCACGGATGATGATCGATTGATCACCCGGTGCGAACAAAGGGTGGTGTTTCTATAAGTAATTTCCCGGGGCGTTGAGTTTTGGAGCGTCTGTCTTTTTCTAATCTGTGAACTTCGTGTCTGTGTGGACACCTTGAAATTTAGCCTGATCTCTTTGTGCATTTTGTTTTCTTACTTCTGGGCTTTCGGCTCAGTATGATACCTCATCCCCGTCGAATGTGCTCTGCCCACCATCCCCATCCTTTCTGGCTCTGAGCTGTCAAAAATTCCTGTGATTTTACTTTCCTTGATCCCCTTTACATGTTCATATCCCATACCCCATATCTCATACCCCCCTACACGAGTGCACCGACGGCGTTATCTGGATGATTTGATTTCCGGAGGTGTTCTCCACGTCTTACGACAACCATCAATGCTTTTTCCGATTAATGTGAGCTAGTCTTTCTTATTAATTCAATGGACTAGACACGTGGATGGTATTTTAGTAGTTATATTAATGGAATTGATTCCACAACATCATACCTCATTGTTAGTACCTTGTAGGGACGCTGGATATCGGTATTGGAAAATGAGTATTGCTAGCCACTGCCATTTCTGCATATCAAAATTGTAACGTATTCTTAGATATACTTATACCGAATCAACTTCTTCGCTCGCTAACGAATGTCTCGTAGATGAGTTGTGTGCTATTGCAGTGATGTGCGCCGAGTCGTTCTGATTGGTGGATCTTTATGTACTGTAATTACTGATAATTACCACCCAATCCGCCCCCAACTACCGGGGTTGACAAGTCAAATACGGTATTACCCAAGAAACCGCGATCGTGGCCTCAACTCCGCAAACCTCCTTTCAGACTCTCTCAAGCTCCTCCTTTCCTTTCTTCTTGAACTGCATTTCCATCTTTCTTTTAATACCTTTTTTTTACTCCCTTTACACTCTTCCACACCCAATTAATCACAATGGTAAGTTCATCTACCCAAAACCCGAGCCCCATCAACCGTCCATCCGATGATCAAGCCAGCTTGCCCCATCCACCACCAACGCAACAACCCATTGCGAACTCTCTAGCCAATTTCTCAATCCCTGCATCCCATAACTAACACAACGCACCACCAGGCTTCCGCCCGCCCAGCCTCTCCCCTCACCTCAGGCGCCGAGTCCGGCCCTGACTCAAAGTCCGGTGCCGCCGCAGCCACCGGCAACTCCGTCGGCCGTCCCTCCTCTCCCTCGACCCCCGGCGGTCCTCGTGCTGCCATGCGCCGCCGTGCCACTGCCGACCACAAGGAGACTCTGCGTAATGCCCGTCCCAGCTCCACCCGCTCTGCCGGCGCCGGTGGCTCGTCCGGAACCATGCTCAAGCTCTACACCGATGAGAGCCCCGGTCTGCGCGTTGACCCCGTTGTTGTCCTCGTCCTGAGTCTGGGATTCATTTTCTCGGTTGTTGGTCTTCACGGTAAGAATTCATTACTGGAGATGAGATGGATGTTCAGAGTTGTGGTTGGATTATTGGTTGCTAATTACTTTCTTCTCTCTAGTCATCGCCAAGATCACCCGCAAGTTCTCTGCTTAAGCACTTGATCGCCTTCAATTGCGCAGTTGATATCCTGTCAGATAACAATGTCGTGTAATATTTGTCTGTCCCGGGTGTTGACTGCGTGCTTCCCGACCTCAAATCTTCCTCTCCTCCTACCGTCTCACTTACTCACTCCTATACCCCGTGACCCTTGGGCCATTTCTCGTTGGTGGCGCCGGAACCAAATCAACCCTTCCGAAACAACTGGCGTGATTCCGTTTCCGTTCCCGTTTTCATTTTGATGTGTGTGGTGTTTTCATTTGCGTTGCAAAAGAGAGTTACTCATCGACCTATCTGCTGTATAGGTCATTCCGGGTAGAACTAGTCAGGTCATATATCCGTCTTGGTCTGTCTGTGTTATGTCCATCGGCTCTTTTCCTGGCGATATCATGCGCTGGAATGTGCTGTGGCTGTGGCAGCTTGGACTGGAACATGGGTGGTGTTTGTTCTATCCGGACGTTTGTCTGTACAATATAAAGACTTGATTGAATCTGTTTCTGGCATTGAATTTCCTTTCCTGGTATATTTGTAGAATATCAAGCTTCTGTTCAGTTTGACCCAACCTGCATGCTTAATATCGGGGTGGTTCGGCGTACATGGGATGGCGAACAGGCTCTGTTCCCCGTTCAATGCTCAAGGCAATGCACCTAGGACACCCTCTCTCCCTGGTACTCCGCATACGGCTGGAACATACTGTGTACTCAACTGAAGTTTCTATGTTTGCATCTGTAGAAGAAGGGCCGAGCTACCATTCCATTGTCATTGAACCACAGAGTACTGTGTATCTGGGGCCATCTACCCATCCATGTATTAATTCATGACAAACGAACCAAATTGGAGGTGGCAATATGTCGCTTGGCTCCCATCGTCAGCACAGGGCAGGCAATGAACAAAGGAATCTATTCTATACAGCGAAGAGCTATAAAAAGGGAAGGAAGGGGAAGAGCTGTGAGAAAACTTCACTGCAGAGAAATCATGTAACCATGGGAAATTTCAAACGGAGATCCAGAGAGTAGGTTGACATTGTAATCCAGTATAGTGTCGATCTTGTTGACACCAAAACAATTAAGCCAGTAGTGTTCGCCTTCACATGTCGCAAGACAACAATTGATTCGGAATGCGCATTTTGAAATTTAAACCCCACGATCCTGATCGTGAGATTAACATAATTGATCTCCCTATAAGCCTCCCTCAGAAACCATGAAGTTGAAACGTGCAGTTGCGAAGTCGATCGCTGGTCGTTGTTCTTGGTAACTGCGTAAGCCTCCAAGGCTAGCTTCTCGATAAAACGACGAAAGGCAGTGATATCAAGGGTTTAGTGAAGGCATCCGCAGCATGGTGGTGAGTCGCAGCTCACTATACCAGAGGCAACTCGCGCCGAACTGATATCTAATAACAATATGATTTGTTTGACCACGATGCTCTGGGAATTTCACCCATGCAAATACTCCAGTATCGTTAGCCTGGAACAGCAGGGTTTCCCAAAAATGAATGATGCCTCCCACGCCACATCGCCGTTGTGATTCTCTGACATCAAACATCTCCATATCGGGTATATCTTCGCAAGCAAAGTTTTCATTCCACGAGTTGCTCTTCATATTCAAATCTGGATTGGTGCTTTCTCGTATCCAGCGGGAATATGGACGTCCCCATTCCCATTTATGTGGCTGTATCAAATCCGTCCGGCTTTGAGCACGTTGTATTTGTAAAAGTTGTCGCACTAGCGCCGATGATACCGAAATCGACCCAGCCGAATTGCGTACTGCGGCCTAAGACGGTGACGCTATCGAGGGCTATCGTGGGCTGGAGGTACACTGCTCTGATTGCTCTCATCCTCCCGGTCTAGCCGCCAGAGCAACACATACAATGCACGATGCGCTCACGGGTCATGGAACTGCAGCCAGTGGCGTCGATACTGCTCCGAGGCACCATTGCATAGCGAACATGTCGGCTATAATTTGAGATCCTCTCGGAACATTTTCGATAACATATATAGGAGTATCTATCACAAGCCTTGAACGAATACCAAATCAAACCGGCTTGTCTTTAAGGGTCGGTATCATAGGTAAGCAGTGAGAGATACCCCATTGCCATCGGTGACTGGGGGGTCGTTCATCGGAAAAAGGGCCAATAGCACAGCCCGGAAAATGAACATCCCATTATAATTTGATGAATATGGAAGAATAGTGATGTGGGTAAAAAGGATGGTGGGTGGAGATATAACTCTTGCAAAGAGTATAGATAAAGTTCAGGGGTGAAGACAGGGATGAACTTTTATTCTGAGGAACATGGGGGTTTTATAGAAATGGTCAACAGGGGAATGCGAAGGGAGACGTGAAGTTGCATAGTGATTGAAAGAGTCAATGGAGGAGGAAACTAGGGGCTATGCCATAGCTCACGCACCAAAGCCAAACTCTGGCCCTTGCTTCACAGACAATTTAGAATTGTTTGACAACCTTATGTCCTATGTACCTTGGATCGATCTTGAATTAAACTACAATCTAGAGTTGGGATATAGTCCCCACTTTCTTTACATGGTGGTCTTTTTTCGTCGATTGGGTTGAATGTAGCTTGCACTGTGGAGTAAAGTAAATATGTAATGCATAGCGTTTTGCTACTTCTTTCTCGCACCTATAATCCGTCGAATATAAATTCCAAGGCTATATTCCTCGTGCATAGCTCCACACCCTAAATATATATATATCCACACCAGGTGCTTAAGGGAGCAAAATAGAAAACAAATTCCCCCAAAAGAGACAGACATGTAGATTTTTCAATTCCCACAGTTTCACGATTCTATAAAGGGCCCATTAATAAGTTTATGGCTTGATGACACAGTCGAGGTAGGGCGAGGATAAGCCGTCTACAGACCAAGGTTCTCCGAGGTCGGGAAGATTATGATAACGAATTTAATTCACCGTTTGGTCAAGCCAACGCTTAATTGAAACTGTCTGATTAAGCTAGGTAATAATATAACGTTTAACAGAATTTAGAGTGGACGTGGGGAGATAGTGGATCTCAAAATATTCTAATAAGAATGAGTAACCTTCACTGCCAAGAATATCTTGATCAGCCCTAAGCTTCTTTGGAGCCGGGACACTCCGATATTTCCCACCTACATCGGCAAATTTCTGTGCATCGACAGTCTGGCAGATAAATTGCAACCGTCTAGTGTCCAGCGCGAGTTTGCCGACTGGTAATTTCTTATCTTAGATCTTCCCCAGCCAATCACAACCACCCAACCGCAGTACCCTAAAGGGTAACTGATAACAGCACCAACCAATGACCGACGACGTGTATACCCTCGGGTGAAAACATTCCTTAGACTTCACCCGTGAACAGCAGAGTGGCTCTTTGAAAATATCCGTGCAGTTCTCCATTGGGATGATGGTTCTCTAATTCTAGTGGCGTACCTAGACGGTCCACATCCCTGCCATGTGCGCCATGGCATTACGAGAGCCATGCTCTTATCTGACAATCAAAATGCAGCATCCCTATCTAAGCTCAGGTCAGCGATCGTCATGCTGGTCCAGATTTGCCCCGGGTTGTGCGAATTCGGAGTTGGGGTCCCGTACTATGTTTCTGATGCTGTCCGGCCCTATATGAGGTTGCTATCGTCCGCATCAGGGGAGCTTGATATTTTCATATGCCAAGTCAGTATTGGAGAGTTATATAAAGCATACTTTCCATACAAATTGGAGTATTAGTCGCTGATTCCCAATTTGAGGCACATTGCCAACATCTTTCACATTTATTCCTCTGTTGTTGGCTATAAACCCTTTTTGAGTCCCTGGTTATACACGTCTACGACATGTCGTCCGACGGGGTTATTTTCACAGCGCCTTTGTCCCAGAGCTTTGGATATGGAATTATCCTAGGATTAGGCTTTGCCTTTGCTCTGCTGATGATCTTCATTACTTGGGCTTTGAAACGGTGCGTCTCGATGCTTCGTCCCATACAATCGCATGAGCTGACAAAATAATTCCACACAGCTATCAGAATGAAGTCCAAACATCCGAAATGTTCTCAACTGCAGGCCGGTCCGTCAAATCAGGACTGGTTGCCGCCGCCGTTGTTAGTAGTTGGACATGGGCCGCAACCCTTCTCCAGTCATCTGCAGTCGCATACAAATACGGTGTCTCTGGTCCATTTTTCTACGCATCAGGTTAGTTCCCACTATATGAGTATGATCCGAAAGGTTCTATGTCTGACATATTGTGTATCAATAGGCGCCACTGTCCAGATTCTCCTTTTCGCAACCCTAGCTATCGAGCTGAAACGCCGTGCGCCGAACGCACACACTTTCTTGGAAGTCATCCGTGCTCGCTATGGAACCATTGTGCACATCGTGTTCATAGTCTTCTGCTTGATGACCAACATCCTGGTTACTGCGATGCTGCTCACCGGTGGATCGGCCGTGATGACCTCCTTGACTGGAGTGCCCACTGCAGCGGCCTGCTTCCTGCTCCCGATTGGCGTGGTACTATACACCCTCTTCGGTGGTATTAAGGCTACTTTCATCACAGATTATTTGCACACTGTAGTAATCTTGGTTGTCATCTTCCTCTTCGCCTTCTCTGCTTATGCCACAAACGCTGAGCTAGGATCTCCATCAAAGGTGTACGATGCGCTAGTTGCAGCCTCCCAACGTCATCCGGTTGAGGGTAACGCCGAAGGCAGCTATCTAACTATGCGCTCTAAGGAGGGTGGCATTTTCTGGATCATCAACCTAGTTGGAAACTTCGGTACAGTGTTCTTGGACAACGGATACTACAACAAGGCTATCGCCGCTAGCCCCGTCCACGCATTCCCAGGATACGTGATTGGCGGTATCTGCTGGTTCGCAATTCCCTGGCTATGCGCCAGCACAATGGGTCTCTCCGCATTGGCACTAGAGGGCTCGAATCGCATGAGCTCTGACGACGTGACCGCCGGACTCGTGCTCCCCTTCGCAGCTGTCAAGCTGCTCGGCTACAGCGGTGCTGTCGCCACTACACTGATGATCTTCATGGCTGTGACATCCGCATTCTCGGCGCAGCTGATCGCCGTCTCTTCGATCTTCACCTACGATATCTACGCGGCCTACATCAACCCAAGTGCCAAGGGCAAGAGACTGGTCTGGATTTCGCACATGTCCTGCATCGTCTACTCGATCATCATGGCGGGCTTTGCGACCGGTCTCTACTACGCTGGCATTGGTATGGGATATCTCTACCTGCTGATGGGTGTGATTATCTCTTCCGCCGTCTTCCCAGGTGCCATGACCCTCCTCTGGAAGGGACAGAACCGTATCGCAGCAGCCTGTTCACCACCTCTCGGTCTTGCAGTCTCCCTCATTGCCTGGCTGGTTACCGCTAAGAAGCAATACGGAACCCTAACAGTCGACACCACCGGTGCAAAGTAAGCATTCCTTTCCCAACATCTACACTGCAGACCCATATCTAACAAACCACTCCAGCTACCCCATGCTCGCCGGAAATGTCGCCGCCCTCCTCAGCCCAGTAGTCTTCGTCCCACTCTTCACCTACATCTTCGGCCCCCAGAACTACGACTACGAATCCATGCGCGCAATCCGCAAAGTCGACGACACAGAAGTCGCCGCCGAAGCCCACGTCGACCTGGAACTAGTTCCAGGCGAGATGGGTCCCTCGCAAGATGAGAGCGAAGAGGAAGAACGCCTTCTCAACCGCTCTGCACTCTACGCGCGCACGCTGACAGTCTTCATGGCCTTTGCCTTCCTGATCCTCTGGCCGATCCCGATGTATGGATCGTCGTATGTGTTCAGCAAGAAGTTCTTCACGGGTTGGGTTGTTGTTGGAATCATTTGGTTGTTCATTACCCTGTTTGGTGTTGTGGTGTTCCCGTTGTACGAGGGACGGGCGAGTATTATTCGTGTTGTGCGGATGATGTCGCTTGATCTTGTGGGGAAGAAGCCTAGGGTTTATCGAGGCACGAAGGCTGGGGCTGATGATGCGGCTACGCCTTCTGGGGTTGCGACGCCGACGGATTTGGGGGAGAAGGATAAGAAGGCCTCGGAGAGAGAGGTTTGAGGTTCTTGATGGTGCTACCTTTCACTGGACCATTTCTTTACGCGTTGGTCTTGGATTAATATCTTGTTTACGGCTACATATACCCCTACTTGCTAGTTTATCTGAATTTGAAATTCAGCCGCTTAATTATTACATGTTCTAATTATGGTAGACAGTAGGTGGTAGTAAACTAACATTCTGTGACAACCATGTATCTTCATTGTGAGGAACAAAACATGCTAGGCTGATCAAATAAAAGTTCGAGATTTAATAGCAGATAAAAACAAAATACAAAAGTACCCAACGCCAAAGGATGAACCCGCGGTATTAAGCTGCAACATGCATCTCCTGTTACACCGTCCTTCTGCCTCCCATCCCCGTAAAAGTTGCTGCGTCGTCATGCTAGTGGAACTTGAACATCTTTGGAAACTCATTTGTATCCAAGTCCACCCTGTGTTTGAGGGGGGGCTTGCAAAGGAGGCTGTTGCTGCCAGCCTCCTTGGGCCTGAGGGGGCGGCTGGATGCCATATTGCATGCCTGCCGGAGGTCTTGTGTCAGGCGTGATGTCAGGCCGGTCACTGAGACAGTCATTGTTAGTATTATTAACAAGCTTACCAAGCTGATGGTATCTGATTATTTCAGGGCAGAGCTTACCGTAGGTCTTGTGTAAAACGGCATGTGTGGCATTGGACCTCCTATATAGTACGTTAACAACGGAGTCAAGACGTGATTGATAGAATCGTATTTACCTTGTACTTGTGCATAGCAAGGGGAATCAATGGCTGCAGGGAGGTAAAGGTTAGATATCTGGAGCTGTTTCTCACGACGATGTTCAGCTGAGCATGAACTCACAATGAAGCAGACAGTGAAGAACGGCCTTGAAAAATCATTAGTCAAGTTTAAACCACCCTGATTGGGTATTTTGGGACATAAACATACCATCGGGTGATGCAGTGACCGTTCCAATGTTGGCCTAAAAGCGGAGAATCAATACACCATCACAGGGTCAATAGACCACTGACGTCAGAACTTACAGTTGTAGCAGTATGCGCGAACATGCTCATAGCCCTCTAGCTGAGAAGAAAACTCTGTATTGATCGTTAGTATCTCGCTCAGTATGTATGACAGGGTATGCTCGCAACGTCGACAGCACGGATGCGATACCCGTCACTTAATATAACTCCTGGGACAGGGTCCACTCTGGTTTCTGGGTCAAAACAAGAGGACTTACCATGGGTTCCGAATGTAATACAAAAGGCCATGGTGATAGCGAGACGTCGAAAAGTTGGCACACAATTACGAAAGAGAATCAACAGAGAGATGAGAGCTATTTGAGGAATCGAAGGTCGATCAAAGACGAAGGCAGCGGGATTGGGGGTGTGGCGCTGTGGCTTGGCGGTCTTGGCAAAGCGACACGTGATGTCAGCTATAGTGGTGCCTGATTGGCCAAACGCCCCTGTATAAAAAAGCACATGTGATTGTCGATTCCAGCAGGGACCCGTAGACTATCGACTATTATACAGGTGCTTTTAGTGTAGTGCATGAAGTTCTCTCCGAGGGCCTAAACTCGGGCAATGCTTTTTTTGATTGTTTTATGTGTTTTGGGCAGATGTGCTTAATTCACAAATGGCTGTTCACCATAGGATAACAGCCCCAAAGGCCAAATATTAGAAGACAAAAGAGTCGCTTGAAAAACGCATTTCTCCGGATATCACCTCCCCATCAGTGTAGCACGTTGAGCGTAGACATATCAATCGCAGTTACTGGGTCTTGAAGAGTAGAATTGCGCAGTGTCCGAGGTAAAAGTAGATGAAATGCTTGGTTTCTGTTGAACAAAATATTAGTCACTGGTTGTCAACCTAAGGGTTCTGTATCCGCAGACCATGGGTAACAAAGCTTCCAAAGTTACGACCAACCACGCAGTGCCAGGTAGCGCCCTTGCGGGAGTCGAACTGATGTATGGGGTTAGAAGTGCGATCGGCGCGGGGTAGAATTGGCGAACCTCTTTCTTGATGTAC
This sequence comes from Penicillium polonicum, assembly GCA_034423695.1. NCBI lineage: Eukaryota > Fungi > Ascomycota > Eurotiomycetes > Eurotiales > Aspergillaceae > Penicillium > Penicillium polonicum. The sequence goes on along the minus strand of CP139885.1, from coordinate 6,608,520 downwards.
TGGGCAATATCCTATAAATTGTTATTATCATGTTCATATCAAGTAGTTGAGGAGTGCGCATACCTTCTCAACTCTGAACTTCTCCGTGGCCTCGATGGCTGAGGGGTATGTTAGCCTTGTTTATCCAGAGCGCGCGCGATGTTTCATACCAAGGGCAATAGCCTCCTGCTGCATATCCTCGGTCTAAAAGATGTGTCAGAATCAATTGGCCGCTGCCTTTCCTCATGAGTGTCCTTACCATGTCCACAGACTTAATCTGCGCTGCACGGAGCATTTAGCACTTAGCCACCAAACTCACGAAGGATAAACTTACCCTCCATAGGCTCCTTCTTCTCAGCTGGGGGAAGTGCCATTGTTAGTAGTTGCGGTATCGAAAGAACTTCAAAGGGGTGTTTCGGTGATGCGATACAAAAGAGACTGGTTAGCGTAATCTCGCGATAACATGAAGCAGCCGGGTAACTTTATTGCCGGTAGACAAACTCACCGCCCTCACATCAGACCGCCCGCGGCACTATGAAAGAAAAAAAAAAGTTTTTTTTTTCATAGAAACTTTGAGTATTCACACTCACCACAAAATCCCAAAATGGAGAGCACAAGAGTGTTCGTGGGTGGTCTCCCACCAACATGCTCCAATGATCAGCTTAAGAAACATTTTGCAACTCGCTTTCAAGTCACCGATGCTCATGTCCTGCCCAAACGTAGGATGGGGTTCGTCGGCTTCAAGAGCCATGAGGCTGCCCAACAAGCTGTGAAGCACTTCAACAAGACATACATGAAGATGTCAAAAATCGCTGTAGACATCGCTCGTCCGGTATGTCAATTCTCAGCTCTTTTGCTTCAGCCACTCCCCTTTCGCCTGTGCACGCTGACCAATTAAGGTGGTCTTGAGACTGACCCGTATTATTGCAGATTGATTCGAATGACGCTGAGGATGCTCATCCCACACGAAGACGTGATACCACGAATGTTAATGATGCATCGTTGGATAACAACCTCAAACGCAAGAGGGACGGCGAGAAAGACCCTAAGCTGCAAGAGTACCTTTCTCTTATGGGATCGTCATCTAAAACTCGGACATGGGCCAATGATGATGAAATGATCAAGCCGTCTGTGGACACCGTTCCCGTTATTAACCAACCCGTGCAGGAAGAAGAAATTCAGGAGTTGCCTTCACACCGCAAAAAGGCAAAGACAGAAAACCCCCCCACGGTAGCCGAGCCTGAACAGCCTGAGCCTATGGTCATTGAGAAGAGTGAGGAAGAGGAGGTTGAAGAAACACCTGAACAGGACAACTCTGCGGAGCCTGAAGTGGAGGCTGCACCTGTGTCTGATGCAGATTGGCTACGGTCTAAGACGAGTCGTCTGTTGGGCCTTCTCGATGAGGAAGAGCAAGATGAGTTTGATCAACACAAGGCCGCCGCGCCGACTACTACGACGACAACTGTGCCAACCAAAGCTGCTTCACCTGCCTCGTCTGACGATGAGTCGCCGCAGCGTGACGAGGAATCGCGCACTGCGGCCATTGAGAAAATTGCGCCCAACACGACTGACGTTGACAGCATCACCGAGGCAACGCCGGAAGATCCGAATATTGATCTTATTCGGAACTCCGCCCGTTTGTTCCTTAGAAATCTTGCATACGACACAACAGAATCGGATCTCCAACCGATTTTTGAACGCTTTGGAAAGATTGAAGAGGTTAGTACTTTTTTTTTGCTTTTTCAACACTGCCCCACATGTTCCCTCCAACCGGGCAGCTGGCTTTCCGCCTGCTTGCCACGAGTGCTCGTATGATGACTTTCCCGATAGGGACATCTGATGCAAATTGCATATGATGTTATCAGGACAAGATATTTTAGTAGATGCTTCTTGACTATCTGAAAGAGCCCACTCAAACCCACTTTTGCATATTCACACATTATATTCAATGACCTTGAGTACTAATTGGATATAGATTCATATTGCTTTTGACACCCGCTCTACAACCAGCAAAGGCTTTGCTTATGTGCAATATTCCGATGCCGATGCGGCTGTTGATGCTTACCAGACTCTTGATGGAAAGCATTTCCAAGGCCGTTTGCTCCATATCTTGCCTGCTTCTGCGAAGAAGACATACAAGATTGACGAGTACGAATTGTCAAAGCTTCCCTTGAAAAAGCAAAGGGAGATCAAGCGGAAACAAAACGCCGCTGGGTCCTCATTCAGCTGGAACTCCCTGTACATGAACGTGAGTTTGCCTTTCTTTACCATATATCAAAACATTGAAACTAATTTTCATGTAGGCCGATGCTGTAATGTCATCAGTGGCTGGAAGGCTCGGAGTCTCCAAATCTGAATTACTCGATCCCACCTCTTCAGAAGCTGCCGTAAAGCAAGCACATGCTGAAACGCATGTGATTCAAGAAACGAAAGCCTACTTTGCCTCGAATGGGGTAAATATTGATGCTTTCAAGCAGCGTGAACGTGGGAATACGGCTATTTTGGTCAAGAACTTCTCATACGGTGTCACCTCGGCAGAGCTCAGGAGTCTGTTCGAACCATATGGCAAGATCATCCGACTCTTGATGCCACCGAGTGGCACTATTGCTATCGTGGAGTTTGCGCACCCCGACGAGGCGCAAAAGGCTTTCAAGGGTATGGCATACCGCAAGATGGGTGATTCCATCTTGTTCCTGGAGAAGGCGCCGAAGAATTTGTTCGATGGTTCAGCGGTTCCACGCGCACTTGCTCCCGAGACTCGGGGCAAGGATCAAGGATTCTCAACTGCAGACACCTTTGCTGCAGATGAGCCCGATGACAGCGTAGCAACCACAACACTGTTCGTAAAGAACCTCAACTTCTCAACCACCAACGAGAAGTTCCTGGAAGTGTTCCGATCTCTGGATGGCTTTATCACCGGTCGCATCAAGACCAAACCCGACCCCAAGCGACCGGGACAGACTCTCAGCATGGGATTCGCCTTTGCGGATTTCAAAACGAAAGCTCAAGCCCAGGCTGCTCTTTCGGCTATGAACGGCTACAAGTTGGATCAGCACGAGCTTCTCATTCGCGCATCTCACAAAGGCAAGGATGCCGCCGAGGAGCGGAGACGCGAAGATACTGCAAAGAAGGTTGCGGCGCGCAGAACGAAAATTATCATCAAGAATTTGCCGTTCCAGGCCACGAAGAAGGATATTCGATCTTTGTTCGGGGCTTACGGACAACTTCGGTCTGTGCGTGTTCCTCAGAAGTTCGATCACACTGCTCGTGGTTTCGGTTTTGCAGACTTTGTAAGCGCTCGCGAAGCGGAAAATGCCATGGACGCGTTGAAAAACACGCATCTCCTGGGGAGACGATTGGTTTTGGAGTTCGTGAACGAGGAGGCCGTCGATCCCGAGGAGGAGCTCGCGCGCCTAGAGAAGAAGGTAGGAGAGCAGATGGACAGGGTCAAACTTCAACAGCTTACTTCTGGCGCCGGGCGCAAGAAATTCACTGTAGGAGGGCAGGAGGAAGAGTGAAGCCCTCGTCCCTTCTCCCTTTGACAAGGACACGGCCATGGATTGGCTTGTTAACATCCCTTGCAGGGAAAAGGTGGATTAATGTACCATGTACGATTACTTGCATACTACCATAGCTACAATATGGCAATAAAAAGATACCCCGAATACTTATGAATACTTTTGAACACGTTCTTTGCGGCTGTCAATTACCCTGCAGTAGTCCCGTCCCTCGTGCGTCTCGTGCCCTCTTGATCCAGGCGTAACTGTAACCCTACTTTACCTTACTGTGCATGCTACACCTTTCTTTTTTTTACCCCACAACTTCGATTAAACTGCCTTGGATTGCAGGGTCATTTCCCCTAATGTAGCTTATCATTTTCATGGTACGCAGGACTATCATCAACAGAGATCAGCCAAGCCTGCATTCCGGTGGTGATGTCTGGAGGTGGTCGAGCATTCCACGTCCCGTGCGAGAAGACGATGTTGTTGGACCACCAACATTCCTGCGACGCGATGATTGCCACTGATTATTGTGTTTTTTTGTTGATGCTGGTCCGAGCCATGGATTTTGAAGGTCACTTCGTGCTGTACAAAATCTCCGACCCACTCATCACTGGTTCGTGCTGCTGAGCATCCCTTGCATCGTGGACGACTTCCTTCATATCGAGCCCTGTCTTGACTCCTGATTTGCTGCGGCAAGGTCGGCTTACCGTCGTCCTTTGGTCCTCTGCTCCCCACACGGCCTGGATGTGCGCAGGCCAGGACCGGGACCTGTCCAGGAGTATGGACAAGGCGTTCGAGGGACGTAGGCCAGGCAAAGTAGACCTGGCGGAGCAATGTTGCTACTGGGGCTACAGAACCCCTCTCCAGAGGGGAGTTATGGTTCCCTATAAACTCCATCTTGCTCGCTCTCACATTCTCTTTCCCAGGTTCTTACATTCTCTTGACATCTTGCGTTCTTTAGGTCGTTGTTTGTGACTGAGCTGCGTTCTTTGCCAGGCAGTAAGCATTTGACGGTGCCTCTCAGTCCCCTCCTCATTGGAATCTGTCATTCTTTTGGAGAAGCCCGTCCTTGGTTCCCTCCCCATGGCTACTGACTGGCAACCCGAGTGCCTTGTCACTCAGAACCAGCAGTCACTGGATCCTGTTGGAGCTCATTCTGATCGAGCTCTTCAGAATACCACTGGGAATGTCCAGTCTTATTCAGACCCGTTAGCTCATGCTGATATTGCTCGTGAGGATCCGCTCCATCAACTTGGCTTCAAGTTTCCTCATGCCCCTCATCCTCCTCAACCCTTGTCGGCACCTAGCTTGCATCATCAGCATGTAGCGGCTCGGCTTCATCAACGCAAGCTTCGCAGACTTAACTCGGTTGGACCCAACTCTCAATCTCGCCGGGCACGAAGCAGTTACCTCAAGTCCCAGAAGTACTTGGACTACCGTGCTCGCCCTCGTCGTGATACTGGGAAGGATGGAGAGCCGGTGTGGTCTGACGAGTTGGAGGACGCTTTCCAGCAGGGTAGGTTTATACCACCATAGTGATGCATTAACCACAAGCTGACAACCGATTCCAGCCCTCGAAGCAAACCCTCCCATGGGTCGGAGAAAGTGGTCCGAACGGGGCAAGTCGTATGGCCGCAACGAGCTGATTGCTGAGTACATCTTCAACTTGACTGGCAAGCGGAGGACCCGCAAGCAGGTGTCAAGCCATCTGCAGGTCCTCGACTCTTTCCTGAAGGGTGATCCCGATTGTGAGTTTCAAATATGATGGATCTGTACTTCTTCTCTTTATTAATACACTATGTCAGGGGAGCGACTTGTCCGTGAGACATCACCAGAACGGTCGTCGAGTGTGCATGGGTCAGCACCCGCTCCCAAATGGAGGTCGGCAGTCGAGCACTCTTCGGCGTCCAGCCACTACGGCAGCCACTCACACCCCTCATACCATGACCACATGAGATCCATGCAACCATACGCTGGAGATCTCCCACCCCCGAACTATACCCTTGGCTCCAATCTGCAGGAGGCTGCTGCTAGCACCATTCATGGCTTCAGCTTCGACATGTGGGTTAGCGCTCCTCAGCAGGCCAATGGTATCGACAAGGCATTGCATGCATACACTCGTCTACAGGGTGATCTGCACCACCCTGTTGCACCGCCCATGCCTCTTGAGCAAGTGAACGGGTGGCGGTCTTCTTTCCCTGCACTGGCTTCCATGGTGGATGACATCAACAATCCCCTGGATTGCGATATCATTCTGTTAGAAGTGAACCTTGAGCTAATGACCGATTTCCCTCCTGCGAGATCGCGTCTCGGAATCCAGCTCGACCTTGACTACGGTCACCCCAGTGCTGGTGATGTGTTGGGAGTCAGCCAGATGGACAACTGGACCTGCCGTACGCATATCTATGAAGATGGCCAGGGGCTCCGAGAGAGTTACCACGACCTCCCCAAAACCCAGTCGACCAAGGTCAAGCCTCTGTTCGAATCATCTTGGTGGGCTCAGCTGTTCACCCACTTGACTCAAGAGAAGCGTATGGCTGAGGACTCCGGGAATCCTCAGGCTGCTCGCGACGCTGACAACCAAACACGTAACTACTTGCGCTCATTGACTGCAGTACAAGAGCTACGTGCCACATCGCCCAGCTCTCGCCGACTTTCCAACCAATACCAAGGCCACCAAGGCGATGAGAGCAAGCGCATGGCCGTTCTCGCCTGGAAGTTCCGACAAACCCGGCCTGGCGAAGTTGGCACAACTACTTGGAGACGACTAATTCCGGCGCCGGACCGGACCACAACCAACAGCCCGCGCCCAGTCTCCGGTATTGATCTTCCTCCCCTCTCTCTGGATTCCATCCTTCTCAACAAATCCTCCCACCAGGGTGTCTACCCAGCCCCTCAGCCCCATGACCTGATCCACCACCCCAGTCAATCCCACTCGCAATGGCCTATGTACCAATCATCCCACCACGACAACGTGGCTAATCTCTTTAATTCTGCCGGCCAACTCGACTTCATGACATCCATCAGCAAAGCCGAAGACGGCCTCAATGACAAAACCGCTGTCACCTCCGTGTTGGACTCATTCTCCGCCAGCCTCGCACCAGAGAACATCCCTTCCACAAGCCTCCACGGCTCCAGTGGTGCACCCGTCATGCTCAATGTGCACGACCTACCACTCTCCCACCCAGTAATGGGCTACCCAATGGGTCACGAAGCATCCCACTACGTGCCCCCTCAACAGCACAGCGTGAACATGCACGACAGCAACAGCGTGCTAGGTTACTACGGCTCTAACACGCAGCCGCTTGATGATCTCAGTCACGGCCAGGCCTCATGGGGTGCGCACTCCACTTCCATTCCTGGAGATGTCGGCGCCGGCAGCTACCACCTCCCTTACCAGGCGGACCACCATGGACATGGATCTGTGTTGCGTGAGTCGCAGCAACCACACCATTTCGACGGTATCTTGCCGTCAGATGACCTAATGGATAAGATCGTCGGGCGCATGTCCAATGGTCCCAGCATGCATGGGGCGGGCCCCGATGCGTACGATAACACGGAGGATGCGGTATAACCATATTTTACCAAAACTTAAGTAATGATAATCATTCTGGGAGTGGTCATTTGTATTTTTTTTTCTGTCATTTTCTTATTATTTTCTTCATTTTTTCTTATTTTATTTTCTATTTCTGTCTTTTTTTTTGGTGATACAATCGGGATTACGAAGCGGTATAGGGGTCAGGCTTCAAAACCCAATTTTGGTGGGGACGTTGATGCCTTAATGCCTGAATTAGCACCGCTTTCTACACCGCTCTATACAGTGTACTGTAAACCATGCATACCTCAAATGAAGCCTTCGCACTCCATACAAATCAATAAGAGAGACTTCATTTTGTGGACTTACAACCACCCAGAAATATGGAGATGCAATAATTTGTATGGAGTGCAAAGGCTTCATACCACCCAGAAATATGGAGATGCATTGATTTGTATGGAGTGCAAAGGCTTCATTTTTGTGGACTTGCAACCGCCCAGAAATATGGAGATGCACTGATTTGTATGGAGTGCAAAGGCTTCATTTTTGGACTTGAGAACGCTAGCTGAATCGGGGTACTTTGATTATTAAGGCATTGTAATAGTAATTCAGGTATTTATATTTTTCTGCCGTTCTAAAACAAGGCATTAAGGCATCAACCCCCTATAAACTGGGTTTTGAAGCCTGACCCCTATACCGCTTCGTAATCGGGATAGCAGGGAATGTCTTAGGTGGCGTTTGGAGGAAAATATTTTGGAATTCTCTTTGGAATACTCTTATACTTGGAATAATCACCAATTACTTTCTTCTATTTGGCTATTATATTCTTCTGATTGCAGTGATATTTCCCTCTGTCGGCTAAACTGTTCCAATCAACCATTTTAGCCGCAAACAGTGGGGCAATTCTGGGGATTTCTCAGCAAGAGAGGTCAACAAGAGACCAATTGAGGTATGATCGGTATGATCGGTTGAAATTAGCCTAGACCTTTCGTCCTATTTTTTGGTTTTGGGGATATTTTAAATGATACTAGGTAGGCGGGGTCACTTATATACCCCTCCATGTCCCAATTTCTTGTCTTCTTCCTTAAGACTTCTTTAAACTACATTCACAATGGTTGCCCCTACTGTCAAGCTTAGCAACGGCCATGAGATGCCCATTGTGGGTTTCGGCCTCTGGAAGGTCAACAACGACACTTGTGCCGACCAGATCTACAATGCCATCAAGGCTGGCTACCGTCTCTTCGATGGCGCCTGCGGTACATTCCTCCTCCCCCAACCCAAGCTTTAATTGACCCTAACACCATTAATCCCAGACTACGGCAACGAAGTCGAAGCCGGCCAGGGTGTAGCCCGCGCCATTAAGGACGGACTCGTCAAGCGCGAGGAGCTCTTCATCGTCTCCAAGCTCTGGAACAGCTTCCACGAGGCCGACAAGGTCGAGCCCATCGCCCGCAAGCAGCTCGCCGACTGGGGCGTCGACTACTTCGATCTGTACATCGTGCA